>CM026197.1:31812257-32412257 GCA_014839995.1 Xenentodon cancila
TCCGTTTCCGGGTCACGGGGGTCTGTCGGAGCCTATCCCGACGCATATCAGGCGAAAGGCAGGGGTACACCCTGGACAGGTCGCCAGTCTATCCAGGGCCACATACAAACAACCAATCACACTCACATTCACACCTAGGGAGAATTTAGGAAGATCAATTAACCTACTCTGCATGTTTTTGGACTGTGGGAGTAAGCCGGAGTACCCGGAGGAAACCCACGCAAGCACAGGGAGAACATGCAAACTCCACACAGAAAGACCCACCGGTCCGGGAATTGAACCGGGAACCTTCTTGCTGTGAGGCAACAGTGCTAACCACTAAGCCACCGTGCTGCCTCTGGTGAAGTATTTTACATTTAATTAAACTGAAATTTGGTCAGTACTGTGATGGAAAGTGAAGCCCAGGGAGGCTAAATCATTTAAAATATAAACCATCTATTATAGATCACATAAAGATCACAATTCAATTATCGATATAAACAAATAAAAGCCAACACCTGCTGAGCAGATGAGGAGGACAAAATGCGTTAGAAAGTTGTTTTTTAATTGAAACCAATTAGATTAAATAATTGTGCCACTTTTAGAAATATGTTAAACATTTCTTATAGTGACATGTTTAATATGGGCAGCAAGTTGCCTCACAGCAAGAAGTTCCTGGTTCGATTCCCGGCCCGGTGGGTGTCTCTGTGTGGAGTTTAGATGTTCTCCCGTGCTTGCGTGGGTTCCCTCCGGGTACTCCGGCTTCCTCCCACAGTCCAAAAACATGCAGGGTAGGTTGATTGATTATTCTAAATTGCCTGTAGGTGTAAATGTGAGTGTGATTGGTTGTTCGTCTTTGCATGTGGCCCTGCGATGGACTGGCGACCTGTCCAGGGTGTCTCCTGCCTTTTGTCTGCTATGTGTCGGGATCGGCTCCGACGGACCCCCGTGACCCGGAGACGGAGTAAGCGGGAATAGATGATGGATGGATGGACATTTTTATGTATATATTAGGATCAATAACTAGTAGAGCTGTTATTAGTTGGCCGTGCTTGCGTGTTGATTTAACATAGATAGAATTGGGTGTTAGGTGAGCTATAAATGAAAATTGTACAAAAAACCAACACAGGAAGAAAAAAAACAAACAAACAAGAATCTGTTGTACTTTCATCACATGGATGATGTGAGGTGTCAGTGACGAAACAAACTCCTTACAGACATCCTGAGCCAGTTAACTCAATTTTTAAATGATAAAACTCACTTGTGCCTGACATATTATACATCTGCTCCTCCTTTGTTAACTGAGAACAATTATGAACTTTGCTATTTACATTTTTATAACAAAGCAGATGCGGTTGCCTTTATCTGGGGCTCTATGCCCATGATAGTCATCATTAGAGGGTAACATTAAGCCCTTTTGTGTGCTGTAAATAACTACATTCTTAAATTAAGTTTAAAAGCCTGTTTTAATAATGAGTCTATGTTCATTCAGGGGGGAACTGGAGTTTGAGACAAGTATTGAATGAAGAGAAACAACTCAAGTCTCAGATCATCTTCAGCAGCCAAATGCTTATTTTTCCATTTCAAGCCACAGTTCACCGTGTTTTTAGGTAGTTTGCACCATGTCACAAAACTCCCAACAGAACACTGCATTGATTGTTGACCTGGTGCTAAATGGTGACCTGAACAGGTTGTGGATCACTGACTGGATAAATTGAAGAAAACATGGAAGGATAAGCAAGAGGATCTGACAAACAACAATTTTTTTTGTGCCATCAGTAGCTAAAGTACTTATTTGTTTCAAGAATGGATCTTTTAACAACAAAAACGAAAGAAAGCTTTTCAGTCCCCAACAAAGTCAGACCAGGAGGTTTAATTAAGAGTTTAATCGTAATTAATATATGATCACCAAGTCACCAGTGACCTCCTCCTCCCTGCAGACTCCGGCCACCTCAGCATTCTCCTCCTCCTCGACCTCACTGCAGCTTTTGACACCATCAGCCACACCTTTCTTGCTCTCCTGCCTGGAATCCTCCTTCAACATCACTGGTACAAACGAACAACAATTCATCAGCACCAATATCTGCATCTCCTCCACTGCTCCTCTGTCACAAGGCGTCCCCCAGGGATCGGTGTTTGGTCCTCTACTCGTCATCCTCTACATGCTTCCCCTTGGTAACATCATTTGTCGCATTGGTCTCCACTTCCACTGCTACGCTGACGACGTCCAGCTCTACATCTCCACCAACCTTGTCACAATGCAACTCACTCCACCCTGAACAACAGCCTCACTGAAATGAAACCATGGACGCATTCAGATTCCCTCAAAATAAATTGTGACAAATTAGACATGATCTTCATCCGACCCATCAAAACCGTCCACAACTTCAGTCTCACCATCGACAACTCCACCCACAACCGCAGCCTCGGAGTCATCTTTGACAGCAACTCTCCTTCAAACACCTTCCATCTGAAAATCTTTGCCCGTCTCTGCCTATCACTCCCCTTCTCTGCAGCTGAAACTCACCCATGCCTACATCACATCCAGACTCGACTACTGCAACAGAATCCTATATGGCTCATCATCTAAAGTCCTCAATAAACTCCAGCACATCGAAGACTCTGCTGCTCGCCTGCTCACCCACACCTGTTTCCGTGACCACCTCACCCCAGTCCTCCAGAAGGTCCACCGGCTCCCTGTCAGTCAGCGTATCTATTTGAAAGTGCTCCTCCTTAGCCACAAAGCCCTCCATAACCCTGCTACCCCACCGACCCGCTCCATCGTCACACTCCTTCCCACAGCCTCCGCCCCTCCGATCCCAACCTCCTGTCTCCAGCCCTCAGGACCAATTACCGGACCTGGGGCGACAGAGCCTTCTCCATGGCTGCTCCCATCCTCCTTCCAAACACATACGTGACTCTACAGACCTACTTGCGTTTAAATCCCACCTCAAAACCTGTTTTAATGTGTGATTTTGTCCTGTGTTATGTCCTGTCTATGTACTTCTATGTTCTGATCTTGTCGTTTTTTTGGTTTGATTCCTGCAAAGTGTCTGAGAATTTTTGAAAAGCGCTATACACATAAAATGTGTTTTTATTATTATTATCACAATGGCAAAAACGGTTCACCTCATCCGAGGTGGAACCACCTGCTGAGGAAAACAAAACACCTTTCAACAGAAATGTACCAGATAATGGAAAAATGAAAAAAGGGACCCTCGGTGATAAACCTGCTGTTTGAGAGGAGTAAAACTAGAAGCAGGCTACAAAACGGGGGTGAAGCAGTCTACTGTTGCCCAAAAACATGATCTGGATCACCACACACAACATGCCAGTCTGGTCTTTTGTGGGAGAGAGCGAGTGGAGCACCTTCTCATAAGATAAGCATTTGCTAACAAAAGGGAAGAGAGAGGATGTGTAAACAAAGGCTGATAAGTCTTTCTTTTCTCCTGGATGTGTTAAGGCTCAGCAGTCCTGGGCTTGTGGTTTTGGAGGGGAAATTTACAGCCTGTGACTTTTCACAGCACTCAAAAGGACAAATCACGAGTACTTTATCAATTCCCTGCGTGAAGGTTTATTAGGCAGGGAAAGATGCATGAATGCAATGTAACTGTAACTTGTAATTAACTTGAATAAACTGATAACGACCAAAAAACAGACTCAGAGCTGATTATAAACCAAAGCAATATCTGATCAGAGTGACGATTATAAATGTTGAGTTTTGGATTCTGACCCAACGGGTCTCCGTTTTGCTTGTCATGAGTGGATGCAGGAACGTGAAAAACATTCAAGAATTACATTTGTTAATTCTTTACTAATATAAAAAAAAGAAAAAGAAAACGACCCAAAAGGAAAATCTGGAAGAAAACGAGTTCTTAGTTTCTCTTTGTCTTCTTAACGAATACAATTTACAAAGAAAGCTCAGGTTTTCCGTCTTTTTATACCCTAATAAACACCAGAGAACCACAGCTGTCCTGAGTTTATGTCCAGGTGAGCTGGAAAGCAGTGGAATGGCGCTAGCGGAGGTTAAAAGGGCCTGCATCATGCAATAGTGAAGAGGTTTGAGAGCTGCTGGGAGTTTACCAGATGGGGCAAATTTTGATCTGAAAGCTGCTAAATGTTGCATAGCACTGCAATGTTCTGTCGATTCTCAGCTGCATCCACAACGCAGGACCGAGGGTTTTCTCTTTTAATCCTGGTTTAACGCAGCTTCATGTTGTTGAGTTTCAGTTTGAGTCAGTTTCATCAGCTTGCTTTTATGTGAAGGGAAAGGGGAAAAAAAAACAAAAAACCTCATTAAGCTGTACCGAGGTATGGATCCAACCCGCTCGCTCTCCTTTCTTCCTGTGTAAATCCCAACACTAAGGAGATGTGTTTGTTCCTGCGATATCCAATCAGGGGCCTCTCTTGACCCACACCTTATCTCTGATTGATGACCGATGGCTCCCACAGTGTGAACAACAATTTTTCCATTAACCTCGTTCCCTCTTGGTGTCAGAAAAATCTGACCATAGCTACTTGATCCATGATTAGTGTCATGCCACGATCGACTGGTTTTCCTTTGTTTTAAAGCCCACGTTGTATTACTACGTGTGTTTGAGAGGTGACTGTGATGAATGTGGGTTGTTGAATTCACAAGGGAAAAACAAAAAAAAAACAAAAAAAAAAACAACACAATTCAGAGAGGCAGATGGAGTACATGATAAAGCACGAGAAAAGACTGAAAAATGCACAATGACACTGCCGGCATGCTGGAAAAGCTGAGCGCATTAAAAAAAAACAAAAAGCGACATAAGCAACTAATTTACTTTCACAGTCATTCAAGATGTCTCGCATCCCTCAACTGCGACGCCAGCTGCCTATTACTGCATGTTTGCCAGTGGGATGTCATGCCCCATGCTCCCCGGGGTGCACTTCATCTGAGTCACCCTCACAGTGCAGGAGCACGGCGCGTCTCCGGCAGGAAAACCCACATGGTCTACTGTGGCTCGTTGCTAGTGGCTGCAAATCAAGAAGGCTGCTGTTACCCATGGGCTGAAGCTGGAAATAATTCATCTGCAGCCATTCCAGACTCAGCAAACCGCACTCTAATAATGTACTTCTGCTGAGAGGTTTGTGTCATTTACCACATGGCTAACACACACGTTTGAAGGGTTTAATGTTGACGCCGCTTTACTTAAAGGCACAAGCTTTCAGTTCAGCTCACAAAGGTTCCTCTCCTGTACGTCGACAGCATTAAACTTTTATTCGTAAACCCTTCACTCACCTTGGAAACTAAAACTTACAGCCCTTCAAATTCTACGAGACAAACAAACTCGCACCCCCGTTTTACTGAGAACCACACATGACGGCTTTCTTATTCAGGTAAGAAAGGTGCGGTGTCATAATTAATACATTTAGATTTGCCATGCACAAATGATGCTTTTCTGTCTACATTAGTAATTAATGCTACTCAGACATGTGCACAGTGTTAGGTGTTGCTAAATGAGCTCCGGAGTAACATGGGAGTGAAAGCTTCAGGAAGGCATTAAGGAGGCACGGCAGGACTCGCGCAGGAAGAACAATCAAACAATATGACAAGAACAATACACACAATATTCACTCCAATAGACAAACAACTAACTTAGTAGTCATGCATATTAATACAAGTTTAGATTTAATCTATTTCTCATTATGCATTGCACAATTACATAATGAAATGGATTCAAGCTGCATCTACGGGACAAAAACGAAACAGCAGTGGGTGTTTTTGTGCAATCTGTCAGATGACGGCAGGGTGACCACGGAGCGGAGTCGGGTACTATCTTTTAGTATCGACGCCTCACCGACGCCTCACCGACGCCTCACAGGCTGCTGCAGCGTCATCCCTGCACGCCTTCACACGACCCAGCCTTAGTTGGAGCCCATCTGCTTTAGTCATCACTCAACCTTATGCACCAAAATCAGACTTCACCATGATCCGACAGAAGTGAGCAAAGTAAATCTGATCTCATTGGATGGGGATAAATTGGATTAGGAGTAATATAGGTAGGGATTTGTATTCAGAGGGAAACATTAAGAGTCTCATATCTGAGTGGTTTTAACCTCCCACAGTTTAAAACAGACGCATGTGTCAGAATGCAGTATTTAAGAAAAGGATTAAAATTGCGTATTAACTATTTAAACAAGCGTTTATAGGACATAATGAAAGATTGAAACGTTGCAGCTTTTTTTTTCAGATTTACCCAACGTCAGCGCTTATATCAAATAGTCCAAATCAGCTCTTATATAAGCTTATGTGGCGTCAAGTAAAACAATATCTGCATGCTATTCATAGAAACACTAACTCACTGGTGGAATGAATCGAAGCAGAGTGTTAAAGTGGTTCAGAAACATTTTGATTGAACTATATGATGAATAATATAGAAGCAGCAAACACGCATATAAAACTGAAAACACAAAGCCTGCTTTTCTCCAGACTGAGGCGAGGATTGCTGAAGACACATGTATGCATGTGCAACATGGACACTTATTTTTGGATTCTCAAATTGGGGAGCAAAGAGGGGTGTGAAGATCTGGTCCTAACTGCATGTGAAAGCTCAGCATTCCCATGTGCCTTTTCTGCCCGCAGACCAAACTCTCCACGTCGGTGATGAAGAGCCAACTAGACAGCAGCTATAAACACACAAAGGCACTACGCACAGCATTTCTGTGCAACAAACATAAAGCAATCAACATAAAGTGCAAAGATATCCTCTTATTTCACCCCTTCTGCCACAACAAGGGTTTGGAAAGAGGCAGTGGAGGACCGAGGGGGATGGAAAGGAAGAAGCCAACAATACATGTGGCTATTTGTCCCAGTCCTTTCCAGATTCATTGTTTTTTCCTTTCCTCTTGAGGCTGCATTTATGTTTTCAGGAAAAATCAGAGACCCAACATAAGGCGACATTGCTTGGAAACTTTCTGTGTGGCAATTTTTCAAAGACAAACATACCTTCAACTCTCCTGCGACGCTTCTTAGGGGTTTGAATGATACACAGCCCGAACACTTCTGAGGCGGTCTAAGTGAGGTTACAGAAACTATTTCGCATGAGGATCTCCGCACCCACCTCAAAAGATCATAAGATCAGCGAGGGTCCTTGACTTTTGAGAAGATGTAAATGGAAAGTCTTAATGCCACTAAGCCGTTACATGAGAGGAGGGTACCTGCCTCCAACGAGCCACTCTGCACCTCGTGACGCACATACTAAAATTCACAATGCAAGCAGTCCAAAGAAAAATAAAAATAAAAGCTGCTTTATTACATTATGAGGTCCTGTCATCACTTTGACTGGTTACTTAACTCAACTTTATTTATAAAGCACTTTAAAAACAGCACAGTTGCTGAACACAAACATGGATTCAAAGAAAAACATTAAAAAAGGAATAAAAAAAAAAAACATGTAAAACAAATGTAAACATAAAAGCATAAAGTGAAACAATAAGACTAAACAGTAAAACTAACATCTTAAACTGATTTAAAAGCCAAAGTGAAAAAGTGTTTTAAGAGAGGATTTAAATACGGGAAGTGAGTCGGTCTGCCGGACACGTGAAGGTAGCTGGTTCCACGGTTATGAACCATCAAGCGAGAGAGCGCGGCGCCTCGAAGCTTCCTGTTAGTCTTAGAGATGCAAAAACTCCTGTCAGTTAGGTAGGACCTGAACCCGCCTAATGCAAACCCCCGAATGCCCACCCAGCTCTCCAGGCGAGACGGGAGGATCTTAAGGTCGACTGTAACTGCCGTTAAATCCAATAAAACCAAAACAGCACAGTGACCAGCATCTGTGGCTAAAAACCCTCAACAGAACTGCGGCGGGCTTTAAATCCAGACTGGAACACCTCAAGGATGTATTACTCTTTTAAAAAAAAAGTTATCCACTGGTAGTAAACAATTTTATCAAGTACCTTAGAAAGGACGGGGAGCTTAGAGATGGGCCTGTGAAAGTGTGGAGGAATCTAAGCCAGGCTTCCTAATCAGTGATGTTACAACCGCGGCTGTTCAGTTAGATTCTCCCACATCCATGCTGAACTTGCATTTGTTTCTACTTTCAAATAACTAACTTCAAATTAAGTTTGCAAATGTGTATATGGACAGGCAACAATCAATAGGTTCATTTTGATGAAGAAGAATACGAGTGCATATGTGTGTTTGCATGTCTTTTGGATGTTTAATTGCAGTTAACGGTGCACCGACGTGTCCCCACCTACAGTTGTAAGGACTCAGACAGCCTCCTACAAGCCTGTTTAAGTGCTGTAGGGTGTAACGTTTATTTGATGCTCATATGTGGAATGATTTTTGCGTTTCCATACATAGACTATACGATTTGTCCACTGATGAAATGGTTTTGCAGGTTCAAAGTTCAGTCTCAAATGGTCGTGAGAGATTATGAGATAAAACCATTCGCACATTTAAAGACAGCGCTCGTGCACAAAGGCATCAAACTCGGTCTGATGGTCTGGCTGCTCGCTGGGTGATGCCCGCTTCTGTCAGAAAACAGCTTCGTGGTAAACCGCAGCGCCACGTCCAACACGGTCGCGCCATGATAAAACCTCTGACCTGAGAAAATGCCGGCACAAACTAGTCGAGACGCTTAGTTCATCAAGGAAAGACTTCCAGCATAAAAGAGCAGCATATTTTTTAAATCTATTCCTGTACAGAGAGCAACTACGTGGCAAACACCAACCTGATGTTTGTTTTCTGTTGACAAAGACATGATTTTAATCATCTCTGTCTGATTATTGCTAAAATTAAAGTGCACAGATCATTGATTTTGAGGGAGACTCAGTGTGCTCTGTGACTTCTTCAGCAACCCAATTATGGTATCAAATAAATTAAGACCCACTAGAACAATCTGCTGTTATTTATGTTCATCATCAGGCGCCAGCTGAAACTCAATTACAAATACAGTACTCCGCTCTCGTAATCTTCAGCCCCAACACCCCTTGAGTTAAGTATAAATGCAGCCTAGTTGGACGTGGAACAAGAGAGGTGTGTCAGTGAAACGCACAGCGTGGCATTTATCTTCTCCACGGACACGCCACCTTTTTGTACGTGGACCTGTACTGAAGGTTCACCAGGATCCACTGTGCAGACACGAGCTGCCATATGTGTTTAGGAAGCTACGGTAGTTGAGAGCAACGTCACAGCTCATCCTCACTCCACTTCAGTGAATAAAGTACAGAAAATGCTGTTCAAACAACTTGCGCTTAGGTGAGGAGAGGAGAGCGTGGAAAAAGCCGAAGCAAAGCCGGAAGCCGAGAACTGAATAATAAAAGCGCATTTCATTTTTTCCCACCAAGATAAGTGGGCAGCGCTCCTTCTGCCTCCACAGCTAAACGCACGGCTTGACATTTACATCTTTTCAACAGCGACTTATTTCACAAGTTGTTAGTTTATATAAGCGTCAGCCACTTAAAAGCTCTATTTTAGTCACATTTACAGTGTTGAAAACAAGACTACGAGGAGCGCTTGAACGTTTTACTGAGAATGAATGTCAGACGTGTGCCTGCGCTCAGGGTACGTTCTCATACAAGCGACTGGACTGAAGATGATTTCCAGCTCATGGCACAATAAGTCACAGTGAAATTGCTGATTTACCTGATTGGAGTATCTCATGCTGACATTTCGCTGGTCCTGCCGGGGCACGTACCGGTGGATGGGATCGATGTCTTTAGGGCTGATCAGCTCGTCCACTGGAAAGGGAAAAGATGCATATGAGAACAAAAAAAACAAACAAAAAAACAACATAAATATTGACACTTATACTGTCAAGTAATCAAAGAAAATAGGGCTTTGAGGTGAAAAAAGAAAAAACCTAAAAAAACGTACAAACTTTGATTTATCTACTAACACAGACAATGAGGACGACACAGACGTACCCAGCAGCTTGGCAATGTTGAACAGGGCCTGACCCCACAGGAACATCTTCCCATCGCGGCCCGAGTTGCTAGGGAAACGCTTCTGGCTTCCGTGCTTGTTTTGCTCCGCCTCCACAAAATCAGCTGGTACATAATAGTATTTGGGAATCACAGCATGGCCTGGCAAAGAAAAAAAAAAGACTGCCGTCAGTTCTGTGTGCATGTCAATCGCACTTGTAACACCCAAAGAGAAACAATTATTTTTTTTCATCTGTCAGCATTAGCAGCCAGAAACACCCAGATGTGCCTGTAATATTCTACGTACTGTATATGATGGAGTCTGAAGCGACAACCAAGTTAAAAACTCTCTCTCTCTTAAAAACAACCCTGTCATTTAGTTTGGGGTTCTCCTAGTCTGAAAATATTGAATTCAATAAGATATTCAAGTCTGCAGTGCTGTGACCTCACAGATCCGGAGCAGAGCAGAGTCATCCAGCTTCTTCTTATTTCATCCAATTTTCACAACATCCCACCTCTTCATCAAGTTTTACTGGTGATTTTTTTTAAAGATTTTTTTTTGTGGCTCTAGTGGCCTTTATTTTGAAAGTGATCAGAAAAGAAACTTGTGTAGAGAGAGTTGAGAAGACGCGCAATAAAGAGCAACAGGCTGGGATTCGAATCTGAATTAACAATATCGGCATGATTTGAAACGGCTCAACAGCACGTTTCACACATGAGTCATTATGTTTGCTCACTGATGAGCCTCAAGGAGTTAGACTAATTAAAAAAAAAACCAACAACAACAACATTTGAGCCAAATCTACTTGATTTTTCCAAGAACAGCTTCTCCTAGTGATTCTTGATGTTTTCCATACGGAAAAAAACGACATGCCTTTGGAGTTATGTGGGATGCAAAGCTACTCTGGATAACTCTAGATGAAAATGAGCGTCGTCTTCCAGAGCTGTGCCCTTCGCGTGTCACGACTCCTCAGACATAGGCTGAACCAGCAGCAGAGGACACAGAGCCAGCTTCTGACAGCACAAATCACCATTCAGGGGTTTAGACTTTTCAGGAGCATTAATGTGCTATCTTCAAAAACCAAACCAATTAATTTCAGGAGTTTTGTTAAATCATACAGAACAAGTACTGAAAGGGCGACTCAGCAGTCGTGTCCGATGCCATTATTCTTGCTGTACCGCAGCTGCTCCTGCTCCGTTATGAGCGCACCAGTAGAAACTCCAAGCTTTTGAAATCAATATTATTTGACTTTGTCCTTTGACGGCAGCGGCTGCAGGTGAATATAAAAGTCAGAATCTCTGCTTATGAAGTTAGGCCGAGTTTAGTAGAAATGCAATGCCCTTGTGAGCCTTGGTCACAGTATGCGGTGTGTGAAAATGTATGATGGGATTTTCATCATTGTAGAGAGAGACTGGGGCAGAGGGGACATAGGCATAATCAAAAAGCTCCAAAATAAAGACTATTATTGTGCCAGATGACATAAGGATAAGAGTGTGTGTTTGTGCATCTGGGATTTCCGTCTACTCGGCGGTTGTTGCACAGTTGTGCATTTACGTGAAGACTCACCCTCAAAGGACTGGAAGATGATGGGCTCAAGAAGGTCCTGGTATTCTTTGACCTGGGCCTTGTTTCCTCTGAACACACCTACAGCAAATTTAAACACACACAAAAATAAAACACAGGTACCATGTAGTTTATGCAGTAGTTTATGTTTATTTATATTTTCTGCATGTGCAAGTTTGTGTGAAGCACTTAATAACATCAGTGTCGGACTGTTTTGTGACTTTGCTATCAAATGACAGACCCGGAGGCTTCAAATCCAGAACCATGGATTGAAAGAGGATCAAATGTCCTCTTTAGGTTGGGTTGTGAGTCGTTGCCTCTTGTGGAGAATTGCTAATAAGTTGTTTTTTTGTTTGTTTTTTCACAGGTGTGACGTTTGTTTGGGAACATCTTGGGCTCCCCATGGAAGACCAGGGGTGGAGGTGAAGATAGGGAGGTCTGGAGATCTCTCCTCAACTTGGATGGATGAATGGATGTTTGATTTTTATAATTTTATCTAGAGCTACTTGCAGATGCAGAACAATGTTCAGTCTTTGGTACAGTGAGACACACTGCAGCAAGTATTAAGAGTGCAGGTACAACAGGTAAATAAGTAAATGTGGGTTTGTCATGTGGTGAGAAGTATACTTGGAAGTCTTGAATTTAAGAGACTCTCCAATCCCCTGCACCGATGGTGGCTTGTTCCACCATGACGGGAGCACACAAGAACACCACGCACTGACATTTAAGCAGGGATGCCGGTGCCAAATAATGAAGTTCAGAAGGAGCGAGAGCCTGTATGAGTGAGCTCAGATATCTGGGTGCAGAGACCAGGCGTCACGCAGTCGGTAGACTTGCTGACTTGAATTTGATTCAGGAAGCAAAGGGAAGCCAGCGGAGTTTAATGACTAGTGGAGGAACATGTGCCCTGTTTGGGTGATCAACCACTAGACACACCAGGGCACTTCGGACCATCTGTGGGGGTTTTACTGCTCATGCAGCAGGACCTGCTAAGAGAGCGTGGCAGTAGCTGAGGCGAGAGATCACAATGCTCATGTACCAGGAGGCGAACGGCCTACCGAGAGAGATACGGTCTGATTTTTTTATCTATCGTGAAGAGCAAAGCAACAAAGCAGATAGACCGAGGGGCCGTGGTCAGACAGAGATGACTGGTAATCACTACGTGGTTTATTCCAGCCTGTTTAAGAGACAGATGAAGAAGTGATTTCCTGATTAATATTGTGATGTATTGACTGAGCAACAGCTCAAGTCTTACATCGGTTTATGTAAAGGTGAAACAGAGGGACGGGGCTGTACTTAACCTCACCGAGGCACTGCCTGCACAAAAAAGAGCATTGTTTTTCACGTAAAATGTTCTACAATATTTATATCATAGATGTGAGGCTTTAAAGTAATTCATACATCATTTCATTTACGCTGTTTCAAGCTCTTAACTGTTGAAAAGAGCTTAAAAAGTTAAGTTATGTATACATAGATGAGTTAGTACATAAATTATATTGTTTTACTCATAAAAATAAGTGGGGTAAAAAAGGACAAAGGGATGATAAATGGATGCTCTGATTCATTTTATCCGTTTTGTTTTTTTGGAAGGACATTAGGCTCTTTTATTTCTTTCTGTTGATTTCTATGAGTTTCATCTCACATTTTATGAATCACATCCCTTTAAATGGTGTTTTTTTAAGAGGGTTTTCTACAACCTGGCACACAACAAGATGTAATTTCCTGTCAGACGCTGAAAGTCTGTCTTATATCTTGCCAATGACCCTCTTCATGCATCACAACAGCAACAATGGCATAGAATGAGGCTTACCATCAATCATCATGTAGATGAAAAATAGGGGAAACTCGCACTCGATCCCGTCAAAAAGCTGGAGAAAAACAGAGTCAAGCACTTAATTTTTCTCTCGTTTCACAAAGAGTGGAAGTTGGCATTCAAAGCAGCAGATGGTTGCAGAATGAAACACACAAAAGCAGGACACAGTGAATGCAAACACAAGACCGAGGGGTAATTAAAATATGGGGATGATGGTATGGGGGAACCTTTCGGGGCATGGACTGGGATGCTTCCCTTCACACTTAATGCCTCAGCATACCAAGACATTAAGGACAACGTTTTCTTTGCGATCTTTGTGGGAACAGGTTTAAACCACCACGATTAGTCTCCAGTAACAAAACAAAATCCCCAGAGACATGGTTTCTCCAGCTGGGGCCTCACAGACCCCTCACCTCAACCCCACTGAGCACCTTTGGGATGAACTGGACAGGAGTTTGAGAGCCAGGCCTTATTGCCCAACATCTCCAACATCGTCGTTTAGATTTTAGACAAGAACCCCCCCCCCCCCCGTCATCCTCGTCACACTCCAATGACCTCCGAGTCCTTTCGCTTCCTGGCCACCACCATCCCCCAGGAGCTCAAGGGGGAGCAGAACAGCTCCCTCACTAAGACGGCTCAGCAGAGGACATGCCTCCTACAACAGTTAAAAAAGTTCCACCTCCCAGGGAAGATGACGGAGACCCTTTACACTGCCATCATTGAGTCCATCCTCGCATCCTCCATAACAGGCTGAATGCTCTCGTACTGGGCCCGAAAGTTTTCAGACCATCCCCGCTGGTAGGATGCTCCGGTCCATCAGGACCAGGACCTCCCGCGCCAGAACAGTTTCAGCAGTCAGCCTGCTGAACACTGCCCCACCTCCTCCCCAGTTAACACCGCCTAGCACTGTAAAATGTTCTGAACCTGGAAATACCGTTTTTCTGATTCTGATGACATGACATAAAAAGGTCCCTTTAAACTGCATCCCTTTGCTGCTGACGGCAGCGCGCCTCAATGCATGAAAATGCTTAAATCCTTCAGCCTCTTGGTTGCAAGTGGCAAATAATAATAATAATAGTAAAAATAAAAACCTTGTAAAACAGTCAGATTTATCTAAATCCCTACCATGTTTATGCTCGACTAAAGAGGATCATCTCAACAATGCTGTGTGTGTAACATCCTCGTTTTAGGCACCACATTTGTATGTGTACATGCACGACGTCCCATCAATGTCAGATTACACAGAAATCCAAAGAAGCGGCTGATTTGCATTTGTCTATTTAAAATCTATCAGCCTAAACCGTGTATATGTCTGTGTGTGTGTGCACATATCAGTCCATCCATCATTAGTCTTATCTATCCTTGTCACTCATGTAAACACCGGTGGTGGATAAAAGAGATTAAATCCCAAATCTGAAAGGAGTGCATGCACTCACACACACAGACACGGGCTGCTGCCCCCATCACCAAGCAGATGCTTTGGTCCGCCTCATGTGCTTCTTTGAATGGTTTACGTCTGCACGCTCTGATTATGCAGATATGCTCTTCCTCAAACTCAGCTTTTCAGCAAACAAGTGAACCAGCTGCAACCATCCCGTGGAGTAAGAACAGGAGGAATGAAGAAATGGTAGGCAGAGGAATGCCTACAGAGATTCAGAAGCAAGAAGGGTGTATTTACCAGTGGGAGGGAGGACTAACTCAATGAGGCCTGTGCTTTTTTGCCCTTTGAGGATGTAAACACGCGCGGTTCCCTTGTGTTTTGTGCTTGAGCAGCTGGACTGATTGGTAAAACTGTCTGTCACACAGGCTGCTGCTGCTCTGTCAATGGCAAACAGACAGGCAGCGCCGGTGTCTGCTCTGCTGTGCATTCACTCTTCAACACCAACAGCAACTTATGAAGGTATACCTGCGATTGCTTTTTCTCCAGACAGAGCTCACACTGTCACACTCCCACAGCATTCGATTACACTGTGTGGTGCCTTATCAAAGCAGGAAGCGTTTCATGGATTACATCCTATTGTGTTACAAGAATCAGTCACTGCTTTCAAAAATAACTGGAAAATTCTGCAATATTTGCTGAAATGAATAATAAATAGCAGTCCAGTTTTATGTAATTGGATTCTCTTGTTTTGCTGTTTTTGCTGATGTAGACCTAAATATAACACCATTAGCAGATGAAAAGGCAGAAGGAACGATGGAGGGGTTATGAAACCTGACTGGCATCAATGTCCTTCACAGTAAATCTGAGTTCCTGCTGCTAGAAGCCTGAAGGAGCTGAGCCATTAAATACCGCTGGATAATTCTGAGCCTTGGAGTATCTGCATCCTATTAACTCCAGGATTAAATGAAACTAATTGCAAAGTATTTCAGAGCTGGTGCCTCATGACTGCCCATGTTGACATATTAAGCGAGTGTGCTCATCAGACTTTTCCTGAGTTTAGCTTCATATTGCATTCACTAGGAATAAAAAGAAACTTCCTCAACAGAAATGACGACTTCGGAAACCTCTGTTCATCACGTGTAGTCCACCAATCCCCTCTGAACCTGTGAGAGCAGTCGTGTGAAGTGAGGTATCAGATACAAAGTGGTCTATCTGCAGAAAGAACGTCGAAGGTTTCAAAACGGCAGCCACTGTATCGGCAAGCAAAGACCCTCTGTGACAGTTTCCATCTTCCCTGCATCTGTCGTGCACATTACAGCTTCTAATAATCTCAGTCTGCAAACACAATTAGACCTCTAGATAGTGATTCAGTGTTTGTAAACCAAATAAACTCCACTTGTGTCTAAATGTGGGCTTGTGTAACTCCCACCCACCACCTTCCTCTCCAAGCTCATTAATTCAGGGATGGAAGTTTTAAAGCTAAAGCAATGACTTGTTTTGCATTAAGAGTCCAGCGTCTGATTCAGTGATGCTCCGTGCTATGAGCTTCTCATCAAGCGTATGTGCTACTGATACTTTGGGGAATTTACAGAAAGACTGAACACACATGAATACATATGACTGCATCGCTCACACACTTGCAAGCAAACACACACACATTAAGATTACAAAATGAAACACACACATACAGGTATATACTTAGGTGCACAGCATGTCAAAGAAGTATCTGGCATTGGGAAACCCTTCCAGTGGCTGGAAAAGGCTGGTCTGAAGGGAAGCATGGAGGCATTAACCATAGCAGCAGAAGAACAGGGTGATCCAGGGTCTACTGCACCAGACAAGACCTGAGCTGCAGCCCGTACGAAGATGCTCCAGACAATATCCAGCACATGATGTAAGACGCTGGCAGGTAAAGCGTGTATGGAACGCCACAACACAGCGAGCTGGAATAGTGGACAGGAACACATGTACCGAGTATGGGTTGGAAGTCCCAAAGTCAAGATGGGAGACACCTGGAAGAGCTGTGGAGAATAAACGAGCAAAGATCCTGCGGGACTTCCAGATCCAAACTGATAAACTGCTGATGGCCAGCCAACCGGACATTGCAGTGGTCCACAAACTCCAGAAGAAAGCAGCAGTGACAGATAAAGCAATGCCAAGCAGCAGCATCAACAAGAAGGAACACAAGAAGCTGTGGAAACGTGGTAGGAAGAGATTTAAAAAATAAAAAGATGAGGAGGGTGAGGGAAACGGTGGTGCCGGTTGTATCTGGGGAAGTCAGTGCTGTGACCTCCGAGCTGGGAGAGTGGATTCAGCAGATCCCAGGAGCAGCATCAACGATCTCAGTGCTCTAAATGAATCGAACGGGGTTTTGGGTTCACAGAAGACTCACACGAGGAACGTCATGCTCTAAATCACTACAGAAAAAAAAAAAGGACATCAGGCGTCAACTCTCACCTTCATTTCAGCAGGTTTATAGTATCGGCGATTCTCGTCTTCGTTCGCGGTGCGGTAGCCATCGCGGAGGAAGCGTTTGAAGCCGTATTTGCCCCGTAGCTTGCGGACAATCTTGTCGAGTGTCTGAGTGTAGAGAGCGTCGTCATCAACCGCAAAGGCAGGATAGCTGATGGTCGGGAGCAGGGCTGCGTCTGTGTTCTGCCAGGGAGAAAACATGCGCTCAAAACAATACGGAGAATAACTAACCGATCAGGTAAAGAATCCTAACATGACAAGATTTAAGCAGGATGAACAAATCTGGCGCTGGTAAAGGAAGAATTCCCAACATCCGTGTTTCTCAGAAACTAAAATCAGAGGATCTTTTGGTGAGGTTTCAAGGAGCTTCTGTGCTCCCTCAGACTGTGAACATCTACGCTGGTGCAGACAGGACATGGATCCCAGCGGGTGGGTCATGAATTCAAATGCGAGCGCGTTTTCACCTCATTTATTGTCTCTGTGAAGATGTTAGCAGTTCAGTTCAGCCGCTCCGTGGGACAGCTGCTGAGGGTCGCCTTCGCATTGCGTGTTCTCAAAATGCAAGGCGGGCGTCTTTCTTCAGGCAAATAGGGGTGTGACATGGAATGGAGCTATCCATTCTCCCGAGGAGGCATCCCTGGCTTTGGGAAGCTGTCAGAGGCACCTGCTGGCGTGCTCATGAACGATTCATCCACCTCAGGGTTGCTTTCTTCCTGGAAGATCATGGCTCAGTGGACAGTCCATCTCAGGGCCACGTTTAGACCAACAACCACACACACGATTGACTTTGTATTAACGGAAAACAAGATTTTGATTATCTTGCATGAATTTATGTTGGCGATGTGACCTGTATGACGGCGCTTTGCATCTTCTTACTCAGTTCACAGAGGGACCGGGTGCAGCTCGATCCAGAGCCAACCCTTCCTATCTGACATGCTGTTACATTAACATCCTCGGCTGCAGCTGATATTAGTGTGCAGAACACACTTGGTGCAGGGACTATTACATGCTGAAATTACATTTTTGACATTTTACGAGCAGTACTGATATCATTTTGTTATCTTTTTCATATTTCTGCACCATATTGATCTCTCGCCCATCCCTACATCATCCTACCAGCCCATCAGCCACGGTTTCATGTCGCTAAAATGGCCCTAAGATCATCGACATGCAGTCATTTCATTCCTCAAAAACTGTTGACAGCTTTTCCTAATGCATCCAGCGCGCACAAACACCCACACCCAATTACTGACACAGATACAGAGACACAAAGCAATTACGCCCCAACTTTCTCTTCTTCTTTACACTTCTCTTTTGCAGCCGTGGCTCTGCAGCAGCTCTACGTTTGCCATATGTTACCGATGCAGAACCATCAGCAGCACAGGTACTGCAACGACTGCGCTGCACCACACTGTTGAAGTGATTTTATTACAGTGAGTAGTTCGTTGTGTGTAATTAACCACTGACATGTGCGTGGCAGGCTGTCATCTGGCTTAAATCACAAAATAAGTGTATTTGGTCCTTACCAGGTTTTAAAAGTTGAAAAACTTGCAGAAACTAACTAAACTCCATGATTCAACAGCTTGTAGAACCGTCTTTATCAGCAATAAGGTATCATCGCATGAATAACGTTATTATCTCACATTGTGGAGGATAAATTCTGGCTAATTCTCGTTTTTTACGACAATGATGACTGTAAGTTACTTTCATGCACAGTTGTGGTCCAGACTTGATTCCATACTGCGTTTCGGTTCTTTTTGAACCTTTCTGCAGCAGTTGCTGCAGTGCTTGATCGCGGTCCTGCAGCGTGACGCTTTGACATCGTCATTTACGTCGTTTGTGCTCCGGTTTCACCAAACGTGGTGCTGCACATTATGGGCAAGCCGCTGCAATGTTTTCTGATCCAAACCTATGCCATGCTGCCATGTGTTTTTTTCTTTTAATTTGTTTTCTAAAAGATAAAAACCTGGCAAACCTTCCAAATGAGCCATATTTGTTCACTTTTATTTCAATTAGCACTATAATAAATGTCTTCATTTAACATGCAAACTGAAGCGATTTGTTTCACAACATCTGGCTGCCACTTACTTTTATCCAAACACTTCGTCTGCATTTTGGCTTAGTTTTTTGTTAAATACTGAAACAGTGCCATATGCCACATAAGCTGTGTTCACATTTAAGCTGCAAATCTTTTGTAATTTTATAAATTAAAAAGGATCAAGTCCTGATTTGTGAATGTTCATCAAAGAACAAGAAAAAATTTACCTTTGTGAATATAAGTGTCCGTACAAAAAGCAGTTTTCCTGCAAGTTATTGAAATTTAAAGGAAACGTTTCAGCCTGGTTGAGGTGCTGAATGGGAGGATGCGGGAGGATGACAAGAGTCCGCAGGATTCCCTGTAGGCCCTGGTAGGTGACTAATGTCTAAATCCATATCACTAGCAAGCCTTCTGACATAAGAAAAATGTCATTTAGTAGATTGTAGACTAATATTTCCTACATGTCTCTATATGGACATGTTGATCGGCTTTATTTGTGATTTAATCGGTGATGATTCAACACACGCGTACGCCAGTGCCCACATTTAGAGGGCACGTTCAGTCTGAAATGTTTGGATGGACTCACATGAGAGCGGGACTCTCTGGGCAGGAGAGAGCAGAGGGTTTGCCTGTTCCTGTTGTGGGCGTCCAGATCCACAAATATCACAGACCAGGAGCAGCCCTGCAACACAAACATCACACAAACACACAGCTTTATTGTTACAATGCTCACGCTTCACAGGTCAAACGCCTACTCAAACGTCTTGTTTTCAATATGCACTCCCATGCGCCGGGCAACTCATCCAACATTTACCAGAAAAAAGAAAGATTAAAGCATTATTACAACTTGGTATGAAAGCCCCACAGTCCCACCTCATTTACTTGGTTTGATTTCACAGAGCCGGGGAACCGACGAAACCTCTTCTGGTTCCAAAAAGCCGGTCCGGTCCACTCCATCTATGCATCAGCAGCGCTTACATAAAACTAACCCAGTCCTCTTTGCAACCTGGTAACCAGTTTCTAATCCACGTCTGATGCATTATGTATGAACATTGCCAGAATCTGTTATTTTTCTCTTCTGAAACAGGTCTGGGCTTTCAGTCAAATCAGCAAGCTTTCTCTTCTGAATTTGCATCGTGCAGTGGACTCCTGGCCACCACTGTAATAGCTGTGTGGCACGCCAGCTGGACGACGTTGTCAGGGCAAACTCGTCTCTGGTGCTGCTGCAGAATACTACAGTATTCAAAATGCGCAAGAGCAATCAGCACATGCCACTGGAGTGTAAAGACGTAGGTGTGTCCGAGCGTTTGTCAAGTATAGTTCATGTACAGACGATTAAAACAAAACAAAAAAGAAACATCCCAAATGTGAGGTGAGTGATGTCTGGGTCTTTTTGTTTTAATTCTCCTGGGATAATGTTTTCTCTTTGGTTAAAAAAAAAAAAAAGAAAAGAAAAATTAGGAATTTTAACAGCATCTCACTGTCTATGGAGCTTTTACATGTAAAACAAACAGACAAACATATAATGTGCCCTCTAAGTTATGCTGTTAATAACCGACGAGGATTTTAATCAGTGGATCCCATCATTGTTCTCTACAAACGCTTCTAAGTGCATTTAAGTTCAAACGATAGGACGACCACTAAAGTACATCCTAGAGAGTGAATTAAATACAGAAAATGAAACGAACATTCACGTGGGGCATTTCCATCGTGGCTGAGGACACCGCTTCAT
Organism: Xenentodon cancila; assembly: GCA_014839995.1. Taxonomy (NCBI): domain Eukaryota; kingdom Metazoa; phylum Chordata; class Actinopteri; order Beloniformes; family Belonidae; genus Xenentodon; species Xenentodon cancila. Next base: position 31,833,131 of record CM026197.1, read on the forward strand.
CCGAGATTGGTATGGTGTTCCATGTATTCCTGAACCAAAATCTTTGGTGGGAAATGCTTGACATTTGTTGGAAGTAAACACTGACTAAATGTACTTTATGGAATAGAAATGCATCCACCCATCCATGCATTACCGGCTCGTGGAGGCAGCAGTTTGAGCCACGAGGCCCAGACGTTCCTCCCCCTAGCCACCTCCACCAGCTCCTCCGAGAGGATAACCAGGCATTCCCAGGCCAGTCGAGTGATGTAATCTCCCCTGGCTCTTTTGCCAGGCCTTGTCCAGGTTGCCCAAAACATTCCTGAAACTCCTCAACTGGCTCCTCTGGATGTGGAGGAGCAGTGTATAAGTGTAAGGGAGTTGCTTAAGGGTTCCCCTCACTAAAGGGTGAAAAGGTCAGATCACACCGGTAAAATGTATTTTACAGAACATTGTTTATTTTTTGCTGCATCCTTTAACTCTTCTGTCTGAGGTTTGCTTCCTAAGATAGTTGATGAGTGTTTTTAACTTTACTACACTATTTTATGCTTTCTGTTTAAACATTTGCTATACCTTTAATAGGCAGATGTGATCCTACACTTATTTTGATTAATTTTTAAATATTGATTGTAAGGTTTTGTGTCTGTTACCTGTGGGTTGGCTCGTCTGGTAGGTTTATAAAGTAGATGGACGTTAAGTGGTAGGTGGGTGTGAACGCGGGGTCAGGTTTGAGCATCGTATCAGCTCTGCTCAGTTTCTGCTCCTGTGAACCTGGATTTGGTTTGTTTTTTTATTAAAAAAAAGAAAAATAAAACCCAGATCTGGGAAATCCTTCCTCTCAGACTCATGTCTTTGGCACTTCTCAGACGTTTAGAGACCATTGTCCAACCACGCGCATGCAGGTCTGTGAATTCAATAACATAAAAGTTTAGAGAACTTCCCAAAACTAAAAGCTGAGTGTCTACTGTATTCATTTATTTTAGGCTACACTTATAAACACCTACACAGGCTGCAGCCAGTGGTGAGAGTGATGGGAAAGCAGAGCTGAGCATGAAGTAAATGTTCTGCTTTAAGGGGTTGAGGGAGTTACATTTGGTGTGGGATGGATAAGAGTCAGCTGGGAAATCAAGATTGATAGGGATCATTAATAAGCAACTTGAAAGCTGGTGGATTGCCGTTCCCAAACAGGGTCAAGAGACTTCATCACACTCACACACAGAAGCCCCACAGAGCATGGATCATAAAGCAGCCACCTCTACAAATTGATTCTTTCAAAACGCTGAGCTCCGAGACAAAATCCACTTTCAGCCACTGTTAAAATTTCTCATTTTGAAGGTGTTCGGAAACAGAGCAAAAACAACAACTGTACAGTAACAGCAACAAATTATGATAATATAAATAGTCTGTGTTTGGAAGACATGCCGACGTCCAAGTGGACAAAAGAAGGAAAACGATTATAAGTGAGCAGGACTGCCGAGTGGAGATGTATTGAAATGTCCCTGCTGTCCCCGTTTTACACAAAAACAAAAAAACACAGAAAGAGGAAGAAACATCTTAACTAATGAAGTTGGTAGGGAGAAAAAAAAATAGCCGACTGTGAGATTCTCAGCAAAACAGGGTTCAGTGACTGTCATCAATCAAAGTCCGCAGAAGCACAAACCAGGAGCTGAGCCAAACACAAGCACACTAACTGTCTTCATGGTTACATTTTTGTTTGCAGAAATGCTGAGGGACTGATGAAGCAATCATTCATTACAGTGGTCACATCTAGCTGGTAAAATCTGCATGGCTTTTCAAAAATTTCAGGCCTGTCAGGGCTTTTTTTTTTTTTTTTAATCTTAATGCAAGATAGTGGCACTGCACACACCGAGCACATCCTGCTGATGTATGGAGCTTTAATGGGGGCTGCAAATTTAAATAGCATATTAGGCCTTCAATCTTGAGTCACGAGACACACTTGGAGAAAAGGAAGATACATCACATCATTGTGCAGGGATTTGCATGAGGAATAACTAACAGGAGAAGGAGATCATTCAAACAGGCACCTGGTTTCCGAACAGGTTGAATCCGTTGATGGCCTCCAGAGCAGCTTTGGCAAGACCCACAGAGCTGCAAAGACAAGGAACACAAGGCATAATAGTGAGCACGCCATAAATAAAGCTGAGTAGCACAGACACACTGGCAGAGAGAAAGTCTCACATTTAACACGCTTCATTTTGTTTTTACATGTGTGCTGCTGTGAAGGAGGTCGTGGCGTAAGCCGGAGGTGCAGAGTCTTCCACTCCCGTACAACAAAATAAACACATTTGAATCTTAAATTGATCCCTTTTGGGAACTGATAAAAGCTGAAGGATCAAGAGAATCTGCTTTGCTAAATATAATCACTCTCCTGAGGGGAAAAAGTTAGAACATCACTGCGGCTGACTCACACGATTGCGATGTAGACATAAAGGAATCGATTTCACCGTTTCCTTTGTAAACCTGTTACTTCCTAGGAAACAAAATGAGCGCAAACTTTTGAGAAGGGAACTGGAGACATCACTGCCTCCATACCCGTAATAACGCCATCAGGGCAAAACACTAAAGTGACGCCGGTCATAAACAGGCGTTTTACGCTCGCAGACATCATCCATGTGCACGCATGCAGTCGTCACGACCCTGTAATGACCTTGAGCATTTTATCATTTGCAGTTTTTTGTTGAATCGATGAAATGAAATAACTCAATTCCAATCCTTTTTTTCTTTCTATTTTTGACTTTTTTGCCCGTTTGTCTCACTGGTCTGCAGAAGAAAAACTGTTCACAACAAGGCTCCTTCACAACCTGCCACATCTCTCAGTAATTATGTCTGTAAAACACAGAGCCAACGAGACCCTGAAAACATTTAGTAGATTAGATTGTTAGCACTGACCACAGCGATCATTACGTTTGTTATCAAGTAATTGAAGAAAACACCAGATCTCCACATTATTCTCGACTACGAGCGCTTAGACCAGCGAGTGACTCCGTGCTCGTGGTCAGCCCTGTTTACTGGCCTGTTTCCACAATTAACTTGTGCTCTGGGCAAAGAGCCGCGATCCCCTCTGAACACTCAACAATATCCATCTGGCTTTTTTTGGCAGATGGCACAGGTGACTGTCTTGTCCTGTCCGCGCAGGAGCCCGACTCTGCCGAACAGACCAGGACGGGAGCCGTTCTCTCCTCCCTCATTGCGCACACGCCTCTGTTACAAGTTTACCCAGAAATCCATCAAAGGAAGAGGTTTGAAACAGGAGAGAGAAGGCAGAGGCTGACATTATATGGTGAGAACGCGTCTGACTGCCGTGGCCAGCTGTGGACGGGAGCCGTGGAAAACCAGACGCTTGACCGTCCACGGCTGACGTATCCGTGAGCAGGAACCCAGAGCCTCACGTTCTCCCCGCTGCTGCAGCTGCAGCTGTCCTCAGCTATGGCTGTGAGCTTGAGTGAGACTTAGATGGATGAAATGCGAGTTAAAATGCTCGCATGTGTGCACTGAGTTATTTACTTTTTCAAGCACGCAGTGATTACATTTAGGTTATCCTGTACGCGACAGAGCTGTACTCTTCTAACACCGATCGCTGCAAAACCGCCTGCTGACAAAAGAATTCACAAATGGCCATAATGTTTTAAGAGAATAATAAAAATAAATCAGCTGAAAGATGCTGAAACACTTTATAGCTGTGCTCAGGTGAAAGTTTCTCATCTAACATCAACCCATTTCTCTCTTCTGTCTTCTCAAAGCAATCAAATCCATTTTTTTTTTTTTTTTGTTAATAGAATATTGATTGAAACAACTAGTTTGTTATTTATTTTGAAACTGGTGTCTGACGCAGTTCGAGCCAATGAAACACTGCCAGGTTTGTCTGGTGCAGGGCCTGCTGGGATTAAAAACGCTCTCGGGCGGTAATCAAACTGCTGTCAGTCAAACCAGTGGGAAAAGCAACGTTTTGGATAATGAGGACAGGACACTGGTTTTGCAGGTCCAATTATTTTAATTCGTGCTGTAGCAATATGAAATATTCTTAAACGTGACATCCTAATTTGTTGTTCTTGTCGTGTTTTATGCTAATTGTATCTAAAGTTTTATTTAACTTAAAGTTGAGCTACTACGCCTGCTGCATGCAGTACCTTAAATAAAACTTTTTCAACTCATCCATATGACTGTGTGTGATGATAAACGTGAGGCAGAGGCTAATTAAATGAGTCTTTCATTTGATGTGGACATATAAATCATCAGCCAAATGCACACATCCTCCAATTTAATTTCCCCTTAGTGGTTTTCTGCCCACTGACACTGCAGGAGTAGAAATTACTCCTCAGTTTGATCATTTATACACATCTTGTTTACATTGGACTATCCAGGACAAGCCAGCGTGACAGTTTAGTATTTGCATAATGCATGCAAAATTAATTACGCATCTACATGTATAAACCTGCTCCCTGAACACGGAAATCCAGAGCATGGCCACATGGGGCCGGAATACGAGACACACTGCCTCTTTACCATGTTGAACATGTTATCGCTCCTCCAGGACATCTCGGCAAGCTGCTGTCAATAGCTTTAAATTGTTAGGTAAAGGAAAAAAAATGCATCCTAGAGATAAGCCGTGGCAGAAATTGAGGATCTTTATCAAGACACAGGCGGAGGAGGAGGAGGAGGAGGAAGAGGAGTCGAGTTCGACCTTGGATGATAATTAAGTTAGGAACAAGTAACCAAAGCCTGGCGCACCGGCTCAGTGCTACCGTCTGCACGCTTATCTCCATCCGAGTTCAACACCCAGGTTGTTGAACAGTCCCACATTTCCTCGGGAGTGGTTGTCGCCAACTAACGGAGGCGTCGTGGTAGCCGAGCTCTGCCGACTCCATGTTTTCTGTCGAGGAAACTAACACGCTCATATCGATCACATTCAAGGTAGTTTTCCTCTCAGAATCCTAATAATTCTTGATACTTTCTCCTCCTCTTTTCTGGTGTTTTTTTTATGAGAACAAAAGAGAAGATCTGGCTTCAATCCGACAAATCATAGCTGATCATAATATTAATCATCATAAGTGTGTTGCAGAAGATCAAAACTGCCGACAGCTCTGTGGGAGGAAAACATTACAATTCGGTCCTGTGGCTCAATGTAGACAGATAGCTGTAAAATGATACTAATAGACTAAAATGTGAAAAAAGAGCATTTCTTCTCCAGTTTAACCGTTTCTGGAGCTCCGTTCACCAATAGTGACCACCGAACAACTGAAAATCCCGAGTAGCATTTGACAGCATCACTTGTCAGCACTGATTATTGTTTGGACCCTCACATCTATGTTTGGGTGTGCCGTGTACCCGGACCCACCTGGAGTGGAGCTCAGTGCTGCCGTTATTGTATTTGCTGCCTCGCTCCCACATGCCGTAGTCAGGCACCCTGTAGGCTCTCTCCACGCAGAAGACCAGGTTCTGGATGAAGGAAACCTTTGCAATCCAACACAGGGAGGAGAGCAAACGCTGATACACAAACACACTGAGCTGCAGGCTGAGAAAATGCAATCACAATACATGATTTACGCTGCAGCAGCACCAACGATACGCACAGAAACGCAAACGCACATTCATACATATCAGTGAACAACATTTGATGCTGACGTGGGGTGAAATGTGGAACTACAGTTTTAAGGCAAAGTTTATTTTGTGCCATCACTCAAGGTGAAACTCCACCTGCAGCTACAGAAAGAAACACGTTTATAGTAAGACGCGGCAGTATACAAGCTTTGAACTTCAGTGGCTTATCGAGTGTCCGCAAGTTCACGATTTCACTTAAGTCACCTTCTTGTTTCAGTCTCTAAAACCTCATTAGCAGATTAATTCAGCATCACACATAAAGTGCGGCCTCACTATCTTTTGTGGTATGTATCATCTCGTCCTTGCTGGCCTTGAAACGCAGAGTTTCTGAGGAGGACGTGTCAAAATCAGCAGCCGCGTCTTCAAAAAAAAAAAACAAACTAAAGGGGAGCGACATTAAACGTGAGATGACTTACAGGCCTTGAATCATTAAAAAGACCATAAAGTAACACTGCATATGCGTGCACGCTTGAGTGATGGGAGATTTAATCTAAAATGACAGAGCGCAAGAAAGGAACAAAAAAAAAAGAAGAGAGATGGGTGCAAAAGTGAAAGAACGGGACATGAGTGTGAGGAATTAAATAAGCCGGCTTGTGAAGGAAGGCAGGAAGAAGAGGAGCAAAGCAGATTCGGCGTGACGGGATAAAGGTGTTTGCTGGGCCTTTTATTTGGAATTTCATGAGCTGAGTGTTTAACGAGGATGAGTGTGTGTATCTTAACGAATGTTACTGCTCACCAGCCAAACGAGCTCTTCTGTCCCCCCGTGGCTACAGACCGTCATTCCTCACGGTTTTGTATTTTCAGGGGGCAGTTTGGAATTTTTCTGCAAAAGCAATGCATATTCTCTGCTGCTTCAACCCGAGTGCCAGCAACAGTGCCGGTAACAGTAATGACTTGGGGGTGGGGGCGGTGGCGGTGGGGACTGTGATACACACAAGCTAATGAGTCGGTCCATTTCATGCTGCATGAGACTGAAAATGGCATCTGGAAAAAGGTCGATAGTGCATCTTAGAGGACAGGCGGCATCTTTTCTGTGCTGCACTGCAGCTTCCAGCTTGGTCTGGTGAATGCCAACGGACTTCACAAGCAGTGACAGCCAGCAACAAACTAATAAATACCACGCTAATGCGATTAGTCCAAGTGAAACCCATTTCACATGGCATTCAGTGAGAATATTAATCACAAATCGTCCTGGTCCGTAGATTGGACGTGTGTTAATAATCCCGAGCTGTGAAGCCCGGGCTGCTTCAGCTTCAATTATCTAATCTAATAACTACTTCCTAACCAAGCCTGTTGCACGAAGTTGCATAGATCATTTCTTCTGCTGAGGTTTGTTGTCGTGTTTGTGCGGGTGGGTGAGTGTAACCCCAGCCATACACGTGCTAGGTGATATTATACTTTGCAGTGCCCTTACTTTCTTTACACGAGCCTATTTAGTAAACAGGTGGATTTATTTACTAGGGCCACAAGCCTCACTGCTCTATAGCTGTAAGTAAAGCTGCGAACCGGGAGGCTTTAATGATGTTTTAGCTGTTCCTGGAGGCCACAAAATAAAAACCCGCTGTGTAAACCTAACAGCCGAGTTGCCTTGCTTTGTTTTAATAAGAGGAGAAAACAAACACGAAAGACCAAACTATGACACGGGACGGACAAACTGGCCTCCGAGGACTAGGGACTGGGTGTGCTGCCGAATAGGAAGTCCCGGGTTAAATTCCCAGGAGGACATCTAATCTTCCATGTAGAAAAACGTTTCACTGCTGAAAGTCAATCGAGCAGCTTAGCAAAAATATAAAAGTGCCAGGGAAGCGATAAAAGTGAGATATCGTCCTCTGATCCTGCATTTGTGCCAGTTTTAGAATAACTGTTGGGGATTTAGGTTTCTAACGGGCTTTACAGACCTATTGGTCTTACTTAGCAGGGGGCATCAGACGATTCCAGTTTTTACGTTTTACACTGGCTTCTCTGATCTGTGATCGAAAGCAGACTTAAATGGGGTTTTCTACTCAAACTCATTGACTGCATGATGTTTTAGATTAAAATAAAAACGGAGAATGGTAAAATGTAACGGCTGCACCGAGGCTCGTCTCATGTACGTAACGTCATGAGTCTCATCTTGGCGCAAAGAGTCACGCAGCAGTTTGGCACATTGTCTATAATCTGTATGAAAGATAAGCAACGCGTTTTCCTCTGTAGCTGCAGTGTGCAGGTAATACACCTCAGAAGTTAAGGCCTAGACACAAATCATGCCTCCCCCTGGCCAGAAGCCTCCTTTACGTATGTCTACATGTTAGGAGGAGAGTTTTCATGCGTTTTCCTGGGTTGCACTAATGTCTCGAGACTCTTGTTGTTGTTTCTTCCACAGTGTGATGCAGATGGGGCATGGTTCCCTGGTTGCAAAAAGCAGACCCCGACCATCAGCTGCAAGTCCGCCACGGCTGAGCAGCCATTAGTTGTGTTCGGAATATCAGCAATTGATTCGTAATCCTTGTGCCGAGACTCTCTAATGAAGGCTGGACCTCTTTCTTTGAGGTTTATGGCAGTACATTGTGCTAAGCAGTCTCTGTCCTTAGTTTGTGATTCACTAGTATTGTTCAGAAGGCCGTGCGTGATTTATTTCCTACAAAAACGAAGCCAGCTTACAAAACTGGCGTTATATTTTCCAGCCTGAATTATGGTCCCGGTCCTGCCTATCAGTCCCCAGTTGGGAGGCTCGTGGAGAGTCTACCACTCGAAAAAGCAACATCTTGGTTGCAGCTCTGCAGAAAGATGTCAGAAAAATCAATGATGGGAGGACACTTACCCAGCCATGACATAGCTGTTCTGCTACTTTACACGATTAGATCAGAAAGACAAATACACAGCACAGGACCTGAATCCTGTCCAAAGCTGACCACCTCTGAAGCATTCTTGGGCATTTGTTTACCTCGTCAGTGTTGTAAATGATCTGCAGGCCGGAGCAGATCATCTCCACCAGGTACAGCAGAAACAGAGAGACGGCATCAATCTGCAGCGATGACAGAGGGAAAGAGAGAGGCCGAGGCGGCGTTTGAGGAAAAATAAAGTGTCAGCCATACGTTTTGCTTTTGCTTAAATTTCTCGGTCCAGTCATTCCTTCCCTTTAAGCTGTGGAAACTGAGCGTGGAGCTTTATGAACACTCGTAAACCTGTGACACCGAACGTCTATCATCAGTAACAGTGACGTTAAAGTGGCAGGAATAACATGACGTGCACACAGCAAACGTTTCACATCTGTGAAGCTGCGGCGACGTTTGAGTGTCTCGCAGGCTACAAACCATGAAAAGTTGGATTTTGATTTCCTATCTCCAGTCCTCTTGATGCATCAGCAGGCTTCACTAGAAACGCCGTCTCCATCCAAATGCTACACACCAAATTGATCTCCGTCAATACCATCGACAGAAGAATAAAATGTGCCAATGTCGTGCACTCGCACCTTTAGGGAAAGTCATGTTTTCATCCGTAAAGGCATGTCTGTGTCTGTGTGAAGAACGGAGGCGTCGCAATCTGCATTTCTCGTTAAAAAAAACGAGCTGCTTAATTTACTCGGCTTTCTTATTCAAGGATTAGATGAAGACCGCTCGTCATAGTTTCTATGATGACCCATATCTGAATTACTTTTTCAACTGGGACAAGTCTCATCCTGATGCACTGAGGTTATGGTAATAATAAGCAATCAAATCTGCTTCTTAAACATGAAAAACACAAACACGCAGGTACGACTGTGTGAGGTAAGCGTTTCATTTGCATGTTGCCATGTTGCTCCATCTCTCCGGCGGGCCGCTCACTGGCTCACCTGCAGGTGGTGGTAGTCGTTATAGGAGTAGACCTCATCACCAGTGTCCACATTAAACACGGAGTGCAGACACTTGGAGGGGCTGGGATCCTTCTTGAACTGCTCCACCTGGAGGCAAAAAAAAACAAAAAAAAAACAGAGAAAGACGAAGAGAGAGAGAGAGAGAGAGAGAGAGAGAGAGAGAGAGAGAGAGAGAGAGAGAGAGAGAGAGAGAGGCGATGAGGGCAGCGAGGGAACAGAGAAAGACAAAGGGAGACGCTCATTTCCTCATCAATGGTAGAGACATCTTTGAACTGATTCAAAAACCACAAGTCTGGGAGCTTAAATACACGTAATTACCTCATCTTCATAAAAGCCTTCACTCTGCCCACTTTTCACACCTCAAATCTCTCATAAATCAAACGATACTTGAATTACATTCAGTGTTTTACCAAAATAATTCTTTGAAATTCATTTTATATTTAATCTAACACTTTAACAGGACATCTCTTTCAACTAACACCTACGTTTCTTCTGTTTACAACGAAACCAACCAGTCAGTTTCTTCCTTCTCTTGTGTTTTTCATTTACCAATTCTACACATTTCAGCTTATTTGCATAAATTATTTTTTTAATAATGTTGTCAATGCTTTGATTTCAAACAGAAGCATCTTCCACCTCACTTGGTGCTTGCAACCCAGCTGACTATTCAGCTGTTTTCAGTTATTTTAAGCTTTAAAGATGAATTAAAACCAGGAAAATGAAACTTCCAGTAAAATCGGACCAATCAGACCAATCAGCGTCGATATGGTTCTTGGACATGATATCATGAGCGGACGCCGCTCTGCTCCAGGGAAAGCTTTTATTCCCAGTTCCCTGCTTTTGCACTACACTCACATGATTTGCCGTTCATCAAAGTCCCCGACGGTGGACCATAATTTTGTACGATCAAGCCTAACGTGGGAGACTCAGGCTGCTAGTTTGTTGGAGAGTGACGTCTACAGTCATTCTGGACCTGAAGCACCAAGTGGAAAAATACACTTAAGTTCATTTCAAACAGACTAAAGCCGGTAGGTGTGAAAGCACTCACTGCTTCCTGCGCACAAACTTCTCCCTCGGAAATCATCAGGAGCCAACACTTCAGCCTTCAAGAGCCTTCAGCCCTCAAATCGAGGTCAACACTCGGGAAAATAGGAACTGATGAATTTATACCCATCTCAGTGACAGGCTGAACGCAGCCTCCCGCTCCTCGCTCATGATGTACCGCAGCATCAACACACCTGCTCCAGGAGCAATAACCCAGACGGGTGCGTGCAGCAGCAGCGGAGGATCGGATTCAGGCCAAACGTACTATGACACGGCTTACAGCAAACTACAACGTTTTAGTCAAGTTTTGTCCTGAGTGATTTGTTGGTGGCTCTGTGTGCGCTCACTATATCGACTTAACTACACACTAAATCACAGCTGGGCTGCCAGCCGTGTCGAGCTGTTATAAATAATTGGCCCTTTGTCCCATTTTTACCTCGGTTTCTCTTCTGTTCACCTCTCGTGCTGCTCCCTCAGTCATTACACCCCCTCCCAACAAAATCATTTTTTCCTTTCCACCTCCCACTTCCCCTCTCTTCAAATTTCCCTCTCTGCTTCAAGTATTTTCTATTATGCACCCCGCCGTGTCTTAATTCTTCTCTTTGTCTCTTTATCTCCTTTGTCAGACTCCCACTTTCCCTCTTCATTCTTACTTTCGTCATGCTACCTTTCCACACCCTCTTCTCTCTCTTCCTCCACGTACAGTCAGGTCATGCTGGAGACCTTGTGTCCTACTTTTACCCAACTGTTCCACTTCCTGCCCTCCCACAGGCTCTAATATGCATTTGTCTGCGTTTGTGTTAACATGCAACGGGAGAGTGTAATGGGTGCCGCTGTTTATGTTTTCACCAGGCCTACTTTTGTGACGTGGTGTCCTCGATTTCTCTCCAGAGGAGCTACGGTGTCAAGTCTCTCTTCTTTAAAAATACTTTGTTCCGGTTGTTGCAGTGCGGCAAAAGGAGATTAGAGTTAGTGAAACACTAATCTGTTGCATCTTATAACAATAAAGACCATCAAGGTGAGGATCATAATTAGATCTATCAGAAACTGTAAATGTCCACCTGAGGAACAAATGTTGGCTGTCAATAAGGTTCTCAGTAGTCTGTACCAACAACAAACGAGGAGCTTTCATTTGTCTATTTTCCTGACAAAAAACAAATTTACCAGCTTATGTACAGAGTATTTGTGGGTAACCCTCCGCAGCAGAATTTTATGGACGTTTCAGTACAGGCCGCTTGCATCCTTGTACACTACACCGTCGGGCACAGCTGCTGTATAATTCGCCCAGCAGCTGCCCTGTGTCACATCTTCAATAAAAACGCCGTGTAGTCGATAAGTACTGGAGACAGGGCCGTAACAAACGCTGCTCGGTGTAATTAACTGTGTAAACGAAGCTTTGTAATTAAGACACAGAAAAGCTCTCCCCTAAATTAGGTCGGCAAGGTCGAGATGACTGGCAGGCTGGCTTTCAAAGGTAAACACTCGGCGGTAACACAGCAGGCTCCTCGACTGAAGACTGAGGAAGTCTTCTTTCCGCTTTCGGTTCATCAGACAGCGAGTGCTGGCGTCTCTGCCGTAGCAGAAGCTGAGGTGCTCCAAACTCACCTTGTCTGCCTGCCTCATGTAACAGTAGAGAATCCCTCTCATGCACTTGATTGTCGAGTGCTCCAGTTCATGAGTCCGCCCCAAATCGTCATCAATGCGTCTAGAGAGCAAAGGGAAGGGCCAAGAACACATGGACAGCTTAAGGTTTTTTATTCCTACATCCCCCAAACAAAGTCATCGCTCAGACCGTAACAGGAGTAAATAGAATAAAATAAACACATTGATAAAAATCCCACACCGCATACAGTGAGCCAGCGATCCTCGATTCAGGTCCTCAGGACCCCCTGTCCTGTACATTTACTTTTCCTGCTCCAACACACCTGGCTCACATTAACAGGGTTTTTAGACTTTAGGCAAATCATGCATGCCGGGTCCTGTGGACCTGAAAAGATCAACGCTGCAGCAGGTCTATCAGTTACAGATAGTTATTTTTATTACTATTATTTATGTTTTTTTTTTTTTCTTTACTGAACTTCAGCAGAACTATTTAAAATACAGACAATGCAACTTCTCCTATCAGTAGTGACATTATCAATAAAAACAAATACTGCTAATCACAGCATAACCCCAGCTGCACCGTGTTTGGCAGACGATGGGGTCTGCTTTGGACCTGCGGTGTTTTAGATCACTTTTCTTTTCCATAGACCTCCTTTCTGGTTCAAGTCCACCATGGTTTCATTTGCTCAAACGAGTTTCTTCTTGAACTTCTTATATTTGTAATATCCTTTTGTTATATTTGTATATCTTATATTATCTTTCCCTTCTTCACCTCAATCCTCAGTTATTAATCAGAAGTATCTCATAAGTATAATTGTGCTCCGTTGTTCTTGTAGTTTGTTGTGCTGGTCTGCTCCCTCTTTTTCTCTTCTGTACATGTTCTGCAGACCAGATCCTCAGGAGCTGCATGGTGACCTGCAGTCCCACCTCTGACCATCCCAGTATTACCTCCACCTGTCCGACATCCTGACCTGCAGTCCCACCTCTGACCATCCCAGTGTTACCTCCACCTGTCTGACATCCTGACCTGCAGTCCCACCTCTGACCATCCCAGTGTCTGCTGTCTACACCTGTTTATATAGTCGTCTCTGTAGTCCACCAACTAACCGTGTATCAGTCATATCTACATGGAAGTCTTAGTTCTGCTGCTGATGAATAGTTCTACTAATGTATCTTGTCTTTTGTACTTGTGACGGTGCATCTGTGTCTCTCCTCTCTCTTTGCTCTTGATGAGCATTTCGTGACAAAGCAGGGAATCACTTTCTTGCTCAGGGATGCTTTGACACATGGAATGAGTGGGAATCGACCCCATGACATTATTTGAAGGATCACCACCTGAACTGCTGAGCTACAGCCGTCCCAGATTAAGAATTGCTGCTTTTAATTGCATTAAAACTTCTTTGGAGCAAATTGCAGAAGTCCTCATGAACAGCTGCCAAATGCAAATTCATCACTTGGAATCAACTCCAGACCTGAAATAATAAGTAAAGAGGCTGCGATTGGCCACGAAAGAGCTCGTCAGTAAATTGTTCAATTACTTTTAAAACTGTCACAATGTGAGAACTATTTAAAAATATGGCAGCACCTCAGACACAATCTTCGACCCTTCACAGCACATAGATTCAGTGCTGTCTTGCTGGCATCAAATGATACAAAGTTCGGGGTTTTTTATTAGTCATTTATCATTTAATCTATTGCAGAGATGTCATTTAGAGCCAACTGTGAAAGAGGAATTAATTTAGTATTAAAAATGATGGCATTACTAATCATAAGAGTACAAAAACAGCAGACTTTGCAAGTAAATGCCAATGTTAAGTGATAATGCAAAACTTAAAGAAAAACATTTACATTTCAGAGATAAGTACCACATATGTGACTCTGTCGTGTATAACCCTATTTTATGCAGGGAAAGCAATGTACTTTTTTAATCAAACCCCAGTTTTAAAGTTACTTAAATCTGAAACACATTACTACAGTGTAAGTGCTTCTGCACGAGGTGGTCCAACAGCGTCCAGGCCGACTCCAGCTCTGATATACCAAAAGGACTCAGATTTAATTAATCTGTCAAAAAGCTGGAATCCTCCAACCCATCACACCGCAGTGTTGCTGCAACTCAACCGCATGAAAAAAAGAAAAGAAACACCACTGCGTGAAAGCCATCAGTCAAAGCAATTTTTAAAAGTCATCATGTGTACTTCAAATAGGTGTCTTATCATTGAATCTGTCATAGACATGATGACACACACACACACACACACACACACACACACACACACACACACACACACACACACACACACACACACACACACACACACACACACACGGCTGTGTGGAAAGTAAGTAATGGCACTAGTCAAGCCTGTCAGATGAAAATCATCTTAATTAAATCCTAGTGACAATTCTAATAAGAGGCAGCCATGACTGATGACTGGGATGTGCCGCTGGTCACATCACTGCAGTGCACTATTTTTACCCGTGCCCCCCCCCACTCATTCCTTTTTTCCATCTCCCATTTCTTCTATTATACTTTTCTTTTTCATTCCTCACTACCTGCCCACCTTACCTCTGAACTCCCTCCCCTTATCTTCTCATGCACTCCCTCTCCCTCGGCATCCTCGCTTCCCACTCCTCAGCTCCTCACTGCCAGCCTCATTCTCCCTCTCTCCACCATTCCTCCTCTCTGTCCTTTTACAAACTCACTTCATGGAAGTGCGTTTTGCCCTAAAGACTAATCACTGAAGAATGAGCACATCAAAAGTGGGGACAGTTGATAAGGGACTTCTGCCGGCCTCTGAGAAACTCTCAAGTGACATAAAAGGGGAAGAAATCTTTGAAACTCGTGTAGCCGGAGTTTCTTGTTCTGGTGTTTCCATCCCTTTGAGTTTTTCTTTAATATTTCCCTCTTTCTTTTTATTTCAGTCCTTTGGAACTCCAAAGCACAGATGTTTTCCATCACTTTTATCAACTGGACGAATTACAAAGCTGCCACTTTTGATTCGTCACAGAAACAGGAACCTGCTCTTTACAATAAAGATGAATCCTAAACAAAAGAACAAAACCCAGATTAAAGCAAGACAAACATGCACCTACCCCCAGCCATCCAAAGGTAAAGGAAAGCATGACTCACTGGACCAGGCAACCTTCTACCGCTCCAGTTCTCACAGTCACATGCTGTTAGTAGAATAAGGGTCAGCAAGTGCTTTCTGAGTATAGAGAGTACCTACGCAGGGCGCTGCGATGAACTGCATATGCCGCCACACTTTCAGCTCAGAGCCGACTTTAGGAATTCCAGGAGTTTGAGTGGCAGTGACCCTTCTGTTTTAGCTGACCACACAAGCCATCACTCATTCTTCACGTGCATCATTCAGCCTCAGGTGCTGATGTCCTTGTCACCGTTTAACAGCTTGTTTTTGTTGGCCACTGTTGTAAAGTACTCAGAAATACAAACACACAAGTCCCACCAAGACCAGCAAGTTTGAAGATTCCCTGATGTAGAAGTCTTGGAATTTAGTCATCCTTGTAAATATAATCTTTTTAAATCTAGAAACTCAATATTGCAGCAGCTGGGCTGCATGAAGCTCAAACCCCGTGTGATGTGGGTGCAAATGTCATCAGAGCACAATGGCTGTGACCAGTCCGGGAATCTTTGACTTCCGCATCAATATTTCACTTTAATACTGTATACTGCCGTGAGCCGGAGACCATTACTCTCAAAGTCCCACAATGAGCACAAAAATTAAAACACCAAGACCCACCGCACAAAGTCTAATCAGAAAACTCAACGGCCTTCAGAACCGACAGATCACCAGGTTAATAAGAAGAAGCCTGGTTTTGACAAATAAATAAAATGTTCAAAGACCATTCAAAGGACTTAAAATGTATGTCCTTCAGTTTTTGGGTGATTGTCCCTTTGGCCAATCAAATGACTATAGAGATAAAGAGATGTTCGGAAATCTCTCTAATCTATTGGAGGTACAGCATATACCAAAAAGCCAGACATGTTAAAGATGAAGAAACATTTTTAAAACACGTGAAACATGGTTTATTGTGGGATACTGACCGGTATGCCATACCCAGGGCCCAAGCACTAGCAGCACAGTACAGGGAGTCCCGGACCTTAGCTTCCCTGCAGTCGGAGTAGGTTTTTACTGGAAACAGGCCAGTAGTGGGACTCTGGTAGTTCAGGATGGTTGTCTTGACTAGATACAGAGAGAAAGAACAATCCACAGTCAATGAAACAAAAATGAAGACCAGTCCGGCTTAACACACACGTCATAAAGACACACATTCAAATCATAATCTGTCGCCAACTCTCCGCAGTGATTTTGGGCATCTTCATCTCCTGGTATGTGACACTGTTTTATACCGTTTCAGAAACCGTGGTTCACAAGAGTGTTCATCTTTATCATTATTATTATTTGTTGTTCACAAGCTCCTTCGTTTATTTAACTAAAGCCCAAACATGAACGTGATGTCTTTTCTACAACAGAAAAAAAAAAACTTCCTTCTTTCTGATTTTTTTAATTTTTCACATTGTGGAGTTATCTGAGTTTGTTTTTTTCTGCTACGCCAGCAAAACACAGAAGTGGAGCTACAAGTAGATACGAGCCAAGTAATGGTCCTGTAGAATGTACTTTATCACTTCTATTTTTTATTTTTTATTTTTCTACTGCATCTGTGAAGTGTGGAAGTAAAACATTTAAAAGGTTCAAAGAGCCACGTTAAAGCTTGCTTCTGCTGGCACCGGCTCACCAGTAACCTTTATTTACTTGTCCAGTAAAAAAACATATTAAGTTCAAATATTTTAAATTCAATTTAGAATAAAAAGGTATAGAAAGGAAGTTTGGAAGCCTGTTTTGCTTATTTGATCTGCAAACTGTATTAAAATAAAGTCAGAGTTCTTTCAGTTTGTGTCAGATTGAACAAAAGCAATAATTCCTAAAAGAGCATGAAGTGAATTCATATCATTCCTGGCTCTCTGTTGCATACATAAACTACTTTATTTACCACCTTAGCTTTGACACACCGGACAGAAACAACGTGCAGGCATTTCTTCTATTTGCGTAAAACGTTTTTGTCCAATTCAGGTCACTGGGTTTACAGATGTAAAATATCCTGCTCCTCTGAAACCTAACTCTTCCCATAACTGTAAACCTAAAGCGGTTAATAATACAATGCTGTAATGTATATTTTCCCCCTTAACTTCTGCATCGGCATCTGAGAGAAAATGAAGAAGTGACCTCAGGAATACGTCTCAAGATGTGCCTCTGGCGTGAACCTTGGCTATCAGTAAAGCTGGTTCACTAAAGCCCACACAGACGTTCAAATGCTCAAGTAAAAAAAACCTGCAGACCACCGTGCATACAGAGATAAAACGCTTGCATATAAAACATTAAGTAGTAAGAAGACTCCTGCAACTTACACCATAGTCAGTCCATAGTACGATGGTAAATCTCTCTCTCAACTCCACTGGTTTTTCTACTCCAGATAAAAATCACACAGACTCTTTTTTGGTTAAACGAGGTTCCAGCCAAGTTGTAAAGTGGCTTTCTCTTGGAAATGTCTGCAAACAAACTATACTTGTGAAGTCTTCCACTGTTTTGAACATCAGTGTTTAATATTCCAAGTAGACCTGAAGAGTTTGAGATATTCCTGTCATTTCTCTGAACTGTACACGTCTGACCTCAGCGATAACTTGCTGGTACATCCACTTCTGGGAAGATCGGTAATGCCGACCTTGCACTTCATGATTTTATAAGTGATTTGACGCCGGCATGCGAATTTCCACAGTCTGGAGAAAATGAACGAGTCTTGCTTGAGTTGTGGCTTGCAGAGGTTTTCACACTTACTGATGATGAATTAATCAAGATCATTTGATCAGCAGCACCTGTTTGTTAATTAGCCTCTTAATTTCTGTGGAAGCAGCATTTCACATTCTGCTTCTGCATCTTGGCCTACTTGTCGTTGTTAAACTGTTTTATAAGACAAGCAAGTAGGTCATGAGAAGTTGCATTTGTAAGATCTGGTAAAAACCAAAAGATAGTATAATATGTTAACATTTAAACTCTCTTAAAGTAAATTGTTCTATATGGTATATTTAAAAATGGAAAGCTTCTTGTTAAACAAATATTTCTGCTTGCTGTAATTTAAGGGTACGACTCAACTCCGTACAAGTTACTCAGCTGTTACCAGCGAGCGTCGTGGTTTTGGTTTTGTTTTGTTCCCGTTTTATTTTGAAAGGACATTTCTGTGTTGACTTCCCCCACTTCATCTGCCCTGAGTGTTTGCACTTGTCCTTTGTTTCTGCCCTGCTGGTCCGAACTGTTTGGTCCCTTTGGGTTCTCTGTGTTTGGTCGTCCATGTGGGTTTCTGGGTTTTTGATTTATTGAAAGTTCTGAGTTTAGTTCCTTGAAAGAGGACCAATGAAGATGGCTGAACAGAGCCCGTTCCCCAAACTAGTGCAAACTAACAGGTCAAAACTCTCAACGATCATAAGCCTCCAGGGATCTGTCCTAGGCCCCGATGCGAGTGTACTCATGAACACACACACCGACGACGTGTGTGTGAGAGATGACTTCGTTTTTCATCAGAACATTATGCAGATGAAAACAGAAGACCAACCTGGACGGTTGTTTGTTTCAAAACAAAAGAGAGTAAGAAAGGCAGACATGAGAGAAAAAGGTCAGACAGACAAGTGTTTATTAGTAAAGAAGTAAATTTTAGGGGACTGCGTTTGTTTCTTGAATAAAAACAGTTATATTAATGGTTGGTGGGAGGGTGACAAGGGGAAGGAGACGTCAGTCCGTGTGCAGGTGAGTGGGTGTGTGTGGTCTGTGACAGCGAGATAATGGATTGGTAAGCTGAAGGTGGCAGAGTCGTGGCAGAGTCGTGGCACACTAGCAGGGCGATAAAGGGATTGATTGGGTGATTTAGGCAAGATTATTAATAAACCTCTCACAAAGTCCAGCTCTGAACATCAGCTGACATACTAATGAAGTGCCCGCTCTGGCTGAAAGGGCTGCGTTTAACTGTTTCCAGATGTATGACTTTAGATTTGTTATCATAGTAACAAAACGTGTCAATGTGAGGCCGAATACCCTCACCGACTGCTCATTTCAACATAAAGCATGTTCGCTTGAACATCCTTCTTCACATGCTGCTGTCTACGCTGTTAAAGCACAAAAGAAAAAAAAAAGACTGAACATGTAGGATTTCCTTTATTAATCTGCTTTAGAGGCCAAGTAAAACCTTTAAACAGAAGTTCTAGTATGCGTTTCAGTACAATTACAATATCTCTGCCAACATAGGAAACTACGACAGAGAAAAGATTGCTCCACAGGAAACAGCTGAGCACACCCTGTTTGTTTAACAGAAGGACCTGGTTATTAATGATAAATATCCAGCAAATGTTTCTCAACCAGTAATCAAGTCAAGCTCGGTTAAACTGAATCCATGATGAAGTGCATGGTTGGGATTTTCTGCACCGGGACAAAAGCACCGACAATGAATTGTGTCCCTTCAAAACAGGGATACGTTACGTTATCTAATGCTTTCCTCTTAGAAGTTAGAGATTCATTTGTATAACGCTCAGGAGTTAATGTTTGTCGAGTCAAAGAAAAAAAGAGTTTAGGTGCCATTTCGCTCAGTTTGTGAGTGTTGCTACTTTTTGCCTTTGTGTGAAAACGTGCTGTGAAAGCCAGCGCGTGAGTGACTACATAGCTCCAGATTGTTGGGAATCAAGCTCAACGTTTCTTCGGATGCAAATCAACTGTTGTTTGGAGTTTTCCTCCGAGTCATCCATCAAGCTAATGTCCCACTAAATCAGCAGCTAATGTCTCAGACACACACAGTCTGCTTTCCACAATGGGCCATTTCACTGCAACAACAGGGTGGAGAAAGAAGTGATGAAGAAGGAGAAAAGACAAGAAACAAAGAGGGGGAAACAGGAAAAGAGAGGGAGCGGCACGCACAGGTCCCCAGCAAACATCGCTGCAAAATACCGAAACGCATTCATTCATCATTGACACAGTCACGTACGTCTGTGACATAAATCACTGTGGAGTGAAATTTGTAGAGTGTAAAAATAAGTCTTATTGTGTTTATGCGCTGCAAAAACACAGAACATTTACTGCCACAGTGACAACAACAAGGACATCATCAGTATTGCATCACTCTGCTTGGACTGCAGTAACCGGGATGGCCACCACGCCACCACGCCACCACGCCACCACGCCAACCACGCCACCGCACTCTCCTGAGTCCCACCACTGCCAAGGTTTCCGCCCACCGTTTAGAGGCTCATAGCTAAACGCTCATGGACTGATGTGAGCGTCGCGATGATGGAAAAGAAAGAGAGGAAAAGAAGAACTCGTCCTCTCTCTCTCTCTCTCACTCACACCGCATTTGAACGACCCTGCAATGTTAATCAACAAGAAGCATGTTCTTCTAAAAGTCCCAGCAGGCAGAAGTAACATTCTGCTCAAACAATTAGGAGGCTGCATCGCTGTGGAGCAGTCGAGTACAAAATCATAATCACCTGATCGTAGTAGGTCAGTATTTAAACAAAAATAGGCCCTCGGTGAACTGATCACCAGCAGGTGTGAAGATCTTTGCTGCTCTGGAGTATTCTGGTGCGTGTGGGCACGATGCCAATGGGGGAAGACATAAATAATGGTGTTAGAGAAGCAATTGTTATTGCAAATCCATCTGGAAAGGGTCATAAAACCATTCCCAACCAAGTGGAGTGAAGCATTTTACAGTAAGAAATGTTATTCACAAGTGGAATGAGGTCAGCTACCAAGATTCCTGGGTCTGGACGTCCCGGCAGATTCACTCCAAGGTGATACTCAGAGAAACCCAAAAGACCGAAGAGCATCTCACCCTGCACAAGCCCCACTGAGCACGTTAAATGTTAAAGTCTACGACTGATCAGCTGCTGTTTGTTTGAATGGGTTGCCAGGACAACGCCTCCTGTCTGAAAAGAACAAGGAATCACAACTTCAGGAGGTAAACAAATCATTACTTCTCTATGACACTGTGGTGGAGGAGTGATGATTGAAGTTGTGCAGCCACAACAGCGCGAGTCGACCCTGAACTCCATCGATCCGACAGCTGAAGCGAGGTTCAAATCGGATCATGCAACAGGACAATGACACAAAACACGCCAGCAAATCTATATCAAAACCCTTGAAAAATAGTTCTAGGGTTTCTGATGGACCCCGTCACATTCCAGACATCAGCTCAGTGGCGAGACCTTAAGAGAGCTGCACATAAGTGATGCACAGAGTGCCGAAGCAACGTTGAGAAGAATAGGTCAAACGTCCTCCACAGAAAGGCTGGAGACGGACGAAGTCGAACAAGAAACGTCATCATGTCCGTTATTCTGCTGAAGGTGGATCTACGAGCTGTTAAACCATGGGAGTTTTATTGAAGTAGCTGGGGACTGCACACATAATGTTTGGCTTCATTTTCCTTAAATAAATAATGACATGGTAAAAACGTTATACGGTGTTTGTCTGAGGTTGCATTTCCCACCACGATCAGAAGCACACGGTTAAAAAGGGATGGTCTTAGGTATGACTGCAGCAGTTGTTGCCATGTGCAATTTTTATTTATTTAGTTGGTAGCCAAAATCATGCTGTTGGAAAATAAATAATTCAGTTCTTTGCATCTGTGCAGGCTGTGCAGGTGAGGTCCATGTTAGCAGCAGAGACATTAACATATGCTTGAGTATTTGTGTAGGTGTAGATTATATATATATATATATATATATATATATATATATATATATATATATATATATATATATATATATATATATATATATATATATATATATATATATCAGCACAAATCACATTGTTTTACCAATACCACGCAGCGCTACTGACAGTTAGGTTGGCAATATGTTAAACAGTCATTTAAGATTTAAACTTAACTCTAGTAAGTCTCGAGGTCGTGTTGTTGTAACTATTAAAGTCATCTCCTAGTAAATTCTCCTACACTATTGGTAAACGCTGTAGTACAAATATGGTGTGGCACAGAAATAAGAAATGAATCATAAAAAGGAGGACGTGTGATAAGTTAAAATAAAAGTGTTGTACCACGGGAAAGCTACCAAACAGGCATGTACGGAGGCACAGAAGAGCAATCAACAAGTTACACCACGGTGCTGAAAAGAAAAAGTTTTTGTCTTTTGTAGTGGTGACTCAGGAAAACATAAAGTTCCTCCCGTTCTGTAATCACTGCGAGCCAGACAAGAGAGCTGTAGCTGCCTTCTGCCGCCAGTATTATCAGGGATAAGGCAGAGTCAGTGGAGCGTGGCCACACTGCCACATAAATAGGAATTCAGAGCAGTTTGACAATAAAAGAGAAGCAAAGGAGACAGAGAGGGAGAGAGGAGATGATGGAGCGATAATTATGAGAGATGAAAGTAAAGCAGTCTTCTTGACAATAGAAAAAAAAAAAGAAAAGTCACCAATCACAACAGCAGTGAGCTTAACACTGCTAGTCTTCACCGAGCCTGGGGCTTCGCTGCAACAAACAACAAAGGAAGAGAAAGAGCAAAAACGTGGAAGTGGTTTGGTTTGTCGCCGTCAGCCAGCTTCACCCCCGTCCCTTCCCCTCGCTGAAACTAAAAGAAAGCAGGTATATTCGCAGCAAGCTCTGTATGGCCACGATAACAATGCTGGCTTTGTTCCCTGCTAGAATTGGACAAGCCCTTCCTACCGTCACCCAACACGACAATTAAAACGAGCTTAAATGTTGAAGGCTGCATTTTCACCATGCTGCAATCTCGTGAAGACTTTCTCTAATAATATACGAGGTTTCCCCGCAGCTGCCGCTGTAGGCGACGCTGCGCCCGCTGATAGCAGCAAATTAGTTCCAACTGAAAGCTACACCTGTTGCACATTAAGCTCTGAGTATTGTCTTCCGTAATTCCTTCTTTAAAAAAAAAAAACACACACATTCAAATGCAACCTAATGAAAACTCAACCGTAAACTGATAGCACATTAATGAATATGCAAATCAGCACAGGGACACACATTCAAGCTGGCCTGACCTCACCGGGCTGGCCTGTGGCCTGCATCATATCTGCCAGATTAGTGTCTATCGCACACAAATAAAAAAATAGAAACGGCACATCTGGCTCTCAACAGACGTTTTCTCATTGGCCACTACAACAACCCAAACCTGGTTCAGAGCCAGTCATCTCTGCTTTCCTTAAGTAAAAGCTGCAAATGTAAATGGGGAAAAAGGTTTAAAAATTTTTAAAAAGGCAGGAAATGGCTCTGTTCAGTATTTTTGCAGTTGTTGCACTGTACTTTATAAAGTTACCATCTAACTAAGTCAAGGGTGAAGTTCATCACAAAGCTGCAACAGCCTGATGCTTCATACAAATGCATTGTCTACATTTATTTTCCCAAAAAATTGTATTTGCACAAGGATTTGTATATGTGTCAAGACAGGACTGAGTAGAAAATATATTTTAATGCATAAGAGTCAAAGACATGTATTATGAAAAAAAAAAAAAAAAAGGTCGAGTTTCAGCCACTTTCATGCTGACAACATATTTCCACCTTCTTCACGGTCTCATCCAGTGATATTTTTGTTTGATTTCTTAGAGCCCAACGACCCTCTCATTCTTGAAATGTCATTGTAATTCTGTCATCCGTCTTTCAGACCATCTTGTGAATTTGTCCTCTGCAGCGCTCACAGAATACCGCTGCTCCTCTAACAACCAAAAAACTCGACTCCTACACATACCTGCATAATGAAAAAAAAGCAATACAGAATTTTCTTTGTTCTTTTAAAACAAAAAAAAAAAAAACACCTCTATGCATATGGATTAGAAAACACTGTGCACAAGTGCCTTAAGATATTGTAATTGCAGGAAGCATCAACCTTTTGCCAGTGTCTGAGTCACTTTTGCACGCCTCACAGAGCTCAGTGTCTCAGTGACTGATTCTGCTTTATTTTTATTCCATTAAGAACTTACTTGGAGTTGTCAACACCATAAATGTTAAATATCAAACAAAACAATCAGCTGTTCTCAGACAGAAAAGGAACACTAGAGTGCACATAGACAGCAGGAGGAGATAATGATGCCAAGCCTGGGTTGCTGCAAAAACTGCAAATCAATTCTGGAGAATTTGCAGTAAAGACTGGTGGAACAGAAAAAAAAAAAAACTCTTCTTTACACCAACTAAACTTCTTGTAACTAACTCTTAGCCAAAGTCAGGTATAATAAGCAATGGTTATTATCTATTGGTTATTAAAAAAACCTTAAAATCAGGGTTTTAACTGCCTGTTCTGACCTAACCTGCGAGGTGGTCGGGGTCATTTTCGCCCACGTTCTCTGCTGCGTGAACATAAACGCATGCTGGAACGGTTTCAGGGAACATCTATTAAACCAACGACATCGACTTAGGCAACAACTCCTTTGAGTTTCTGAATCAATGACCACAAGAAAGCTCCTCGTCATTTCATTTTTTCTTCATGTTTGTGGAAGATCGCTTCTGCTTTGTAGCCTATTGGAGATGTTTTTTTCTGCAAAAAAATATGGAAAAACAAACAAACAAAAAGTTTTGTGGTGTTACTTTTGCAGGGTGACGGCGGTCTGCTGGAGCCCACCCCTGCACACTACGGGCAAAAGGCAGGGCTTAAAGGTACATAAAGGTCCAAACAAAAATAATTATTTTAGTGTCATTACACAGAGTGGTTGCCAGTGGCCATAATCCTGTCCTAACTGCAACTTGATAAACATGTCCAGAAGGCGTTCGTTAACCTGCCATCTGACAGCAGAACTGAATTGCATAACAAAGTGCTGCAGGAAATCCTGCAATCTGTTTTTTTTTTTTTACTTTTAATGAACTTCTTACTTCTTTGCCAAATTCCAAAAGTTAACAAAAAAAAAAAAAAAAAAAAAAGAAAAGAAGCTAATTTAGTTCCTAACTCAGTTTACAGTCAGGCTTCCCTTCTTCCATGGTCACGACTCGCATCACTTTTACCACATACAGCCCACATCCACGAGGAAGCCTCGACATAACCTTTCAACTGCGCATGCAGAGTTGCACATTAGGCTACACCACAAACACGCAAATGCACACAAATGTTACCTTTTTCAGTGAGAGCATCCAAGAAAAGTCGAGATTATGCCCTCAGTGATAACATCAGCTCTGACCCTCAGGGACAGCATGCCGAGCTGTATTACCAGAATCTAATAGCCACGTACTGCCAAGGGCAACGCATGATCCTACCCTCTGAATACTAAACCCGGCTCGGTCTGCTTAGATGAAGCGGTGCATTTGGCCTATCCTCTCTGTTCATCTCTGCCTCTACTTGTACTTATTTTACTCTAAAGCAGACAGGAGGATGATTGTCATCATGAGACGAAGACAATTCATTTGGTAAAGACACTCCAGGCGCAGCCAATCAAGACTCATCAAACTGACGTTTCAACTAATCAGCCAAAGCCTTTCACGCATAGATAATTATAAAACAGTCCAACATATGATTCAAATGTAATGATTTACTTCTAGGTCACAGCAGAACATTCATATCTAGGGTCAAGCGGCTGATGTGTCTCCTGTGAAGATAATTTCAACTGATTAGTGATGACAAGCTCCACCTGGATGCGTCCACTTAAGTCCATTTATTACTTCTTGGACAGAAAATAATAATACAAACAACAAAACAAAAAGTAGCACATTTATACAGTATGGTCTTTAACTATTTGGACAAAGACATTTATTTTTTTTGTTAGGATTTTGCCCTCCTAAACCACCATGATGGATTTGAAGTAATAATAATAATAAAACAAAAATCAAGATCTCAACAAAGTGTAGATATTGATATTTAATAGAAAAGGAATTAAAAAATATGGCATTTGCAATTTAGGAATGGATAATTCAAAAGGAAGTACCTCCCTTTTCAGAGGCTCAAATGGTTTTGGACCAATCTACATAAATATAAATGTAACTGTAAGAATATCTTTCAATAATAAAACCCTCTGCAGTTAATGTAAGTATCAAATCTAGAGCCCAGTGACACCAAACTCTGGGTTCACCTCCCTGGAGATACTTTGCCAGACCTTTACTGCAGCCAACGTCCGTCGCTGATGTTTGTGGACCTTTTAGCTCAGTTTTGTTTTCAGTGGCTGAAGAGCTTCTCTGGTGGGTTGAGATCAGGTGTCACGACCACGGAAGAATATTCCATTTCTTTGACCTTAAAAGTCTGAAGTGTCACAGGATGTTTTGGGGTTGCTATCCTCCTCCACTATGACAGGATGTCCTATATTTTTCTTTGCGAGAAGAATATAGCCCCTATAAATTCATTGTTCACCCTCGGTCAGAAGTCGCATCATAAGCGCCTGTGAGCCCGCTCCACTGCTCGCCATTCCTGCCTATGTCATAACACTTCCTCCTCCGTGTTCGATACATGCTTTAGATCATGAGCTGCTCCTTTCCTCTCCATACCTTTCTCCTCCCATTATTCTGATTTAAGTTTATCTTGGTTTCATCTGTCCAAAGAATCTGATTCCACCACACGGGAGGCTCTTTACATGTTTTCTTGCTAATTGACATTCCTCTTCTTTAATGTCCAAATTCAAAAATACTTTATTAATCCCTAAAGGGAATTATTCTGATTCTGTGATCATCCTCTTCAGTTGTCTTCCATGGCCTTTGGGGTCTTCTGATGTTGTTGAGCTCACCAGCTGTTTTTCTTGTTAAGAATACACCAAACTCTTAATTTGAACACCTAAAGTTGTTGCTTTCTCTCTTACACGTTTATGTTATTTCTTTTCCAGCCAATGACGGCCTCCTCCGCTTGCACTGAGCTTCTCGTTGTTCCATTAAGAGTTTTGACCGGTTTAGTTCATATTCAATGTGGTGGTGTGTAAAAGCAGAACTCTGTCAATGTCCAAATATCTAATCGATCTAATTGTACATATCAAATTTGGTAGAGAGCATGGATTTAAATTTTGAATTAGAAAGAAAAATAAATCCAATTGCAATAATGTTTAATGCAGTGCAGTGAACAGGGTTTACTTTGGGATGTCCAGTGCATGTCCTGATGTGGGCGAGCACAGAAATCAAGGACGCAATAGATTAACTGTATTTAGGTGTGTGTCAGCTTGAAGGTTTCTCTCAGTGTGTGTGTGTGTGTGTGTGTGTGTGTGGTTGGGGAGGAGGGGGGAGAGGTATTGTGCTGCCTCAGTGCTGCACTCGCAGCGACTTACAGCGTGTTGATAATTCAGCAATCAGCACTAATGTGTATTTATCTCTCCTGCAGTTAGGCTGCAGCCTCCTTCACTGATTACATGTCCAGGAATTATCTCCTGCACTTGGCTGCGCCCGCGATCCATCACCAAGTTTCTGTGCTTCCAGACATCCAAGTATCTTTTAGTCGGTTTCGCTCCAGTGATCTGAGACCATCCTTTAATAAATGTAGGGATGATTTCTTCTTTTTTTCCCAGCACGGGAGATTTTTTGCTTCTATTATTGCTATCTGGTGTGATCAGGAGTTGATGCAGACAAAGACTGTGTTCATTCCTCACCTGAGAGTACAACAAAAACCTCCAAGTTTAAACACCTGCAGGATCTCACACAGACCTCCCACTCGTGAAGCTTATGCAAGTCCCAAACTGAGTCACAGTTCTGACATTACAGAGAATTGTTCCTGGGAAGTCTTTTGTTTATATATTCAACTAGTTTCTGTCCACACTGTGAGCCACGCAGTGAATTACAGTAAAACGGCGACAAAGACAGATGTGAGCAGGTAGTCATTTTGCACCATACTAGACAATTCAGACCTTGAAATTGCTGCTCTCGGTAGGAGGACTGCAAAGGTTATGAGTAATGAATGTTTGTCTTAAGTTGTTGCTGACCATGTTGCAAGTGAAAATATGATAAAAAATTTAAAAAAAGTCATCTAACTTGAAATTCAAAGCCACATGATAGCAGTAACAGACATGCGTGAACATCCTCATCCAGGAATTCAGGACACGTTTGTAGCAGCAGCATCTTGACATGTTCCAGAAGCAGCAGCAAGAAAACGGATGAACTCAGAACCATGTGTTCAGATGGACCCTCGTTATTATTTCTGTGAGTTAAGATGTCAAAACTCTTGACCTACTTGACGTTCTTACTATTAATATGTAAAACATCTAAGTATTTCACACATTTATAAATATAGATTGTGGTTTACCTGAGTCATTATTGCCATGTGCAGTTACATGCTGCTGTATATAAAGCAGTTCACCCCGAGTCCCTGTATTCATCTAGACATAAATACATTCATTTACCATGTGATTGTATATCCACCCTTGTCCAATCTTATTCATTACAAACATTCTTACTCAGAGATATTTCTGTACGCATTAAAGCACATATACGACTATACTTATAACTGTCCATATACATATAAAAACACGTGCATTTCCACATAAATATGTAAACTCATGTTTATTCAAGTCCAAAGTTCATATCATATCAAAATGGTTCAAAGATCTCAAATCTACCAAGTCAATTGTGGGAAAAACAACCTAATATAAAGTTAAAATAAATTTTGTTTATAAAATATGACCAAGACTTACTCTGTTATATCTCATATACAGTTAAAACACAGACATGAGAGGGAAATATAAAGACGTGTGGACATGAGAAGTCACCAAAGACTCAGAGACCCGATTCTGTCACATATAAACACTGATAACAGGGAGCAGGTTGGTTAAGATGACAGTTACTTAAAAGTAAAATGACCTTAATAAAGTTAACCTAAAAAAAATGCAATTTAATGACAAGAAACGTGCCAGTGAGACTTTTATAGTGGCCTAATAAAAGGACTGGCAGTAGTCCAGAGTGTCACAGATGACATATACAGTATCAAGCTTGTCAAGATGAGAAATGAGCACGTACCAGCATTGTAGTAGCGGTCCAGCTTCTCCCACAGAGGCTCGTCCTCCCGCTGCAGACTGGACAGCTTGAGAGGTTCATAGATGGAACCTGACCAGGGACACATCAATTACACCATAACTTTTTCAAACACAGCCTGATAGTATTTCTTTAACCGAAGTCAAATGATTGTTATATGCCATAAAAAGGGACATGGTATAAAAAGTATTTCCTGGACCCTGAGTAAATATATTTAGATATCGGAAGAGACTACCAAAAGCCTGTTACTTTCTTTGGGGTGGCCTACGTCTGACAATTTCTCATTTAGGAAATTGTTCAGCTTAGCAGAACACTGTGACATCACAGACCCAGAACAGCGTACAATTAAGCAGCTTCCCCGTTCTTAATCCCCATCTCATCTCATATCCTGCTGCATTTACTGTACCTTTAAACTGGATGACCTGTAAACCTATAAGAAGAGACCCCCCCCCCCCCCCCAATAGGGGGTGGAGTTAAGTTGGGATGCCAACTCCCCTGAAACCAGCTGCTATAAAAACACGTGTGAAGACATGGTTGAAAAAGGAGCTGTTGAACTGCATCCTTGTGGTATTTTCACTAAACCAAGTCATTAAAGATTTTGTGAAATTGCGCCAACTTTTGAAAGAAAGGTATAATTTGTCTCTTTAATCAATAGGCTACAGTGAATTTGATTTTCATGCCCCCAATTCTATCCACAACCGATGCAATTAATACAACAAAAAGCAGGCAGCAGAATTTTAAAAAAAAAAGAAAAAAGAAAGGTGCGAGCCATCAGTATAGTCAGTTCATCACCGCAACACATTGCATCACAAAGGGCTGAGCACATAAAATGATATTCAAAGCCAGAGGTAAGATTTCAAATGTGAACCCAACACTCGACCAAGCCTTTCCCTGCGAGCGGAGACAGAACAGGAACTGGAGGGAACCTCCCCCATCCTCTGTCATACATTCTCCATTTTCATACACTTTTCACTTTGTTAGATTTGCATTTTAATAGGCTCGACCTTGGGTCAACACCACAGGTACTGAAAAATTCACATTCTTACTCAAATTAGCATAATTTCCATCAGCTTAAAATTTGGAGGGTGCAAAGCCAATCCACCTACTTTTAAAGATAAGAGTTTAAAAGCAGAGTGGAAATCCAGTGTTCCACTTTAATTTCAAACAAGCGATCAGACGACTATGAGCCGTTCACATGTCACTTTCTTTTTCTTCTCCTGTGAAAACCACCATTTACCACTTCATTAATATCTTCAATACATTTTTGTACCATTTCAGTATCTTATATGCTTGGAGTGTAGAAACACCATATCTACAGTGTCAACTTACAGTATGATAGAGGTTAAGTAGGTAAAACCGATGCTTTCTTAAGATAAACTAAAATGTACACGGTTGTTTCAATGAGCTGTTTCATTACAGTCAAGAAATAAATGGTGTGAAATCATAAATTAGCTATACTTTTACTGCAGATGCGATTCCCATGTCTGAATATCTGCTTACTTTATATCAGACAATCCTCTTTCCAAAACTCAGTGTTTCTGAACCCAACACTCAATGCTTCACAATGACAGATCAAAAATGGATGTTCATACAGAAGAAAATTATGACAGGAAATTATGGAATTCATCTTTCACTTAATACTTTGGGAAAGAACCTTTGGTAGCAGTGACAAACCTCAAACTTCTTGACTTTCATCCGTAAAGATTAACATGCTTTTTTCTACATGAAGTTTGTCTGGTTCCTCTTGACAGAACTATTCAAGCTCAGCCAGGCTGCAGGGGGAGCATCACGGTACATAAAATAATTGGTCTATTTGAAGATGCTCTTCCAAGTTCAAGTCCAGACTGTGGCAGGGCCAAACACCGAGGTTTAATGGAGCAAGAAGATGTTCAGTTGCGTTTCTGCAGAAGTGTAAAGCTTCCATCAAGGCTAAGGTCCCGAGCATAATCATACATAAAGATTTAAAATCACTCTATTATTTCTCCTTTATACTTCGCTCCATTCTGTCTAGTTTCCCTGTCTGTTGCACAAAAACATCCCCACAATGTGATTCTGCCATGTCCATGTTTGACTGTGGGGATGGGGTCGACTGGTGTCACCTGTACAAGAGAAGGACAGCAGCAGATGGTCCAATCTTCGTTTAACTTGATCAGAGCTTCTCAAAGTCAGAGCCATTCGTGTACCAGAGTTTTCATGTGTGGTTTCATGAGGAACGGCTTATGTCGGGCCATGTTTGTGGCAGAACGTGGTGCTTTTCTCAGATCTGCTGCTACTTACCGAGTCTGTGAACCGTCTGACGAGGCTGGGTAACCGCAGCCACGGAAACAGCCATTCCCGAAAGGTGAAATTAAGGCCAATCGTCTCTGTCAGCTAAATCAGAACTTTACTGCAATTCACAGGAAGGCGTTAGTAGCACAGAGGTAGCTTTTAGACATGCATGAATCAACAATGAATTACTCACTGGGTGATGATGATGATGATGATGATAAATAGCACCAAGCAAGAAATCGGTGAGTTTAACCCATTCAGGAATTGATTTTACTCTAACTATTGAAAAAGAATAAGACTACTAATCAATTAGGCTGTAGTGCAATTAAAAAAAGGACTGTGCAGCAGAGTAGTCTTAGATGTAATGATTTTAGAAGGATTTAACACTGTTAACAAATTATCAAATGACATTTGAAGGATCTGATGCTTCTTACATGACTGTAATTAGTTGAGAAGTGAAGATATTACCTATAAACTAAAGATATGCCTTCATGTTTAGTTTTATTTAAGTCCATGCATTTCTCTTTAATAGATTTCTCCCCTTCCCCCATGAAGAAAGTTGAAGATACCCGTTTGTGGCGTTTAATTTCGACGTGACCCCTTCAAAGTTTGGAGAACTGCTTTCCCCCAACAGTCACGTTTCAGAGGCCGAACAGCCCTTTCACACATTACTACAACACCGCGCATCTCAGTGCGGGCGAGATGCTGGAAGTGAACCGAGAACAAGTGAAAAGTTCTTAAAATAGACTAAGTCGTGCACTTGTGCACCTCTGACCTTTCATGCATCGATGCAGTAAACAAACGAAATGTGCAAATGCAACTTTTAAGCGAGAATTCAAAGGCTTCGCAAACACAAGCGCGGGCACAACAGAAAACGACGGCCGTGTCACATGATGTGAGCTGGTGAAAGATAAAGAGTCAGACCTGATCTTTTTGATCGGGCTTTGAATTCCAGGAGTTTCCAGCCGACATCTGCCAGACTCGCCATGTTTTACAATGTCAAGTTCGCCAGAAATGTGTAAGAGTTCCGATGCATCCCTTCAACGTAAAAGAGGACGGTTATCGATTAGCCGTGAATGTTGAGCTAAACGTTGTAGTTCACCTTTATAATATAGATTTTTACCACTCGATCAAAGTTCTGATGTTACTTCATTTTCACCTATTTCTCTTGTAAATCACTCGTCTTAAGACAAAAGAAAACGTGTGCGTCTTATTTTGAAAAACCACTTCCGTTTAGTCGGAGTTATCCTCAACTATCGTTCCGTAGCTTGACACGAGCGTCAACGTTCATAAACACCCGTGGACGCGACACTGACGTAAATAAGGGACCTTTTCAACAGCGTCGCTGCGCTCAAATAGGGATCGTAAATACAGACGTTTCCAACTTGATTAAAACAGCAGAAAATATGTCAAAATCCGAATGTCGTCAGTGTTTGTAATATGCGGTTTACTCGAAATAACGGGCTGCTCTTCCTGCTGTAAAGCGGCGTGCCGTATTACGACCGGCGGTGTTGTGAGGCGCCGGACAAACAGGACGATGTGGACGTTTAAATTACCTACTTTGGCGTCTGTGCTGCTTTTGTTGGGACGGTATCGTGCGTCCGCCCTTCAGAATGTGACAACGGAGCTTTTCGGGACTGCGAACTACGGGACTGTGGCAGCGTTTGGTGATTTTAACTCGGATAAGCAGACTGACATCTTCGTCATCAGAGAGCGTAAGTTACCGTCCGCCAGATGTTAAGAGCCAGATGTGCACGCAGCTGTGCTTTCAGAGCACTGCGTGGGGGCCCTTGGTGGTGTCTTGTAAGGTTTTTCTCAGCCTGGGGGTGCCCATCCAGGTGCGTGCCTTTGCGCAGCTCACCTGGCGCGCACCCGCAGCGCGTCACGACCGCTCAGATACACCTGTGGTTCTCTGCTGTCACACGTGTCAATGCCAGTGGGTGTACTGGAACTGATGCTGCCCCCCGCTGTGTCTTTGCTTGTCTTTTCTCTCCTTCTTTTCCAGGTTCTGACGTGGTGATATTCCTGGCGGACTCCACATCACCTTACTTTAAGCCCAGAGTTCAGATCCCAAAGGGCGTCCTGCCGGCGTATGTGCTAGTTTACACTTGTTTAAAGCAAATGACACGCATGTAGTATTGACTGCGTGGGAGGGTGTTTTAAGTCTTAATGAGTTTCCTCCTGTTTCAGGGACGCTGCCATCACCAGCGTAGTTCCCGGAGATTATGATGGAGACTCTCAGATGGATGTTCTTCTTACAGCTACGATCAGATCCACAAAAACAACCGTGTTTATCTTTTGGGGGAACAACCATACGTTAGGTACATGTTCATGCTGAATGAAGTCTCAGGACTGATTTTGACATGTGATTTAACAGTCGACAGGATTATGTAGATTTTGCAGTTTTAGTTGCCATTTAAGATTTTTTTTGAGAGTAACGTAAATTCTATTCTCTGTATGAACCTCACATGACTTTGACGAGTTTAGTGTGATTTGACTAATTGACTATCTGCTATTCTGTAGACCAGTCGTTATTCATGTTACTCTTCTTCTTTTTTCTGCAGAGATGGCTGGGTACCTCACGCTGAATAAGACCTTTACGGATCAGCCTCTCGTTATGGAGTAAGTATAATTGTTGTGTTGGGTTTTTTGTTGTTTTTTTTTTTTGTTTGTAAATTTTTAAATTTGTCGCTGTTAAAGCACTTGTATGAGTAGTTTATTACCATTGTAAATTTTTAATGTATATTTTTTTCCCCCTTTCAGTTTCAACGGGGACATGATTCCTGATGTTTTTGGCGTCACCACCCCTCCCGCCACTGAAATATGTTACCTTACTGACAGGTGAAGTAATACTTTCCAAACTCATTTTCTAACTTTATTTCAACTCAGTTTATAAAGGTAAACGCAGACACTAAATCCTGCTTGTACCTGGTTCTTTCCTTCCAAATAGAAACCCTTCTTGCCATCCTGCCCTGAGTACAGCCGTCGATATGCGCATCCCTCACTCTAATGCCTTCATTGACCTCAGCAAGGACTTTGCTGCTGGTAAGTTATTGATCACATGAGTGAACTGTGTCAAGGTTTGTGGAAGCACACAATACTTTTCAGAAAACTGTTCACATGCATGTTGAAAAGATCAGCTGTGATGGATATTTAGAAAAATGTCATAAAACCATTTTTCAGCGTGTTTTTTTTTTTTTTTTTTTTGAAAAAGCATTAAATTTGCTGTGTAAATAATTTCTCTAATTAGATACAATATAATGGACTTCCATGATTTACAGTTAAAGCTGTCAGTTAATAATCGTGGGTGAATAAGTGCAGTTTGTCCACATAAAAGTGTATTTGCTGACTGAGACTGAGGCTTTCTCGCACACCGACTCCTGAAGTGATGTCAGTTTCTGGAGTGCCGAGGATCCCTGCTGCAACACGGAAAATCATGTTCAGACTGGTGAAGTTTCAGTGAAGTCTGGAAATCAAAAGCAGAAATAACTTGCACATCATAATTGATCTTGGGATACTTTCTAATCATAAATTTAAACAGTAATGTTAGTTGCTTACTGTATAATAATAATTTATTTAAGTTTCTAGATTTCTCAATGCAAAAAGTAACGATATGTAATTCCAAAAAAGTCTTTGAACATGCAGAATGAACAAACGTCACCACAAAGACAAGTTCAGACATTGATGGTTCTTTAGTGTTTCTGTTTGTTTGTTCATGCTGGATTATATTTACACTGGATTGAGTGATAAAAGAAATTAAATGATTGGTTTGGCTCTGATCCTGTCCTCTAAACTGTCAGATGAAGTTGGAGGACAAGTTGAGAATTGATGGGATAAACTAGTCAAATATTTCTTCTTTAAAATGTA
This sequence comes from Xenentodon cancila, assembly GCA_014839995.1. NCBI lineage: Eukaryota > Metazoa > Chordata > Actinopteri > Beloniformes > Belonidae > Xenentodon > Xenentodon cancila. Next base: position 31,868,277 of record CM026197.1, read on the forward strand.
GGGATACAACAGTTAACTATGCGTAATTATAAAAGCAAATGTATAAAACAGAAATCATGTACAAGTGCTTCAAGTATAAATCCACAGTGGTGAACTCCTGTTGCCTAACAGCTGTACGGTTGTTTTCAGATCCCTGCTGCAGTCTGTCTGTGAGGAGTTTGCGTGAAGTGGGAGAAACTTTACTGTCCAAAACGTGAATCTTAAGCTCGTTTTTGTGATTCTGGGTTGACTGTAGGAGTGAGTGTGCATGGTTGTTTGGCTTTTTTTATGTCTCTGATGGACCGGTGACCACTAGGACCCCCCCCCTTCCCTTCAAAAAAACAAAAACAGGCTGGAAGGGGGTATAGAACAATGAATAAATGGATTATAGATGCATGTTAAAGCGAGACCAAGCTCAGAAGGTTCCCCTATTGGTGTGGAGGTGTGAGATGGCCTGTACATCACTAAGTCCCTCTCGTTTTCTCTTCCTCATTTCTTCCATCTTTATTGCCTTAGGTCTCTTACTAACCTGTCAACACATCCTTTGTTGTTGCTTTGTGTTACGCTCCACTGGTGGCAGTGGTTTCCTGACATCCTCAGTCCTCTAGCTCCCTAAAGAGCTCAAGATACTTGGAGCTCAGCTTTTTGTTTTAAGTGGTGGGTTTAGGTGATAAAGTGGAAAAAACAATACTTTTTATTTAAACTGACACATTTTTATTATTATGTTTTCCTCCCCCCCCCCTTTTTTTTTTTTTACCTGAATTTTGTCATAACGTGTCGTTATCAACAGCAGCTGAAAGCATATTCTCTGGATATTGGGAGACACAAAATCATGTAGTCTCCCTCGTTAATATTCTGTAATTTGTTTATTTCTAGGGTATATTCTTACCGTCTCCAGAAAGAATGTTGGGGGACCTTTTAAAACGATCAAAACTGTATGTTATGGCCCCATTTTTAATTTTACAGGCATAAAAATATGAATTTTCTCCCCAGTGAATGGGGAAATCACCTAATTCTTGTTGCGTATCACCTCTCTTGTGTCCTTCTGCCCATTACATGTAACCCCGTACCTTATACTCGCAGAAGGATTTTTGTTTCCCTTTTAGAAACTACTCTTCATTTTCAAACTAGTCAGAAAGCATTTAGGCATGTCATACACACTGCAGGCATTTGGTTTTTTTTTTTCCTTTTTTCCCGGGGCTGCTATAGCTTGACTTGAGCAGATTTCAATTCATTTTTAAATGATTTGTTAAAGCCAGTGGACCTCAACCTTTAGTGAGAGACTGATGATTGATGAGGTCAAATAACGCATGGTTATGCATTTCAGAGTGATGCCTGGCTTTTTTTTCTTAATTGAAATATACTTTATACTTTTGCTCTCTAAAGGTAAATTATTGTTGGAGTTTGAATTATTGACAAACTCAAAATTCTTTTGGATAGTTGATGGTGAAATCTGTAGCGTCGTCGCTGTGATGGCACCGGGGTTGTGTTTTGTAGTTTTTCCTGAGTAACTGACTTGATGCTGTGACCTGCAGGTGAACTCTCAGTAACAACAGTAATGGAAACTCATAGCCAACATTAAACTTTACGTCCAGAGTTGGTCAATCCCGCCGTTTGTAGTCCCTCCGCCACTTTTGCTCTGCTGCAGTCTCATACACAGTCAGTCCCCCTCTTCAGCCCATCTTTATGTGGACTCTTATTTTTGGCATTGCTGCAGGTTTGGAAAGCTCAGGCAGCTGTTCCTCTTTCTAAACAAATTTCCCATTGTCATGGTCACTCATCCGTACTTTGGGAGAGAGTATGTTAAAATTAATTCTGTCACTTTCTATTTGATTGACTTTTTTTTTTTTTTTTTGTATTTTTACAGAAATCCCTTTAGCTGCACTGCATCCAAGCTACCATGTTTTGTTTTTTTTATCTTTTTTTTCTAATCTGTTTTTAAGGACAACTCTATACATTCTCAAAAAATAGCCTTTTTGAGCAAAAGTGCTCTAACAGCCACGTTGTGTGGCATCATTGTAGAACTTGTAAGCTGCTGAAGGCACAAAAATGCAAGCACAGTGGTCACTGGTAAATCCTTGCATTCACTTTCCTACGGATGAATGTGCTGCAAGGTCAACAGATGGCGAGGTGGAGAAACGGTTACTCCTTGGCTGCTGCAGTCGGTGGGGTGAGGGGAAGAAAAGTAGACTAGAGACGATAGAGCTATTTGAAACTGAGCCGGAAAGGGTAGATGGCTTAGAAGAAAAAGGATGGCTGGAAAGATAAATGGCAAAGGAAGAGTGAGAAAGAGATGAGCAAAGGCAGCGGGTGAGTTCTGAAAGGGGCTTAGTTCCCTCACTGCTGCAACCACCTGCTCCTCCGAGGCGGTGATTCCTAACCTCAGGGTGGAGACGCGGAGTTAAGAATCAGCAGCTGAGAGAAGTAGAATTTTAAAAAAAGACACACAGGGCAAGAAATTTGCCAAAAGAACGTCTTGATAAATGGGATGAAATGTACTAGGAAGACTAATAATGTTTTTTACAAATAACATTAAATTGTGATGCTCGATAAGCGGAACATGCGCCTTGTTTTATTTTAAACCAAGGTTTCTTTGGGAGGGTTAGGCATGGCGTTTCGTGTCCCACCCAAAAGTTTAGTAATACTTTTGTGCAACAAAGCATTTTGTTTATGTGGTTCAAGGAGATTAGGTTTGTCACTGCAGTGTTTTGCCAGTGTGATCTCTGTAAACGGTGTCATGATATAATTCTGTCTTATCCTTTTATGTTATTACTGCCAAGGACAGCAAGGGGGGTTTGAGGCCTGATTTACCCTGTTTAATAGACTCTTCATCCCAGAAACCTGTCAGTGACAGCAATGTATTGCATATGCATCGTAATTTCCTTTTTGTAGTATCATCCACCTGTTGAAAGGGTGCTCTTCTCTTCACTGTTGCCTGCTGCACTGTGCACGGTGAGTGCCTGAGATCGAATCAAGGTGAAGCGTCAATGAAATCTATTTGCAGGCTTTTGGCCTTTTGTTTGCTTTGTTTACTGGCTTTTATAAATATTAATGTGCAAAAAGTGTATTGAGTTGCATTTTTCCTTGAATTGGATAAAACTGGACTGTGTTGAACTATTTACCTTGTGAGCTTTCTCAGTAATTGGGCCTGACATCCCTTATGTGTGAATTGGCACTATATACATGTTAAGCTAAACTGAAAGTGAATTTAATGCCAGAATCCATAACAGCAATGCATTTCTATTATATTTATGCTTATGCTCTATTATTTGGATCTCTACAGTTCAAATATGTTTTTCACCACACCTCATCATATGAACCCTGTGTGCGTCTGCGTGTTTTCTTCATTTATTTTCCTCTGAATGTGTAAAGATCACATACCTTTTTAAGAGGACTTTACAGATCCACAGAGATTTTGATGTGGATGAGTAATACCTGTCCTAAATGCCACAGAACATCTCTGTTTAAAGAAAAATGACCAAGAACACCATTTATCATTTAAACGGTAGTGAGTATTCACACCTATATGTCTCTGGTGCACAATGATGGAGACTTGACCATATCAAATGTCTACTCAGAAAGAGGACTTAAAAGCTACAGTCCACGGAGAGCCGGGCTAAAGGTGTGTTAAAGGAAAATCTAGTGATTGCAAAATGATTACAAATGCCTTGTTTTATGGGAAAGGCATGCATATAGCAATATCAGCCTACGGATTAGTTGCTAGGTAACAGACGTATGGTATGTAAGAGTAATCTGTAAGCAGCCCATAACGGCAAAGAAATGCTGGGGTATGCAACGTTGTTTTGGGGGTGGGGTCTTGTCCAAGGAAACTGAATTAATGAAGTCACTAGACAATTTATTACTCTGTTTTTCAGTTCCCCTCCATTATGACGGCTCTATTTTTCATGATCTTAAACCTACTCCTTGTAGGTGCTGTGGTTCCACCTTAAAATGCCATGTTGTATACTCAGAACACAAATCCTGCTGTGTAGTACAATTCTCCATGCATAATGTTCAAAAGTGCAATTTGCCAACATTATCATGAATAGATTATTGTGATGCTGAGCATGTTGTAGTAGGCAGCATCATGACCGTTCCATTTGTAGTAATATAACATTGGCCCCGACTTTACTCCAGCAACATTTAAAGGCACAGTATGTAACCGTTGTCCCTCGTGATCACGTGGGACACAACATATCACAAGAACGTTTGTTAGCCCCGGACTTGAAACACAACCAGCTGCACCTCCAAATGGACAAAATGGTACGACAGTGCTTGCTAGACTATCCGCACTTCTTAGCACGGGAGTGTCGGTGGCTCTTTTGTCAACATCGGATCTAAGTACGTAACATTTTAAGTGTAACTCTCGCACATACTGACATTGATTTAACGAAGGCGCTTTACAATTGATCTTAAATCTTTCAGTTCAACTCAGTTGAAACGGCTTTTTTTAAATTTTTATATACATGCATTTATATATACATCACCTCTAATTTTAATTAGATTAATTAGAACATGTAATTTTGCCTTCTTAGAAATTCAGTTTTCTTCAGGTTTAAGCAAACGCACATGAAAATAAATTATCTAGTGACTGGTCTGACACGTAGCGGTTCAGATCAAGCTTAAACCATGAGGGTTAGGGTTCAACCCTCTAAACTGTGTGTGTGCGTGCATGTGTGTGTGTTGCACACACACACACACATGCACGTTCGCCGTACCCACGGACACTCGGTCGGTCTGAGGAATGAGCTTTCCTGTGCTTGTTAGCATAGTTGCAGGAGCAGCTTCTGTTTGCACAGGCTCACCTTCAGCATAAAGAACATGGTATAACCAAAATAGATTTTTTTTTTTGTGTGTGTGTCAGAGAAAAAGAGGATTTGACCATAATCCTCCCCATAGCTACTGCACATACGTTGTTGCCTTTTAATGGTTTTACAAGATTATTTCTTCTGGGAATAGCTTTGCTCCATTCTGCCCTGGCGTATTTTGCCATGTTTGTGAATGAGCCTTTTTGATGGATCAGGGTGGAAGGCAGACAATATAGAGTAGGGCAAAATATTGGTTTAGAGACGGATTTATTCTGCAGAGCCTGACACTGTGTTCTCTGCCTCAGTTGTGTATTTTATCTTTGTCTGCGTGTGGCGGTTGAGTTAAAGAGGTTGTTTGGTGTGGATATCAGCATTAAGGGGAAGGGTTTATGCTCAAAGTTCCAGTAGCCACTCAGCGTTTAGCGCAGACGTAACCAGCATATTTTACAGTTTACAAGGACTGTTTCCATGTCCTCGATAAACCTGCATCCTAGACAAGAATCAGCTTTAAGCTGGCCAAGACTAGATCTGTTGTGCTGAAGCAACGGGAAAGTAATCGAGAACCTTTTGTTTCCTGTTGGATGTCGTAATCCTGCCAATCACTGGGATACCAGTCGGACCCCCACGTAAGGTCTTTAACTGCAGGTTTAGTGATACAGGTGCCAACCAGGTTACACTCAGGGAGGTAGTCAACCATGGAGGCCACTGAGATGGTCAGCAGCTGCCTTCATTGCTGGCTCGGACCGCCTCACATCTTGAAGTCTCGCGCTGAGGGATGTACAAGTTCCAAGGGGGGGTCATTGCTCAACCCCCCGATAAAAAGAACTATGGAAACTTTTCCAGTCACAACGGGAAAACACAGAGTGGTGCAGACAGCTTAGAACACCAGTGGAGGTGGTCTCCCCTCCATCCAGGACATTCCCTCAGCCAGTGTCTCCAGAAGGCGTTCAGCATCGTTGTGGACTGCAGCCATCCAGCACACACGTTTACATCTGGTAGATGAGCTAACGAGGCTGGGCTGCTGGGCTGCTGGGCTGCTGGGCTGCTGGGCTGCTGGGCTGCTGGGCTGCTGGCCCCGCAGCCCGGCTTCGGATAAGTGGAAGTTAATGAATGGAAGGACTTTTCAGTGTGGCTGTCTATCCTTTAAGGATAACCGGCAACATTTAAATATGTGAAAAAGTTAAAACCTTTACAGTATAACAACACTTAAAATCAAACCAATTTACTCAGTAATTATTGTTGCTGTGGGACTAAAACCCAGTGAGAACTGAGGCACGTAAAACCCTCCATATGACTTTAAAGTCGCCTCAGACAAACCTGCTGCTGCCTCTTGTTTGAATATGTCTAAACGTGTTTTTTAATGTTCTGATTTGACATCAGCGTTGAACATGTTGCCCACTATATTTTGTTAATTATAACTGATGTTCTGTTTCATTTCCTTGCTTTTAAGAGTACACACACGGTCAAATATTCTGTAGTACACAAACAGACTTGGTACCAATAACAATGACTAAAAAAGGCATTACAAGCAAGGTTTCATTACAGTTCATAACTGATCATAAGCAGTACAAATTATTGATTACTTGCCGTTGATAAGACGGGTGTCACTGCATTCAAACCCGGGCTCTTAAGAGTTTTGTGCCAGTTATTAACCGGAGCAGCCATTCTTGAGACAAACTTTCCTTCTCACCTCTCTAAATCCTGAGTGAGGCATCCCTGGGATTAACTGGAGGCACAGTCTCTCTCTTACTGCTGAAGTTGTGATGTATTCTTCAGAATGCCAGAGGCTCTCGCTCGGTCCAGCTGAAGCATGAACCAGCCCAGGGGTTAAAGACAGAAGGAGCAAATTAATGCAGAAAAACACAGAGGTCTTGACTGACAGGCTGCAGGATGACTCACAGTGGAAACATGAACATGAAAACAAACAAGTGCACATACTGTGCTTTAAACCGTCTCATCTGGCTTCGTTATTGTCAACATCATTCTAACTTTCACACACACACACACACACACTCACACACTCACACTCTCACACAGGCGACAGGATTTCTCCAGCCCTATAAATAAAGTAATTCAATCATTTAGGTTGGTGGCCTTCGAGCTTCTCCCACAGCAGCCCAGAGGGGATAAACCAAATATCTGTCAGTGCTGTTGCATTTACTGTAAGATTTATTTGTATGTGTCCATCTTTGACAGCTAAGGCAAGATGGGAGTCGTGGCTTGTTTGCTAACAGCTTGACAAATAACCCTCATTGTTTTATTACTCCCCCTTCTGTGTCACTGCGTTAAGCAGGATTTGGTGCCCTGGCTTTATTTTTAATTGATTTGATTTTGTGTTATCTGCAAAAGTTTTTTTTATTTTTATTTTTATTTTTTTTGGTTCAGTCCCTTAATTGCAGAAAAATCATGCAGCTCTTAAAACGGTTACCGTCGCAGATGTACCGCTGTCTGAACCAACCAGTGCTGCAAGAGCTTTTACAGGTACAAGAAGGGCATGTAATACTACTGTTGGTCTCAGATTGTCCTTGTAGACTTTTTAACAGCAGGGTTTCATGCAGAGATCGCTGTGTAGGACGGGAGTCGAGGGAGTTAAAACTTGGTTACGTTTTGATAGTGTCGTCTTCCTCATCACTTGATTAGGTCAAGATTGAAGACGCATCAGCAGGAGTACTTGGTTTTCAGACCTATATGTTTCCGATGACACATTATTCACCGAACTTGCATAAATTACATTTGCAGAGTACATTTTACCATTCAGGAACGTCTGGTGAACAGAGATGGATACAAATTCAAGAACTTAGTTCTTCAGATGCAGTATATTCTGTTTATTAGTGTGTGTGAGCTGTGCAGATAGGCAATACTATACAGTATACTCTATATGTTTTGCAGTGATATGCACCAAATGAATGTCACTCATTTGGTGCAGGGGTCTGAATGAACCCCGACAGCTCAGTAAAAGTTCACTCCAGCTTTTAACAAGCTGCTAATTGGGAGTTTTCCAGCACTGAAATGACTACTCTTCTAATGAACTTTTGAAGGTTGTGGTCGAAAGCTGAAAGCAAAGGACACATGGAAAATAGTTTTGTGGGTGGGTTACTGCGGTGCAGTGAATACAGTTGTTTGTGTGCACTTGTACATGCATGTCATTTAGTGGCAGGCATGAAGGTGTCAAGGGCACGTGGAACAGTGCAATCAGACGCAACAGTGCACGAGATTCTCTTACTCCCCATCACTCCTACCTCTTATTGTGTTTTTGGTTTTTTAATGAAGATGTTTTATTTAGGGTAAATCTGCAGTAACTGGATATTTAAGCAGTTACAGCAGTTTAAACTTGATATTTTGAATGTCAGTAAGGCGTAGCCATGGATTCAATGTAGACAGTTTCACCTCCAGTGCTTTTTACTGCAAGTGTAGAGAACATTAAGGGAAGAAGAGGGAAAAAACTAAAATATCTGACAAACATGGACTGTAAAATGTTGCAGAATACAGCCAGTTGTGTAAGTATTTCCAATGTGGCTGCTTCTCATAGTCACTTCCTGTGTTTAGCAAAAGCAAAAATCATTCCATCAACAGCAGTAAAATGACTGCTGGTGCAGGAGTGCTTAGTTGAGCTCGCCTGGCGTGACCGACAGTTCTTCTGCTGTCAGGCTTGTCAGACTGGAATGGAGCCAGTACATCCTCAGCAAACTTGTTTTAAGAAAAGTCGCCCCCCCCCTCACCCCCACCCCCACCCCCACCCCCTTAATTTGGTACTGAACAAATTTGAGGCATGAATCAAGTAATGGTGTTCTGTCACTCATACATTTACAAGGACAGGAAAGGGAACCGCTCGTGCAGGTCAAAAGTCACGACGCAATCATGACCTTCCTGGCGTGCAAGATTTCTGCGCATTTAAACTCAAAAGACATTTACAACTGCAACGGAGCTGCCAGACCTCCAACATCTACAACTACCTGATCAACTTTCCTTCGTCCTACTCTGGGGATTCTCTTAAAAATTACAAATGCCTGGAGGGTATAAATGGACATTATGCCCTGGTTTTGTGAAGAACATTCAGCTTTGAAATCTTTCAGCAAAGGATTATTTTATCATTACTTGAAGGGTAAAGTGGCACTTCATTCATTTAATTAACAAAGGCTCTAAATAAAGGCACAACATCAACACAGTCGGTGAAGGGAAATGTAATCGGCATGTTAATTAGAATCAAATGTTACCGTGGATTTTCGCAGGCTAAATTAGACTGTTTACTATGTAAATTAAAATTTCGAGGCACCTCCTCATGCATTCATTTCATACGTCTCTGATATAGTTGCCACGTGAATCATTCACAAAGTCTAAATGACCCTCATGTGAAGGCGTGGACAGTGGTCAGAAAGGTTGGTGTTGTGCCTGAAGCCGCTGCAACTGCACAGCTGGATCCGGTGAGAGCGGCTGTCTTGGTCGTGCATTTTATTGCATAAATCTGTTTATCTCATCGCTCTGGATCTTTACGAATCCAATACAAATGGTTTTCCACTAGGTGATTAGTATCAGTTGGTGCCTCCTTCAGTGTCCACTGACCGGCCAGAGAGTAACGTCTCTGAGCAACCCCTTTACACCCGCCATATTTAAGACCCGCCAACAGTGACCACGATATTTAATTTACAACTAAACTTTGGGACAGCAAATATACAAATGTGCAAATATACTCCGTGGTGCAACGAGGAGGTCCACAAGTTTGTGCCTCCTAGTTGACGACCACATCCAGAAGGAGCTCCTTGGGGTATACAGGTATATAAATTTAGACTCTGTTACCTTGTTTCACTTTTGTTTTTTAGTTTATTTGATTGATTGACTTGTTGAAAGTTCAGTTTCATGGTAATGGCTCAGTTAAGTAGTTGCAGTGTAGCAATAAGTTTGGACTTGACTTGGTAAAAACTACACTCCAGGCTTTAATTTGGATTATCTGTCCAGGTTAATGGTTACTTTTTCAGCGATGTGTAAGATTGTTGTGCTGTGTCAATAAGCAGTTTTAAAGCATTGTTTGGAGGAAACGATCTTGTAATTACTCCGTTACTGATTATAGGTGAGTGGTGAGGTCACAACCTAATGATATTCTGAATTCAGCCTTGTGTTGTAGGGGTTTTTATCCTGGTGATCCATGAACACATTTATGTGGAAATGAAGAAATGCACAAGTATTAGTTTCAGGAAGAGACTATAAAAGCATGAGAGAGTTGAGAAACTAATCAAGTGATTATAGATTTGCTTCTCTTCCAAGCAAAGAATTAGATGCTTTTGATTTGTAGTGATGAAGTTTCTATAATACTCTAAACTTAGAGCTTCTAGAGGCCCTGGAATCAGAGGGAATATCTGTTTTTAGAAGATGGATCTCAAACATTGTTTCTGGAATCTGCTTGAGCCCAACTCCGAACATTTTGGGATGCGATTCCTTTACACAGATTGCCACTGGCAAAGGTCTTCATTTTCCACATATTTTCTTATTTTATATATATAGTTACTTTTGTTAGCAATGAAAATAGTTTTTTGGGATCCCCTTGTGTTTTTTTGTTTTTTTTAAAGGTGCCTTCAGCAGAACCAGACAGATGAATGGTGCTCATCCGTCTCACCTGTAGTTGCTGTTCCGTCATTCAGTCGTTGCTGTTTTGCTCCTGTGGTGTTACTTCTCCTATTTCTTTGAGATGAAGATTTTTCTTTTGTAGAGGGGAAGAGACCTGGAACAGAGGCAGACTGACAGGGCTGTGCAGACATCTATACTAACAACAAAGCCCCAGACCAGTGATGCCAGCTACTGGAAAGGAGGATTAACAAAAACAAGATTCTGACAGCATCCATGCAGCAGTAATGTCATGCATGTAAATGTATGGAGAGAAATGCAGCGGGGTTAAGATTAGTGCTGACTGCATCATTGGACATCCCCCAGTTGCCTAAACCACCCGCATAACTAAAACAATTACCAAGGAAATGTTTAGTAACCCCAGGTCCGTTCAGTATGTTGCCATACATTTCTAAGATTCATTTTGTTGTGCTACACATCAGCACTCGGCCTCTGTTATGACCCCAGTGGGTACGCAAAAGGGCACTGCATTCACCTCTTCTAGCAGACCTTCAGAAGGGACGTGGTCTCTTAGCTTCGGTAAAGGTTAGGTTCTGTAGGGATCCTGTGTAGGTGAGCTGGCCTTGTGTTAAGCGTATCGGGGCTTGTTATTGGAGCTTGATGACCTTGATATTCTTCTTGGACGCAAATCAACTCTTGTTCTTGGTCGGACTTGCTGTTGCATCTTTGTTGTACCTTATCTGTGTCAAGATTAGTTATTCCATTACTGACACCAGAACACACTGGTTTTCACACACATGGTGTCTCTCTGTCCCACTGTGCTGTCGTTGTCGTTTTTTGTTTTTTTTTCGCCCGATGTAGCGGCACCTTCAGCTGTCACAGCTACCATAGCTTTAATTCTCCAGCAACATATAACATCTCTTAAAGCATTGAATCCTTGTAGCTGTTGCGTAAGCCCACCTTCCCACACACAAACACATTTTTATACCTCAATTATGCATGCATCTTTCCCAAGTGGTGGAGGATGACGACTGCATTAGCTCATGATTAAAATGCATGTATGTGCTTATACTGCGAAGGGACAGATCAAAGTGGCTGAATTGTTTTAGGATTTGATAACTGCAAGGGTGTTTTTTTGTTTGTTTGTTTTAAAGTAAGTATTCTCAAGGGAAATATTAGTCCATTATTCCAATACTCTCAAACAAATGCACTCATGTAGGAAGATAAGCAACACATTTTTGTACAAAATATTTTGGCGTTAAAGTGGTATTTTGCTTGATTTCTGGCAACAACAAAAAATCCAAATTGCAATTCCAGGATATTTTAAAAAAAAAAAAAAAAAAAAAGAAAAAAAAGCTTAGAGCAAATGGGAATATAGATAATACAATAAGTTTAGTAAAATAAAAAGACAGCAGATTTTCTTACAGTTAAGTAGACGTTTTTAATTTTTTTTTCTTTGCCCCGTCTTCATCCATTTCACACCGCTGGATATCATCTGCCCATGTTTGCCCCTAGAAGACTTTTTAATGGGTGCTGTTTTTGAGCCATATCATTGTAATCAATGGTTTAAAACACCTGTTTGAAATGACATTACTTTTTTCCATCCCGCTTCCTACTAGCACCAAATTGCCCCTATTTTTATTTTTGAATATGTTGCATGCAAAAATATTTTGTGCTTGCAGTAGAGAAAAAGCATTGCTTGCAAAAAATAACAAATCAACAAATGAAATAAAGCTGACAAGAAAAAACATAATCTTTATATTTTCTGCAAAGAAATTAAAAGTCAAAGGACATGCTTTGTTATGCTCTGAAATGGTTGTTTTGCAATGGGAGGTGTTAGTTGCAGCTGCTACGTCCTGTATTGCACTTGCATAGATTGTGTATGGACAGAAAAGAGGAGATTTAACCTCAGAACTCTGTAACCTGCATTTGACCCGTATCTTGAGTGCTCCCACAGTAAAGTGATCAGTAAGTAAGACTTTCTCCTGAGGTGAAGAGAGTCCTTGAAGCTCCCTTAGTGATTTTCTCCAGTGACTTAGAGGGCATATGGAATCGCAGAGGGACTGAAATGTGTCCTGTCACTTACAGAAGTAAAACATTTTCAGCTCATTTGAGCATTGGTAGCATCGGTACACAACTGGTTGGGCCACTCATTTTTGTTTTTTTATATATGTGTGTGTGTGTGTGTGTGTGTTTTGTCTCTTTGGACAAAGCATGAGTTTTGTTGAACTGGCAGTGCAACATGCGAAAAATCTGTTTTTAGTTGGAAGAAAGGGACTAAACCAGGTGCAGGGAGAGCAGAGAAAAGGGCGTGAAAACGGCGAACATACTGGTCGTGCCTGTAACTGCAAATTACCTGCATGTCCTGAGCCCAACATGCCTATAAAAGGTATAAACAAGACAAATCCGGAGAACAAGAACACTCACCATTACCTAATAGATTGTTGGACCACACTTCCACACTCACTGTGATGGCCAATTTATGATTTGTTTAACCTTTTTGTGCACTTTTTAATAGTTATTACTAGGTGAGTTAGAATTGGATCATTTCAATGGTATGTTGAGTAACAGGTTTCTGACTTGACTGACTGACTGACTGACTCATTTTAACACCTTCTCCCCAGCATTATCGGACTTGTGTTCATTTTTTTTTATCGCTGAAGCCTTATTAATGTATAATGTCTAATTTGAACTAAAATCAGGATTACCATTGAAAATGAGTTTCAGCATTGAAATAGAAAGAATGGGTGGGCATGAGGGTTGGGGGCAGTGAAAAGGAGGCAGTAAGTGCACTTACCTAACACTTTACGAAACCATAGTAAAATGTTCAAGAACATTAACCTAATTACTTGAAAGTACTGTTTATATTCCATCCCTTTCTGCTTAGTCTTTATATATTTCTCTTTGATAACTTAAAGAGTCTGCAGCCCAATAAAATATCCTGCGACAGTAAAATTCAAGCAATTCGTTTACATCAGGGAAAAATAAAATGTGAGACGAGTGAGACTGAAGCTGTAACTAAGATTCATCCACAGCAACGATGTTAAGTGTGTTGCGTGATCTCCGTGCATCACTCTGCTCCGCCATGGCTCTCACACTGACACACCAGCATCGCAGGTAATCAGCCAATCACGGCTGGATTCTAAGAGGTCTGATTGGCTGATTAATCAAGCTCATCAACGCACCACCTGGTGTGGCTATAAATGCAAACTGAAAAACAGGATTGCACATGCACACAGTGTACAAATTAATCTGAACCCTGTGGCGTGCATGTGTGCACATGCATTATGTATATATGTCTGCTTGTCCCCCTTGATTTTGTAAATACTCTGGAACTTTTTCAGATATGTTGCCAGCATGAACTCAAAAATTGTTTCATGAATACTATAACATAATTTAAAGTTTGTAAAAGAAATTAAAGTTGCATCTCCCTCCAAAAAAGACAGTTTGCCAGAATCAAGAATAAAGATGTGAAGTTCCAACTGCACAGGCTTTGGTGAGGTTTTACAGCTGGGAGGCATCTTGCCTAAATCCTAGATTTAAGAATAATGCCTAGTTTAAGCTTGAGCAAGATGTTTCATCACAAAATACTCTCTCATTGTTTCGTGTAATGCTGGCAATGGACACCTGTGACCGCATCTGAGAGCCCATCCGTTATAGCATTGATTTTTCTTCTCCCCCCACAGCCTTTTATCGAGTTCGACCCATTCGTGTCTTTAATATATGCAGACACACATGTATTAACGGGTACTCACTGAAAGATTAGTTTCCCAAAACTGCTGCATGTGTGTCAACATTTAATACCAGGGATGAGATGCAGTGTGATATTTACCAAAGCAGCATAGGCTAAAAAGTGATGGCTGCAGTTTGAGCTCCCAGTCTGCAGAGCTGAGTGCGAGAGGGGATTCAGTCCAATGAACGCAATTTTGACAGACGAGAGTAATAGGGGTGATGATACAGACACTGAACAATCTTCTCCTCAGAGTAGGGGACTGTGTAGGGGAAATTCTTTTTAAACTATCATTTTACTATTGATTGATGTGTGGATAATCCGGGAGACATACAGACTCTCTTTTTTTTGTGTTTGTTTTGTTTGTTTTCCAGATTTCCAGTTTGGAAAGAGGAAATCTGCATTCATAGGCCAATGCATAAGCCTGTTGTTTTCATAAATAAAACTTTAAAAAAACAAAAAAAAAAAAAAGACCCACCCTCTGGTTTTCTTCACAAATTGATGTCAGATGTCAGGTGAGGTGTTTGGCAGCTTGTTGTGGCTTTTGTTTGTATTGTTTTAATGATGCTGACATCTGTCGCTGACAGGCACTTGGTGATTAAATGTGAGAATAACCTGAAAATTCATGTTGGCTAATCTAAAACCGAAACCTTGAGAAAATCCTTTTCATTGAGTTCTTCTGGAAAAGCGTGTTTGACCCTCTAATCAGCTGTAGGTGAGGGGGCTCATCATTACAGCGGATGTATTCCTTGTACTGCGTGTCCATATTAAAATTGTGATGAGTGAATTTGTGCATAAATCTGTTTTTGATGACTTCACAACTTTTGTAAAAATCTCACACTTCCTGTGATCTTTAATTCCCTGGAGGAGGGACCAGTTTACCTAATCTTGTACTAATTTTATAGGTTCCCAATATGAGGTTGGGTGTCGAACAGCGTGATTTGATGCGCACGTATGCTTCTAACAAGAAGGGTTGTTTTTGTTTTTTTTTTTGGTTTTGTTTTTCATCATTGCAGTGTTCCGCATTAATGCAAGAAAAACGAGTGTAACTGCAATTCAGTAATGTATTTTTATTTTATCCATACTTTATTTACTGTACCCAAGATTACGACCTTGAACATCATTGTGGAGATGAACAGCAGCAGTTTGAAGCTGCCTTCAGGGGGCAGACGTAAGTGTCACAGAAAGTTCTCAACATGTAGAATTTATTTCACTGCTCCGATAAATACGCACAACCTCTACTGGTCCAATAGGACTCTACACTTCCTGTTCTAGCAATCCATTATCATTTGTATTTTCCTATGCAGAGCACGGTAGCACATCTAGTATAGCAGGGCTCCAAGGCAGATCAATGCCAATATTTATTTCATGTCAATTACTGAAGCAGAACCGCAGAAGGTAGTGATGAAAGTAAATGTCCCCTCATAGAGAAGTCCACAAAAACCATGTTAGAAGTGCAGCCTGCTGCTTTAAGCTTCATGAGCAAGCAATATGAGTACAAGTACAGGTTATAGGATTCCAATAGTACAAGCTGCAGACATCACCAGGGGGTTAAGACTGAAGAAAGCCAAGTAAAATCCTGTGGCTTTGGGCAAGTTATATTCTCTTCTTTTTCTTTCTTTTTTTTTTTAACCTTTCTTTACCTTCTTCTCCCCTCTTCTGCTTTAAGAACCCAGTTAATTTTCATTGCTCCTGCAATATATGCTCTTTATTTTTTTTATCAGGCTGCACGCTAAAGAGTGGTGTCAAAACTAGTCTGTTTGATTTATTTGACGTATATAGTATTTTAAACAGGAAGCTGTTTTTGAAACGTGTGTGTGTGTGTGTGTGTGTGTGTGTGTGTGTGTGTGTGTGTGTGTGTGTGTGTGTGTGTGTGTGTGTGTGTGTGTGTGTGTGTGTGTGTGTGTGTGTGTGTGTGTGTGTGTGTGTGTGTGTGGTGTACCTTACAAAGAAAATGCCACTTTATATGAATATAAACAATTCTTCCTATTTAATTTAATGTCCTGTATGAAACGGTTCCCTCTTCTGTTGGTCTCTCCATGTTGGCTACCTGTAAAAAATGGAATATAACTTAAAATTCCTCTTATCACATGCAAGTTATTGAATTTCCTATCCCCTTTCAGTTTGAAAGATCTCGTCGTTCTTTACCACCCAGTAAGAAGTCTTTGTTGTCAGAATGCAGGCTTGCTTGTTGTTCAGAGATCTCAGGTCTAAAATGGGAGGCAGAGCATTTAATTTTCAGTCTTTAAGGATGAAGCTGTCAGTTGGTGTATGAAATGCTGACATCCCCTCTAGTTTGAAGATAAAAACTTCCCTATTTCATGAAGTTCCTATTTAGCACTTTATTTTTTTTTTTGCTTACTGCTTGTTTTTAATATGATTTGTCTTTTATATGGTACTCCTTTAGACTTTTAAGTCTTGTTGCGATTTCTGGATATGACATCTACCAACACAATCTTAAAAAAACAGAAGTAGGCAAAGAATCAATGCATCATAACACATGCAGCTGGATGGGGGACGGTACAGCTGTGGCGGCTGACGCTGCTCGCTGCTGCTGTCGGTACAGCATTGCCTCATTACAGGTCAATAGTGTCTGCTCCGTTAGATTATAAATGACGTTTGAACCCATTTATCTCACTTACTGTAATAATTTGCATCCTCTTTTCTCTCTGTTTTCTCTACTCCAGATTTGTTCTTGACAACTAAAGACTTTACGTTCGAGACCTGGATCAACAAGGTAATGGGTTTTATTCACTTATTTACATTGTATCTGTTTTATGCCACCCATTTAAACATTTTAAAATGAATAATTATGTCCAAACTTGTAAATAGCACAACTGCAAACAGAATTTGGTTCATATTAAGTCACTCTTTGTGATATCTTATTGCTTTGCAGGCAGGCCCCCATGTGGAATGTTTATTTGTAATTTTAGAAAAATAGCTGCACAGTTTATGCATTTCACTGATTTGCAGGATATTAGTACAAATGAAGACAAATGCCCTGGATAAGCTACATTGTCGTCAACTGGATCATATAATTTCCTGATGAAATTTCAAAACTCCTGAAAAATAATGTGTAAGCTATAAAGTGTAAAGGAAACCAAAGTTTTTAATTGCTGCAGTAACACAAACAATACGCGTAGTGCACTGGAAAGTGTTTGTCGTGTGAGTTAAACGTCTTGGCTTGCAAAACGCTGTCATATGGTGAATTGTCACGATGTTTTTGGCAGGTTGGTGTCCAACAGAGGGCATGTTTTATTCTGAGTGGAACCTGAGTCTCTGTTTAATACTGTAAATGGATCTGCTAGATTTTGGTGAGTCTGGGATTCCTAGCAGTGCTGCAAGACTCGTTAATATTCTGGGAGAGCAGGGAGGGAAAACCATGGTTCTTAGTTGTTGTCAAAGAGGCCTGTTTGAAATTCAGCAGGTCAAGGCACAAGCAGAACAGTGGTCTATCTTATCACTGGGAGGGGGGATGTGGAAAAAGGAGGGCGAGGAGGTCTGGAGGAAAATAGAAGCAGAAACGGATTTAGGGATTTAGATGACATGGGGGGGGTCTAAGCAGGGGCACAATTGAATTATATATCTATATTTGATTGGTCTATATTTAATATCTTCTAACCTCTTCCTGGAATGCGTTTCGGTTGTCTAGCAACTGGCGCCTACAAGGACGTGATCTGCGCTTGTGCACCCTCCTCTCCTGGACTATACTGCAGTCTATCTGAATGCACCATAATGTATGATTTGTAAGGGGAACTTGAGTGGATCCATGAGTGGATCCAGACCCTGTGTTTGTGTACCTTCAGAGGCAGTGACTTGCTGAATGCACTACTTCAGAGGCAAGAGGAGGCTGATAAAGTACCAAACGAAGTCGGTTAACCTTTTAAATCTGAACAATCTAGAAATGTGTGTTATGGACATTTTGATACATAAAAAGCATCTTATGGAAATGCTAAAAAGGGTTAAACTTAAATTTTATCAGAAGGGCGCTTATATTACTCTGAAGTAAAGCAAGTACAATTTTTTTTTTTTTTTTTTTTTTTTAATCAAAGGATTTCAGAGCAAGACAAACTGAACACCCACAGTGTCAGGTACAATGAGTTCTACCCTTGTCAGAAAAAAGTCTGTAGTTTTATATGCGACTCAATTTCATTTTCAACTTCAGTTCTTTTAAAAAGCCGTGTTTTTCTTTCACAACCTCGTATCTACTTTTTGTGCTCTTGATTCTCTTTTAATGTACCTTTCTCTCAGGATGGCACAACATTTTAACACACAAACAAGTCAGTGCATCAACACACACTTCAGTAAGTGTTAAAAAAGCTCTTCCCCCAGCAGCACTACATGAATGCACACTCGCATACTTGTCCAAATACAAACTTAGAAGTCCATGCCATTTCCCAGCAAGCACAACAGCGTTACATCGCTCTTAATCCCATCAGTCTTTTGGTTCAATGTAGCTGCATCCATCGGTCACAGGCCAGCACGTTCCTCTTTATCCAGCACTATATTTTAATTACTTTTCTCTATTTTCTCTCCGCCTCACTCTCTTTCCATCCCTGCCCATTCTTTTGTTTTCTTGTGATTACACAAGAGGTCTCAGTCACAGAAGGGGAAAATAAGATCAACACGCTGCAGAGAAGAGTAAAGAGAGGTGTTGGCTGGAGAATCAGCCAAACGCTTTCAGAGATCACTTCTGACCTGATATGATGATCTAATTCAGTTACACGGACACACGTTTCACTCATCAGTTAGTTATTTGTGCATGGTTTTAGATGCACATAAAGTACAGTTTCCTGCATAAACATGTTGATGTTCAACTGCTATGATTCTCTTTATTTGACCAACTTAAGACAAGTGATATCCCAGCTATCCCAGAACGAGGATGACTGGCCATCCCCGTTCTGGGTTCTTCACCTCATCTGTTCTTGTTTCTGAGTTTCGGAGTTTCATCTGAGAGAGCTGGTCCCAGTGTCGAGCAACTGAACAACAGAGCTACTGAGCGTCAAGAGTCCTCAACAAAAGAGCTTCTGAGACAACTAAAGAGTTCCCGAAATAAAAAAGTCTGCAGTTTCGCCCAAGAGCGAATCCGAACTTGACAGACCAACAATCCTCCCTGATGGGGAACTTCCCCCCTCGCTTCTTAGGTTTCACTGACTTATCACAGGACTTTACTAAGAGAACATGAAACCAAACATTGGAGTAGCATTTAGACGTCCACTTTTACCTAAAGGAAGCTTGGATTAGATGTATACTAAATTGACCAACAAAATAAAATATTCAAACTTCTGTAACCTTGATTCTTAATTAACACTGAGTTAACAAGTGTTTTCATTAACTGTTACAAAATCATTACCTCGTGTTTTGAAAATCACACAGACAAGTTGTCTTTAATCATTATGAAAGAAAGATAATTGTTGTTGAAACTTTGACAAGCTGAACTTAAGTGAAGTTGCAAACTTTGATCTGCTTAACAAGGAAGTTCTTCTTTGTTCAGGATCTTTTCTTTTTGCAAACGAGGAATGTGGCGATGTTTTTATGCCGGTCTTCCTTTAGCCTTATTTGTCTGCGTTGCCTGTACAGCGCCAGAGTTGGCTGGACAGGTCCTAAGTTGTTTCTTCTGATCCTTGGTTGGCAGGCTGCTACTGAAAAACCTTCTCACCACTGGATCCTGTTTGGTAATAAGACCGTAAAAATCCCAAAATTGTAATGTCAAGTTTCCCAGATCCCAGGTACGCTACACGGTCGTGGACAGAAAAGCACATGAATGCAGTATATTTACCTTTTTATGTGGCAGATTATGCAGCCTAATACCGAAGACATTAACTCCAGCATATTTAACCCTCAAGACAAAATGTTTTGATCTGCTGCGGACCCCGTTTCAGTTTGGACTGCAACAGTTGCATTTGCAATGGGGATGGATGAAAACTTTAATGTTTGAAAACACTGATTCCATTTATGAGTTTCTCGTCTGGGTCATTCATGATGCTCCCTTATTCCCAAAGCCTGTGTCATGTGATCATCATGATGATGGGTGATGGGTCTTTCTGACATGGAACCGAACCGCCAGTGTGGATGTGGATCGGTTTCATTTTGACAGTTTTAGAATCAACATGGACCAGTTGAGTGTCTCTGTTATTGTTGCTTCAGCGTTCAAAGAATCACACCTGATGCAGACGATTAACCTGTAACTGCACAATTTGTGTACTATGTCTAATCAAATTTGACGCCCTAATTTTTTTTTTTTTTTTTTTTTTTTGCTTTTATGTTTTTGTACTTCACTGATGGGCAGTGACTTTAGAAGCAGTTCTCCTTTTGTATATTAAATGTTGACTAAGAATATTCATGTTCAAGGCTACACTTTTGTCTGACTCCAGGAAATAATTACTGTTGCAACTGTTTTGGAGATGCAAAGGCGTTTCACTCTCCATCAGCAGCATTTACAAAATGCATTAAAAGGCAGACGAAAAGATCTATTGAGGCCGTAAGAAATTATTCCAGTGTTGTGCCTGTCCATGAAAAGTCAACGTGTGTGTGTGTGTGTGTGTGTGTGTGTGTGTGTGTGTGTGTGTGTGTGTGTGTGTGTGTGTGTGTGTGTGTGTGTGTGTGTGTGTGTGTGTGTGTGTGTGTGTGTGTGTGTGTGTGTGTGTGTGTGTGTGTGTGTGTGTGTGTGTGTGTGTGCGCGCGTGTGTGCGTGTGCGTGTGCGTGTGTGAATACACATTATGAGGCCTAGTTCTCCAAGGGTCAACAACTAGAAGGTGGAACAGCTGTATTTCAGGCAGCAGCACTCGGCGTCTTATCTTGCAGTCAGAACTATGTGTTGTTGTACTATAAAGTATATTGGAACAATAATATTGTAATGATCGTTGTTCTCTTATAAACATGCCTACCGATTTGGAATTAATTTCCTATGGACTAAACTTAAAAATGTTGGATTTTGGCCTTAGGAACTGATGAGACGGGGACTTTTACAGTGAGGAGAGGCAGCACGCTTGTAAGCTTCACTCTTCACTGAGGATAAAGTCGACACCTGCCCAGAGTCTGGTTGATAATGTGGAACTGCAGGTTCTCCTGTACTTGCTTTAGTAGAGTGACAAGAGACACAATCATAGCGCAGGACATGCACGCACGTGCGCGCGCGCACACACACACACACACACACACACACACACACACACACACAGCAGAAAGAAGCGTTTCAAAGGAATAAATGGAATAGAGTGTGCTGGTGTGGCAGCGTCACATGTTCCCCCAAGTGAAGGCAAGCAGTTACATAAGCACAAAAACCATAACAGTTTTTTTTTTTTTAATTTAAATTGAGAACCATAACGTAAACGCACAGCATGGAATCTGTTAACCAATTAGTGAAAAGATTAGTTCACAACATAATAAAATATAGAAAAAACAAAACGATTAAAAGGCTGGCTCTGTTGTGGGGGCTCGTTTTAGAGCCCCCAGAAGATCCAGCTCACAGCAGAGCCAACCCTGAGGGTGTACTCATCAGTTTTTTCATGTTTAGTGTTGTTGTATTGACATGTAAGTTTATATAACTTTGCTTGAGTAATAGATTTTGTGATAACTCGCGGTATAATGGGCTCGTACCCAGAACCTGGATGTTCTTTAATCAGTTTATATTAGCAGTAGTGATTTTAGACAGTTTTTTCTTCTCTCTCTCGTTTTAGAGAATGTAGTAATGGAGAAAATAAAGAAGCTGAAAATCTTTTTTTTTTTTGTTTTCTAGGGATATACGTCAAGCATAAGCTTTCTCACCACCAGCTACTACGTGGATCTGGTGTGATGCCCTGACATGTTAGAACTTTAGTACATCTCACACAGAATGTAAATTGTTTTAACTCGAAAATGCTTATTTGTTCTCATCTTTATTTACCTGGGCCTGCTGTTTGCTTGACCATGCAAGGCAGCGGCGGCATGTTTGCTTCCCCTTCACTTCAGTGAGTTTTCTGGTGCAGTCATGTGATCAGATGAAATTCTTAATGCATCTTGGCACATTTAAAAGAAAAAAATAAACAGTGAACTGTTTATTGCCAAGAAGCATCGTTGCAACAAAAATAATCTACCAGACGAATTTCCTTACTTTTTATGAATTATTTATTTAATTTGTACTATAAATTGGTTCCTTGTTGCTTTAAAAAAATAAAAATCAATCACCTTTCGCACTTGGGCTGAGAAAGAAACCACGCATCTTAAACACATCTTTCACTCTAATAGTATTGCATCATTTTCCTGTATGGTCCAGGATTACGGCCTCGAGAATAGTCAGTTTCTGGAGTATCTACGACGGAAATCATCAACTGAAGCTCAAATCTCCATTAGGTCAATAAACCTAGATCTTCAGCATGGAGTAACGCAACTAATGAATATCTCTTTAATAAAAAAAATCCCTTCAAAATAAACAAAATAATAGTTTGTTCAGATAAAACCATATCACTTTTGTTTATAAAATGAGAAAAATATATTTCTATTTTTGATACTGAATTCTGGACTCAAATCTGGAAAAATATTTATTTTATGACTAAAAATGCTAACTTACAAACAATCCAGTACAAAACTCTCCACATAACTCATCACACAAGAAAAAAAAAAAAAATCTAAAATGGGATTTGCATCAGAGACCTGCCCATATTGCTCACGAAACACTCCTGACACATATATTTACACCACTTGGAGCTGCACACCTATTAAAACTTTTTTGGGAAGAAGATACTAAAACTTTACCTCGTTTCATGGGTTGCCTCATCCCATTATCTTCCTCGCTTTGCCTATTAGGAGATTTATCAGATGCATCAGAATTCAATGTGGGTACAACTAAGAATAAGCTTCTCCAAGTTATGGAGAAGAAATTAAATTCTTTTAATTGTCTAATGGTAGCATGTCTGTTTTTACTGCAACAAGTCACCACTAAAGACACACTTACAGTACAGCAATCACCACACTACACACTCTGCACCCATCACTGTCTTGTCTATTCGTCTTGCCCTTTCATGTTTGACATCAGTGATTTTAGTCCTTTCTGTCAGAATCAGCAACTCAAATAAAATGTGTTAGCTCAGACTGTCAAAGAGAGAAAGCTAATATTGCCTGCAAGATTAAAATGTGCATATATATATATATATAATATACCAAATCATGATGATTACCATCACCATTATTACCATGTACAAAAGTGGCTATTGAGGTGAAAATTAAAAACTTCAGAACTGGAACCAAAATTAAAATTAAAATTGAACGTATCGCTACTGTTGACGATGCCCAAGTGCTTGTAGCTTCATTGAGCAGATGCGAGACATAAAACATTCCATGCAGCAAGTAAGTGAGAGACCAAAACTACAATGCAGCTAGTTATGAGTCTCTAAGTGGAGTTGTAACCTGCAGAGATGTGATGTGACTGACCTGTCAGGCATTAAAGCAGTTCTGCTGGGACCAAACACCTATGAAATGTTTGTTTCCTCAGTAAAACTCTTGCCTGGAAATGATAAAGGAATGTGATTAATTAACTGACCACAGCATGCCCACCTCCGGTCAGCTGTAATGTCTTTAAGCTTGTACCCAGGCAACCATGAGGTAAACAGAAACACTGCTGCATGTCACTGAGCCTGCAGACGATAACAGAATAGCATCTCATTGTGCTCGTGTTCTGCTGCACAATCTGCATATTTGCTATGTGCATGTTTTTGTAAAGAACCTAAAATACAAATGAATAACTTTTACATATTTATAGACATTACGTATTAACTTCCATGAAATTGCTTTTCTTAAAGGGTCTTCTGAATTATTATGATTGATATTAGGCAGCTGTTAATTTATGGAGTGACTCATGAACAGTGGCGATACTAAAATGTAACTCCCATTTCATGTATTGACTCAGAAAAGCAATACGTGTATTTAAATGACTGTTTTAAAGCATATGTTGAGTTCTACACAGCAGTGTGAAGACCAGCGAAAACCCTGAAAAATAAGTATTGGTGGCCTTCAAAGCTGTGATAAAACAAGAGCTCACAGGAAGAATGTCATTTAGCAACGTAACTTACAGGTTGAGACTTGATGATTTTGTCCAAATCCGTATCCCCTTGAGGTCTGTTAGAGAAACTACAACGGCTGCACAGAATTGGGAAAGCTGTCAAAAGCTTGTGTTTAACTGACCTAGTGTACACTGTAGAAATAAGGCTGTAAAGCAGAAGCCGCAATGTATTTCAATGTAGTTGATAAGGAAAACATTTGTAGTCTGAAACAAGTTTTTTTTTTTTTTTTTCGTCTGTGATCGGACACCAATACATAGCTGTGAATATTGATTACCTTTCTCCTGTTCCACATTGGACTTTTAAGCACATTATTAGGATTCATCTACTAAGGGGCAACAAGTTAGTTTAATGGCTTTAAATGTCACATTCAGCTCTGCATTAACCCCCTGGACTTTAATTTTAGGCAACATCATGTAAAGCAAGATCAAATAAAGTGGCTTTAAGCATGCGTTATTTTTATATTTCAGTGAGGTTATGGAAAATGTTGTCTTATAATATATGTATTTACATAAAATTAAAATGAAAACCAAATGAAGCTAATCCACAGATTATGAACTATTCGGATGATTCACAATGTGACATTTGTGCCCCAGCATCTGCTAGAAAATCTCTGCACACATTGCAGCTTGTGATACTGAACTGATTTGACATCATTCTCATGTTTTATGTGCATAAACAAATATACGCAACATTTTTTGTCTATGGTCCATTTAAGGTCTGGTAAAATAACCTTTCATCTTGAAGAAACTACAATTTCATTTGGGTTATTATATTTCTGATTTGTCTTGTCTCACAGCAGATTTACAGGATCCACAACTGTGAAACTGCATAGCTGCCTTACTTACTTAGTCATTGACCTTTTTTAAAGAAACCAGAGTCCAAGGTCAAGCAGTTGCATTAATGAAAGTGGATAATTCCCGTTTCTCCTCTTTTCTGTCACCCTGTCAGGATGGGAACTTCACCAAGGCAGAGGTTGTATCGCATCCAGAACTCAAGATTGTCGGCCAGTCCTCCTTCGTTGACTTTGGTGAGAACACAGAACATTTATGAATTACTATTAGTTTTGGATTGTGATAGAATAACGAAGAGCTTATTTGGACAAAGTAAAATATTAAAACCACAGGAAATCGATGTGTAAATTTGTCTTGTGTTGCTTATAAAGCCTCTGATAGTCGTGGCTTAGTGTGCTGGTTTAGACTGTGTCCACCCCATGTGGCCGGGTGTTTGTGTGCATGTGTGGCAGATCCATTTCTCTACTTAGTCCTTTAAGCTCCCTTTGCATTTGAAGCTATGTAGCTTCAAAGAACTCCAAATAGGGCTTTGGCAGTTTCTCCACAGCCCTATCGTCACATAACTTTCCTTCCCTCAACACACAGACCACAAATGCTCACCTCTTACCCGCTAAACTAATCTCACACATGTACCCACAGTTGCAGACGCAGTCTCGCACAATGCTTTCTAATACACACTCACAATCCTGCATAGAGTTGGATTTATGTGAACGTCTTATCCCCTTAAACAATCTTGGCCAGTGGTATTCATTGTTCAGCTCAGCTTTACATCTATCCTCAGCAAATCTTGGCCGATTCTCTAATCTCCAGGCTGCAGCATGTGACACACACAGTGGCCCCTGCTTATGTTGTCAGAGCTGTTGTAGTGGCTCCTTATGCTTGTTGTTAAAGTAACATACCGTTTCCATTAACAAGTAGATGGTATAACGGTTTATTTATTTTTATACACCATGGTTCAGAAGGGGTGATGTGTTTTTACTCCCTCAACTGGTCTGCTTTGGTTAAATAATTAGAGAATTGACTGCTGATTGCCATAATATTATCTGTAAAAAAAATTGGCAAACTTGTCAGCAGAGCAGACTGCGTCTGGTGTAGAGGTGGAGTAGGATTGAGGACTATTTTAAAGGTGCAGAATGTCAGTGGTGACTCCGATCCAATCATTGTAAGGAGTGGTTTTGGCAGATTTGAAGCAGAATGGGGAGTCAGAGTGGATGATGCACTTTGAGTTCAATTCAGCTGCTGGATTGTAGAATGGTACATTTTCTATCAGCACTCGTGAGACTGGTAGATGGCTTTTGGAGGCCGTCATTAAGCTGTGGGTGAGATTTGAGAATTGGTTTTCATCTTAATGGGTTATCATGTTAAATGTTGTATATAAATGGGAAAACGAAATGGACTTGACCAAAATTACCTTTCTTATTGGCACATAATGTTAGTTTTTAAAAAAAAGAGAAACTTGATCACAAGATCACAGTTCATCATCATCTTGCTACATCTGGCTACGATACATCCAGCTCCTTATATTAATTCTTGCATAATTGGTCCTTGAGGGAGTTGAAGTTTTTTCGTTTATTTTTTTTTTCCTTTTTCAAACTGCTCACTTCTATTCAATCACTGCAAGTTGCTCTAGTGAAATGAGTAAACGACTGCAGGGCAATGCAGTAGTGTCCACTCATGTAATGTCTGTTTCTGCTGCGTCACGTAACTAAGCATTTCCAGTTCTCATACTGATTAACTGAAGCCACATGGAAAATGCACTATTGTATGTGAATCAGTAGATTTAAATAGAGAATTAAATTGACATACATCACTGTAGACAGTGATTTGAATGAAACTTGTATTACCTAAGTCATGTTAAAAACTATATTTAACACCTCAATAAGCTTATGTTGTTTTCTGGTCTGCTGCTTTTTTTTTTTTTTTTTTTTTTTTTTTTTTTTTTTTTTTTTTTTTTTTTTTTTTTTTTTTTTTTTGGTTTGTTTGGGGTTTTTTTTGTGTGACATCAAAAAAATGTATTTTTGTCAGTGTGACCTTATCACTCATTTGAAGCCGTCTATCGTCGTTGCTGTGGGCTTTTGTGTTGCATAGGCCCGCGAGCGCACACCCCGGCGGATTTACACTGATAAACCCATCCTTATTGGCAGGATTAATCTTTTCATCTCACTGCAGCTTGGTGTGGCCATCAAATATTTAGAGAACAAACGTCCCCTTCTTAAAATGGCAATAATCTATTAGCCAGAGAGAAAATGATCCATATGCTGTGCTTGTATGTGTGCTTCTGTATTTCATGACAAAATCTTTGTCTAAGTTTGTGTGTGTAAACGTATCATCTGTGATGCATAAATCTTTTCTTTTTTCTTTCATCTTTGTAATTCTTTGAATCATCAGCTTATCTTGATTTTAACCGCCCCCCTCCCTCCATTTCTTTCATCTTTTCACTTTTTTTTTCCTTCCCTCTTCCTCATGAGACGGAAATGTTGGATAAAGATGCCAAACTTTATTAGGATTGCTGTTTGGAGAGAGACAGAGTGGGGCAGGGGCATTTAGGGTTTCTAATAATCTACTGAGATTGCCGCCTGACAGGACCTGGCATCTTTTTTCCTCTCCTAGTTAGTTTGTACACTCCAGTCAGTTTCTCCTGAGCTGCCAGTCTTTATGTCTCTTCAGCTATTATCTCTCCTATCATGAGCATGGTGTTGCCACTTTTTGTGCTTGTTTTCCTTCTCCTCCCTCTATTTTTCATCTGAACAGCTCAAAGTGCTCCTGAATCTTCAGATGTCATTACACTGTTGGAAGATAAACCAGCTCATGCTCTCAGTTTTTAATTTTACTTGGATGCAGTCTTTTCATATAATGGCTTCATTATTTTCTGTTCTGTTAAAGTGATTCATATTTCCATCCATCCATCCATTTTCATCCACTTATCCGGAACCGGGTTGCGGGAACAGCAGTCTGAGCAGAGACGCCCAGACCTTCCTCACCCCACACACTTCCTCCAGCTCTTCCGGGGGGGTTCTGAGGCGTTCAATGCAATATTGCAGAGGTTGTCAGCTAAGACAGCCCAACAACATCCAGAGACTGGAGGGACTCAGGGCAGATCACATCCACTCCTGGTGCCTTGCCACTGAGGAGCTTACAAACTACCTCAGTGACCTCGACTTGGGTGATGGAAGAGTCCACAGCAGAGTCCCCAGTCTCTGCTTCCTCAGCGGAACGCATGTCGGTGGGATTGATGAGATCCTCAAAGTATTCCTTCTACCATCCGACAATGTTCCCAGTCAAGGTCAGCAGCTCGCCCAGACGTTTCCTACAGATCCTCACATTAGTTCAGGTCTGCCTTGCCTGTCCAGCTCCCTCCAGCAGCATATCCAACTCACCACCAGGTGGTGATCGGTTGGCAACTCATCCCCTCTTTACCCGATTGTCCAAGACATACGGCCGAAGATCAGATGACAACAAAGTCGATCATCGACCTCCGGCCTAGGGTGTCCTGGTGCCACGTGCACTGATGGACACCTTTATATTCGAACATGGAGCTTGTTATGGACAGATTGTGACTAGCACAGAAGTCCAATAATGGAGCATCGTTCGGGTTCACTCACGTTCGGATCGTGGCGGCCGTTCTTCCCAATCACGCCTCTCCATGTACTCCATGTCATTTCCCACATAAGCGTTGGAGTACCCGAGTAGAACAGTGAAGTCCCCAGTTGGAGCCCTGTCAAGTACCCCTCCCACGGCCCGCAGGCACAAACGACAGTAAGAGCCTGTTTCCCAATCCGAAGGCGCAAGGAACACTGCCCTTTCTTTAACCAGAGTAAACTCCAACACCTGGCGGCTGAGCTGGGGAGCTATAAGCAAGCCCACACCAGCTCTCCACCGCTCACCTAAGGCAACTCCAGAGTAGTGGGGGTCCAGCCCCTCTCAAGGAGCTGGGTTCCAGAGCGAAATCTGTGTGTGGAGGCCAGCCTGACTATTTCTAGCAAGTATCTCTCAAACTCCCACACCAGCTCTGGTTGCCATGGGAGACCCTGCCAGGGGTGTAATGCCCCCAACAACATAGCTCCTAGGATCATTCGGGCACTTTACATCGCACAAACTATCAAATAAGTAAAAAACTGGAACATTTAACACCAACCCTCATGGCATTGCAGTTGTGTATTGAACTTTACATTGTCTGGCAGATGAACAGAAATGCTCTGCACTGACGAGAGTTGTTGTCTGTTAGAAAATCATGGAAGAGCCAGTACAGACCAGCAGATCAGATCTGAAAGGAAATGACCAACCTGAAGAAGATCATGCAATCATAATGGCAAAATAAAATCCTTTACTATGACAGAATTGCTCATACAAGTAGGAATTCCTTGAAAGCCTAAACGATTTTAGAGACGATTGATTTAAACGTGCAACAGGGAAGGAGAAGAAGATGAGACACTACAATATGTACTTGCATTCACAGGAACTAACGAGACATGGGTGCAAACAATCAGGAGCGATTGAGAAGTCAAACAGAACGAAAGACATGAGCAGACTTTCAAAATGAAGCGGGAAGGAACTCCAAACCGAATCAGGAGAACCAAGAAAAAGCTCAAGAAAACGCAACCAAAAACCTGATACCATAACTATGAACTTACCATAACATTTTTCCAATTTGTGCTGTTTTGTCTTGTTGTAAAATGTTGTCACACCATCTCAGAAACGGTCATTACTAAATAGTTGCAGGTTGAGGCTCTGTAATAACAAATATGTTGGAATAGACATGTTCAGTGATATCAAGTATAATTTAAAGACAAAAAATATGATTTAGCAGTGGAGCATCATAGATGATCCAAAATTGTTTTAAAAGATGGAAACGAGGATAAAGAAATAAGATGCGAGAATGAGACAGGATCACACGGTGCAACCGCATCCCCGCTTTCTCCATTTTTGCTTCCAGACTGCAACCGTCTCCGTTTTTCAAACTAAATGGAGTATTTAGCTTTATCTGGGAACTCGCTTGAAAAAGTTAATTTGGTAAGCTGCAGCTGCTTCAGATTCAAAAGACATTTGATTAAATATTAAAAGCTGTCTAGTTTGAGAAATAGCTTAATCTACCCTAATTAAAACGGTCAAAATTTCCCCCTTCCTTTCTCTTGGGGTAAATGCTTTTGTTCAGACCGGTGTACTGATCAGTCATAACGGGTTAATAACTTAATACCGAGCAGCTTGTATTTGTGCTCTCTAAGGAGCTCTGACAGTCAAGGATCTAGGGAAAGTTTAAATAAATAAAAACATAAATACCATATGAGGGTGTCGTGGAGTGTGTAGTACCAGGATGTTGGCAATAACTCCTCAGGGCCCTGTCAGTTGTGGAGTGGGGCATCTGTGCAAAAATGTTTAGGTCAGTCTCAGTGGCAAGTGCCAAAAATAACACAAAGGTGAATGCCAGGATGCTTGTTTTCCAAGTAAACGGTGCATTTGAACAGGATGAACCGAATGTTCTAGCTAATCAGTGCACCTCACGGGACAAAAGGTTTTAGTTTCCAGAGGAAGTGAGACTTCAATATCTCCTCGAGCCGTCTCTTCACCAGTAATGTTAGATGATAGCTGGTTCTTGGAGAGTGGTCTGTGTCATCTTGTTATACATTTGTCATTTATCACTTGTCAGTTTGAATTTAATCTTAAACAACGATATAGATATATGCCTTCTGCCTCTGAACATTCACGCCAAAATGCTCTTTTCTCTCGCTCATCTGGGCGAACCATGTCACGAAGAGTTTGTTCTCCGATGGGTTAGGTAGTATGAGCTTTTAACAGACAGAAGACTTATTTAGCATTGAATGTTTGTCTCTCGACCTGGACATCACCTGTTGGCTAATCTTGAGACATGCGTGCACATCTGTCCGTGTATGTGAATGCTCATGAATGCATAAATGAATCAGTCCATTGTTTGTGTGGTGGTACCTTTAGTTCTGTTTCCGGCACTACACTCATAATAGATGCACAGCATATGCCAGACAAAGCAAGACCATCTGCTTCGTCTCTGAGGTAATTGCATTTTTCAAAGTGACAGCGGCCGATACATAATTCATCATTAGGTAAAGCACAGCGAAGTTCCACAACCAACCGTGTCACCTAACATCAGTGCAGGTAGAATACCAGCTCGCTATGAGAGGCGGGTATGAGGCAGCCTCATGGAAATGTGTGCAAGTGAAATGTAAAATCAGGAAGGCTGTCGTCATGCTGGTGTGTGTGTGTGTGTGCGTGTGTGTGTGTGCGTGTGTGCGTGTGCGTGTGCGTGTGTGTGTGTGTGTGTGTGCATGTGTGTGTGTGTGTTTGCATGCTTGCAGGTAAGCCAGCGCGTTAACTGCATATTTCCCTCTGCTCTTCCCTCAGGTGTCTTTCTCCACTCATCTTATTATATCATGTTAAATCCATCCTCTCTCTCTTTTGTCTCCTCTACTCTTCCCTCAACCACTGCTCGCTAGTTTTCCTTCTTTGAACTGCCCGTCTTGTTCTGTCTTGTTAACCAGCCTGAACTGCTTTCTCGCTCTCCCTGCTTTTTCTATTTTTTTCCATCACTCCATAACTGGGTCTTTGACTTTTGGTCAAATGGATGTACGCAGATCCATGTGACGTAAACGGGAAATGATCTAAACTGGATTTATTGAGGAGCTATTTAGCGTAATATCAGAGGTAGTTTTATAAGCAGTACCGTCAGTTATGTGTATGTCGTTCACTAGAGGTGAAGTCCAGGAGCTGTTCCTCATTTCACTGTCTGCAGTGCAGTAATGATCCAGAAATGCTCATCTCAACAATGACTTGAAATCTACACAATAATAATCACTATGAAATGAATGCATTTGTAAATGATAAGTCGTCATAGGCATGTGTGTGGTTGGTTGTCTCGTTTGTATTTGTGTGGTTTGGTGATGGACCGGTGACGTGAAGGCTGCACCCCACATCCTGCCCATGTGGGTGTGCACCCGCATGTCCTAGTAAACCCCTGTGGCCCTGAGTTGACCATTAACTACACTATAAAAGAAGTGAACTGCAAGAGTTCTGACGTGAAAGAGAGCAGAGGAAGATGCACGACGATGGCAAGGTCTTTAAACTGTTAGCCACTGCGTCTCCAGAGTCCAATGTCACCTTAACCTCTTAACACCAGTCTTTACAAATCACGCAAGAATTCTTTCTCAGTCCTTTTTTTTTCTTCTCAATTTGGCCTAGAAAATGAATGCCATGCACTATTGAGAAAGACTTGGAACCGGGGCTTGAGAGCATAAACTAATTGGGAAAGTGTGTATTTGGGTAATAAATCAAGTCAGAAGGAAGTTCATTTTCTTAGAGAAATCCGTATTATCAGGGGTTTTTTTGGCAAATAAAGAATAGGGAGTTGGACAATAATATATTGCCCTCACTTTTAAGGCCAGGATGTTCTTGCTTATTTATTTATTTATTTACTTATTCTGTATAGTCATTGGTGCAATCATATTTTCAATGATGCTCTACCTTCAAGGGGCTTTCTGCCAAACATGTTTGTGTAAGTGCTTGTTAATATCCGCAATGTAATTGATGCATGCTGTACACTCTTTATGATGAATGCCACTGGCTCAAAGTCCTTATCAAGAGGTCTCTTCTTATTCCGTCTCTGTCAGTCACTCTGCTTTTAAACCTGTTTTCTTCCGTTTTACTCCTCTTTACCAACCCTGCTCAGGCCTCCCTTTACCTCCTTGCTTTCTCCATTTCAGCCCATGACTGCAGCTTCCCTACATGACTCTTGAGACAATATCCATCACACCACGTGCCATCGGCGGGAGGGAGAGTAAAAGCACAAGGTGGGGGGAGAATGAGGCAGGATGAAGAGAGGCAGAAACTTTAACAAAGAGAGCAAAGTCAGGAAAGTGAGAAGGAAAGGCAGACAGATGAGCTACAAGACGAGAATGAGAAGCCAAAGAGAGGTGGGCCATGGAGTGTGGGTGAAAGAGAGTAGGACAAGAATAACAGAAAAAGATGAGTAGATGGCATACACTCGGCGACTGTTGAACTGTTGTCTGTGTGCAGACTAAATCCTCAGACGGATGAGGTGTGAAACGGAGGCCGGGACGTCGGCCTGGTGCAGTTGGATCTAACTGGAAAGCTTTGATCACCTGAGAAGGGAAGATTGTCATAAGAAATTCATTTCATATACGTTTCACAACAAATATGACAACGTGGTCTTTCTTGAAAGCTTTTTATGCGATTATTATTTTATGTTGTGTTTTATCTTGTTTCTGGCTATATAAAGGTCATATACATAAATCAAAGCTAATTAAACAGATATTCAAAACACATTTCCAACATTTAACTTGGGTTATTGTTTTTTCCTTTTTTCCTCTCTTTTTTAATTTGTCACCTACTGTGGATATCAGTGTGATGCATTCAAGATATGATATGAGTACAGGTCAAGTACAAGGATGTTAAAACCCCAATTTTCTTGTACTTGTGCTGTGTGAGACTTGAAATATGAGTGTTCACCCCACTGTGACTCGTGAGCTTCTGCAGTGTGCCTGATTCTCAGTTTAACTTTTTCTCCTCCTCTCTGGCTCTTCCTCGGTTGCCTCTGACAGTCATATTCAGTTTCTCCTCCCTCCGTTCTTTGTACTGTCATTTATCATCAGAGTCATTCAGTTTTCCCTTCACACATGGCACAACATCTGTTTGGGAGTGTTGAAACAGATGAGGATTGACTGTGTATATGATGCCTTTACACAGTTTGAACTCCGTTATCTGTCCATTATCTATTTACATGGCAACTCCTGAAAGCATATTCATGTGCAGTCTTTATGGATTTGCCCCGTGTCTGAGGTTTTAAAGCATATTATATACCTGACGACAAAGTTTTTAATTTGTTCAAGCCTTACTTTTCTTCAGTGGGTTCCTCTGTATGGGGGTGTATACCCTTTTTAATAAAGAGATTTTTTTTCCTTGCTAAGAGAAGGTTTTCTAGTTTTCATGTTTGGATATCACTTTTTTTTTTCCTGCAAAATTATTCTGAAAATGAAAAAGTCCCCGCTTGTGTGACAGTACACTTTGCTTTAGTCTGACTTTGTGTTTCTACACTCAGATTCCCTGTAACTTGTGCAAATATCCTCCTCTTCATTTCTTGTCTTTCTCCTCAGCCTGCTGCTGAAAAAACCTCCACTCTTGAATGTATACATCTCACTTTCTGATTGCTATGAAACAAAGCGGAGATCCAGCACTGGGTCTAGATGATATGTAGATTAAATGACCCACCTAAAAAGGGCAAAATTAAAAAAAAAGACCTTTTAGTGAACTTTAACACCTATGTTATCATGGGTCCAATGAGACTTACACTTTGGCCCAAATTATGTTTGTCTGGCAAAAATTTAAATGTCTCTGTAGAAAGTAGTAGATAATATAAATTGGCTTATTGTTGTTAATTTAATGAGACTTGAGTGTGTTTATGGAAACCTGACTTTAGATGTTATATTTTCAATGTGTTGACAAGTAACTTCAGCCGTTGGCTCTTTTTACCCTGCTTCATAAATGTTGACATACAGTTGTTAGTCAATACTATAAT
Organism: Xenentodon cancila; assembly: GCA_014839995.1. Classification (NCBI taxonomy): domain Eukaryota; kingdom Metazoa; phylum Chordata; class Actinopteri; order Beloniformes; family Belonidae; genus Xenentodon; species Xenentodon cancila. Next base: position 31,902,738 of record CM026197.1, read on the forward strand.
TGCATTATTATGAAGAGTTGAATTGTTGGTACAGTTTTGAGGAAGAAAAATCCAGCATTTCAATGTGAAAATTAGGGACCTTGCTCTTTATGTAAGCGAGGGAAAAAAAAAGGCAAAAACATGTATATTCCTGCAAGAATTGTTTTTAAGAAATCTTTTTGAATTGAATAAAATTCTCACTCAGCTTTGGTCAAAGTTACGTGACTGAAAGCAATAAATATCACATACTAGGGTGCTGGAACTTGAAGCCAGGGTTACTGTTAATCAGTGAACCTTTGGTAAGTTAAACAATGAAAACGTTTAAGTTTTAATGCAAGTTAAAGCAACACTTCACTGTTGTAGTTTGTCAGATTGTTGGCATTATCCATTTAACAACTAAATCCACATAATTCAGTCATGTTCCTGTCTTGGACAAGAACTGATTAAAAAAAAATAGTTGATTGCAAATAATGCATCCGTGGAGTGAAGATGGACCACAGCTTCTCCTGTGGAGTCGGCCTGACTCTGTCATAGCTGAAGCAGCTCTCAGCTGCTTGGCATCTGTAGTTGTAATAGCTGGTGATGCAGAACCTTAAAAAAAGTTACACCAGTGAATTTTGGCTTTGAAACAGATTTTAACAGGTTTACATACCATTTACTTATCATGTAGAGCATCAATTGCATTGATAGCCCACATGCTACTAAGTATTGCCTAAGTCAGTCATGGTTGCAGGGTCTGCAGGGGTGTGGAGGCATCTCTGTCTACCTCTCTCATCTCTTCTAAGAATTTTGCACCTGTTCTGATTTGCACTTTATTTAAACACATTGAACCCTTTATTGTCCCAGGGCTCATAATTAAAACTATTAAAATATTAAGGTTCATACTAAAGGAATTCTGTGTCTGCATCATCTTAGCAGCTTTGCAGATGTATTTCTTATTAATCACCAGTTCATGGATCTGGATGGTGTTTCACATGTGGTAAAAAAAGTCATTTGTGATGTGTAATTTGTTTTTCTATTGTGTGTGCTGCACTAATGTTTTTGCAGTCCTGGTGTGCATGTTAGATGAAGACGGCATGGTGTTACCTTCATAAAACATTAATGAATTAACTATAATAATTACTAGCAATGAGAAAAGAATAGAGAAAATCTTACTTGAAGTCAGCTGCCATTAAAGAGCACCAAAGCGACAAGTACAGCTTGGATTTGTGTATCCTTGTGGAAATAAGCAGGTGTTCCTCTGATCCAACTGACACATGGTGGTGGGGGTGTGGGGTACTGGGGGGGTACAGGGGAGGTGGGGAGGGGGGGAAGCAATGATTTCCTTTGTTGTGCTGTTTTCAAAGTCGACTCAGGAACAAATTCAAGGCTGAAATGGAGTGAAAGTATTAAAATAGCAAAATTTTAGAAAACCAAGTATCACACTTCTCTGTGTTGCTCCTTCATCCGATGCTCCATCTCTGTCTGCCAGATGGTGATGGTTACCAGGACCACCTCCTCCCTGGGTGTAAAGATGATGTCTGTCAACAGAGTGCCATCTTCCTATCCAAGACGGGTTCAAAAGAGGTACACCACAGCTCTTTCTTCACTTTGCTGCTCCTCATACTTTTACATGTCCCTTCTCCTCTCCTCTACCCAACCCTCGTCTGCTCACCTGTCCCCGGTCCTACAAGTTTTTATCCACCCTCAGAGGAGGTATGGGTTGGGTCTCAAATTGCACATGAACTGGCCTAGTGTCATATCTGTAATGGCTATTTTTCTTGACCAATCTCTTCCTCTCTTGAAGCAAAACAGCAGGTATAAAACTGTCCCAGTTTATTAAGGCTGGGACAGTGGTTGCCATCCATGAGCATTTATGACTTGGATGAAGAGAGAACATTGCAACAAAATGCAAAAAATTTAAATTTGTGTGACCAGCCGTTGCTGGGACACAAAATGTTAACATAAGAGCAGTCCATGTTCTGCAACACACAGATGTAGTTCTACACGTATGTGAAACGACAAACCTCTGTGGATTGGTCGTTGAATTAGTGCTGCTTGAAGTTTTATGCAAGAACCTTTAGTGTTTTGTTATGTCTGGGGAGGATCTTTTTAATGTACTCTAGTAGATTCCTGTAACTGTTGTGTGCATTAATCAAACAGAACTGTAAACTACATGATTAGCCTGGTGTCAGTGACAAAGAAACTAAAGTCGCTGCATAATTCAGTCTCTTCAATAATGCAAGTTTAGGCTTTTGGCCCAGTTTTCATTTAGTACACAGTCTCACCGAGGGTTGGAGGCAGCGCAGTAGTATGAAACCCTGCAGTTCATCAACTGACCGCTAGGGGCTGGCTCCAAAAGTAAGTCCAATTTTCATCAGACCCCACCCAGCTTTGCTATACATAGTTAGATTTCAGATGCATGAAAACTGTACCAGGGGGATTTTTTTTAAATCTAAAAATGTAAAAAGCAACAAATGTTTAATTAGAGGCGTGGTCTTTTTTGACTATTTGCCACCACTGACATGACAGTTGAAGCAGAGTTGTCCCACTGCAAATGGTGACTGGTAGCTCCTCTGGGGTCCCAGACCTGTAGGGGCGGGGGCACAACAGTGGATTATTTCAGGACACTTCCAAGCGGAAGTCAGCCGGGACCCGCAGTCAAGACCAGTAAGCTTCCCCATCTAAAAGGGGTCCAACCCTGAACAGCGGGCCAAGCAGTCGGGGTGTCCCAGCAGAGCTCTCTGCGTGTTTTGTTTCAGCTCTGGCAGCACTTCTTTCAGTTCACTTCAGTTCAAAATAACCACTGAAGGGACGTTAATCAGAATCAGTTTTGTATGTAATTTCAGTAGCGACATTTGAAATGAGGATGTGTGGACACATTTGATCGGAGTGAATGTAGAGGGATTTGACATCATAGGTTGGAATAAGCCAAGCTGAAATAGGCAGCTGATATTAGGTGGACGCGTTCCGCCCTGGTCCTGCGCAGTACAAGAAGAGGCTTTGAAAGCACTCTTCAGAAAGCCTGAGGTTGACGCCACAGGTTAGTCCAGGTCTTGAGCACTAACCACCCTTTCAACATCTGTAGGAGGCCGTGGTGCTGCTGTATTTTGTTTGTGTCATTCCTGGCACTGTCTGTTTTAGCCAAACATCTGCACATTGGTTTCTTTTGTCCAAAATAAACAGTTCCAGACATTTTTTTTTCTTTTTTTTTTTTTCAAATGTAGCTTTGCAAACCCAACTTCTGCTGCCAAGTTCCTTTAGAGCAAAGCGGCTTCCTCCTGACAGCCTTCCAAACAAGCCGTACTTGTTCCGTTTTTTTCTAATTGTGCTGTCATGAACCTTAATATTTAACATGTTAACTGAGGCTTGTAGAGTCAGATTTTGTTCTTCATTTTTTCCTGACCATCTCTGCAGTATGGTTTAGTTTTTGTTAACTTGATGTTGACGCGGTGTCAGAGCCCAAATGAGCAAAACCTATTAAGTGTTTACCCTTTTTACTGATGATGTTTCTGACTGTTTTCATTCAGCTTTTTTGCAGGAGGTTGCAACATTATGTGTCAGTGTTGTTGCTTGAGCGAAAGACTGATTTAAATGTTTTACCATATGAGCAGTACTGTTTGAAGCCAACCTCACCAGCTACTCGCCGTAAATCGATGCACAATTGCTGTCTATTTCAGGACAACACTGGCAATTTAAATAACTACATTGGCTCTGTTTGCTTTCAAAGACTTTGGGTTTTATTCAGCTAATGTCACTCTGTAAGTAGACCCGTGCGAGATTCTGCAGATATGAACACACACCTGTAGTTTAAGTCAACTAATGTAGACACGCAGAAATGAAGCTACGAACCAGTTGACACATAACTGCTCTTATACTCATGAGCATGAACCATCTCCATCACCTCCTACGTAACTACATCTTGTGTAATTCTTCTCAGTTACACTTGGCAGGAAGTCTCCCTTTTTTTTTCTTCCTTCCTCTTCCACCAGAGAACTGGTCTCTGCTTCTTTTTATGTCCAAAATAGGAATATTACAGGCTTAAGTGTGTGACCACCCCCACACATACATGTGCACATGGAAAATGCACATGCAGAAATGCTCAGATGTGCAGACTTGCGGACATTTCTGTTGTTTGCCTGTGAAAAAAATAATTTAATGAAAAAGAGAAAGGCGTGCTGAAGAGAGTAGGAGACAGAGAGGGGGACTGATCAGCACTGATGGATGAAATAAAACACTCATGTTCGTTGTTGCTGTGTGTTTGAGAGACAGTCGTTACTGTCAAAGAAGAGCAGTGAAGAGTGGGTGGAGTGAAAAGGAAACAAAATTTTCTTTAAGCTTTCAAAGTTGTATGCAAGCATGTGGGCCCTCCTGGGAAACGAGATGTTTTTGTTGATTTCAGGTTTAAGAGAACGCATACAAGCTCTGCAGCTAACACTTAATAACACAAGCCTCTCTGCTCATGTAAGAGAACTACTACTTCTTATTGAATTATTTTGAGCTTGAGATTTAGAGAAAACGAACTGTAGATTAAGCTGAATGTGGGCATTTTATTGGTTCTAGCTCATTAACTCATTCAGACCCTGATTAAAACCTGACTATTTGCAGGGCTTATCAATTCCATGACTCTTGGGACAACAGGCTTTCTGCAACCACGGTCTCCTGCAGGTATCTGACTTATGTTGAAAGGGCAGGAGTACGATCTAAAGGAAAGACAGACAAGAATCTTTGTACAAACAAACCTTGTGGTTCCAAAGTAGCATTTGGTAGACCTAGAAAAACGTACATGAACGGATTAAGGATGAATGAGCTTCTTTTTTTGTTGCATCACTTTATAAGGAGGAAAAAAAGTAAACAGTGGGTTTTGTAGAATTTTATCCATTTTTTTCAGTTATTAATTTGTTAAAATTAACCATTTTAACAAACGGAAGCCCACATCTTTGGAAACACCCTCACCTTTCCTCTGACAGGAGCAGATTGTAAATCATATATTTTCTATGCATACAAGATGGCAAAAAGGGGTCCCATAACTGATTAAAAAAAAAGTGTTGTCTATATTGTATACTGCAGGGTAATGTACATTTTGAAAATATACCTAGATGGTTCCATATAGCTGTTTACTTTTGTAATAATAGCCGTTCATAGTCATTTCTTTATTCACAAGGACTGAAATAAACACAAATGTTATATGTATCTATCACTGTGTTTGTCTCATTAGTTCAATAATTTGTGTCATGTGAGCATTTTTAATATTGTGAGCCTTTGTGAAATGTCTTTACAAATATTCATATTATAGCAATGTTGGTTTTAACAAAAATAATAATTTATGCTAATCACTCTTTGGAAATGGAAATTCTTTTGTCTCCACTTAAACTACATAACTACGTACTCGTGCAACCCTTCAATTAGTAAACGGCTGTCTTGTAATTATACTGCTCAGCGTAATAGCCCCATTTACTTATTTATGTTGGTCTGCATGTTCATAACAGATTCTGTCCATTTGTACTTCAGAGCAGACGTGAGGTCTTCATGTCCTACAGCCAATATATTGATGCTTTAGATTTCTTGCTTCTCTAATTGTATTCAGTGATTCTGTGAATGAAAACATAATTGGTCAAGTCCGTCGTAACTTTCAGACGGCAGAAGCTGCAAATGCAGTCCTGAGGTGCTCTGAATGCATCGCTAAAGCTTATTACCCAGTAGCGCCCCCAAACCTCAATGAGGCTGACACAAACGCATTCAGCATGTTAGAGCATGGTGCAGTTACACCAATAACAATGTTGTGTCTGTGTGACGTATTAGTGACAGAAATGAGCACCACAGTCCATCAGAGCATTCAGGGATGCAGCAAATGATGTAGATTGGTGGCAGTTTGAGGGAAACTTTCATTCAAGAACTGTTTAAATGCAAAAGGGCCATCTATGGGAGCAAATCAAACCTGATATATAAACTGAAATAACTAACTGCCGAAGTGGAGGGTTCCATATAGGACAACAGGCAACAGCAAGTCCCACAGCTGGAGCTTCCGACCCACAAGCCTGCTGTGTTGCATCAGGAATGCCAGAAAAGGTGAAAAGAGCTGCTTGTCAGCGGGGAAAGAAGAAGAGGTTCTGAAGTATTCTGTTTATTATAAGGCAGACTGAATATTGGCTCTTTAAATGGTATCTAAACACATGTCTGGTTTGTTACACTTCTTTCCTATTACCAACCCTTTCCTACCTAAATTTACAGAATTTCTATCTGAAAGAAACCTGCTTGAGCAACTTTGTGGCAAGTGGAGACGGGGGTCTGGGGTAGATCATCTAGACAGTTGCAGATGGTTAACCTTAGCTTCTAATGCCTAACTGAGGTAGACGAGCAACGAGCATGCCACGGCTGCCAACTTTATTAAAACGTCACCGTTCTGGTTGCTTCCATGCAGAATCTGTCTTGATGAATGCTTTGGTTGATCGTTTGCTCTATCCTGCCAGGCAGATTCTGCAGTACCCTGTCACTACCAGCGGAGGAAGTGACTGTTTATAGCAGTTCTCTTCGACTGCATTACCTTCAGGTTCCTCTCACAAAAGATGTTTTTGATCTTTTGTCAGGTTTCCTTCTCTGTTTGTGGGGGGCATGAATATGAATGTTTGCTTCGACTCATCACGTCTGGAAACCAATCTAATTGCACAGCAGGGTTCTTCTTGCTTTCTTCACCCAGTGCAAACTGAATGCAACTGCTTTCTTAGCGGCAGTTTTGTTTGAACATAATGTGAAGAGTGAATGCAGTTGTTTCTATACATAAATTTGTATAGTTTTATTTTTTTTTTGTGGGTGGGGTCTTTCAGATGAGTTTAAATAAGTTAAATAATGTAGACCCGTCCCAAAAACTGAGGGCCTGTAAAACTACCCCAGACCTGCATTTTTATACTGCCTCATAGTATTTGCACACGATTCAGCTGGCAAATGTAAATGTTGCTTTGCAGGTGCAGCTATCATGTATTAGGGCTCATTAAATATGCCCAACAGTCTTGGGGAGCCGATCAAGTCAGTCTACCCCTGTGGAGTGAGTATCTGGGCAGGCTTAACCCAATGACGACAGAGCAGCCACGTAGTCTGGATGTAAACGCTAAGCAGCTGAGGATTAATGGCCTTTTGAATCAGCTTTGGGATCCATGGTTAAAGATTCAGACTTTTTCTTTGAAAATTGAACAGAAGACTGCACTCAAATCATTCCTTTACAAGGTAGTTGTATTTTTTTGGCAACAGGCTACAGCAAAAGTTAAACGTACTCTTCATTCTCTCGTTGACTTGTTTCCGTTGCGCTGAATAAGTCACCTTCTTCGTTGCTTTGATTGGTCATGACGCTAATAACTGCATGCAAAGGCAGTTCAATAAGCAACTGTTGGTGGTTAGATGTGGAGACTCTATGGATCGTTTTCAGGGGGAACTCAAAACGTTAAACGTTGATCATTTCTCCATGCTGCTTTAAGTGGATTTATTGATATGTTTTTGTTATGACATTTGGGTAATTTTGTTTTTCTGTTATATTCCATTTGACTGAATGCAAAATGCTTACACCATCTCCACGAAGAGCAAGCCAAGTACCTGCTATTGCTGGCGATCCAGTGTAAGGGCCGTGAGCCAGACGATCTGCCAGTCAGCTGGTGTGTCGGTGGTCAAAGAGGTGACATTGGCAGCAGGTAGCAGGGCTCCCACCTTTCACAGCTGACAGGAAGACATATGGTCTCACAGCGTCCCTGTCTCTGACTCGGACTGTCTTTCTTCAGTGATTAAAATATGACTTTTTATTTATGCCAGATGAAACTATTTGTACCTTGGTATTTTTAATGCGTCTCACTGTAAAGGGTGCACGGTTATAAAAAAAAACACCTTTTTTTTTCTTTTTTTGTTTTCTCAGAATGATCTGTAAAGTGCCAATTGCAGAGATTGTCTGGGTTATTGATTGGCAGTGCATCAGCAGTGAGGTCTGTTGTGGTGAAGAGGGAGCTGAGCCAAATGGCAAAGCTCTGGATTTACCAGTCAGTCTGCTTTCCTACCCTCACCTATGGTCACGAGCTGTGTGTAGTGACCGAAAGAACGAGACTGTGGATGCAAATGAGTTTCTTCTACTGGGTTTCTGGGCTCTCGCACAGAGATGAGGAGCTGTCAACCGGGACAGCCTCAGTCCTGTCCTTGCATCAAGGGTTGCATTTAGGTGGCATAGGCATCTGGCTCGGAAGCCTCCTGTTCACCTCCCTGGTGAGAATTTCCAGACACAACCCACTGGGAGGAGACCCTGGGAAAGACCCAGGACACACTTGTTGGAATCCTCCAAGATAAGCTGGCCATGGGAGAACGCTTCGCTACTCCCCAACTACCCCCATGACGTGACCCCATGTGAGCGGTACAAGGTGACTGGATGCATACCACCGCCATATTGAAACAAAAGTATTGCCTTTTTCTTCTGGATTTTGGTGGATCCATTTATCCTTTAACACACATCTTGCAAGGCTTTCAGCCCAGTATATCCAACTACTTTTTTGACTTCCTAATGAAAAATGGTTGTGACTCATTCATGGCAATGTCTTTGTTCTTGGCTGTGTAATGTTAGCCTTACACTGCCAGAGACAAGGAGGGGCTTGCCCATTACTGGAGCTAAAGCTGCAGAGGTAGTTAAAAATCCTGATGGTGGCAGAGCTCCCGGTGTGGATGAGATCTACCCAGAGATCCTCAAGGCTATTTGTTGTGGGCTGTGTTGGTTAACACGCCCTTCCAACATTGCATGGACATTGGGAACAGTTCCTCTGGATTGGCAGACTGCAGTGATCGGGTTTGCCCAATCAGATTGATGCGGCATGTGCAATAATGCAGAGCCTTTAGGGAGACAACGGAGCTGATGCAAAAGACGAGGCTTTCCGTTGACCAGCCGTTCTGTTTTTTACTTAGCCGTACATGTTATTGAAGTGTGCCAGTGCCATTTTGTTTGATTTGCTTTGCATCCTGCTCCAAATTGGCAGGTGTCATTGCACATTTTGCATACTCGATGCTAGGCAACTACACAGAGTGTACGATACCTCTGGGTATTAGGGCCAAATAACTTATAATAACTCATAGGCCATTGTTCCAGACATCTTGTGGTTTGATCAGATGAACAGCTTCGTGATCCTCAGTCATCCACGTTCTTTTTAAACCCTTCAAACCTACTGTACTTGTTCAGTCATCTTTGAATTGTGCTGGACTTTAAAGGTGTAAGATTTTATTAACTTTCAAAAGAAGAAGTAAGTTATGCAAAACAAGTTGGGAAAATGAAAAGCTTAAAGCAACAAGCTGAATATTTCTGAGCCTCGGTGTTTTGAATTTGGATGTAATCAGTGTGGCTTTTATTAAGGGGCCAGTGAGTGATGCTGGAATAGGATTTAGGGATGTGACTTTGCCAGGTGGCCATGAAGCTTGGTTATGATTACTACCATCTAGAGTAGATGGAGATAAGGTTCGTAGCAGCCCATGTCTTGACAGAATGCTAGTCGAGGATGGGCACGATCCACACTCTCCCACTCACCATCCTACTACTGGTAACATTAAACAAGGTTGAACTGCTCAAAGAATTGCATTAAAAAACACGTTGATCTCTGTCACGTATACTTTTCTATGCTCCATTACAAGTCGATTGACCTCAGCAAGAACCCATGATGGGTTTTATTTTGTCCTCCTTTTGTTCTTTTTTCCTGTTTTGGGACCACAATGCAAATAAATTCATAGGTGATTTTTTTTTTTTTTTTTTTTTTTTTTTAACTTTGCAGTCCTTTGGTCTCCACAAAGGTCTGGTATGACATTTTTCCCTCAGGGCAGACTGAGGCCTTTGCTGGATGGCAGCCTTATCAGCAGACCACTGTGCAAGCATTGGCCCTGAGGCAATCAATGTACTGTCTGTTGCTTCTTTTCTAACACTGATTAGAGGAGGAGAGAGGAAGAGCACAGAGAATACCAACTGCGTCTAGTCAATACTCCCGAAAATGCAGACGCACACAGTTGTGCAGGTTACAGGGATTCAACTGTTGGTGTCGTCGTGTGAAAGCTGCTGTTGGGTTAAAGTGGAAATGGCATTTTTGCTCTGTAAATGAAAGTAGATATCCATGAACTGTGCTTAACATATATGAATGTGCATGTATGTCTCAATAGTGATGATTTAAAAAAAAACATTTGAGCAACAGATCACTGTTAGTCCTTTCATATTAGTAAATAATTAAACAATTAAACAGGATTTATGTGGCGCATTAACAAGTCTTGCCTTAGTTTACTAAGTCTAGTTGGAGCTGAAACATAGTTTTCAAACGTTCCTTAACACTGAAATATGATAATGTATGGCGGAACAAAACGGAGAATAAAAGGCTTAATTGTGTTAGATTAGATTAGAAAGAGGAGACCACAGAGCACAATAGCATACGAGTGAGTAATCAGATTTGTTTTTCCCAGGTAAACAATAAGTTGGAGCAAGTTGTCCTGAGTTTCATTGCTATTGTACAGCAGAAACGAAAGGGGAATCTGAAGCAATTAGATGAGGCCCACCAGGTATATTAAAGGTCTCTAGCGTGGTTAGGTAATTATTATGATCATTATTATTAGTAGTAGTAGTATTGAGCTGCTGCAAAACATGGCTAACCTGGGAGAGGAACCACAAGGCCATTTTCCCTCGTCGTGGCTGCAAAGGTTTTGGCATTTAATCACTAAATACTGCAGCTGAATAATGTCAAGTGTCTGTCTTTATAGATTAATCAGGTGCTCAGTGTTCCCCCAACTCAGAGTGCTTATATGTCTAAGTAACCCGATGCTGGCGTTCGCTGGTTCAGATGTCAACATATAAACAGAGTTGAGTGCTGGTGTGAGTGGCTCTGAGTGAGTGAGAGAGTGTTGTTTGAACATTTTTTAAGGTACGTGTAAATGTTTTGGTGGAGGGATCCAAATGGCCTCGCTAATGGGGATGAAGACAATGATGGGATTTGTGCTTGTGAGGTGATCTGCTACCTTTTTAATGATGGTGAGAGAGAGGATGCCGCATACAAATGGTGTTTTAATCCAACACTGGAAAAACACTCCGAATGCATGCATATTCACACATGATGAAGACATACGTGCAGAAAAGCTTTAAAAATCACGACCACAAACAAATACAGATCCCCATCAGGACGACGAGGGGTAAAAAAGTGAAGTCCCTGACTTTCCTGATGACTAAAGTGTAAAACGACAGCAGGCTCACAGACTCCCATTGATTCAACTTAGCAGAGAAAGCTCCCGCTTCATTAGGCCAAGAAATTAAAATGTGGATGGCCTGCAGAGTAAGTGGGTAGTGGAGGAGTTTATGGGGTGGTGTAAAGAGGTGCTGTGACAATGTCAACAGAGCTGTCGAAGTCGAAAGGAATACAACAAATTACATATCCATGGATAACATCCATGTTACCCACACCCATTACTCCACCTCCGCGTCCTTCAAACTACCAGTGTTGCTTGATTATGAAGTGTTAAAAATACAAGTTTAATGCTAATCATGGTTTTTTTTTTTATTTGATTAATTCCAGACAAACATAACGTTAACGCTAATCGTGATGTCTTAAAACACGAAAACCTGCTGCCAAATTCACATTCACCTGGGACACCTTTACAGCTGCTGGTTACAGGAAAAACCTCCATTTTGGGGCAGAAACTGTCTGAATTGACAAATGTAGATGTGGAGAAAAAAAGTGACTTGGACTTGGAGCAAGTGGCTGATCAACTGGTTTTATTGAGTGTTTTTCTTTTTCGTAAGGTCTTCCTCTTACTTCATAAAGTGGCCAGAGGGTACTTGTTTTGTGTTTTAGTGCTTTCAGAATTCAGTTCTTAAAGCCTGATATGGTAATATCACGTGTTTTAATTGTTATCTTCGAGCTCATGAACCTCCTGTGCCTCATTGCAAGTAACGTCCTTGGTTCTCCGTTGTAACGTAATTGTGAGGTATTATGGGAGTGTTGGATTGTAATCAGGCCTGTAATCTGGAGATGTGTTCAAGGACAGGAAATTGTTGGGGTGGGGAGCAATTTAGGGTTTGTTTTTCTTTTTTCTTTTTTTTAAGCTTACTTTTTAAAGTTACAATTTATCAGCCCCAACTGAAAAGCCGATGCTTTTGGGTACATTTCATTATACAAATGCATCTCCCTGCATCAAGCCCTTGCTTCTTGGCTCCCCTAAGAGAGGGGTATTTGAAGATTTGAAAAAGGAGACATGATTATAGATGAGCAGCAGATGCCAGTTGATTCCTTTGCACTAGTCTAAAGCTACATCTAAATGTGTGCTATATTTGGAGGCGCAGGATTTGGCCTGCAACAAAAGCTTTCGACACGCGATGCATCAGTGTTACTTTGTTCTGATCTCTTCAGAGGACTCTTCACTTTTTTAATGTGCCTTTAACTAACTGCCCTGCTTTTTCAAATGTTTTTCATTTCCATTTTTAACTTTACTTTGAGGAATAATCCTCGGTCCTGGTGAAATTGCATAATTACCTAGTAACACATTACCTGAAATGCTAGTTCAGCTTGTGTCGTCTTCCCAGTGTTGTTTGTGTGTGTATGCAACTTACAAGTGAGGAGCGTGTGTTGAAAATGTGGTAGTTTTGAGTATTTTGCCAGCTTTTTTTTCTGTCTTTGCAGTGGGTGCCAGTCCTGTCGGATTTCAAGCAGAGAGAAACGGTTTGGGGCTTCGTGTCAGAAAATGCACGCCATCCCCTGGTACTTCACCACGGAGATTACAACCTGGATGGCTTCCCTGATGCACTAGTGATCCTCCGCAACACTAGTGGCAGGTAAGAGCAAAAAGAACGCACCTGAGATCCTTCGACTGCTATTTTGTCTTAATAGGCTTGTCTTAAAAACTGTGTTATATCAATGTTGTTTTTGTTTTTTGCCCTGTCCAAGATTTGTTTGGAATAAACCAGTCTTTACCTGACTGAGACTCACTAGTAGGTCACTAAAACTCAACTCCAGCTGTTTCAGTACTACATCACTTTTGATGGTCCAATGGTAACCAAAGGTATGGCGCTTTGCAAACAAACCTTGTTTGCATAGAAGTTGTTCTAGTTTCAGGGAATTGATGTTGCACATATCATAGATGTTGTTGCATAAATCCATGTCGTCCCTGTTTTCATCAACTGGTACCACATTTACCATTTACAGTGTAACAGTCCACATGTTGATGAGATTATGTATAATATTCCAAGGAACATGAAACTGAGTAGATTGAAGCTTAATAAGGGAAGATGCATGCTTAAATGGCTTATGGAAATCTTTTTAGCTTTCAAAATTAGAAATATTTTCTTTTTTTTTTAATAGCATCCAATTTAGGCTTATTTTACTCAATAAATTACTGTGAAATTACTGTACTCAAAATGACAATTTCTCATGCCGGAAATGTGTTAAAATATTCCCGTTGACTGTGCTATCTTTTCTTCTATTTGGTTAAGAGTATAGTTGTCATACTCATGTTTTTGCAATTTAATCTGACAGAGTGATCATAGTGCCAGAGCTGGAGTAAGCACACGAATAATTAAATATAAACCTATACAGTAATAAAAGAATGTGGGGCAGCGCATATTAGTGATGATATCCATCATCTCCACAGCCTCATAATATCTCACTTTAACAATACAATGAAAGTACTGTCATGGTTAATTAAATTGTATTATCGGTAAATCTGAAGTTATCAGTCAATTAACAGATTAGATATAAATTAAAGGGATCACTGGTATCTCAATATTCATGACACAGTATAAAACTGTTCCTGTGTTACAGTTGTATGTTTCTGACACTGAATGGTCCAAATCCGTGACACTGGAGTTTAAAAAAGAGGGAATTTGTCTGTTAAAACTAAGTGAAACACTGAAGCCGAGCCATGTCGTCGACTTGCAGACGTGACAACCGATAAGCCTTTCCTCTAAAAATCAGCGGTCCGTGTGTAGGACGCGAGTCCCGTGGCTGTGTGTATTTGTTAGAGGGCCCATGTGAGTTATTTGTCCTCCGCGATGAAGATAAGATAGCCGATGTGTCAGGACTGCCATTGCCAATGCATACTGATTGCTCTGTGTGAGAGTGAGTGTGCATTTGTGTGCTTGTAATGTTAGACACGATAACGTGTTGACTTGGAGCTTCTGAAGACTTACACGTAAACAAAATTCTTTTGAACCCTTTTTTCCTTCATCCAGGCGTTATGTTGTCACCAAGAAATCCAGCTGATCTTAACTCTCATGTAAAGTTGACTTTGTCTCCCCGGCGTTTCCTTCAATAATGTTAGACACAACTTTAAATATACATACAGGAGCTTTTCTCCTCTTCCTTTTTTTTTCTTTTATTTCCTCATACTGAGACTGAATATTGTAATCCTGTACTGGATTGTGCACTGGATGATTGCAGATCCTTCAATTTGTCAGCATTTGATAGAATGATGGAGAAACGAAAGAAGATGGACACGGTGCTGATAAAACTCAATTATCTGAAGGTTAAAAGGGCTTCCACCTTGGCACAGAAAGGAGTGCAACGTTGTTGTATTGTAGGACACATTTAGGAACAACTGAGCAAAGTGAGAGAAACGTGAACGTGAAGGAAGTGTGGTTGACCTTGATCCAGGGCGTGACCTTCTTTACGTTAAAAGTAAAAATGTTAAGTGGTATATCACAAAGAATGAGCAGTTTAACTGATCATAGAACATATTCTGGGTTAAGCAACACTGGTGGTCAGTTCATGCTTTCACCATCTGTACCCGCTCGGTGGTCTGCCGGAGCCCATCCCAGCTCAGTACGGTGAAAGGCAGGGTCTTACTCTGGACAGGCCGCCAGTCCGTGGTAGGGCCACACGTACAGAAAAACAACCATACACACTCACATCTGTCTGTTAGAATACTCAGATAAGCTTGCATACATGTTTTTGGACTGTGGGAGGAAACCGGTGTGCCCGGAGAAAACCCACGCAAGCATGATGAGAACATGCAAACTCCACACAGACTCCTGCCGGGCCCCGGAGTCGATCCAGGAACCATCTTTCTGTGAGGCAACAGTGGTAACCACTAACCACCCTGCTGGCCCTGATTGTAAATATCTGATTAAAACTTTATTCTAGGCCATACGTTAAATTTGGTCTTGCAAATTGATGTTTTTGCACTGACCCGGAGGTGGGAGTCCATCTCTGGTTTATCAAGCAAACGTTATCACTATGCAATCTTAATATTTTATTAAAGTGGTGATCCGCGTTTGGAAAATATTTCTTCCTGCCAGACATTTACTTCTCTATTAATGCTTGTCTTTATGAGGACAGTATTGGGTTTTATTTAAAAAATGCCTCTTTTATTTCCAGGCAACATTGTTGACGGAGGCCCTTTTTTTTTTTTTTTTTTTTTTGTCATGAAATAGCTTTTGTTGTTGCTGAACTACAGGAGCACCAGCAGGCCACCCTGCCTTGGGCCTTGCTTTGTCTTTCACTTTATTCTACCAACATCTCTCAACTAAACAAATATGTGTATTTTTGATTACTGATCTATTTTAACTTCCACTCCCTCTGCACACTCCCCTACTTGTTTTTCGCCCCTCACTCTCTCTTCTCTTTTGGTCATCAAACTAGTTATTTATAGCTGCTTTTCACATAAAAGTCCTGCCATTCTGCATCACTTCACCTCCCAGAAAAATTAATGCTCAGTGTTCATGGTGGAAAACGGAGGAAGAGATCGTGTGAGATTAAAGTAATCTGCCAGAATCATTGTAAAACTGAGCAGATGGAGCCAGCAGAAGGAATGAATGCGCAGTTGGAAGGTTGTTCAAGAAAGCAGGAGGGCATTTTCTTTTACTTTGCTCTGGCAGAACCATGTATTTGTTTATATTTCCTTAGAAGAAAATATATATTCTTTTTATTTATTTATAGTTTTTCTTTTTTTTTAATTGTGCCCTATGTCTTTTTAGTATTGACAAGCCTTTGCAGTTGCTCATAGGCCATATGGGGAATTATCTTTGAAAGGCATCTCAACATACAGTACATGTGTCAACTCGCCCATTTCTCTCACTCAGTCTGGGAATAGTGACAGCAGGCTTGTCACTCAAGTTCCCCCAGACAACTTGCAAACACACTGTCCTAAAATGGTGAGTCAGAGATGTCAGTAGATTTTCCAGACCATGTTCGTTTATTATATTTAGCTCCCATCTATGATGGGGTCTGGAGTTGTGATATGAGGAATAATATAAGTGTTTTGTGGTGGTTGTTGTTTTTAAGCCAGTGTTGCATGAGCTTAGAAAACCCAAGAGATGACTTGGATCAGTTTATTTAGTTGTTTTTGGGGGTTTTTGTTTTTTACAATATAACTACATGTCTCTGTCACCGCATCAGTAATTCAGCATCAGATTCTGTATCATTGCTTTACCGTATCTACGATGCGCAGAAGCTATTACATTTTTCATGTAAATAGAGTAACATGAATCACTTCTTGTACTAGGATAGCTCTTGCATGTACATCTTTTTGGAGACGGTCTTTATGTCAAAATAGTTGATAGTCTGCCATGTATTCCTGTACATGTGGTGTCATATTTATTGGCAGCTCCAAAAGTCTTCAGTCCTCGGGATCCATGTTATATCCAGGTCACAAAATAGACAATGACTATCGCTCTCTGGGAATTGTTCTGTTTCACGCACGCACGCACGCACGCACGCATGCACGCACACACACACATGCACGCTCACACGGATGAAGATCATAACGACGATGTTGTTCCCTACTGAATGGATCTCCCGCGAATGTTTCAGTGTCTGCAGAAAAGCCAGCATTTTGGGATGTTGTGGTAAATTGAAGTGCTATTACACAGATACTAATACGGACTGTAAAAGAAATGTAGTTTGAAAGTAAAGTAGCAGCTGTTTTCTGCTGTGTATCTTTTATTGACTTTGTCTGAAGAACTTCCCACATAATAGCTTGTGATAAAGTTTATTCTGGTGTAGAGGACAGAATATGATTCTGCAGAGCATGTATCCCTTATGTTGACTACCAGGGGCCACATAATTTAACTTCCACGTAAGGTTTAGATAGAGGATAAAAATGGCTTATTGGAATGATTTATATGCATTTCTTTTCCTGTTATGACTCTAGCTTATTGCAAAAAATAATGTTGGCTTCTATATCCTGACTGTACATCTCAGAAACATGCTGCCAATGCATTTTGTGCTCGTATGTTGCTTTTGCGTGTCCTTTTTAAGCCAATTTACCCCCATCACCACTGTGCTCCATAAAGTCAAACAGATTAACACAGCAAGGAAATGTAAGGCAACATATTTAAGCATTGTGATGCAGTGATTAACATTGTATTTCTCATCAAGTGCATCCTCATCCTCGAGAGACTCAATTTGTACAATTTTTGTTTTTTATTGCACTCACTACAGCTTGTATCCTTTAAGTCTTTAATTTCCAATTCCCCCTACCATTTAAAATACCGCAAAATTGTGTAGCAATGGCACAGTGTATATTAGTCACCATTCAAGCCATTTTAAATTGGTTGGTTTGGACAAGAGGGGGTTACAGTTTGTCTCGTGTTAGAAGATTTGAAAATAAAAGCAAACAAAGTTCTCTGTAGAGACTGCCAGGAAAAGGGAGGGGTACTTAAATATCGACATGACTTGAAAATTAATTAGTTTATCGTCATTCACAAACATCAGTGTTGCAAACAAAATCATTATAAATGTGGGCAGTCAGTGATTAGTAGTGGCCATTGTTAACTGAAGTTGCACCTAAACCCGTTTTAGTCGCCCGCATGGGAGACTATCGGGCCAAAGCTTTGTAATTTTGCAACAGGAAACATGGAGCCTGACGAGAGATTTTCTGATTTTCAGACTTCTATTCCTGTAAAAACAAGTTTAGATATTTTCCTTCATGTTCAACTATCTTACACTGAGCATCACATTTGTCATTGCTCAGTAAATTGATGTAACTTTTGTTGGTTTAACTTTATGTCAGTGAGAATTGTGGGTTGTTCTTGCTTTAATGGTCCGTGTAGATGGTTGTACGCTTATTGAAAATGACTGTAAGTTACCCGTAGGCGCACTGCCCTACCGTGCATTGTAGCAATAACCTTTAAAGTCTTAAAGAGTTATTTCAGTATGCTGCAAAACATTTCACTTCTGCCGAATTCCTTGTGCTTGGTATTGTGTGGAGTGTTAAACAAAAAAACTATAAAATTGGGATGCAACAAGTTCTTCTAACATGCATATGTTACTAACAGCATTTAAAGGTTAAGATGGCATGAAGAAAATGCTCGTAGAGACAGTTTGCCACCTTTTACTTTCATTTTTAGGAATAACATCAATTACAGGCCGTGTGTGCGTGTGTGTGTGCGTGTGTGTGATATAGGGATGGTATTTTTCAGCCATCAGCCCTCATAGAACAGGATTATCCTCAGCTGTAATCATATTTTTCCTACTTCACTGCATTGCACTATGCACTGATTAAAGGGCAGCATTAAAGTGTGATCTGCCTCAAGAGACTTGAATATAATTAAAAGTCTGTGCACATTGAATGTGTGCACATCGTCTTGTGCTTCTCATGCTTTTGACAACAACTGTCAGTTCACCATTTTATCATTCACGCTAAACTTTAATCTCTGGAGATAAACAAGGGCCAGATTTAAGCAATAGATTACAATAGGACATCGTTCATCACTGCAGTCTCAAGCACATACACACAGATAGCTGCGAAACACGTTATAAGTCTGAGGGATTTCTTGAGCCTTTCAAGGCTGCTGTTTAATTTCTCACACCAAGAAAGATAAAATTGCTTGTATCTTATTTGGTTTGACAATAGACAAGAAAAAACACCATACGAGATGTCTTTTCCCACCATGTAACTGCTAGTTTTCAAGCAATATTTCAGCCCTGCAACTACTACAATGTCTTGTCTCTTATCAGCTGAATAATTAAAAGTAATTACTAATGTATGATGTTTTTACTTTCTGAGGTTTTGATCATTATTGTTAAGCCCAGTAATGGGGTGGGGTGGAGATGTTTCTGCTGTTTACTTGTATTGTTGCATGTAAGTAGGATGTAATGCTGTTTTTTTTGTGGGTTTTTTTTTGTTTTTTTCATGAGGCATGCTGGGAGATTGTGCCTCATCTCCAAACCCAACACAAAGCATCTCATTTACTTGTGTGGGTACTTGGAGGCCTGGTAAGTGAAAATAAATGTGTTTGGTTAATAGAACATTTTAAAAAATCCCCAGATATAAAATATGAAATTATAAAATATGAAATTGTCACGTGGAAACGTGTACTTTAATATTTTAGCTGCATCGGGGTTTTAACGTTGCTATTATACAGAAAGCCACAGAAAAATAATGAACTTTTAATCTCATTGAAATATGTGACCCGGGATAAATCAAACAAATACTTAATGGATAAAACAGCTCACAGTCGATGGGTCACGGGTACCATAACGTTGACCAACCACAAATACTCCTGCTAGATTTATAGTTTTAGAGGGACAACGCCAACTACGTCCTCCACCTTCCTCCAAGCTGCATTCATCCGCTCAATGTTCTGATCGCCAGTGAAGGATCGTAGAACAGAGGGAACCTACAGCCACAAAAACACTGCTTTCCAGTGTGTTACGAGTATTTACGCTCCCATACAACCACTACAGCAGCAGACCTGAAGGTTCACGAATGCAATGACGCAGAAAGCTTTTTTGACTGGATAACGGCGCTGTGCTGGACGCCCTCATTTGCATAAACCTGTGTAAATTTCAACTTTTACAGTCTGCCCAGACACGCTGCCTTCCCAAGATCCCTTGCCTAGGCAATAAAAACGCCCTTGGTCAAGCCCTTGGTAGTCATCCCTAACTCTGTCCGCCGTGGCTCTGCATAAGCATCCACCTACTTCTGTGGCGTCCGTTCTCTCAGTAGGCGTGTAGCCGTCTGAACCTGTAGAAGTGAAGCTGCCATTGACTGAATTAATCCACAGTGTGTCTCTGAGCTACGCTGCTGCATTTTAGTGTTGCTTTTCACAAAATGAACCCAGTTCTTCTTCATCTAAGTTGGCAGACCAAGTTTTACAAAACCTAGTCTCTATACAGGAATAATTTTAATGGAATAGGCAGGGCCGTCGGGGGGTTGACGCTCTGCGGTACATGAGGCTAAATGCAACGAGGTCCACCTAGACCTGGGCTCCGCTTTTGTTTGGGTTTCAAATTTACCGGCCGTGTCATAGCCCCTGACTTCAGATGACCCCTCAAAATCCTGAAAAGACAATCAACTGACTAACACCGCAATTTAGTAAAGTAAGTCATCTGTCTTTTTACACATTTTAAGCACCTGCTGTCTCATGCATATAACAGTATTCAACAGAAATATCTTTATTTAGTTTACTTTGGCATTAAAAATACATTTGCGTTTGTAGTTGTATGGTCATAATTATGCCTGTGAGCATTTGCACTTTTTCTGGTAAGAAAATACATTTTCCTGATAATGAAGTATTGATGTTTCCACGTAAGTGAGATTTGTGTTGTGTTGCAGCACAAATACAGTTAAGAGTTTCAGAACCACCTCTAGGTTTTAAGGAGCTTCCCTTTGCAAACATGCACACAAATCACGTATCCACGGATGGTGAAGGGAGCAGTTCTGTGATCGCTGTGAGATCACTGTTGATTGATAAGTTTGAATTTATTTTTGTCGTAGATCTTAAGTACTACATTTTTCTAAATCAGAATCGAAGAACTACATTTTGTTGTGTCGTTTCTCTCACTAGGAGTTTAATGTGCCAGCATTTTGGCCATTGAAAATAAACATCAACATGAAATAAATGGATACACATCTTAAACCCATTTTCCTTTCTTCATCAGCTTGAACCGAGCTGGTCTCATGTCCACAACATGACTGTAATACAGTAAATGCATAAGCTCGTGCAGATAATGAAATAAACTGGTTCTTTCTCACTTGCTCCAAAACGAACACATACTTAAAAACCATAAATCCCATCGAGTCTGCAGGCGACCTGCATCACACGAGTTGTTTGAAAGTGGACCAAGTCTGAAGCCTGAAGACGTGAACTGTCTTTTTTCCATCTGCTGTAGGGACTGAAGTGAAAGTGTTGTAGTTCATGCTTTTTAAAAGCATTTGATGTTGTTGTTTGCCTCAAGTTTCCTATGGTTGTTCCCTGTTGCCTCCTTTCAGGCGACAACAAGCAGGTTGTCAAAAACCTGCGCGTTACGGTTGCGTGTTGACATCCCTCAGTCTAATCACAGACGAATGTGACTGTATTCTCCTCAGCTCTCATACGTTGACCGGCATATCACACACATTTGTTTTGTAAGCTCAGTCTTGGCGATTTACTGACCTTTGCCTGCTTGAACATCACTAACTATCACTAACTAACTATTACTAACTATTAATAACAGTAGAGCAATCAGCTTTCTTCTGTCCGTATGTTCCTTTTCCTCTTGTATTCATTTTGTACATGAAAACCAGCCATTTTTCACTAAATACCACCAGTGCGACTTTCCCTGTTCACGCATTAACTTGGGAAAACTAATTAAATCTTCCTTGGTAAGGCTTTATAACCCTCTCAGGGCCTGCGCGTGAGCTGGTCTATGTTTGTGTGCCAAAGAAAGACAAAAAGGAAATATGTGTGATTTTGCCAAGTGTGCAAAAATGATTTTTGAAACCAGAGAAAATGCTTGAAAAGCATGAAGATGGAGTTGAATGAAAATCTCACCACTGACGTTATGGTCCTTCTCTTATGATGTTTTTAGGAGCTAGTCATCTTAATGCACAAGTGAATGCTGATTCCTTGTACTCGTTGAGTTTACTGAGCAGACAAAGCAGTGCTTTGCTGCCAATATTTCAACATAATATTCAATTAAGGGCTTAAAGTGTGGAGCTTCCCCAGCATACAAAGAAGCAGGGCAGTATCTCCGGGTATCTCTGCCCTGCAAGAGTGCAAACGGCAGATGATTTTCAGCAGAACACCACTCTCACATATGAGCATGCTGTTCTGTAAATGCAGTGTTGTCATGCTCGCTTATCAGGCTGACGTGAACTGTGTTGTGCTGAAAGAGGGTGGTTGGTTAGACTGGTTTATGCCTAGCTGAAATGATTTTAAAGAAAGGAAAAGGCCTTACCACAGCAGTTTAAGCCCACATCAGACAGTAGCCATATTCCCCCTATCAAGCTGAGGCTTAAACGTGCTAATCACTCTTGCCCTCAGTTTGCATGCTGAAAAACTAATTTCTGTTCCAGCTGTTGAGCTGATGGCCCCCCTCTGCCACCCCTCTGACCTGCCCATAACATGGCATTGTGGTGGAAACGTCACACCGGCCTTTGCTTTTATCAGGTGGGATATCTGCAGTGAGTGGATCACATATACAAATGACAAAAACCTTGCAAAACTGACCTGCGAACTCAAGGAAATCACCTTCAGGATTGTTCATTTAATTTCAGCTGAGCTCCGTTGTGAAAGAGGCTGAGAGCAGAGACTGTACAAGACGAACACGATTGTTTCTCTAACAAATGAGTTTGGTGCCAGCGGCTGATGTACTTGGATGACAGGACTTCCATTTATACACAAAGGTGCAAATGTGCACACCTTCCAGATCGTTGTTGTTTTAACAGACTTTCTGATGAGAACAGTGTACTGTGTGGCTGGCCCGTAATGCAACAAAGCAAAGAATGTCATTGGTGCAGCTGCTTCAGGTCCAGTGGTCCATTCCTGAATTTACCAAAATAGCCTGAACATGTTGAAACCCAACAGTGGTTTAAAGAAGTGGGCTCAAGTCAAAGAGCAATGCAGGACTGTAGAGAAATAAAAAATACTTGAATGTTCTTGTCCATCTACAATGAGGAAACCTTTAAAATGCCAAAGCGACAACACTGTGAATAAACGTAGAGAAACAACCCACAAGGTAACTGAAGTTCATCCACAACAATGTCGGGATCCTCTAGAGCGTAAGCAACATATCACATGTTGAGACTGAGACATTTTGCCATTTTATGGAAAATATTTAGAAGAATTAGAATTTGAAGGCAGCAACACATCTCAAAGTCTAAACAGGGTGATGCTTACCATCGTGAAGTATATTTTCTTTTAACAACAGTCTGTAAATGTCTGAGAAGGGAGGAGACAAGTTGCTGGAGTTTTAGGAGAAACGTGTTGTCCCATTCTTGCCTGAGGCAGGATGCCAGCAGGTCAACGGGGGCGGGGCCTCATGTACCAACTTTCATACTAAAAGACAGCGTACACCCAAATCTGTGAAAGTACGTACATGCAGAAAGTGTTGGATGTATGAATCTGTGCCTACGCTTCTTCCTGCATGCATCCCAACTGTTGTGGAATTCAGCATAACATTTGGACCGCCTTCTGTCCTCCAATCAACTATGCAAACAAGTTTCAATACGTGGCGTACTTCCACCTTTTATCCAGACAACAATGAAAAAACACTACAGAAACATCACAAAAGAAAAAGAAAAGAATACACAATGTGAAGTTGAAGTACGTGTATGGGAGGTGGAGGCAAGAAAACATATTTTATTTAGTGGTCCAATAAAATATTTGTTATCCTTCAGCTGAGACCATTTTAAATGAGCTTTGGTTCAGAGAAAGGCAGCTGTGTTTCTGGACTGTGTTCATATTTGGCATCTTCTTTGCATGATAGAGCTGTAAGCAGCGTTTTTAGATCCTACCGTGAACTGTGTTCAGACAGGGATCTCTGGAAGAGTTCCCGAGCCCATGCAGTGGTTTCCAGGAGGGAATCGTACCGGTTCTTAATGCAGGGCTGCCCGAGGACCTGAAAATCACAATCCAGCTTCGACCTTTGGCCTCTCACTGCACTTTGGTAGATGGTGGGATTTTGAAAGTATTCTCAATTTAGGTTGAGGAACATTGTTGAGAGCATTTTTTGATGCAGATTGTTGAACTGCACAGCCTCAGAGGCTGAGCCTCTCGTAAATGCTCCTTTTTATGGCCATTCTTGTTACGTACCTGTGGCCAGTTCGCCTCATTGGTTTCTCCAGTTACTTTTCCAACCTTTTGTTGTTCATATTCCAACATTTTTGAGAT
Source organism: Xenentodon cancila (assembly GCA_014839995.1). NCBI lineage: Eukaryota > Metazoa > Chordata > Actinopteri > Beloniformes > Belonidae > Xenentodon > Xenentodon cancila. The sequence goes on from CM026197.1 coordinate 31,926,763, forward strand.
GTTGCTGCAGAATATTTTCCAGGAAATGCCAACATGTCTCATTTTCAATATCTAATATTTAGTATTGGGGAAAAAAAATATGGGTCTGAGATTTGCAGGCATTGAATAGTTGTTGTTTTTTCACATTTCACACAGCATCCCACTCTGTTGGGAGTTGGGGTTGTAAAACTGAATCTGCATTTCTTTGCCAGATGTAATAGTTGTAAGCAAACTAAGCCTATCATAAACCTATTTAACAGGATAAGAGAAAAAAAAACCAGAGCGGAGAGTCCCTGAATTGTAAAACCCTCCTTCCACCTTGACACCAAAGCGGGAGGTCGGGGCATCCTGGAGCGCCTCTGTTGAGCAGTGGAAGTGATGATGGGTAAACAGACCTGGCTCGGCTTTGGTTTAACAAAAAAATAAAATACTTAGTGTGACTTTGGCCATTATTGTACATAACTTACTTTTATGAACAAAACATTTTTTTTTAATCAAACTAAGAAACCCTGCTGGCCAAGATCCAGAAAATACTGGGAATCCAATGGGAGGCTCCACTGCTGCACTTATGAAGTCAATAAATTGACAAATTTCTCCCGTTTCTGTCTTTATCATTAATTTTCTATCTGTTCTTTCTTATGTTCTTCATCTGTGTGTAACTCCCAAGCAACAATCTCTGTCCGGTAACACAAACGTGCACACACGCACTAAAAAATGCTTTATTGGACATACTACTTCACATATTCAAAATTGACCGGCCTTTAGCACATGCACACATCAAAGTCAACAAAGTTCACATCAAGCAGTTTGATTTCCAGCCAATGATACTAATTGTCAATCTGTAATTATGCCAGTTATCAAGAAAGCCGTGATGGCGTCTCATCATTACAACGCTTAAGTGCTCCCTGAAGGGAAATGGTGCTACACAGATGTGGTTTGACTAGCAGACTATTTTTATCACGGCTGTGATTGTCTATCAGCTCCTCTGTGCTCTCAGGTAGGCTTCATATTTACAAGAGGACACACACACACACACACACACACACACACGTTCACAGTTCATCCGCTGCCCTGAGGGAGACAGAACATCCGCTGGCCGTGGGTGTTTGATGTCAAAATGATCCACCCCAGCTTCATAAGAGCCCCCCGTCGCAAGAGAAATGGTTTAAATGTCACACTCTGCCCTGTGTACGTACATGTGTGTGTGCGAGAGTGCACGTGTCCCGTGTAGCCTTGCATGTAGCAGTACGAGGTGCGATAAAGCTATTTCTGGGGTAGAAATGAGGTCACAGACACAGCTGAATGTAAGTGATTTCTGTTGTACCATACAACACTACATGACACCACACCACAATGTGCTGATTACTGGGGATACCAGATGCCAGCAAGTGGAACTGCTATTGTCCTTTATGATGCACCTTGAATTGTCACAGCTGCCTTTGGAAAGGAGCACAAATCGATGCAAAGGCAGGACGAGCCTCGGGGAGATGTGCATCTGCACGGCACAGACAAAGACACATCCATGTGTTGAACTCTTCAGGCTGCAGGTCGTGCTCCGTCTGATGGTAGCAGAATAATGTTAACCTATGCCCGTGGTGGTTCCCAAGACCAAACGTAAAAAAGTAAAAAAACAAAACAACATCTTATCTTTTAAATCTCCCCTTACTGGGAACATGCTGCAGCAGAAGCCTGTTGATGGTGTTCATAATAGATTATACATATATCCCTTGGTGATCTACAAACGGACATTTACCAATAATATCTTTGCTCAAATTAGTTGTCATTGCATTGACACTTAGAAATGTTTTAATTATTAATGTTATTTAAAAGCACTGTCCTCAAACCCGTACAATGATCATTGTGGGCTTTTGACGGTGTAATCCGATGACCATCCAAGCAGCTGCTTGTTGTTCTGTGCTCTTTCCTTGATGAGGTAACTACCGCTTGACAAAAATCTGCTCATTTTTATATCATTTTCTGGACAATAAGTGCTTCCAATCCTTTATTTGCCAAGATTTGGGTTCATGTAATTGACATCTGCTTATTTTTATGGCAAGGTGAGACTTGGCCTTTTAACTTAATGGTTCCTAATGGGAGAAAAGTCATTACAACAATTTCTTTTAATTAGCTCTTTTATTCATTCATTCATTTTCTATACTCACATAATATGTTATGCAGGGCCACAGGGGTCTGCTGGAGCCTATCCCAGCCTATCCCAGCCTATTCCAGGCAGCACAGTATCTCAGTGGTTATCACTATGGCTCACAGCAAGAAGGTTCCCATCAGGAGTCTTTCCGTGTGGAGTTTGCATGTTCTCCTCATGCTTGATTGTGCGTTGGAGTGAATAGGAATGTGTTTGGTTTTCTAATTAGTTTTTATTAGAGCTACCTCCTTCTAAAGGCTTTTGCAGACTGCACCATTTTTGTAGTCTTTTAAAGGTCATTACATCTCACACTGTACAACATGGATCTGCCTAATCTTGGGTAAACGTCAAGAACGCTGTACGCAGACTGTACTACTATACCCCCTGGTGTCGTAGGCCGTGACCTGATTCGGCATGATGTAGGTTGTCATCACCATGTGGAACGATAAATAAATAAAAAATGAAAATGACCCACTCTGTAGTTGCATTTGTGTCAGCTGAAAACGTTCTAGGTCCTGGTCACAATTCAGGAGGAGAGACCATCTTTGGATGTCAGTTTTACAAAAAGAGAACGTAGTAGAACATGAGCTGTCGCAGGCTGAGATCCATTCACAAACTCTGATTCCTTCTCAGTCTCGTCTTCTTTCTCACATTAATGCATCATTTTAAGTTTAATTTTAATTGTATAGTCAGTAGATGGAGTCGTAGATTTCAGCCACGGTCAAAAGATGGTATCAGGCAGTCTTTAGCCATAAGACCAGAGTCACATTGTCCGATGTACACCACACACCTACCCTTGAGCCTTGTTGTCCAGCATGTTTTCTTTTCATTATAAGGATTTATTTCTGAAGGGAAAAAACACTCAAACAAAAGAATGTAATACTCTGTTGGCCAGCAGCTTTTTCTTCCTGCCTTCAGAGAGCTTTTTTCCTCTTTATGCGACTTTTTACATACACGGACTAAAGTTTAAACGTTGATTTATCTGAGCATGACCTGGCTTTGTATTTCTTGATGAGCACCTGTTAAGAGAGTGACCTCTGACCTCCAGCATGTTGAAACATAAAAATGGAATATTTGTCTATTTAGTGAGTGGAGACCTTCATAGCTTACCTTGATAGAAAGGTAAAGCTGCTATGTAATTATTGCGAAGTAGCATCCTTACATGGTAGTAACTGTATTGCACTGAAAGCAAAATGCTTTAGTCAAAAATGTACAGTAAAAAAACAAAACAAATGCCTTCCACCAAACAGAATATTCATTTTTAGTAAAAAAAAAAAAAATAAATAAAATAAAAAACTGGTTAATAAATTTTTATAAAAAATGAGTTTTGAACATTAGTACAACATTTGAACATTAGTTAGTAGGGTTGTCTAATTCTCATTGGGAGATTATTGCAATGTTGTGGAGCTCTTACAGCCAATGCTCTACCACTCTGCCTCCACCCTGCCTCCACCCTGCCTTCACCCTGCCTCCACTCTGCTTCCACTCTGCCTTCACTCTGCCTCCACCCTGCCTTCACCCTGCCTCCACCCTGCCTTCACCCTGCCTCCACTCTGCCTTCATTCTGCCTCCACCCTGCCTCCACCCTGCCTCCACTCTGCCTCGACCCTGCCTCCACTCTGCCTCCACTCTGCCTTCACCCTGCCTTCACCCTGCCCCCACTCTGCTTCCACTCTGACTCCACTCTGACTCCACTCTGCCTTCACCCTGCCTCCATTCTGCCTCCACCCTGTCTTCACCCTGCCTTCACCATGCCCCCACTCTGCCTTCACCCTGCCTCCACTCTGCTTCTACTCTGCCTCCACTCTGCCTCCACCCTGCCTTCACCCTGCCCCCACTCTGTCTCCACCCTGCCTTCACCCCGCCCCCACTCTGCCTTCACCATGCCCCCACTCTGCCTCCACCCTGCCTCCACTCTGCCTTCAACCCGCCTCCACCCTGCCTCCACTTTACCTCCGCCCTGCCTCCACTCTGCCTTCACTCTGCCTTCACCATGCCTCCACTCTGCCTCCACCCTGCCTCCACCCCGCCTCCACTCTGCCTCCACCCCTCCTCCACCCCGCCTCCACCCCGCCTCCACTGTGCCTCCACCCCGCCTCCACCCTGGCTCCACCCTGCCTCTGAGGACAGTGAGCAACACCTGGGCTGCACATCTGAGAGCCCAAGCTGGAGTAAAAGGGTTAAAAAGGTTAATAACGTGAGCTGATTCATGACCAGTTGGCAGTTTAAAAACTAGCAGAAAGACTTTAAAATCAGTTCTTGGTGTCACCAGTAACCGGTAAAATGTTGTTGTGCTAATTTGGGGAAAATATCTTTATACTGATAACTTGAACATTAACATCATGTCCTGTACCTGCTCTCATGCAGCAGCCCAACAATTATTGTTTTTAGTTCGACCAAGCTCACTGCTATTCCCATTATCAGTGCATAGTTATGATTCTGATGGGCTCTATTGTGTTGTGGTTTTTATTGGTACTGTCAGTACTCTGTATAAGTGTCTGTGTGTGTTCATCTATCAGTATTTACCCCAACCCAGTAGTTGCCAAGAGCTTAGCAGGCTGTTGCTAGGCAATATAATTTAGAAATCCATCACTCTCTGTATGTCGGAAGCACAGTAGCTGTGTTTGTCTCTGTTATGGTGCTCCTGAGCACAGAGGAAAGTCGAGTATCGTGAGACTTTTGCCATGCTGGTCCACCACCATGTATTCTTTCAAAAGTGCAGTTCTGGAACGTGGTTTGGCAGGAAGGTGGTTTGACCTCACGACTTCCCAAACAATGGAAATCAAACAGCTTTCTCAGAAACCATTAAATTGCAGCAGAAATGGAGCAGATGTTAGTGGCTTGCACAGTATTTTAAAGTGTCATGATGCACTGTTCTAGGGAGGAGGGCTGCATTACCGCACAAAGCTACCACACGCACATTTGTGCAGGTGTGCATCTGTACTCAGTTTAGAGAGTCAGTTTTTAAGGGAATTAACTTGTAGATATTGACAAAAGGATAAAAGAATCCTGTCAACAATGCCATACTGTGCACAATTCATTTGTTCATTTCTTTTGAGTATTTAGAAAAATCAATTGCCAAATACAAAAAAAACAAAAAAAGAGTTAATTGAACCTCCGATTCTATTTCGCTTCAGTATTTTTATTTCAGTTAACGGGATTATTTTTTTTAACAGTTCCAGGTTTACATACCATGTCCCTTTCACCAGAGTTTTGGTCCAGGGCCGTAGAAGCACCCCGTCACAACTGCTACCCAGACTGCATTGCACCCGGCCCTTCATGACCCTTCCTGTGGGTGGTGAGTCTCCTACGAGGCTGCTAAGGGCAGTTTGGTCTCTGTACAACCGGAGCAGGAGTTTGGTTCGCATTGCCAGTAGTAAGCCAGACCTCCTCCTAGAGCACGTTAGACTCTGGCAGGGCTGCCCTTTGTCACCGGTTCTGTTCATAATTTTTATAGACAGGATTTCAGGCATAGCCAGGGGCTGGAGGTGGTCCAGTTTGGGAAACACAGGATTTCATCTCTGCTTTTTGCGGATGATGCGGTCCTCTTGGCTTCATCAGGCCACGACCTTCAGGAAGGTTTGCAACAGAATGTGAAGCCGCTGAGATGGGAATCGGCACCTCCAAATCCGAGTCCATGGTTCTAGACTGGAAAAGGGTGGCTTGCCCTCTCCAGGTAGGTGGAAAGATGCTGCCTCAAGTGGAGGAGTTTATGTATCTCGGGGTCTTGTTCACGACTGAGGGGAAGACGGAGCGTGCAGCATCTGCAGTTATGCGGTCGTACCGGACCGTCGTGGTGAAGATGGAGCTGAGTCGAAAGGTGAAGCTCTCGATTTACTGGTCAATCTACGCCCACACCCTCACCTAAGGTCATGAACATTGGGTAATAACTGAAAGGTCAAGATTGCGCATACGAGCAGCCAAAAAGAGTTTCTTCCGGAGGGCGGCTGGGCGCTCCCTTAGAAGGTAGGGAGTTCAGTCATTCAGGAGGAGCTCGGGGTAGAGCCGCTGCTCCTTCACATGGAGAGGAGTCAGCTGAGGTGGCTTAGGGATCTGTATGGGATGGCTCCTGGACGCCTCCCTAGAGAGGTGTTCCAGGCATGTCCCATGGGGAGGAGACCCCGGGAAAGACCCAGGACATGCTGGAGAGACCGTCTCTCGGCTAGCCTGGGAACACTTCGGGATCCCCCCGGAGGAGCTGGAGGAAGTGGCTGGGGTGAGGGAAGTCTGGGCAGCTCTGCTTAGACTGCTGCCCCGACGACCTGGTCCCGGATAAGCGGATGAAAATGGAAGGATGGTTTCAGGTTTAGTGGAGTTCAGTTGAGTTCTGCTCAGTCATCCACTTTTGCTCAAATGTTGACAAACTCTGCAATGTGACACTGATGGAACGTAACCTCGGAAGTCACCTTGAAGCTCTTTGGAAGTTCTGAGCTCTTTGGCTATCATTTATATTGTTCTTCTCAGTTTTCCTCATGTGGCTACGTACAGGGAGGTCAGCTATAGTCCACAGCCTAAACTTCTGAATGATATTTGCAACTGCAGTCACAGGAACATCAGTCTGCTTGGAGATGGCCTTATAGCCGTTACCTTTAATATGCTCAACTAGAATTTTGTTTCTGGTCTCCTCAGACGACTCTGTTTTGCTTACTCAGGTTCATGTTCAGTGTGGTGAACATCATGATGCCAAACAGAGTGACGACTTTTAACGCTTTAAATAGTCAGACTGACTGACTGCAAGTTGGAAGACACCTGTGATGTTAATTCCAGGAAAAGCTTTAGTTTCACACGTCACTATGGTGACATTGTTTCCAGTCTTCTCCAGGTGTACCAACTCAAAGGTCTAGACTTGTTTCCTTTAGTTTAGTTTATTTTTCTTTTGTACAACAGTTCAAAAGCAATGTCTGATTTTGAATTTTTTTAATTTTTTAATTTTTTTAACATTATTTTAGTGACGCTAATGAGTTTTGTTGGTGCCCTTCTATTAAAGAAAGGAAATGTCTGTCTCTATCTGTGACTTTTCAATCTAAAATATGAGCCATCTCTTGGTTTAACCCCCCCTCAATATAGTTTACTAGACAATAGGCTTAATATATAATGTTATGTATGGTGATGTGTATCCATGATAAAAACCTGAAAGACTTAGGTGATGTACTTGATGCTCCCTTGATGGACTTTAAAAGTCACCTGAATGGCTAATACAGCTGTGCCTGTCACTTTACAGGAACGTCTGAATGAAGGGTGAAGAACATTAGTAAAAGTGACCAATGACTTAATGTCGTCGTCATATCAGATTAATGATGCCATTAAGGCAACATATCTCATGCCTGAAAAGGGCTATATATGGGCTAATGTTTGTAAGGAGTTAATTAAGGTCAGGTAATGTGACACTATGACACAGGAGCCATGTTGTTAGATAAAAAGAATAACATACATGACCAAAAAATAGATCACTGTGTATTTGCAGTGACTTCAGTACCCAAGTCTTATTCTTTGACTCTAGAAAGCACGTTCATCCACAGAAAATAGGATTATCCGTCGTAATCCGACAGAACTGAGACCACAGCTGTTGTTTTTGCCTTTTTAAAGTCCAAGTTTACTTCAGTGTAAAGTTAATATGCTGTCAGTTGCTGCGTCAGAAGCTCTATTTTCTGGTAAACAGAGCCAGTGTTTAAGTTGGCTCACAATTACAGTGACAGAATGCACAAGTTCATATTTGGGCTAAAATCTGAATCTTTCACACTCTTCTTCTCGGCGCCTAATCTACTCAGTACTTTTCATTTTTCAAGTCTTTAATGTTCCCCTGTTGTGTGTATTTGCAAAGTAGAAGCACTAACATGACCGTTTTTATGAATTGCAACGCGTGAATTTTTTTAAGCACTTTTTTGAGCAGAGGACAGAAGTAGCCAGGGACAAACTGTGAGGACAAAGGAACTGTGCAGGCAGACTGTGCACGAAGAGTGACCCCACCAACGGATTTGACTTTGGTTGTGTCAATGTAATTCACCGTCTCTGTTCGTCACCACAGGGCCCGGCGAAATGAGAAATCTTTAGTGCCTGAGGGCTTCTATTGCATGTTGCTGTCTTGCTGTCGCTTCATTTATGTGGACTTGTGCACTTCTACCCTTCACTCATCTGGCTTTCAAAGCCCTTTCTCTTGTTATCGGAGTCCATCTCGCCATGATCCTGCTAACGGTCTGGTAACTTTCAACATCCTAATCACTGCGATTTACTGGACAAAAAATGGTATTGGGATAATCATCTCAAAGTTTAGACCGCTCTAATCCTTCAAAGTTACTTTTTTGTTGTTGTTGTACAGTTAGACCGGCACTAGTGCGGATGAAAATCAATCGCATCCCTCATAAGATGTCTTCAGTTTTGCTTTTATATGTCATCTTTATGGAAATCCTTATCCACCCACTCTCATACCATGTATTTGTCTGAGAATTCTCAGATTCATTTAAAATTTAAATTAATCCATGATGCAATAAAATAATTATCACTATCTGCACACTGCATGTGTGTAAAATTACTCACGAGTGTTCACAATGAAAGGCCACTATACCAGGGGATCTTCATAAAAAATGGTTTACTTTAAAGTGTTACTAGAAACCGGTTGCTTGGTTTTTACATTCTTTGTATTCATCGTAAAGTTGTGTCAAAGAAAGAAAGAAAATGAGTAAATGAATTAGCTTTATTTGAAATTAAAAAGAGACATGAAAATATTTTCTTTACAGGTCAAAGCAACACTAATGAAAGCAGCAGAAAGATCATTTCAATTATTTTTACTGATGTCATGAGGTACAACTGAAACACGTATAGGCTGAATTACGGGTGGAGTTACTGACTGACATTAAGCAGACACTTGTCCAAAATGATCTAAATATTTTTTTTCCCCACAACTTTTTGCCAAGGAAAGGAGGGAATATTCCTGCGTTGCCTTGAGCATCAACTGAAGAGAGTTCACAAGCTCCAGCACCACGCTTTGTGAAATTAAACATGTCCAAAGGCCTTTTACCAGAATCCTTGATGGTGTGATTGGATCTGGGCAAGGAAGTGGAAACGTGGAACCTCTGCATATCGAGCAGGACATAGATGGAGTTGAAGAGTAGCAGAAGGGCAGCTATAAAGAAATGAGAGAAAAAAGAATGAAAGCACACGAAGAGGCGGCTGGTCATGTGAGTGTAAGTGATCGTTTCTGAGTTGAGGAATTAGTGGAAGGGTAGATTGAGGGGAAACGTGCAAGAGTGGCAGGTCACAGTAACCTCTCTGGATGTTTTTTTTTCTTCTCCTCCTCTGAGCTACAGAGAGGAGAGGGTCATCGGCTTGATTAGTTGGTCAGCCTCCCACTTTCCCAACTTCCCCTCTGGAGTCCAATTAGAGAGGAGGTGGGTAGAATAGGGAACTATGGAAACGTTATTTCACACTAAAAGCGTACATCAGTGCTGATGCCTGGTTTTCTAAAAATCAAAGCCCCTCAAACGAGAATCTCAGACATTCATGCGAATATGATCCAGACGCAACTGATTTGATTTGTCATTCTGTTATTCATTGTCAGTGAAAGATTCAGGCATTTTAACTTTTCCAAAATTATTTTCAAACGAAACCTTTGAAAAGGCTTGTGTGGTGGAAACGAAAAAGAAATTCACAGCACAAAATCAATTATTCAAGTGAAAAACTGTTGCAACTAGAGAAAAAAAATGGACATAGTGTCATTTTAGGGCTCTTGGGTATTCCCAAACTCCAGACAACTCAACCACCAGTGAAAAACGTTGCCATTTTTCATATCATATTATCTCAGTGTGTCTCAGCTACAAATGTAAACAGTTTTATAGTCAAAAGAGCCCAGTAGCGTTACCACCTCATCTTAATAACACATTATGGCAGTGTTATAGTCCAGTCAACAAACTTCAAGTCCTATCTGAGTCAAACTTAAGTCATTAAAGAAAAATCTGAGTCCAGCCCAAGTCCAGCCTACTCTTGATGACACGTCAGTCAGCTTCTTTTTTTTTTGTTTGTAATTAGTAATTTATTGAATTTTATTATACAATAACCATACAAACAGCCTTTTTCAAAACAACCTTTTTAAACATGAAAAGGACTTATTATAGGAAATAAAAGAAAAAGACCCAAACTGAAAATAAGTAAATAACTCAAAATAAGATGAAAAATAAATAAACCGAATCAAGATTAACTAAAATTTAAACGACCTGCCTCATAACCCGCCCACTTGTTGTAGGGTCAGAGGAAAAAAAAGAAAAAAGTCAGATTGGCCCTGAGAGGTGACATGGTTTGGCACAAATAAGAAGTTGAGGGGTCATGACAGCTGAGGGTCTTTCGGACTGTCCCATCTGTCCTAGCAAGGCAAGAATTACGTTTGAAGAGGAAGTTTTCAATCCTGTAAGAGAGGCGCGCCAGCCCTGCCAGTCAGTCAGTTACCCAACTGTATATACCACGGGCTAACTGGGGGGCCGAGGGGGACTTCCAGTGAGAAGTAACGAGCTTCTGTCGCAGCATTAGGGCAGTCGGGGCCCATTCTGCATCATACAGGGGAAGTCCCGCCACGGGCAAAGGGTCCCCTAAAATTAATAATCCTTTGGAGAAAAGTACATTACAACCAGTGATTTTTTTTGTTGTTTTGTTTTGTACAATCTCAGGCCTACATTTTTGGACAAGTCCAGAGCATATGAAGCAATGTGCCCTCCTCCAGGCATCTCTGACAGTCTGAGGGGTGGGGGGGTCCTAAATGTCTGAATCATTAAGTGCCAAAGCTGCAGGTATCTCCAAAATTGGCTTTGAGGTAACAGAAATTGAGCTTTGAAATCGTTAAAGGGTTTAAAGGCCCCCTCTTCGTATAAGTTCCCAATGACAAGAATACCCCTCTCCACCTACAGTCTACAGAGAAATGGTTATTTACCTATGCATAATTTAGAGTTGAGCCAGATAGAGGCAGAGGCAATTTGAATATGAAGCTGACCTTTTCCAAAAATATTGTAGGTGGGAAAGAAAAGTGGGGGATAATGCCCCAGGGGGCAGTTTGATAGACAGAAAGCATTCTGATAGAGCCTTAAATTGGGGCCACCCAACCCACCAAGGTCCACAAGCCTTTGCAGCTTGCTAAGCTTTAATCTAGGACATTTGGCATTCCGTATGAATTTATTGCATTACATGTCCAGATTGCTGGAAAGAGTTTGTAATAAATAATTACATCTGGGAGCACTAATCATCTTACTGACATTGACCTTCTATTTACATTTTTAATGATTAATTCCAGACATGTTTAAACCATTGTATTAAGCATAACGACCTTAACACTAGTATGAATCTAATCTAAAATAAACAAATCTATAAAATAAATCTATACCCAATGTGCACACACCTAAAGGAGACCATCGCCCATGTAAGATTTAAACCTGTCCAGCATTTGCTTAAAGTTTACTTTGATAGGGAGGGAGGAAACAAAATACCAAGATATTTAATACCTGACTATGGCTAACTCATCAACATCTCCGGGTTGGAATACATTTTTTTTTGGCAAAATGTGGTTGGGGAAGCACTTCTGTGTTGGACCAGTTAACCTTATATCTAGGGAAATGGGAGACCCGATCTATAATTTTGAATAGAGCAGGGGGAGAATCCTCAGGCTGAGTAACAAGGACCAAAGCATCATCGGCATACAGCAGCAGCAGTTTATGACTGCCAGAGTCCGTTTGAATGCCCAGGAAATTAGGATCGCAGTGAATCGCTACTGCCAGGGGCTCCAGTGTCGGAGCAAAGAGAAAGAGGGCATCCCTGCTTGGTGCTCTGTGAAGCTTAAAAGGCTTAGAAATCCAGTGATTTGTGGTTATTGATGCGCAACGATTGCTGTACAGACATTTACCCAGTTAATGAATCTTTCCCCAAAACCAAAGGCCTCCAAAGTGGAAAACATAATATTGCCATTCATCCCTATCAAATTCCTTCTCTGCATCTAAGGAGAGGCCTGCTGCTGGAGTGTTGTCCACTAAAGAGGGGTCATTTTGTGGAGCAGAGCAGCGAGATCTAATGAATCCAACTTGGTTGGGATGAACCAAACTAGTCATGACCTTGTCTACTCTGTTTGCCAAAAGTTTGGATAGAATTTTACAGTCTCCATTAACCAGGCTTATTAGTCAGTAATTTCATTGCCACTTTTTAAAATAAGAGAAATTAGGTCCTCAGTCAATGTGGGAGGGAGCTGGCCTCAATTCAATGCCTCGTCAAACATCTATAGGAGCAATGGAGAGAACTCCTCTGCAGAGGTTTTATAAAATTTGGCCGTAAAGCCATCAGGGCCTGGGGCCTTTCCATTCGGGAGGTCCTTGATAACATCCGTGATCTCTTCTTTTGTAATCTGAGCATCAAGCAGGTCACATTGCTCTTTTGACAAAGTGGGGACAAGAACCCACGGATTTCAGGTGGATCAGCCTGCATTTCTGAAGTATTTAGTCTTCTCTAAAAAAACATGTATTGAAAAATACATGTTCTCCTTACATTTCAAAGACACATCAGTCATTGAAATGTTAATAAGTCATGCAGCACTTCTCTGATTTACCTAATAGATAATTAGCCCAGTACTTAGAAGTTGTCCAAGATGATCTACAATGAAAACCAAACGCATTACCTTAAATACTTATCAACAGTTAAACTTGAGGATGGCTTGTGCCTTCTGGCAAACGTTATAGCGTTAAACCTATTTTAACATCAAAACAGGCTACAGGTGCAGTTTTGCATGCCAGCATCCGGATAGCAGACTGTGAAACACCACAACAAAAGTGAGTTTTATCCAGTTCACCAGTCAGGAAACCAGTTTTCTCTACTGCCCCTGCTGTTAACTGAACAAAACACTAATGTAGCACTCACTTCTCTCGGTGAGTTATTGACTGATAGATAACTGAAGTTGGAAGTTGTTTCCATCATCTCCTCAATGGTTGTCTCACAGCTCTTTTTACTACTACACAGGAAATCAGTAAAAGCATAGTGGAAAATCCTTGTGACATTTTCTCATGGCATTTTGGAGCCATTTAGCACCATTAGTTTTGTTACTTAACATCATGTATCTGTGACATGAACTAATAGATATGCATAAATCACATTTTCATTTACATATTAATGGAGCAAGCAATTTCTGGATTTTTCTTGTGCCAAAAACAAAACTTTCCCTATCACAAACTCTCCTAAGCTCCACAAATCATGCAGCATTACTTACCCTGACTTTAAATTAAATATCCAACTTGCTTAGTAATTAATATGACTGTGATTTTCTTAAAATGGCACCATGTGCATATGTGCACATGAGACCTACATCATGTTTTTGAGTTCTTGTTCATTGCAGGAAAGAAGTTCTTTTTGATGAACCAAAATCTCAGAACATAAATTGTAATTGTGAATAACAATTAAAGGCCTTCTAAATTTCAGCCTGTAAGTTTTAAGGAGTTACATTTCTTTTTAAATATGCACACAAAAGTGCACCAACTTTATGGAAATGATCATTTGTCAGTGAGTTGGTCAGTGTTAATGATTGTTTCTTTACCAGTGCAGAAGTGCGAGCTCCAACCACGTTCTGTGGCTTCTGTCCCGTTACTGTTAAACCGACTGAGATGGGAGAGTAATTGGTCCAGAGCCAGTACTCATTGATTTCACAGAATGGCCTTGAAACCAACCTCCAGCTTGTTAACGTAAAATCATTTACAATTACAAAGTCACTTAATCATCACAAGCTCTCGAAACCCTACCACACACAAGGGTGCACCCAATCAGATGCTCCATCACATGTAATCTGACACCTCACACCATTTTAATGTGTTAGCACCAAGCATATGTCCACCAGAGGAATTTTTAACAAGCCTGAAAAAGTGGACCTGGTATTATGACAGATGGAGCGAGTACACACATACTCAAAGTGACGAAAACACCATCAATGTTGGTTATATGTTTATACAGCCAATGAAGGTGCTTCAGGTGGAGAAAACCAACAACATACAAATTTAAAAGACTGTGGTACCGGACAGGAGTGTACACCCCAGTGTAGAAATGTGTATACCAGATTTACGACGCTGTGCATACTTATGACTCACTTTTATAAATCTCAATTATTTTTGTAATTTTATGCACGTGCACAAATCATACTTGTATATGTATGTATACACGTATGTATGTATGTATGTATGTATGTACAGTGTGTGTGTGTGTGTGTGTGTGTGTGTGTGTGTGTGTGTGTGTGTGTGTGTGTGTGTGTGTGTAATATTATTATTGTTATTGTTATTATTGTTATTTTCCAGTACCCATTCCCTTACTCTCATCTTCCTCAACCATGCCTTTGTACTTTATGCAAAATGTGATTTTATGTGGTCTTGTTTTTACAAAGGAATACATTTCTGTAAAGTTGTTGAAGGCAGATGAAATGTTGTGTTCTGCATTAATTCAACCATTACAGAAGTGTAAATGACCTTTGCCAAGGGCACTGATGCAACCCTATATAACCAAACATCCTCATGACCTGCCCTTTTTAATGTAATGTGATTATCACATTTTATTATGCCCCTCCACCGCATTCTAGAGTCTTTAGTATGTTTTAGTGTGTTTGCAGGCTTGAAAAGTAATCAAATTAAATACCAGGAGTTCATACATGTATACCCATGTCTTCTTTGCTAAAAACAGATTTATGTATATATTTATTTTCTTGCTTGCTTCAGGTAAAGCCTCGCACAGTCTCTCAAGTTCTTCAAACATCCTTGGTGACAGATGTCCCAGGTTTTGGTGTTGCTCCATCATCTCCTCTCACCAGACACTTTCATTAGTGTGGTATGGGAGGAGGGAGTCTTTTAAAATCCCAAGAGATGGAGCACTTTCAGGCTTTCACAAATATTCTATTTTTAGATGTATAGCTTTTTTTTTTTTTTAGTTTGTCATCGAGATCTAAGAACAGGTACAGGAAGCCTTGTCCAAGACAGACAGATGCATAGGTAGAGAGAGGTGGGAATTCTGTCCCTCCAGTGAATCAAAGGGAGATGGTGACAAAGTCTGAGCACACAGAGTATAGGTAGAGAAGCGGTGGGGGTTTAAAAAAAAGGTGACGCCGGTAGAAATTTATTTCAGCCTGAGTAAATCAGTCATGGTTTTTCTGCATCTGCAGAAAGAAGCCAGGGTGTGGCCTCAACAGCAGATGTTATTCAGTGCAACATGAAAAATGTTTTATACCCTGTCAAGTGTAAATGTGGGAAGTGGATTTCAACTGTTTCTTTTCTCTGTGCTCACCAAGGTGATTTTATTTGATTGTATTACTTTTTCCTAAAAGCAGCCATGCAGAATGTTCATCAGTGTGAGAGAGCAAAGCAAGCTGTTCTATCACATTTGCGCCAGGCTGCAGCCTGAGGCAGCCTGATTTTATTAAATGATGCTCTTATCATGAGGCGAGAAAATCCGCACCTAAACTTACCTAGTCTTTGTTCAAGCTTGGACCATTCCCAGGCTTGAAACTGAATAAAACATCCTCTATGGCCTCGAATTCAGCATGCCACTGATTGGAGCCACAGCACGAGAATATGTACCTGTTTCCTTACGTTTGTTGCAGTTATGAAGGAGAACGGTTTATTAACGTGTGCAAAGCATTATTTTCAGTAAAATGCATTTGCACTTTGTTACACATCCCAACATGATGCTACAAGTGATGGCTTTTAACTTGGTCACATCAATTGTAATCCAAAATGCTTACTACAGATTTATTATACAGAACTGGAGTCTGAAAAATGTGAAGATCCAGGGCATATAATGTTGCTTGATTGCAGATACCAGCCTAACGGGTTTAGATTTGATGAATAAATCCTGATTACCAATGATGTAGCTGGCAGACCTTGATCCAGCTGATGAGCTGCTGGCTGATTGGGTTAACGTATTTAGTGGTCTGCATTAAATGGCATCACAGCGGACATCACTTCTATCTTTTTAAGACGAGAAGATAATGTGCATTTCTCTTCCTTGCTGCAGTGGTCGGCGAGCCTTCCTGTTGGAGAACGTGCCCTGTAACAACCCCAGCTGCGACACCATCGGTCGGATGTTCCACATCCACTGGGACCTGTCGGACCTGGGAGCCATCCAGAATGCTGTCATGGCGACTTTCTTCGACATCTATGAGGATGTGAGTAGTCAGTTGATTTTCTGTTTTTCATCTACATGCAGAAGAGCATCTAAGACTTCGTTCCTGTCAGTCAGTTGTGCCGCCAAACTGACAATTCTGAGAGCTACAATATTGTTGAAAGGTGGAGAATAAATCATACATTTGCTATATAGAAAACTATTTTCTAGTTTTAATGTTTTTATGTCTTCGTGTAAAGTTGTTGCTGTTACTGCCATCAGTAAACGTAGTTTTATTTTTTTATTTTTTTTGTTCTCAGAATTATTATTTCAGATATAGACATTTAATTCTCATTTGTTATCAAACAATTAAAAGCTAATAGAGTCGCTTCTGCAAAAACTAATTTTACCCCATCTTTTCAAGCATTGTCCTCACTTTTCTTCCTAGTACAGCCATCATACCTGCTGTCACACTCTTGTTGGCTTTGTCTCTCTCTATTTTGACATGTTTTGATTTTTAAATACACTGCACAGAGCAAAGCCACATAATACACTCCTGCTGAGGCAGAGTTCAGACATCAAAACAGACACAAAACTCTCATTATAGCTCTGAATCCTGCATTGATTCAAACTAACAATGAATGAAAGCAAATAGTGTACCATATACACAAGGATGTGCCTTTCTTTGCTGGAATAATAATTGCTTCTAGTATGAACTTTCTGTTGACACAACTCTCATTATTTTTTGTTGTGGTTCATCTGTATGCTTATTTTCATTTGCAGGGTATATTAGACATGCTGGTCCTGAGCCAGGCAGAGGGCAAAAATGACTCGATTATCCATGCTTTGAAGAATAATTTTGAAGCTGATGCCTACTTTGTGAAAGTGATGGGTAAGTGACTGATTTGCCAAGTTTTCCTGGTTCTTTTTCTTCTCGCCACAGCACATAGTGTATTATCGGGGCAATTTAAAGGAAGAAAAGGGCTCATATTTTCCAAACCTTTCCTCACCACACACTTCGATTTTACTCACACAGCCCCTCCTAGACCAATTAGAATCGCTGAACACTGACAAGTCTTTTCACCAACCAACATAAAAAGCTGCCCACCTAAAACCAAAGGCCTGGAAAAATCCGGTATTTTCTTTTTTTCTTTTTTTAACTTCCACATCTTATGAGCAGTTTCCATTCTTTTTTCCCCATTAAAAATACTGAAGTGAGTTTCTCTTAATCTAGACGTCCTTTAATTACATAAATAAAAAACATTTGTATTTTAAATGCAATTGATACTGATGCACGATGTAACGCTAAGCACATGAAACCTAAGCTGTTATTTCATGTATTCCTTCCTCTGAGCTGAATGTAACCTGTTACTATAGTAACCTGTACAGTTTCCAAATGGTTGTTGTGTCTTCTGGGAAGAGAGGCACTGAGCTTTCTCCTCAGGCAGTTTGAGAGATCACACCTGACCTCATGCTGATTAATGCATTGGATACCAGCTGTGCTGTTAGTTTATTTAAACATATTAAGACTGTCCAGCAAAACGCAGACATCACTGACAAAGTACGACAAGAGTAAAGACAATTAAATCCTTCAGCCACCTTAATCCAGATATTATTCTATTAAATACCATAAATACCTATTTATATTGAATCCACAGTATATAAAACTATCCTGTATCATAATACAGTGTTATTGTAAGTACCAAAATGCTGCCCTTCTCCTTCCACTGCACTGAACGTCAGCAGTCGTGCCCTGATACACCTCCATAGATGCTGCTTAGTTTTTATGATGTGACCTAAGGATAAGATGAGATTAGTTATGTCACAATGAGTGGATGAAATTTAGCATACCGGAAGTTTTTTTGCAGAAGCAACCATTAGGCTCACATTTGAACAGATTCATTAGTTAATTAAAGACTAACTTTAGAAGGTATCGTCAAAACATCTACAAATGTTTTTATACTTTTAGAGGAGAAATCCCACTCCTAGTCCTCAATTTCTGTTGACATTGCAGCACATTTTGGAAAAATTACATCAGCCATCTGGAAAACCCCAGTCTCTTTAACCTATAGTGAAATAAATGCGACTGCCATTTGACATCAGTTTGAATCCAAGCGCAGCATAAGTGGTGAAGACACCACTGATGACATGAGTAAAATACACATGAGGACAAAGACGATGAAAGTGGGAGAAAAGCATCAGTTCCAGCAGCTGTCTTTCAGTGTAAATGGAGGAGCTCTGCCTTCTGTGATCAGCTGTTCGAGGTAAACGATGCACAAAAACAGAGTGAGACATATCAATAGACGTGACATTATACTGTGGCCCACTTTCTCCAGGTTTTGTCTAATTGTCTCTAATTGACAAAATGATCTAATGGATCCGAGAACACAACCGTAGGCCTTTAAAACGCTGTTACCATGGAAAGCTGTGAAAATGTGATTTATATCCTTTGTCACTTTTGTGTAGATACAACAACCAAAAACAGCACCATGTGACAGAGAATCAATATCTTACTGCTGCCCAGTGAAATTTATAACATTACTGATGCACTAACTGTCAAGTGCAGCCAGATGATGGTATCCATCAAAAAGAAATTGTAAAGTAGAGAGGATTAGATCATATCAGTGTCTTTAAGTGTTATCTGTCTGGGTCTCTTCAACATCTACACCATATGAATTACAAACTACAAGCCTTCCCACATTACATGGTTCCCACAATCTTCATTACTGTTTTTATCCATCCTCCATCCATCTTATAGACCCGCTCAATCCTAAACAGGTCACGGGGTCTACTGGATCCTGTCTCAGTTCATTACAGGTGAAACGCACCTGTCTATTGTTTTTACACAAGTAAATATTTAAACTTTAAACTAATTTTTAAGAGTAAGTATATAGCCTATAGCCTTAGAACCACCAACCAGGGGACTGGCACCGTCTGCCCTGTTGCATTAAACATAAACAAGTTGAGATCAGAGATGATGGTTCGGCTGAGCCTGATGACTCACAGAGTCATGCTGGGAAATGTGGGGTCAGTGGATTCCTGTAAACACAAACCACAAGATGTTTAAAAAAAAAAAACAACACTACCTGTCTTAACCTTCTAAGACCTGCTGCAATTTTTTTTCTTTTTGCGTTGGGCCCTCGTTAAGAAATGAAATGTTCTGACTCGGAGAACACAACGTGTGACGTCCACGTATGTGTACGGTCATGATTTCAGCTCGGTGAGTCCTAAATGACAACAACATTCCAGTTGTTACACTAGTTGGTCTAAACCTTCTTTTGTTGATGTCCTTTCTTTGAGATAAACTTTATTTGCTCTTCAGTAGCATTTTAACACAATACTTTTTTTTGTGAGGGATTCTGGGTAATTAAAGTGAGAAGACAAAAGGGAATATGGCATGTGTTCCCTTCAGTAAATGAATCCCCTCAGGATGAGGAGGACAGAAGCAGCTGATGTCTCTGTTTTTGTCAGAGGATAAACATTATGGTTTGGGTTCCATCTGCGTATTGTAAAATGATTTTGAATAATTCTGTATTTCCTAAAATACAGAGTAAAATCAGTAATTATTTTGCCAGCCTTTCGGTCCTTGCATATAGGCGTGTACGACCTTGACACCTTCCTTCCTAATGCTCAACATTGTTTCCTTTGATGCCGTCTCTCTGAATGCTGCTGTTCTGCTCGGTATCCATGTCTTGTCTCACTGCAGTAATTCAAACCGCATCCACACCAGCAGACGCACAACAAACACTGTCATCTCCCCTACATCTCCTCTATATTTTACTTTACCTTTTACCTTTTTGTTGCTGTAAATATTTCATACATGCTCTGCGTGTTGCATTTTCACTGCATCTAGATGACTACTGAGCAGCAAGCAAGCAAAATAAATGGATCTGTCAGGTGTTACACCGTGTCAACATTTCATTCCTCTCGGTTGTGGATGTGCACTCAACTGCAGCTTAACACCCCCCTCCCTCAAAATCCCCAGAGGGAAAATGGTTTATTTACCTTTTTTTTAGGGGCCTCGGACAGCATAACTAATAGTGTTACTCTTTAATAAGCGAGACTGAAAGTGTGAACTTCATATTTAGTCTTGACACATAATATCAGCTGGTGGGGTGTCTTTGTAGACGGCCTAATCCAGTCCTCCGTGCTGTAAGATGGAATCCTATTTTCTCAAGATGACATTCCTCAACCTTCTCCTGCAAATTATTGAACAACATCTGCTGGAGGATTGACTTTTTGTTGGGTCCAGTGTATGTGTACGCATGTACAGTTTGCAAGTGAAAACCAACATCCCATGGTGAACATGGACTCTCCAAATCACTCACAAGATCCATCAGGCACCTCAAACAGCAGCCTCGCCTTTGTGCCTGCTAGAGGCCGAGACTATTACCAGGTTTATCACATCAAGCTCACCCAAACCTGCAGCTACTCTGACATCTGATCCGTCCACACACCTGACATTCACAGGTGCACTTCCATCATAACCTGCACTGTTGTTGCTACCGTATTTGAGCATTTATTATTTATGACCAGGCTGGAGGTTTGCGAGTGGAGCCGCAGACCATCAGAAGACTTGACAGCTGGAATTCCATTTTGTGAAAAATACAGTCCTTGGGAGGTTAGGAAGGAAGCACGTCAGTCCTCCATGTCAATTCGGTTTGACGCTGAATCAAAGCAGGTTCCTCTGACGTTGGTTGAATATTATTTAGTGCATAGCTGTGTTTCATTCACAGACCTTGCAGTTGCTGGTAGCGTCAGTTGGGAGTTTGCGGGCTCGTTCCACACAACATGGAGGAAAGACTGTCCACCCTCTGTCTGCCATGCTCAAGCACAAAGAGACAGCTCTGAAGAAGTCCAGCCTGTCTTTGATGCTCCACCTCTCGTTAAAAACCAGAATCTCATAGGATGATCTTTTCTAATCTGACCATGCATTGAATAAAATGACATTTTAAGCATTAGTTTTACTTTGTTGTGTGTCGTGCTGATTTTTAGTAGGGATTTCATGATGGAGTAGTCATCTCATAGTGTGGAGAATAATCTTGTATGTAAGCTTAATCCAGGGATCCTCGTGCTGGTTTTCTCCTCTAAACTCTGGGTTGCTATATTTGTTTCGCAAGTGTTTCCTGTTATAGCTCATAATATATAGTCACGTTAGTACTTTCACAAGAGTTGATCACAGGTTTTTAACTGATGTCAGAGTCCTGTCATCTGCAGAAATACTCGTATGACTCTGCAGTTGTGAGATTTATCAGTGATGGACAAGAGACTGAGTACAGAAAACTGCTGGACCGCTTTGTGGCGTGGTGTGGGAACAATCATCTCATCTTGAATGTGAACACAACTAAGGAGATGATTGTGGGTTTTAGGAGAGCCAGGATTTAGTCAGATAGTTTTGAGAAGAAGTGGAGGTGGTGGAGGAGTATAAACACCTCAGTGCTCACCTGGACAGCAGACTGGACTGGAGATACACTGATGCTGTTTATGAGAAAGGCCAGAGCAGACCGCTACGGGAGATAGATCCTTCAGACCGCTACGGGAGATCCTTCAGACCGCTACAGGGGAAGTGTATTGTTTTTACAAGAGTAAATATTAAACTTTAAATTGACAATTTGACCAAACAGGGGACTGGCACCGCCTGCCTTGTTGCATTAAACATAAACAAGTTGAGATTAGAAATGACGCCCACAGCTATAAACCTCTACAAGGAATCTTTAAAGAGACTTAAATTGTGACTACTGTAACAATTTTCTTCAGGGATTAATGAAGTATTTTTTAATTAGAATTTTAATATTCTGAAGTTGCAGATTAAATCCAATTTATTTTTTGTGGCAGTAACAGGCAATATTCACATGTTGCCTATGTTGTTTTTTAATGTCTGCCAAATTAAGAGGATGTACTGATTTTTTTTTTTTTGTTATTAAGTTGGTGTAGCTCAAAGTGTGAAGGATTATTACATTTTCAGCGTTTGTCCTCAGAGGATGAATTGACGTCACTGATCCTCGGACCTTACTTCTAACATCACTAAGTCTAAGTCTGTAATTGAACAAGATATTGAAGTTTCTTTGAAGATTGATCGCAATGAATTTGATAATCCCTCTTTTTTTTTTGTTTTTTTTTTTGTTTGGTTGTTTTTTTTTTACATGCCGACTGCTGTGCACATATTCATGGTGTCGCATTGAGAATTATGTGGTCGCGCAGAACAACTTGAATGGGTTTAGATTCTTGTTATTGTGTGAAAAGACCTCAGGACCTTTTTTTTCCATATTTTCAATAAATGTAGAAAAGTTTTCATCTCTTTACCTTAACGTTCTTTTAATCTTTAAGGATATAGCAGTTACTTTTATTAAATGACCAAAGGTCCAAACAAACAATTACCTTAATTAAAATAACAATGTCCAATAAGCTTTTAATGCAGAGCAGATTGACTAGTATCTTCTCTTTATATCTGCAGTTAGTGTTCCTGTCAGTTTCAGGGCCTCCAAAATAAGACTTATTTTTGGGCTGTGGTCACTCTTGCAGCCATGAGACTAGAACACTTAGAGACAATTGGCTCGTCCATCACTGTGCGCTTCTGCCAACTGGAGCTGGAGGAGATCAATTCCCACAACTACTGCAGAGCCATTTGACGAGGTACTGAATGCCAGTTGTATCCTTTGTCTTTGGAAACAAATGCAAAATGTTAGAGTGTGTGTGTGTGTGTGTGTGTGTGTGTGTGTGTGTGTGTGTGTGTGTGTGTGTGTGTGTGTGTGTGTGTGTGTGTGTGTGTGTGTGTGTGTGTGTGTGTGTGTGTGTGTGTGTGTGTCCAGTATAAAATGGGATCATGACAGAGTTAAGAAAATAGTTCAGAAACTTTGTGACTTGATTTTCTTGAGAGGTAATTCCCAGTATGCCTTGTGGGTACTTTAGATATCTATAGTCTTCACCACATACTTATTGTCAACTGAAACAGGGATGCACAGTATGTGTGACAGAGATGATATAATATTATACGATTATATAATTTCACAAAAAGAGCTATCTATCACTCCTTGTTGACATCTTATGGTTTAATTTTTCCCCTTGTTGAGCTACTTTGTTGCTCCAGGACCAAGTCCACGTAACACAATTCTCTGAATAAGAAAGTACCAAGTAAATGGCAACTTCACTCGAAGTAAGGACCGAGTTAAGATGTCTAGTGTGCTGATTGTAGATTATTGTATACATGTAATCACTTGAAAGGCAATATAACATCCTGTTGAAGTTTTCGCTGTATTTTCCAACACCAAATGACCTCCTCGTACACCAGTTGTCAAGTAATTAGGGATGAAATTAAGTATAAAACAAATAAATAGCACAGAAAATAGGAACAAGCCCATGGATGTTGAATTACATGCTGCAGGAACCGATGCTCAACCTTCCTCACAACAGCATCGTGGCAACGCATGATGATGGGTGTTTTCACGTCTCTTCATCAAAACAATTAACAACCAATTAATGTTCATCCTGCTCAGAACACATTAAGCTCTGAAACAGTCCGAGCCCACATGTACAATTTCAGTTTGATTGGCTGATGAAAACCTCGATACGAAAACCTTCCTCAACTTCGATTGGGTTCAGTCACATCTTTGCAGTGCACCTGTTGTATTGCAGATGTTTCCGCCTGTCTGTGGTTGCCTTCACCCTCCGGTTAATATCAGACAAGACCCTTCTTTGGGACATTCAGCAAACAAACGGATCACATTTATATTTCTGTTACAATGGAAACCAAGTGTCATCCAAATTATTTTACTTTGTATGAAGTCATGCAGTCCATGCTGTGTTGGGTATCTGGAGCCTCTCATTATCCATGACATCTGTCAGAGTTGATGTTTTGACTGATCATGTGATGTATCACAATCACTAAATCTGAAATCTGATGTGTGTTGAGACGGAGTTTTTAAGTCATTAGATTTAGACACATTTGGAATGAGCAGGTGTGTTTAAAACTTTTAATGGTCTCATCAATTATTATTCTAGCATGCAGCTGATCATTAGTGATCTCATTCTTGCCATCTTCTTTTTTACCATTTATTGAGGACGTCAACAAATGAATAACCAGGCATTCATATAATCTTCAGTCACCTACAAAGAATTGTCAGCAGCCTGTACTGTCGGCACGGTACTAATTTCTCTCATGCGTTGCCAGTCCTCAAATATCATGAAGAGGAACTAAGTGTGGGTTTTCTGTGATGATAAAAGACCTGCTCAGTCATGTGGCCACATCAGTAGGATGTTCTCAGATCACAGGGCCATGCATAACTTTCACATTTTATACAAAGCAAAGTGGATCTATATTAAGCTGTAAGAGGCAAAGTGGTACTTGGTGGACAGATGGGTGGATGATTACTGGTGAAGAGGGAGGAGATGAGAGAAGTCATAAACTCCAGAATTAGAAAGAAGGATAAAGTGATTGCTGATGGAACGGAGAGGGGGGAGGGGATCTCTATGCATCACCGTCTCCAAGTGGGTGTGTTTGTGTGTGGAAAAGAGATGAAGAGAGAGACTGACAGGCAGAACTGTATGAGTTGATTAGTTTCCTGCTCACTTATTAAGATGCAGATTAGCTGCATTGAGAAACATCTGGAAGCTTTTCTCAGACCCTCACGCTTCCATCTTCTCTCCTCTTCACTCACATCCCTTTTCATCACTTCTCCCTTCTTCAAACCCCAACCTCTTCTCTGTCCAGATTTCCTGATCTAATCTTTCATTATTCTTCATGCTTGCTTCGTTCATTTATTCCCATCTAAATCGCTCAAGAATCCATATTCCATTCTAGTTTCACCTCTTTTCTTGCTGTCACCATGTCATCATTCTTCCCATGTTTCTCCTCAAGAATCCTCTTGTTTCCTGTCCTCCTGCTCTTATTTTCTTTAAGTCTATCAGTCAGTACCGTCTTTTATTCTCTGTCCGTTTTATTTAAATGACATCAAGAAGAAAAAATGTGCAGTTTTTGTTCTTTATCTTTCCGAACAGTGATTTGTTTTTACTAAGACTGATAAACCAGGATGTTGACCAGCTTTTAGATTAAAAAAGATCTAGCCTCTGCAACATTCCTCTGGGCTGTGATGTTCGGGGTTCTTTGCCATGTTTAATCACCCAGTATCAGCCGAGCTTTTTCTGTAGGACGGGTTATAAAACATTTTACTCTAGAATACTTTAAACCGAGGAGTTTATTGTCGAGTCATGACTGCATGAGGCAGCATGGCGCACCATGCTTTGCAGTTTGGGCTGACATGCTGTTTCTTTGTGCAATGAATTATATCTTCTTTTTTGTTTCATCTCTAAAGGATATTGTTCCAGACATGTTGTGGTTTGTAATAGTGCAGCTTTGCAGAGCTAAGCCCTGATGTCTCATTCTTTATTGACAGAAGAGGCTTTCTGTTTGTGTATATAACCGAAGACCGAAACCAGAAGCTGTCGAATGGTAGAATAAGGGCTGAAAAGTGAGTTATTTTTGTTGGTATCTTGGTAAAGAAGAGTTCTGGCATGTTTGAGTGGTTTTGGTCCAGTATCAAGCTGGAGTGATTTCTGAGATAAGGCTGCAGGTATAGTTCAGAGAAAGTCAGGGATTTCCAGAGTCAAAAAGTGACAGAAACAGTAGGGTTTGGGTCCATGGGACTCTGCTCGGAACGTCGCGAAGCAGATTATCTTCAACCAGCAAACTGGTACAATTAGATTTCTCTGAAATACTTCTCAGGCTCAAGTGAGATTGACTGGCAAGTACGTCTTTGTTCTGGCAGATATTTCTCCAGAGATTAAAACTGGTCTTTATAGTGGGGATATCTGAGGATTACCAATGGCTCAGTATTGCAGTATTGCATTGCTTAATTACCACCTCTGTAATGAGGCAAAAAGAGCGAGTGAGCCACACCAGAAGCAGCAAGGAACATGCACTATGAAGGCACCCTCTCCTCTACGGGCATCACCTGGCCCATGTCTGACTAAATTAAGTTTCTGATGGTCCCTCATTGGGTCCAAGTCCAGAATTGGATGATTAAAAAAGAAAATCCATGAACACTGCTCCAGACCATAATCTTCCCACGCCACTAGTTATTGGAGACAGTGGCCATAACAGTTCACGCCTAAGGGAGAGGCAAATATTAGAAGAATAGAAACCCTTTTGGTGTTGTATAGTGCTACTATCAATATAACATTCATATTATAGTAAAATATACTGAGGTGTAAGGCATGTATCACAGTCTGTCCAAAACTACTGAGGTTTTCTTGTTTGGTCATAACAGCATCCTCACTGGAAGCGTCTACCAACTGTTCTGGGGCAGTGAGGATGTGTCACTGAAACGAGTGAACAAAGGAAGGTCTTTCAGGGATTTAATCCCCCGCAGTAGCACGGTGCCTTGGTTTATTTACATCTCAGACAGAAAAGAAAGACATCCCTATTAGATCAGATGGGGATTTGACCATTTTAAAAACCTATTTTCTTTTAGTTACCTTTTTCTTAATTGCAGTTTTTGTATATTTCCCCATGTTAAACTGGCATATTTGAAGTTATTTATTTTGTTTATTTTGTTGTTTTTCAACCAGCTAAGCAATTTATTACCAGTTTTACCAATTTATTTCCACAAAAACTGTACACGAGCACAGTTGATGCTGCAAGTACTGCCAGTCCTGTTCATGTCATCCTTGTAACATGGGTCACCAAATTAAGGGCGGGTAATTTCTTTTTTTTTTCTTTAAGAGCAGATGTCACTTCACTGCCTGTTTTAATGCAAGATGCAGGTCAAGTGTACATGAGCAAAAAGAAAAAAAAAGTGTACATGGGCATGTGCCGTGCCCGTGCATTTTTGCGAGCAGCCCTGCAGTCAGCATAACCAGCCTGAGGACAATTGGAAGTGATGAGCATCTCGGAGTACGTTCTGCTCAGCTTTCACTTGTTGTGTAACTCTGTGTGCGCATCTGCGTGCCTCGACACTGTGTATGCTTGGGTCTTGTTGATTCGCATGTGTAGCCACGAGCGCTGACACGGCATGTCATGTTTGCCTATCAAGGTCTGTTCATCCCATTTTCGTGTGTGTGTGTGTGTGTGTGTGTGTGTGTGTGTGTGTGTGTGTGTGTGTGTGTGTGTGTGTGTGTGTGTGTGTGTGTGTGTGTGTGTGTGTGTGTGTGTGTGTGTGTGTGTGTGTGTGTGTGTGTGTGTGGAATTCTCTGATTATGCCAAGATATGACGTTATCCGGCCAAACAGCTAAAGACGATATTCTGTGTTATGTTTGTATGTGATGTGTATTACATGATAAGTGCAGTTCCAGACATCCTATTTCCATTAAATTATCTCTCTTAACTGTGAGGCTTCAATAATTGAGCTTTTTTTCTGGCACAAGACTTCATACTGAAAGGGAAGGCCTAAGCAAACTGGCAAATGATCTGCCAGAGCAGTGACTTCAGATTATTTTATTTTCAAACTTAAAAAGAACTTGCAGCAGCCGTACATTTATGGTAAATATAAAACAATCTGATATAATGGATTTTATTTAATTACTGTTGTTATTTTTGAAACTTTGGTATGAGGCATTACAAAATGAATTCGTTCATGATTTATTGGAAAGACTTCCAATAATGAAGATCTATAAGGCTGGATAGATGTTCCTGGAGAAAACATCAGCCGTTTTCACACCGACCAACCCGGTGTGTACCGGCCAGCTTATCCTCCACTTGATTAGGTTTGTCCTGCAGAAGTACTTCCATCCATCTTTATATTACACTTGTAAACAAAGGCCGCCAGCCCCACCAAAGCCGGTAAAAGATTTGTATGCGTGCGAGTGAGAGAGAGAGGATGTCATATCGACAACAGACAGAATCTATTCCCCACAGGAAGTGAGGGAGCTGTTCCAAGGATCAAGGATGATTGTAGCCAGGGAGGAGCTGTTATGTTGTTGTTACATGGCAACCACCGACTGAAGTATTGACAACAAAGACGGCTTCACAGAACTCTCTATAAGTGTGGCAGTCTGGACCACACACACAAAAACCCACTTTGACTCTATTTTAGTTGGATTATATTATTGTGGATATGAGGCCATCTCTGATTCCTTGATTATCGAAACATTTGTTGAGTTGGTTGCCTCACACATTTTTGTTAACCATAGTACCGGGAGGGGATCCCGGGTAAAACCCAGGGCACGCTGGAGAGGCTGTCTCTCGGCTGGCCTGAGAACGCCTTGGAATTCCTCCGGAAGAGCTGGAGCAAGTGTCTGGGTTGAGGGAGGTCCGGGCATCTCTGCTAGACTGCTGCACCCGCGACTGGTCCCGGATAAGCGGGTGAGAATGGATGGATAGTGCCATGAAGCAGCAGGATTTGTTATTGTTGGTTCTTTTTTGCACTGATATTGGGTCATTGATTATAAAGCCATTACAGTCTGTGGTTTTTATTTTTTCAACTGTGCCCTCTATTTACTGAAAAAGGTCAGCGCACAGTAATCGCTGTGTTTCCCTTGAAGTAATAGATTTTTTTAAATGTTTTATATTTTACCAAACTTGTTCCCAGGTCTGTCTTGTTCTGCCACTTGCTCTAAGTAATAAGGAATCAACGATAAAGGACATATGAATAATGAGATCATGAATTCAGCAAGAACAGAAAGTTTGCAACAGTGAGCTAAATAAGAAGATAAAGCACATTTAATTTGCTCTATTTATAAATTAGATTCTGCTGCTTTCGTTCTCTGCTGATTCTATTGTTCTCTTTACATGCATATATTGAATTGACTTATACTTTATTTATTCATTCCTTTTGGGACAAATAAATAAAGTACTGTTGCAGCAAAAATTAAGAATAAATGGAGAATAAAAACCTGAATTTAGTTGACCAACATTAGGACATTTGAAGGTGTAGCAAAGAGTAAAGTATGGGTGAAATCTCCTGGGATAACATTGACTACATGGGTGGGTTGCAGTGCTTGTGACCTGGCAGCAGTTTAGCTGATGTCGTTTTTAACATATTCAGGTAACACAGGTAGAAAACCTTTAACAGAAACTGAAATTCAGCACTTCATTATATGGAGCAGCGATGTTCCTTCACAGTAATACCTTCATCTTAACAAGCACTGCACTCTTCTTTTATTCTTGCTCTTCTGTTTGCAGCTTTCTTTAATAACCAGGAACTCTGAATATGTCCGTGCAGCAATGTGGTGGTAGTACTTAATACTCGATAGTCTCGGTTGTTCTTCATCAGTGCTCCAAGCTCTTCCATGTGATGTTACAGTGATCTGTCTTCCTCCATGGTAATTCAGAGTTTCCTCTTCCTCTTCCTTGACCTCAATTTTACCCCTGTCGCACTTTCTCAGCATCTCCTCTTCAGGACATCTAATTTTGAGGGTATAACTTATAACTTGGGCTTTTGAAAGCTTTCCTCAGATGTAGACAGCTTTCTTGGTATCCATCATAACAGATGTAAAAGAGCCAAAATTACTTTTTCTAAAGAAGCCCTTTAATAAGCACAAAAATAAAATTTTAATATATATATGGATGGATGGCATCCTCCGTGCATCTGTTGTTCTTGTACACAAAGTGGTAACGGTACAGGCCGGCAGGGATGAAGGCTATTATGTGTGCTATTACCATTTTTAAAGCACTTCATAACTATTACCGGGCCGATAACCTGACCGGAGCCAATGCAGTTTGAGGCCATGCTTTGACTCGGGCATTGTAAAAACTTACCCGTTACAAGGTCCTACTTGAGTGTCCGATACATGACCTAACATTTAAACTGATACTTTTAGAGTAGAGTAGTTTCCAGTCCATTCAGTCACTGCAAAGTCCTGTGGCTTCAAAACAAGCCCAAATCATGACTCATCCACCACCATGCGAGAGCTGATATGAAGCGTGACCATATGCTGCTTACGTTTCTCTAAACGATGGGCATTATGGTCAAACATCTGTACACGGATAAATGTCACAGTAGTCTTATCTGGGGTAAACAAAGTTCAGCGTGTGCTAAGACCCTAAGAGATTTCCTAAATCCCTGTTTGGGTTTCTAAATGATCTGTTGATCTCACAGACATGATGCTGAAGTTAAAAATAAACAGGTGTGAAATAATTTCCTGTACTGCAAAATGAGTGTAAAAAGTGCCACTGCACTGAACTCTCCTTAGAAGATAGTGGAGTGTTTGTAAGCCCCGGCACTGTTGACTTTGAGTCTTTCTGCTGTGTTTGTCCTGCGATCTCACGTCTTTTATCTTCTCTTCCCTTCCTTTGCCTTCCAAATGAGACTGACTTCAAGCAAACGATGGTTTAATCGTTCTCTGTCATTGACTGATTCAGTGTCACAGACAGCAGAGACGGCACCCTCAGCCTTAACAGCAGGAATGTATATCTAGTGATGAATAATCCCATCCCTGTGATTTATTGATCTTTGTTTTCATTGATTCAAAGCCTGTGATGTGTTGATCCCTGGGTTTTTTGTTTTAGTTTAGGCCCCATTCAGTGTAGTTTCTGGTGCTCTACAGGAATCAGGCCGAGCCCTAGACTTTGGGAGCTAACAGCTGTTTACTCAGAAGTTCAATATATGATTATTTGTTTACTTGTTTTCTGTAACACCTGTGTACTATGGAGAAAATGGACAAATGTGTTAAATGACAACATAACAAGGAACATGCTTAGACATGAGGGTATTTTTCCCTTTCAAAATGAAAGTTAATTCTGAGAAATATTTTTCAAGATATTAAGACAGCTGTATGTGTTGTGGTCAGTTTGGGTCAAAGTCTGCATGTTTATCTTTAATGGGGGCTCTGGCTGAGTCCTGCTTCAGGCATATTCTTAATAAGCTCGTGAACTTCAAAGCGCAAATTTGCTTTTGCAACACGTACGGCATTTCATTTTTTAAATCAAAGCATTAACTGAAAAAAAAAATACTCTTGTTTATTTGAACAAAGTGATAGCTGACGAGTTGCCATGTAAAAGGATCAGAAAAGGGAATATTGCCATATACAGTGCTTTAATACGAGCTCATTTGCATTCTACATTGGTGTTATTAGTCACAGCTCATTTTGAGGTTGGATGGAGTTTACCAAAGAAGAAAGGGTGGAGAAATATCACCTTTGTTGCTTTATTAAAGCATATTTTAGTGTTTGCGATTATAGAGACACTTGGAGAGAGAAATAGAAGAGACACTTTTCACTTGTGGAACTGCATGTTTGTTTTAGGTATACCGTAAGATATACTATCAGTTAAAAGATTAAAATAATGATATGAAAAATAATTATGTATGTATATGTATATTGTAACAATGGCAATGTCCCCCAAACGCTACCCCGACGTGTTTGACAGCTAATGAAGGTAAAAGTAAAGCTACGTGGAGGAGAAAATCAGTCTATATCATAATGTTGGTGGGTTTTGTCTTTTTTTTTTTTTTTTTTAAGGCTCCTGCTACACTAAAGCGAGTCCCCCCCCCCCCCCCCCCCCCCCCGACACAGACAACTGAAGAATATTAAATAAATGTGGGTGAAAAACGTTTTTCTTTCTGCAGGACTGGTTTGTGGAAACACATTTTAACCACTTGAGGTGACTACAATACCTGAATAAGACTGAAATAATATAACCGCACTCTTAAATAAAGACCTGTAAATATGGCTCGAATTAGTACATTATTTGATTATCTTTTGAATGCAAAAGGGTGAAAACGTACATCTCAAGTTTCAATGCAGGAGTGACCCAGAGTGTCGTCAGTAAAATCTCCATCACAAGGACAAAGTCTGCACATCAGCGTTTTGCATTTTAGCACCAAAGACGACGCGTTAGTTACACAAACAAACACATCTATTTGATCCTGAAATGACAGTCTAATGTGCAAACCATGTTTTGACAAACTACAACCCAAACTCCAAAGAAGTTGGGACCCTCTGAAAAATGTAAATAAAAACAGCGTGGAGTAATTTGAAAATCTCATAAATGCATATCTTCTTCACAATCAGATGTTAAGAGCAAGACATTTTACTATTTCATTAAAGTATTAGTTTTTTCAATGCAGGGGCAGTAACGTGTCCCATAAAGGTGGACAATGAAGGATTGGAACTAAAATGAGCCACCTGGAGGAACCTCTTGCAACTAATTCAGTTAATTTTACAGATCAGTGACATGACTTTGTATAAAAAGAGGATCTTATCGAGACAGAAGCTCTTAGAACATAGGCAGGTTCACCAATCGGCGACAAACTGTCTGCAAATGTAAAAATACTTCGGGAAAACTCTTCCTCTGTGTGGAGTTATCATCACTTCCAGTCCATAATATCATCAAAACATCCCAAGAACCTGGAGAAACCTCTTTGAGCACTTAACAAATCAGAATTTGATGTTTGTGAGCTTGGAGCCCTCAGGTATGCATAGAAATGTAGACGTACCGCAAGTAAATTTAAATTTGCTTTGTAGGTACATCGAGAAACCATCCGTTAGAGCTCATTAACGATGCCCAAGAGTGATGGGAAGCCAATTAGAGCCGTCTATCCTTCTAGAGAGTCTCTGGGTGGGCTTAACACGATCACAACAGAACTGCGACGTTGTAATCTGGATGTAAACACAGAAGATGACTGCAACGGAGGAAGAGCAGCTTTAGCTTCGACAGTTAACGATCGAGTTTTTCTGCGAAAATGAACCAGAACAGACGGCACGCAAATCATTCCATTGCAAGATAGATGTATTCGCCAACAGGCAAAAAGGTAAAAGTTTGATTGCTCCTCTACACAACACACACTCTCGTCGACTCGTTAGTGCCACCCCTTAAATGTGACGGCCCTATGGGTAATTATCATAATTGGAGTTCTATAAACAGGAACTTGGGAATTTTGTTGTCTTCAGTGTTTAGTGGGTGTTTTTTATGCCACTGTTATACATGTTGCAGAGGAATAATACGCCATTGTCGTGCACACAGATGATTTCCATAACTGCATGTCCCTGTGACATCTCTGATCAATAAAGCACCTAACAAAGCTGAATAATTCTCATTTTCTCACGTCACTGTACCCTACTGACCAACATCTTTCAGAAAACTACAGGAAATGATTATCTTTGCAACCAATGCATATTACTTTGTCTACTTCTAAAACCCACTGAGATCTGCAGAAACGGTGCAACTCATCCGCTTCAACTCCTCTTGCTTTTATTTTCTATTAAGGTGGTGGCTTGACCGTCATTCCTTTTTTAACAGTGAATTCACCATAAAGTGGTGTAGATTTAAGTTTACAAGATGCACCTGATAGGTTTTATGAAGTGCCTTGTTCTATCTTTCTGTAGTCTAGCCATTTTTCAAAGTGACATAGGTGCGAAATCTCTGCGTTTCTTTTTTTTTTTAAGTGGAGCACAACTGTGCACCTCAAGTCTATATTGTATGACAAGACTGCAGAGCAAGAGCTTAATGAAAGCTCGAGAAGGGCGTATGTGTGCAGTCGGAGGTAAAAAGAGTGCAGCCTACTGTGGGTGCGTGTGAAAGGATATCAGAGAGCAAGTACAACAGCAGGGTGTGGAACAAAAATAGAAAATCAGTCTGTGGCAAATAAAATTTTATTGTGGCAGGTTACTACAAATGTATTGCCACGTGAGAAGCATTACTCTGACTGTGGGGCTTCAATAAACGGCATCTCTCATTTTAATATACTCTGCTTTCGCACCCAGATATGCGCTCAGGTGCTACAATTTGACATGGCTCACTTTAATGTGACTCTTTACTCAATAGAGCGTCTTTAATTCGTTGAGCAGCAGCTCAGATATATTTAGAGCCCCAGACAACAACAGAACATGTGTGGACAGGAGTCAAATACAGGAAAGATAAATGGAGTGAGCTGAAACTTGAAAATATGTTCAAGTGGAGATGTGAGCGCCACGTGAAGTTGTTTAAGAGCGGGTTATAAGCATTATAAGCATTTACAAATATACTAAAGCTTGTATAAGTATGTGTGGAGCAGGCATGAATGTTGACTCGGGGGTTTAAATTGGGATGTGCAAGGAGTCATTGCTTGTAAGTGCATGAATGGAAGTTGAGTTTATTCATTAATAATAATTAATAACCAGGTCGTTTTGCACAGAAGTTTACAACACCTTTCCAGAGTCTTAAAAGAATTATTCAAGAACTCTTGATGAAACCTGACAGCTCCTATTTCAGGACTTTTCCAGCTCCGTTTTAGGAGATGAAGTCAACCACTTGATTTGACTCCACCCCCTCTCCTCCATTGGCTGTGCATCTTTGAAATCAGAGTTTGCAGCTTTGTGCTAATTTTTTTTAACTAAAACTTGAAATTAGACATATTAGTTTAGCAGATCACATAGTAACCCACTGCCTTTGATCCAGCGTGTACACAGTTTAGGCAGGTGCTCTGTGATGTTCCCTTTGAACTGGTGCGTTGGTTCCACTGTTTCAGCACCAACCCTGATCTTCTGGACCAAACTGGCCTTTAATGCTGCTCCTTCAGCCAAATCAGGAAAGCCGTAGACCCAGGATGCCATTAGTATGCTAATAAATGTTCTCTTCTAATGACTGATTTGCAATTCAATGTCTTCTCTCCTGTTACACTCGCATCCAAAAATAAGTAAAATACTCCTGAGCGCACACATTCATGTTAATAGTTTGCACATTTTTCTGTGTTCATTCATAACCTCCACTCCCTCCGTGTCCTTTCCACCCTAACTTGGTACAAAGCAGCTATTAAAGTTTATGAAATACCATGTAAATATAAGGAATATTTAAGCACAATGATTATGAATCCCTGAATGATTATTTGATTGCTAAAACTGTGATAGCGGATGCTTCTCTTTCCTGCTCGATGGCGACACATGGCGATGTGCTCGTCGTCTCCAAGCAGCCGCAGCAGCATCACAGATGACACATGTTCAACAGCAGAAAGAGCTTTTCTGGTCTGACTGTGCTCTTCTGTTTTCCCTCAGTGCTCAGTGGCCTCTGCTCAAATGCCTGTCCTGAGGATGTCAAGGTAAGAACATTTAGAGATATCAAAAATATAATGGTAAAATGTTTTTTAATTTGATCTGTGTGAACACTCAACCACATCTCTTCATTGTCATTACAAGGCTTTTTAAAATATCGGAATTCCTGAGTTTGAAGCACAGAATTTTTTAATATCCTCACGAATAAAGTCAAATTAACAAAGTGTATGAAATCTAAACTTCTCTTTTTTAATTCCAGTGGTGAAACAGTAGATTGAAATACAAATTACCCAGACATGTTTATGATGCTTTTGTTGAATTCCACTTGGTTCCTCAAAGAAAATAAACAAATGAGTCAGGTATCACCTAATTAACCTCCCAGTTGTGGCTCGACTACATAAAAAGGGGCTGATTATTTCAGGTTTCTCTCACACTTTGGTGAGAACTAAAGGTTTTATTTTGGTGAGTGCAGACAATACAGTACACAGGGCAAGATTATTATGTCATCTTCACAGTGCTCAAAGCACTTGGATCCCCTTGAAGCATCTTCTCATGAGTGAATAGAAAGAGTGTGAAGAATGAACTCCAGACTCTTTTTAACTTAAAATGGAAACTATTCCTGTGTGGAGATGGGTTCTCACGGTAAAAGTGCTGAAATGGAGTCGGGGTGTGGCCGTAGCGTCTGCCGAGGACGTGCAGTGTTTTAAGAACAACAGATGGGGCTCCCTATTGGTATTGATGGCGTTTTGGTGTTGGCATCGCTCCCACATGCATTTGCTATGTCAGTCAGTAGAAAGCAACATATGGATCAGGAGAGAAGAGTATTAAGCAGCAGCTCTTATCAGCACGCCTTCAATCTTGTAAATGCTCTAGAGGATTACCAGCTGCGTTCGCACATAGTCTCACTTGGTCATTTTCTGGAGTAATTACTGCAGTGTTGGTTTTATTATCTCCACAAGAATTAGAGTAACCGTGTAACAGACATATAGGTTCATGCATACAGCACCTAAGGAACATGACTATAAAATCTCTGCGCTTTAGTGCGTGTGTGATAAAGCGCTTATGATGTGAGGTGCCATAAAAACGAGGTTTACACATTTTGGAGGGTTTCTAACGTATTAACAGAGAGAGTTGTTGTCCGTCCATTTCCATCACTGGTTTTATTCGCCAGTTTCCAACTCAGCGGGAGAGACTGTATCCACCATTCAAAGTCACTTGCACTTATCATGCTACATCCGAACCTCTAACCTGTTCTTCATTCTCACTTGAAGCCGTCCGGCTGCACCTGTCACCCATTCCCGATTCCATATCCTGACTTGGCTCTTACGAGACCTGTGGGACTTGCGAGTGGACAAGTAGATGAGCAGTGCCTGCAGCTGTTGCAGTCTTTATCCTCTCCCATCCATCAGCCTGCTCTCTTTTCATTTCACATTCCTACCTCTCTTCTTCTTAGTTGCACCTCTCCGTCCTTCTTTCCTACAAGTCTTCTCCTCTATGGCTTTCTCATCTCTTTCCTGTCATCTGTTTTCAGATTCTTTATTTTTAATTATTATTATTTTAAGTTGCTTTTGTGTTCCTCCCCCACCCAGCTGTTTCGCGTCACACCATGCAGGGTCAAAGCCTCCCAAATGTCCCTTGCTTTGTGTCTGCATGTGTAACAGGCTCGAGATCTGCTGATGTGAAGTGAAGGGTGGCTGTACGGGTCTTGTCATTAGTTATCGTCCTTTTATACTGAGGACATGAGACAAGAGTAAAGTATCCACCCACACAGGTGCATAAACATGCAAGTGTCACACTCATTTATGCTCAGGCAGATTCAAGTCATCGGGGTCAGACCTATCCTATGCCACCTTGTGAAAATGTAACTGGAAAGCTGCTTACATCCATTAATGTGCCTGTTTGTTCACTCTTTCACCATCAGTTGTTGACAGCTGATATGAAAAGCAATTGCAAAATGTCAAAATCTGTCAGCCCATTCATTTTGTGTGTGTGTGTTTTTACAGCCGTTTGGTGTGAATCAACCGGGTCCCTATGTCATGTACACCACAGTGGACTCTAATGGCTACCTGAAAAATGCTTCAGGTAAGTACTTCCTTTTTTCCAATCTTTTTCCGTGGCAGCTTTCACTGCCTCTGCTAAACTACCCTCTTCAGTCAGATTTTTTTAAAGGTCACTAACCTAGTTTTTATGCATTCAGGACAGGCTTTTTACCACCTTAATAGCATAAGCTGTCCTCAAGTGTCTCCAAAAACAAAACAAAAAATAGATAATGACAAGAAGTGGAATATATTGATTTTAATTTCTCGCTTCGTCTTTATATAGATGTAAATTTTGTTTATTAGTCAAAGATGCAGAATGAAATCAAGAGGCTGCTGTGACTAAAAGGCAAACAAAAGGATCTGATTAGTGTTTCTGGAGTACTTCTGGAGTCTGTGTGCACAGTTAACGCGGGGTTTCTGTGCAATTTTGAGCTCTAAAGAGAAGTGCGTGCTAAAATGCTTTTTATATTTTAAAGAGAATGGTGGGCGGGACAAAGAAAATTAAAGTATTGGCAAATGTTTTTGTGTTTTGAAAAATGAGTTGATTAAACAAACTGTTGGATCCCCTTCAGATTATCACACGTAGTGTCAGTAATGTGGTTATTTTGTTTCCTGCTGGCTTGGGTTACTGCCTTCCCTTACTGGGCCGTCCGGTTGCCTGGAGCAGTCTTTGCTCTGGAAAGAGCTGCTGGTCCTCTATCGTTAGTTGTTCTGATTCTGTCTGAGCTACGTTGTTTCTTATTGACACTTAATACTGAGGTACACAAAGAACAAAGGCCCCGCAGACCCGTCATCTGCATTAACTCTGTCACCTCCGGCACTGCTGCCCTCGCCACCACCTCACTGATGGGGAAGCTCCACAGAACTCCACAGATTTTGTCAAGTGTCACCTCACTTTGTATTTGCAGGCCTGCCTACATCAGAGCCAGTGGAGACCGTCGGGAAACTGCTGCGGCAGGATGAATCTAGAAACAGTGGTGCCGTTTAACTCCAGAGCCAATGTCCTCTGTTCCTCTTTAAGTTTTATTTTAAACACAGCAATATCTTCTACAGTCAAAAACACTGATGTGCAGTGGGTTCCCCAGTTTCACCCTTCTTTTCTAATATTTACATGGAGAAAGTGGAAAGCGCATCACATGGCGTCTGCAAGGGAACCACTTACATGTGGATGATGTCTGGGTCAGAATTCAAACTCAAGAAGAAGAAACCTTCACTCATCACACAAACTAGGTAGATGGTAACAAAAGAGGATGTGAAAAACCAGAAGCGGCCTTTTTTGGGTTGTGCAAAACTAAATACAAACCAATGTTTGTTTGTTTGTTTATTCATACCACCCACGAAAGCACAATCTGTCAGTCAACAGAGCTGTGCACCATCAGATGGAAACTGTCCCCACTTAGACACAGGAATAATAAGAGGAATGCAAACAGTTCAACAAAACACTTCAAACCAAACAAATGAAAGAAGTACTGCCAACCTGCAGATATCCACACTGAGCTATTGTTAGGTGAGATGTCTAAGAACAAAACCACTGCCTTGAACAGATCGGAAAACAAAAAACGGGCACAAAAATATTATTATTGTTTGTTGCAGGAGAGAAGCTTGGATGGATCTTCTCTGTAGACAACACTTCAAACCAAACAACTCCCTCAGACAAGAACTGTTATCTTTAATGACAAAACAACCAAGCAGGAGCTGAGCAGCGTTGTATTATAAAGCGTGTACAGCAACAACGATTGCACAGACCGTCGTATAGAAGAAACTGGACAATGTGGAACTAAAGAAGCCTCTCAGAGGAGAAATGAAACAGCTTCAAGAACCAAAAGAAGTCCCAATACGTTCTACTCAGTCACTCTAGGATAAAGCAAATGATGTTTTGGATTGTATTAACGTCAGTCAAAAACGGCTGCGACTTGAGCTGCAGCTATAGGCCCAGTGAGACGGGTGCTCTGAAAGATGATACAAGACACCGAGGACGGCAGTGCAGGGCCATGGTGGCTGCAGTTAACCTAACTGTTATGTTGCAGGAAGGACACGGCTGATGAGGACACGATGCACTGGCAGCCCGGGGTCAGGGATATATATATAGTCTGTGGGGAATCGTGTGCAACCTAATCTCACTTTGTCAGATTTCATTGTTTCACTTTGCTGTTGGTTCAGCTGGAGCGTATGCACATACAAAAAAAAAGAAATAAAAAAGAGAGTAGAACGAGCACATACTAACATCTTAATTATTTCACTACGCAGTAGAAATCTGACCTTTGTGGACTCTCCAGTAAGGTCGCTGTCATGTCTCTCAAACCCGAAACAGATAACAGAAGACAAACTTTAGCAGGGACCCAACAGGCAGATCATTCCCTCTCGCACACTCCACTGGCAAAAAAAAAAAAAAAATGCAGTTAAAATGGCCATTGAGAGTAAAAGTGGAGAGACGGGGATCTTAACCACTGGCACCAACACCCACATTAGAGAAAATGGACAGTGATTCAAAATCCCACCGGCTGTGGAGGCGGCAGAAATTGAACAATTTTACTGAAGTTATATGCTGCAGCAGAAGGCCCAACTTCAGTTGAGATTTATGTAGGGAATTAGTCTGTCCTTTTAAACCTTTAAGCCCTGATCGTACTGCTTTTTCTTTTCTTTAACGGCTGGCTGTAGGGATTTTCCTCCTTTCCGTCACAATAGAATTAGTGAGATTGGTCACCTGCCAGTTCTGCCGTGAGGAGCTGCAGGGGTTTCCGGTCAGGCCTCTGCATCCATGTCAGGAAGCTGGTAACAACATTTTTACAGGCCTTCCCTTTACTTTTGTTATAACGTTTTATCATAAACATACAATGACTGTGCCGTTATATGCTGCTGCAGGAGCTACTCAGATTTATCTCAAAGTGGGTACATTTTAAAAACAAATGAAACAAAATGGCAATTTGCATGCAAACATCCACAAAGGAATTGTCTAATTGACAAGATCGTGGTCAGAAACTGTCAAAACATTTATTAGTGGCATGGGACTGCAGCGACACAAGATTTACCGGTAAAAAAATAAATTAAAACATCCCCTGATGGTATCTCTGGTTTAGTAGTTCATTAATCAGAGTCCTGTTTATTTAGAATCTAGGGTGGATTACTGTCTGTCAAGTGTAACGCCATCTTATTTTTCAAGTTCTTGAAAATAGTGCAGAGAGAGAAGGAGGAGGATAGTAGCCAGCGGCTTTGCCTGCACAACTCCCCAGACCCCTCATTTAACAGCAGCAAAGTGCTGGAAGGGAGCTGGCCCTGAGTGTGTGTGTGTGTGTGTGTGTGTGTGTGTGTGTGTGTGTGTGTGTGTGTGTGTGTGTGTGTGTGTGTGTGTGTGTGTGTGTGTGTGTGTGTGTGTGTGAGCGTAACGTGACTTAAAGTGTATTTACTCTTTAGCTTGTAGCTCTACCAAGGCTGCCAGAGATGAGCAATGATGAGGTGCAGACACACACACACCAACATGTTTGGGCCTCCCTACTGGGACCCAATGTTCTTCACTTATCCTTCACCCCTCCTGAAACGAAGAGAGAGCAGGAAAAGAAAAAAAAAGGAGGGGGGGGGGGGGGTTATAACACACTGGGAAATGGAAACGACTGAGATGGCACAATATATCGGGTTTAAGGAGAAAAGAAGAGAAAGGTAAGATCGGAGAGCGAGAATGGAATTAAATGTAGAATCAAAGAAACGACATTGGAGATGATTCAGAGCCAATTTGGATGAAGACCGATAAAACTGAGTCATTATTTTAGTCTGGCAAAATACTGTACCCCAGACACTGGTAACACATCCTCTAATTACTCTGCCTACATATACAGAGATGTCAAGCAGGAAGGTTAGGTGAAAATGTCATTCTTGTTCATGTAGGAAAGGTTAACAACAAAGCTGCAATGGACTGAACATTCATGCACTTGTCCGCCTTCAATATGTGCATACTGCGCGAGTGTGCGCTCTAATGTCTCTGTCCTTGTGACTTTGTGTGTGCAAAAGTTGTGGGCATGTCTATTATTCCCTACCCCTTACAAAGCAGGTTGGATGGATGAGTGTGATCCGTGCCTCTGACAGCACCACACCTCATTATCAACTAGCTCCTGCTGAGACACAGAGATGTGGGGGGA
The DNA here is from genome assembly GCA_014839995.1 of Xenentodon cancila. Taxonomy (NCBI): domain Eukaryota; kingdom Metazoa; phylum Chordata; class Actinopteri; order Beloniformes; family Belonidae; genus Xenentodon; species Xenentodon cancila. The sequence goes on from CM026197.1 coordinate 31,968,039, forward strand.
GGCAGGTGGGATTGTGGAGATTAATAGCTGATGTTATTCATTAAGAACCTTTTTAATGTGCCCTCTCTGCCGGTGTGGACACTTTGAGCTGGAAAAGCACTGCAGTGTGTTTTCTTTAGGGTCCCAGCTCACATATAATCATCCAAGACCATCCGTTCATCCAAGATGCACCACATTTAGCATTACAAATTGAGAAACCACTGATTTTGTTAACTTTAAATTCGGCCAAGAACTGGCATATACACTATATGTCTAAAAGTATTGTCTCACCTGCCTTGACTCCATATAAACTTATGTTATACCATGTTGGAAGAGGAAGGGGCCAGATCCAAACTGTTCCCACAAAGTTGGGAGCTGGAATTGTCCAAAAGTTCTTGGTATGCTGAAGCATCCAGAGTTCCTTTCACTGGAACTAAGTGGCCAAGCCCAGCTCCTGAAGAACAACCCCACACCATAATCCCCCCTCCACCAAACTCAGACAAGTACCGTTGTCCTGGCAACCGCCAAACCCAGACTGGTCCATCAGATTGTCAGACGTAGAAGCACGATTCACTCCAGAGAAGGCGTCTCCACTGCTCTAGAGTCCAGCGGCGGCTGCTTTACACTACTGCATCGACGCTTTGCATTGCACCTGGTGATGTTTGTCTTGGATGCAGCTGCTCGGCCTTGGAAACCCATTCATGAAGCTCTCTGAACACTGTTCTTGAGCTAATCTGAAGGTCACATGAAGTTTGCAGGTCTGAGCGATTGAGTCTGCAGAAAGTTGGTGACCTCTTCGCACTATCCGCCTCATCATCCGCTGACCCCACTTCATCAGTTTACGTGTCCTAACACTTTGCGGCTTAGTTGCTGTCATTCCCAAACACTTCCATGTTGTTATAATACAGCTGACAGTTGACTGTGGAATATTTAGGAGTGAGAAGATTTCATGACTGGATTTGTTGCACAGGTGTCGTCCTGTCACAGCTCCACGCTGGACTTCACTGAACTCCTGAGAGCGACTCATTCTTTCACAAATAGTTGTGAAACCTGTCTGCATGTCGAGGTGCTTGATTTTATACACCTGTGGCCACAGAAGTGTCTGGAACACCTGATTCCCATTATTTGGATGGGTGAGCGAATACTTTTAGCAATCTAGTGTGTGACCAGTCAGACAGGCTTTACGTAAAACCGATGTGGTGAAGTACTTGCATATTTCTGTGCAGGCCTGGACTGCCAGTGCTACTCCAGGCTCCCTAATGACCCTAGAAATGTCCTTCCTGCTTGGCAGTTCAGTCAGATCAGAGCCCAGTAAACCAGCACGCATGTCAGGTTAATTTTTGCCAGCATGTGGTTAAACTAAAGAGATGGTTCGTGATGTAACAGTGGTATCCACACATCAGCTGGGAAGTTGTGGCATACATGGAGAGAATAACAAATACTTTGACATAAATACCATGCAATTACAATATGTATGAGTATAATTTAACCGTGTCATGTTGAATTATGTGTTAAAGGTCCCATTCATTTATCAAGTACATTTAAGAATAACAGTGGAGATTTTGCTGCAAGGAGACAAGTTTAGCCTTAAGCAGCAATCAGATGCTTTTACAGCCTGGGCGATGGCGAGATGAACAAGATGTAATAAAGAGGTTGGTGCCAATCCATTTCAAACTTTAAAAGTACCCACTAAAATCTTAAAATCCATTCAAAATCGAGTAGGGAGCCAGTAGAAGGACGGCGAGTATGGAGCGGTATGATCATGCTCATTTTCTGCAAGTTAAAAGACGAGCTGCTGCCGTCTGAATTATGTGCGAAAGCAGCAGAGAAGACCGGTCTTAACCAGCATACAGACGTTGTAGTAGAGTCTTTTAGGAGGAGATGATTCTTCTCCTTAGCAACCACTTCTAGTTAAAATGCAGGATAGGAGGACTCTGGTCATTTCTGTCCAACTTCAGAGCTTTCTGAGGTCACACACAGAGTTTGGCTCCCCGAGTCAATCATTAAAAGGAGGATTTCGATTTTTCAATTAAGTACTTTTTCTTACACAAGTCTTTAATTGATAACTCCTTAAAAATGTCACTGAACTAAAAGTGCAGGAATTTTAGAAAATTAAATCTCTTTTTTTAAAGTGCCTACATTTTATTATCCAATCAGTGAATTAAATTGGTATCAGTCGCTCATGTTATTGGATTGGAGCAGTCCAGCTTTAATCCCCATCCCATCCCATCCCATCCCATCCCGTCCCATCCCATCCCACCCTGTTACACCACCATGACGTGTAACTTTGGGGTGAGGGAAATGCAGCTGATTTCTGTTTTCATAACCCAGTTCAACATGAGCTGATGCTATATGGTTGTTAGTTACTTTAATTTGATAGTTAACATAAAATAATCAGTGTCATGGTAACCAGAATGAATGGTAGCAACTCCAGGGTGCTTGAGAGAAAAGTAAGAGAAGGATGGTGTCTGAGAAAAGAAAATGGTTTTCATAGGAAAGAGATCATAACAGCTAAGATCAATGTGGAGCTCTCTGCAGACTGTCCAATTAGTATAATGAGTTCTAAGGATTAGCAGTTTCTTACACCCAAACGCAGACGCAGCACATGGCTATTGTATATACATAATACAACCTTTAAAAAACACCTTCACCTGCAGTAATTCATTTACCACCACATTGATTTTATCTGTTCGACATTTAGAAAATCCAAAACAACGTGGACAACACATCAAATAGGAAATCAGCTTGATGTTCGTTTTTGCTGCATCATGCTGCGTCCTTAAAGTCAGCTTATTACAATCTGTCATAGTGATCTGTGGCCGCAGCGTTACCCCCACCCCCACCCCCACCCAGCCCATTCTCAGAAAACATAGCGGGTCAACAGTGAGTATTACCCTATTTATCTGACCATTTTATTGCCTGCTTTATGGAGGATAATCATGAAACGCGCCGAGAGAATTCACAATGTGAAGGCAAGATGTGAGAGCGGCTGAATGGGAGAAATGGAATGGGTTGAAAGGTGAGAAAATGAGAGTTTACAGAGAACAGACGTGAAGTGGCATAGGAGTGAAAAGGAGGGTGGGATAAAGAAAAAAGATGAGACATGGCAGCAGAAGAGGACAAAGAGATCAGAACAAAACGGAGAGAAATATTGGAGTGGAAAGAAAAATCAAGAGAAGAGACAACCGTTCAGAGACGTGGAGAATGACTATTGATTAGGCTTTAGCCTGTTCTCTTGTCACTTTTTAACCTCTTTACCTTCATCTTCTGTTGTTTCTGCTTTTTTTTTTCTTTTCACTAGTCACCCTTTAACTTCACTTCTCTATGGCCCGTTTTAGGTACCAAAAATTGTCAAGAAGCTATATTTAATTTTCCTGTTTTGTCTATGAGCCTTCTCATCTGAAGCCTTCAAACATCAGTGGGTATCGATGAACGAAGTGCTGCTATATGACTTTATCACAGAGTAAAATTTAATCTAAAGATGTTCAAATGTGTCTCAACCTTTTGTATTGTAATAGGTTACCTGGCATGCAGCACGGTATTAGGAAAGGCGGTTGGTACTATGTACCATACCACTTTGGGCCTGTGGTCACAATCCCTTTGATCCAAATTAGTTTATTACAGCAGTGCTGGAAAGGTTCACCATAATGCTTAATCCAGACCGCTGTGGTGATCTAGGAACGGATTGCCATTGTTAAATTTGACTGAAAGCCATTTGTAATGCTGGCTTTGGCGTTGACCTTGAATCAGCTCGGTACTTCTGTGAAAATGCACCGAGAGCCGGCTGGAGTGTGACGAAGAAAACGAACTGTGCAGGTCTCCGGTCCTGGACCTGCTTCAAACTATTCTCTCTCTGCTAATCACTGTGGCCATCTCTCAGATTACTTTTCTGCATGTTTTTCTGCACTTTTCGTTTCTTTGCTATTGAAATTCACCCTGCAGAGAGCTTTGGGCAGTTTGTTCAACTTGCAAAAGTAAAGGTTAACATATCTGTTTCATATTTTATTCTTTAATCTTTTCTTTTCTTCTTTCTTGCTCTCAACTGGGGCTTGATTTTTTATTTATTTTTTACAGTAAAAACTTTGTGAGCAAAATGAATTACAATTACAAAACAATATTGAGGGTATTATTTGTTAAAGAAACGTTTTAAAACATATTTGTGGCATTATGAGTGGTTTGAGTAGCCTTCTGGATGTGATATTTTCTTACGAGACAACTGTGAGCTTACAATAGACTGGTGGGAGCCAGTGCTAAAATTCAGAAGACTCTTTAAATATTAACGGTAACCTGTTAAAACTTTGATAAATGAAATTAGTAACCTGAACCCACAACAACTTATGAGGATATTTGTTGAATTAGTGAGATTCTATTTTAGTGTTTATATGAGGGGTATACGCGTAATCGGTTGGTTTTTACACTGTGTATTTAAATATACCTTATATTCAATATACTGTACGTGATACATCACAGTGTTTCTGCTGTGCAAGGTTATTCCAAAATTGCTCCAGCAAAAATACACTTGTTTCTGTTTCTGTGTTTTTGTGAATCCGTTTGAATGCTTTTGAATGAGTATGCTGATTGCATGCTTTTAGATGGCTCAAGTACCATGCTTTTTACACTAGGCGTACTATGTTCTTTAGCAGAAGAAGAAAAAACAAAAAACAAGTCGGGTTATCATTAGTTCAGTTTTTAGCATTCGCACACATAGCAACTCTGTTGGGTTTATTTTAGTGTGACTACTAAAACAAATAGTCCATACATTATGTGGTTTTATTTTTAGTATGTCGATTGTTCTGCAAAATGCTTTAATTAAGCATTTAAGCCCCATAATTCAACTAAATAACATTGCCAATGCCCCAGTAAAATAGTAAGTTTGTTTATTGCACTGTATAGTCAAAGATCTTTTATTAACAGATCTGCTGCTGATTTAACATAATTAATGGACAGAAAAAAAATAGGTTTAACAGAGCCAGTAATGTGCTACACCCTGAAAAGACAAAAGGAACGGGTGTTTATGAGCGCCAGCTGTTGGTGCTGGGGCATCAGGACCCTGAGAGTTAGTGCAAATCAGGGAAAAGGACAGAATCACTACACAGACGAGTTCACACTTGCATTTACACACCAATACACACACATACTGTTGCTTCACAATCAGTGTTCAGATTTTGGTATCACTGCACAGCCACTGAAGGGGGGCTCTTCAGTCGAGGTGCAAAAAACTACGGTGTGTGTGTGTGTGTGTGTGTGTGTGTGTGTGTGTGTGTGTGTGTGTGTGTGTGTGTGTGTGTGTGTGTGTGTGTGTGTGTGTGTGTTCATACACACTACTATGCCCCATGACTCCACCCTACAGCTCAGCAATTTGCTCCTTTTATCACCATCAGGGGAGCAAAATGGTTTCTATAGCGACAGGCACAAGAAATGTCTCCTTTTTTTCAGTGTTCAAGCCCTGGGGAGTGAAGAAAGCATCTGTGTAAGCGTATGCATGTGTCTGCTCTGCAAGTCAGATGTGCTTTTGACCACAGTTCCTTCCTATAAAAAAATAACTGGGATCATCACATGAGCGTTTTTCTCACCGTCCTGGACAGTTGTTTTACTTCTGTTTGTGTCCTTTATCAGTCCGCTTCTCACTGTTCTCATATGACTACAAATACACTTGACTCGGTTTCAGACTGAGTGGTGTGACATTGTTCCTCTGTGTGTTCAGCTAGAGGTGGTAAAATCTCCAGACAGGATATGAAGATACACATCATAAAAGCTCTCGCCCACACTCACACACATGAACATGTTGCAGCTCCCTCAGAGGCATCCATGTCCTCTCTCTGTCTGACTTCCTCGCTTTTATTTTCTTTCTTCTCACATATATTTTTCCACTTGACTTTCCAATGCCCATGAGGAGAAATCATTTGTCTGCTTCAGTATCGGGACATGTCTGTATCCCAGTATCCTTATCACCCTCCCATCTGCCATTCCTCTATGAGGAGTGAAGCGAATGATAATGTGAGAACAAGCACATGCTCCACAATCCACAGCCAGGTAAAATGCAATTAACATGTTGTACACCGAGATTCCACAACGTGACTCTTCATCATGTGCAAATGCATTGTTTTTTATTTGTTTCAGCCCACACTGTCAACTCGGTGACTAGCCTACAGAAATCCCAGATTTCAAGAATCTCAGTAGCGTCGGAGGCTACAGATGTGCTGTAAGCCGTCGGTAAAAGAGTTGTCGTTCTCAGAGTTGGTATTTGCACTCTCCTGTAGAGTGCGTTTATCCAAGACTGAAAGAGTTTTACACCAATGCAATATATTCATGCCAGACTGATGGTGACAAAAGCCTTTTGTTTTCTAATACATAACCTTGCAAATATGATCACATATTGACTCTGTGCACTGGACATTCTGTGGCCGCTTATATTAAAACCTTCTTAAATCTTTCTTTTTGGAGGAATTTTTGCAGCAGATACTGAAATCCTGTGAACATTTCTTAATCAGATGCCTTTGAAATTGATTAGTTTCTTCTAGATTTCTTATCTGCCTCAGAAGTGATCAGTTTTGACCTCTCAATCTTTTTTTTTATTGTTTTCAAAACCATCCCGGAGCTTTTGTTCAGGGATGCAGCAGCCACTTTCTGATTAGTAACATTGAACAGTTGTATTAGAGGATAATTATTCCATCCAGGCAGAACACAAATCCAAGAATCTGAACTACTTTAAAACATGCACCTGCATTGTTTGCTTCATTACGTCGAGTTAATCTGATGAGGCTCATTAAGTAGAATAGATGTTAAAATCCTGCTGCTGGTTTAAATCTCTGAACGGTCTCGAGCCAAAACACATCTCTGGTCTGCTGGTCCACGATGAACCCACCAGAACCCTCAGGTCTTCAGTCGCACCTACCTTCTGTACCCAGAGTTAGAACCAAACACGGCGAGGCGGCGTTCAGCTTTGATGCTCCTCACCTGAGGGAAAAACTCCCAGAATGCATCAGTCTTTAAGTTTTGTTTGTCTGTCTTTGAATTCAGTTTTAAACTTTTTTATTTTTTAATGAATTTTTAAATATTTTTCTGCAAAGCACTTTGAATTGTCTTGTTGATGAAATGTGCTGTAAAAAAAAACTTTCCTTGCCTAATATCATTGTGTGTGAAGCCTTTGGTTTATTTTTTGTCTCACTGAGGGTTTTTGTTTGTTTTTATCTGATTTATATTCTAAAATCTTAATAGCTGTTACTTCATAACATGTAGTTTTCCTCCCAAGTCTTCCCAGTCCCAGGAAAAGGTCAGCTATACAAGTGGAATCAAATTTAAAGGACCCTTGTTAGGAGATACATAGATTTACATTTTAGTACTGACATTAACATTGTTTAAGTCTAAATTCAGAATGGATTTAATAATTTGCCTGTAAACAAATGAGTTTTAACTTTGATTTAAAGGAACTGGGGATTTCAGCATTCCTGCAGTTTTCTGGAAGTTTGTTCCAGATCTGTGGAGCATAAAAGCTGAATGCTGCTTCTCTGTTTGGTTCTGATTCTGGTGACGCAGATCAGACCTGAACCAGAAGACCTGAACCAGAAGACCTGAACCAGAAGACCTGCAAGGTCTGGATGGTTGATATGGCAACAACAAGTCTGATGTATTTAGGTCCTAAACCATTCAGTGATTTATAAACTAACAGAACTATTTTAAAGTCTATTCTCTGACGTACAAGGAGCCAGACCTGGACTGATGTGGTCCTGGACTGATGTGTTCCACTTTCTTAGTTCTAGTGAGAACTCGGGCAGCAGCGTTCTGGATCAGCTGCCTCATTGACTTCTTAGGCCGACCTGTGAAGACACTGTTGCTGTAATCAGCCTGAATTTGAAAATATGTCATTCAGTGAGCAGATTGTTAAGAAACGTGCAGCAGAAAGGTTTAACATTTATTTTACTTTATTAGAAGAGACCCACCTGACAGAAGACAGGTGTGAAGCGGAGTCACGTATCTTTTGGAAAAAAGGGCAGAATATGTCATTTCAAAGCACCTGCACAACTCTTTGCACACAAAAAAAACTGTTTCAAAATCAAGAGGATTGCAGGTACTAGTGAACTCCAGGAAACGGAAACCCTTGAGTTTGATGATTTAATCGCATTGTTTTAAATGATTAGATTAGACAGAAAGGAGCTGCTTCTTTGACGGTATTCACTTTATTCTAGTTGACGCCAGCTTTTGTTCCCTCCTACTCTCCGGCTGACTGGGCTGTGACTCCTAGAGATCTGTGTATCTGGGTTTTTGTGGGTCGTATTTGAGCTTTCGTATCGACTTAGCAACCGATTACTAACTTGTTGAATGTCATGTGTATCATGCAACCTATATATATATATATATATACATGTGTGTGTGTGTGTGTGTGTGTGTGTGTGTGCGCGCATGTGCTTGTGTTCTTCAGATTTTCTCAAAGTTACGAACACACATAAGCAACTACTTGAGTTGCTTTGTGTTCTGACAGATGAATTGTAGGCTGTCAATCATGCTTGTGTGATGGGGTTCCCTGCCAAGGCCTCCTCTGGCTCTGCTTTGGGAAATAAGACAGAAACACACAAACATTGCACTCATACAAATACACACCTGGAAGAGACACTCCACTACACTGCTTTGCAAAACAATTTTTGCCAACCTCTCCATGTTGTGAAATGGCTGGACGCCAACCGTGGCCATGTTTGTTAGCCAGCCTATTTAGACACACGCTCGCACGGCACTAAGCGGCCGCTGAGCCAGGCTCCCTGCCTGCAACGTTACCATGCCTGATCCTCCTTCAAACACACACAGGCACATCCACGCTCATCCACTCCATCCTGCTGAGTGGCCCACTGCAAGCCATCCACCTCTTCCACCTGGCAGGAAGAAGCAGTCCGTCAAAAACATCAAACCAAGCTTCACTTGAAACGTTCAGTCCTCTCAAAAAGCCTGTTCTGTCCAGTAGCCAGTTTATCTTCACACCGTTTACCCCTCTGATATCACGTTGATGTGAGTGATGAAAAGTCTGACAAGGGACTTGCTTATTCTGTGAAGACAACACGCCCCAGAGAACATCTGGACAAACGCATAAAAGCTTTCCTAGACAAAATCTTAGATTTTTGTCAAACTATTTGTTCCAGCATGCACAGAATATCCTGACCTCATGTATTTAATATAAAATATTCTTTGACAGCACTTCTTTTGCAATTTTCTTGTTGTTTCCTTGTTCCTGCAGAAATAGATGGTCCTTTTTATTGGCAAAACATTTGCATTTAACCGGTTTCAAGTCTGCTCTGTTGCATTTATCTGTCAAGTCCTGTCGGTATACGTATAATATGGGCATTTGTAAATGGTCTTAGTTGAAGACTAAGAGTAAAACAACACACATCCCCCCGACTTTCAATGTTTTCCAAGTTTTATACCAGGTTCACCTATACAAGTCCTGTTTGTAGGACTTAGCAGGATCTTGTGTAAATGGCAGCAAACTGCAGACCTCCCTACCTACAACAAAACTCCAGTCTGAAGAGCAGTTTTAGATTTAAGTAGTTACTGAATTGATGGTGGAGGGACGAGGACAAAAACTATTAGATGTCTTTGGTTAGAAGTGTTTTGTTGAAGTTGTTGTTGAGCTGTTTATGATATACGCTTTGTGTTATAGTCTGAACTCACAGGAGACACATTACAATAAAACAATCTCTGGATGCTGCTATTTTGAAATAATTTTGTTTTGCATGTTTTCTTTCCTTATTTGGTCATATTGACACATTATATGATAATTAGAAAAAAATGCAGAGCCGAGCCGAGTTTTCTGGCAATAGTTAAAAAGCTGTGCAAGTGGGCAGTCTGTTTGTTTTTTCTTTTGTTTGTTTTTTTGTCTGAGCTCTCTTTCTGGATGCCACAAAAGCATGTACATGAGGGAATCAGGACGAACGCCATCCAAGAGCACAAGTGGCTCATTACTCACTTAAAGCTTCTGATCAGTTTGTACAACTGCACGCAACGTGTCCAGAGACATTGGCAGGTTTATCTGTTCAGCAACAAAGAGCTTTTAGGAAGAGGTGGACTGAAATGGTCCTAGTTCAGGTAGCCAAAATTGAAAGGAACATTTATATTTCTTCTGAACCCAGGGTAGGCGTGGATTAGCAAAAACAGAGAAGCCAGGCTGTTGTGCTCCTCCTGGTCTGCAATACGCAGTCCATCCACATTAGTTCTGATCACTGGCTGCCTCCAGGCCCTCTCTCTTTCCCCACCTCCGTTTCTCTCTCTCTCTCTCTCCTCTCTTTCATCCTTCCCTCTCTTTGTTTACCACGTAGAGATTGATTTATGTCGGCTGCACTTGGCAGAGTTGGGTGGCGTGGGCGAGGTACAGCTGAAGTGGAGCGAGAGAGGAGAGGAGGAGGGAAGAAAAGGAGAAGCAAAAGGCTAAATCAGTGATGTATCGAGAGTAGAGAGGGCGAGATGAGCTGTGAAAAAAAAGGATATACCAAGGGCTGGATGAAGAGTGCAAGTAAGGAGGGAGACATTTCAGAAGAGGTGAGGAGTCAGGGAAAGGTGTTGCACTGGCCGCAGGTGTCAGTCTCTGATTTGTATCTTTTATGATGCTTCACTGTGTCAGAACACAAGGTCTCATGCTGAGGTCCCTCTGGCTCAGTCACTGTAGTGGTGTGTTTGTCTCCCATCCCCAAGATGATGTCTATTTGTTTTAATCTTATCGCTCTTACTCCAGATAGGTCACATTCGGCAAGGCAAGTTTATTTGTATAGCACATTTCCACAACAAGGTGAATCGAAGTGCTTTGCAAAAATATTAAAACATCATCACATAGTAGAAAATAAAGCATGATTTAAAATTTAAACAAAAAGAAAGAAAGGAGAGAAAGAAAGAAAGAAAGAAAGAGAGAAAGGAGAGAAAGAAAGAGAGAAAGGAGAGAAAGAAAGAGGAAAAAAGAACAATAGATCACGACAGTAGTTAAGATATGATCAAGTTTTGAAACTTAATCTTAAAAGTAAAACAGTGCAGATTTGTGTCTTTAGTCAAATGCAGCTGAGAACAGGTGAGTCTTCAACCTGGATTTAAATCAACTGAGTGTTTCAGCTGATCTGAGGATTTCTGGGAGTTTGTTCCAGACATGTGGAGCAGAGAGGCTGGAGGAAGCTTCTCCATGTCTGTTTCAGACTCTGGGAACTGATAAAAAACTGGATCCAGATGACCTGAGGGTCTGGAAGGTTCCTACCGGGTCAGGAGGTCACTGATAAATTTTGGTCCTAAACCATTCGGAGCTTCATAGACCAGCATCAGAACTTTAAAGTCTGTCCTCTGACGGACAGGCAGTCATTGTAAAGACCTCAGAGCTGGACTGATGTGGGCCACTGTTTTGGTCTTAGTGAGGACTGGAGCAGCAGAGTTCTGGATGTACTGCCGTTGTCTGATGTTTTAGGTGGACCTGTGAAGATGCTGAGGATCTGAGGAAAGATTTTCCAGGTCCTCAGTTTTTATTTTGTTTATTTGTTTATTAGTCTTTCTGTGTGGAGTTTGCATGCTCTCCCCGTGCTTGCGTGGGTTCCCTCCGGGTACTCCGGCTTCCTCCCACAGTCCAAAAACATTTCTGCCAGGTTGGTTGATAATTCTTGGTTCCCCGTAGGTGTGAGTGTGAGCGTGCATGGTTGTTTGTCTCTGGATGTGGCCAGGTAACAAACTGGCAACCTGTCCAGGTCGGACCCTTGCCTCTGCAGGATGCAAAAAAAAAAAAAAATACCACAATAGTTCGATCATTTTCAAAAAATTCCAGTGTGCAACTAACCAATCTACCTCACATGCTACAGAATATCCCCTAATGCAATGCACCATTACACCTGAAGGTGGTCAGAGTGACTGGCCTCCATTCGTTCCACAGCATTGATCTATATATTGCTGCACATCATATATTAACTGTTCACATTATTCTAGTTTCTCTCGATAAACAGCCCACTAAGCACCCAAAGGTAGGTTTATGGGTACTTCTGATGGTGCGGTCTGCCGTGGTCTATCAATATGTAGTGCATTATCCATCATCACACATTGTACCGTTAAAACCAGCCTTTTATGTAATGAGATGAGCTTAAATTATTGAATGAGATTAAAAGACTGCAGTCCCATTTTCAGTTTCAAGTATATAACTTTAATGCCACCCTCATTAAAAATAATGTGTTTTCATGCTAATTACCACTGAAGCCAAACTGCAGCTGAGTCTACAGCTTGTTTCCAGGTGTTTCAAAGTCATTACGCTGAAATAAAAATCCGGCGTGATGTTGGTTGTCAGAGAAGGTGCAACAGACACCATTCATCCAAAAGCATGTCATTAAAAGCAAAGATGTGACAATATGATGGCTATATGGGAAAAACACGATGATCACCAAGGCTGCATGAATCATCCTCTCGACAAGCACGTCTCCCTCCATTTAAGGGCAATCAATCCCTTGTTGGGTTTCCTGACGTGATTACAGATGTTGTCCCGAAAATTACATCCCATTGTAGTGCAATAAAAAACCCTGTGTTTTCTGTTTGTTTCTCTTCCTTCCTGCAGCTGGGCAGCTCAGCCAGTCAGCTTATTTCTCCCTTCAACTTCCCTACACGGTGCTCGGCCTGGGACGCAGCGCCAACTTCCTGGATCATCTTTTCGTTGGTATCCCCCGGGAGCCTGGAAACAAGGTGAGTGGATGTATGCAGAAGCATGGCTGGGTTATGTTAATAAAGACTTCAGTGTTTTCTGCACGACTTACTGCAAGCTGCATTGTCTTAGTGTGTGGAAAGGAGACTTTTTTAGAGGTGTGAGAGCCACTGAACGAGGAGCTGCAAACCACATTCAAAACCACAGGCCTAAACGGCATCGATAGAAAACACGATAACTTGGACATTTAATCTCTGTGTGAAACAGCTGCAGGACCGTGATGCCAAGAGCCAGAAAACTCTCCAAGAAAAATATCAACTAGCGGCAGTAACAATCCAAGCATTCGAAAGTCGTGAGTGGAGAGCAAAACTGGTACCGTCTTCCTCCTCCTCTTTTTAGTGAGCATTCAGAAAAAGGGATTTATTCCTCAAATGTACTTATCAGGTTTGGTTTTTTGCTTTTATTAAGCAACGGTTTAGGCCAGAAATGGAGGAATAAATGCAACATATTTGCTAATGAGAGCAGCAGGTTTCTCAAAAATTAGAGCAGCCTGATGTCTCGTTATTTTGAAACATGCCCCCCCCCCCTTTGTCTATTAGCTGGACACAGTTCTTATCACAGCTCCAACCAGTCCACCGTTGCTGTTTTTTCCATATTCTCATTGGAAATCTTTGTTTTTCTTGTGGAATTATGAATAATTATTCTAAATACAGCTACACACATTTTTATTCCTATTTTCTTCTCCTGCTTGACGAGGGAACCTTTTCTCCAGTGAAAGAGAGAGGTTAAAATCGTCCAGATGGACAAATATTCTGGAGTAATTGAAATTAAAGATGCCTGTGGGCGATTACACTTAACTCTTTAGAATATGACAAAGATACAGCAAGCAACCAGGTGAAATACCTATATTTTTTACACATTTTGCATTAACTCTGAATTAGATGTCGCATGAATGACTCTAGATGTGTGTGCTCACTGTCATAAACCAGCTAATATTATACTAACATGGAAAAATATTTTTGTGGATGTAATCTAGTCATCACCCACATCTCTACACTTCACTTCCTCAAATGTCATCTCTCTCTTCAGTTTAGCTCTCTCACTCCCCACATTCATCTCCATCTCTGTTTTCTCTCTCGGTGCACTTGTCTCTTTGAATATTAGACACAACACAGCCCCCCACCCCCACCCCCACCCCCCTCCTGTGTGGCACCAAGGTCTTCGTCAAGTAGCTGATTAGAATTGCAGATTCTCGGCCTGCAACTCTGTGCTGATGTGGTGCACCGCAAACAGTCGTCTCAAACAAGCTTCCCCTTTCCGCTTGCTTTTTCCTATACATTTCCATCTGATCTTTTTTCATCGTCTTTCCTCTTTTCCTCTTCCATTCTTTCTACAAAGTGAATTAATGAATGCCTAAAAATGCAGCCCATTATGCTGCATCTGTAGACTTTCCTGTCTTTTTCTTTTCTTTTTTTTTCTTTTTCCCAGAGGGGTTGGGAGGGACACAAATGCAATTCCTAGAATATGGAGAAGCTTGTGGGAACTTCACAGAAAAGAGAACAAAGTTTGTTTTCTGACCACCGTGTTTGGAGTGTTTTGCTTGTCATCTCTTTTGATCGCTACCTTTTATTTTTGTAAAGGGGAGGTCTCAGTGGCTGGCGGGGGGGATGGTGGGCGGTGCCTGGGCTGGCTCTCGGGTGTTGCTGTGGGGGGCCTGGGTACTGGTGTTGGTGTGGGGGGCCTGGTTACTGGTGTTGCTGTAGGGGGCCCTGGGTACTGGTGTTGGTGTGGGGGGCCCTGGGTACTGGTGTTGGTGTGGGGGGCCTGGTTACTGGTGTTGGTGTGGGGGCCCTGGGTACTAGTGTTGGTGTGGGGGGCCTGGTTACTGGTGTTGCTGTGGGGGGCCCTGGGTACTGGTGTTGGTGTGGGGGGCCTGGTTACTGGTGTTGGTGTGGGGGCCCTGGGTACTGGTGTTGGTGTGGGGGGCCTGGTTACTGGTGTTGGTGTGGGGGGCCCTGGGTACTGGTGTTGGTGTGGGGGGCCTGGTTACTGGTGTTGGTGTGGGGGGCCTGGGTACTGGTGTTGGTGTGGGGGGCCTGGTTACTGGTGTTGGTGTGGGGGGCCCTGGGTACTGGTGTTGGTGTGGGGGGCCTGGTTACTGGTGTTGCTGTGGGGGGCCCTGGGTACTAGTGTTGCTGTGGGGGGCCTGGTTACTGGTGTTGGTATGGGGGGCCTGGGTACTGGTGTTGGTGTGGGGGGCCTGGTTACTGGTGTTGGTATGGGGGGCCTGGGTACTGGTGTTGGTGTGGGGGGCCTGGGTACTGGTGTTGGTGTGGGGGGCCTTGGTACTGGTGTTGGTGTGGGGGCCCTGGGTACTGGTGTTGGTGTGGGGGCCCTGGGTACTGGTGTTGGTGTGGGGGGCCTGGTTACTGGTGTTGGTGTGGGGGGCCTGGGTACTGGTGTTGCTGTGGGGGCCCTGGGTACTGGTGTTGCTGTGGGGGGCCTGGTTACTGGTGTTGGTATGGGGGGCCTGGGTACTGGTGTTGGTGTGGGGGGCCTGGGTACTGGTGTTGGTGTGGGGGGCCTTGGTACTGGTGTTGGTGTGGGGGCCCTGGGTACTGGTGTTGGTGTGGGGGCCCTGGGTACTGGTGTTGGTGTGGGGGGCCTGGTTACTGGTGTTGGTGTGGGGGGCCTGGGTACTGGTGTTGCTGTGGGGGGCCTGGGTACTGGTGTTGCTGTAGGGGGCCTTGGTACTGGTGTTGGTGTGGGGGCCCTGGGTACTGGTGTTGGTGTGGGGGGCCTGGTTACTGGTGTTGCTGTGGGGGGCCCTGGGTACTGGTGTTGGTGTGGGGGGCCTGGTTACTGGTGTTGGTGTGGGGGCCCTGGGTACTGGTGTTGGTGTGGGGGGCCCTGGGTACTGGTGTTGGTGTGGGGGGCCTGGTTACTGGTGTTGCTGTGGGGGCCCTGGGTACTGGTGTTGCTGTGGGGGCCCTGGGTACTGGTGTTGGTGTGGGGGCCCTGGGTACTGGTGTTGGTGTGGGGGGCCCTGGGTACTGGTGTTGGTGTGGGGGGCCTGGTTACTGGTGTTGGTGTGGGGGCCCTGGGTACTGGTGTTGCTGTGGTCCCTCCTGGGGTCACGTGGGTGGTGGTGCCGGGGGAGGGGTTGGTGTGGGGACTGGACTTGAATAAACATGAGTTTACATATTTATGTGGAAATGCACGTGTTTTTATATGTATATGGACAGTTATAAGTATAGTCGTATATGTGCTTTGATGCGTACAGAAATATCTCTGAGTAAGAATGTTTGTAATGAATAAGATTGTACAAGGGTGGATATACAATCACATGGTAAATGAATGTATTTATGTCTAGATGAATACAGGGACTCGGGGTGAACTGCTTTATATACAGCAGCATGTAACTGCACATGGCAATAATGACTCAGGTAAACCACAATCTATATTTATAAATGTGTAAAATACTTAGATGTTTTACATATTAATAGTAAGAACTTCAAGTAGGTCAAGATTTTTGACATCTTAACTCACAGAAATAATAACGAGGGTCCATCTGAACACATGGTTCTGAGTTCATCCGTTTTCTTGCTGCTGCTTCTGGAACATGTCAAGATGCTGCTGCTACAAACGTGTCCTGAATTCCTGGATGAGGATGTTCACGCATGTCTCTTACTGCTATCATGTGTGAAATAAAGACTTTTGAATTGAATCGAATTGAACAGAAACAGTCTTTACTTCTGTCCTGTTGTCTGGCTGTCTCTTCCACCCCATTCTTGGAAATTTCTCCTCAACGATGAAGGATTCTGACTACTGTGTCACTAAAGGAGGGTTTTGGGAAATATCTTCCATCTTATGTCCAACCCAATTCCTTACTTTTATCCACCCCCTCCTCATTTTTTACTGAGAGTCTCTCCTCCTCTTCACTTATCCTCCACCCAGGGGATTCCCTTCACTGCCTAAAGTGGTTTACTTCACTAATCAGTTCCCCACTTGTCACTCTCACCCTCCATCTCTGTATCTGTCTCCCTTGCTCTCTCATACTGTGCCAGTTTCCCTGGCTTTGAACCAGAGCATCTCTCTTTCCCTCTGAAGACTTGGGAACACTTTTCTCTTCCAAACAGCCAGATCAGATCTGCTCCCAGGCAGCGGTAGTGGAGGCTGACTTGCCTCCAACGTTGCTCCCCCGCCAGTTGCCACACAGACGGCGATGCTTTCCAAGAGCTAAGCGACGATGGCTGGCGGCAAGAATGTGCTTGTTATGTAAAAAAGCAATGCCGTTGCTGCACGCTTATTAAAAATAGCTGCAAGATGTAGCTGCTCTCGGCTAATTGGGAACGGGGAGTCAGAGCAGCGCCACACCCATATTCTGCAAATTACTGACCCGGAAATGTTTGCCTCCCCTACATATGTAATGACTTTGAAATCGGTCACATGATGTCTGCACTCCTATTTATATTTCTGATTCTTAACTGCTAATAATCCTGATTGTGAAATCAAAACAAGCTTAGACAAAATTAACATATGCACTGGAAGACAGCTCTACAGGAGGTCCATGCCGTCTGATGTTGTCGCTGGATGCTGAGCCCTGAGGCAGGCCACATCTAACACTGAAACCTGAAGGTGATCAAAGTCAAATAGTGCCAGCAAGTGTTTTTGAATTCAGCGGAGATAAAGCGTGCATGTTTAACGTCATTCTTGCCGTCCTCTCTCATACCTGAACATGAGGGATACTGAGATGTCTTTGGAAATGTTTGAACTCTGAGGTCCAGTTGATCCTGGAGGTCCTTTTAAGTCCTCTGCCTTCTTCAGGACATGTCCTTGTTACTACTCACCAAAGCTGTGTGCTCCACCTGTTTGAGAAGGCACTACTTCTTCTCAAACATTTGCTTGCTTCTTTTTGTATGTGCGGTCGATGTCACTAAGCCCTAGTCTACAAGGTTTCTCACTACTAATTTCAGCAGAAAAAGTAAAGAAGAATGTGCCCTCTTACCTTTATAATCACCACTGAGCCCCTTTTGTGCGAGGTGCGAGCCCCACCTGCTGCAGTGCAACTGCTTAGTGCTCAGCAGGACAGTTTGGTTGTACTGTACAGCTGTTAGGTGTGACTGCTGGTGACCTTGTCCCTGATTTCAGTGAGTCTGCATGCCTCACACCGAAACCTATTACACTCAATCAACTTTAACAGGAGAGTCAGGGACATGTCAATCAACACCCACACAATACTGAGAGGCGCTCTCACAGGCAATTTAAATGTGAACTTGTGTTAAAGTCGGTTATGAATATGTAGACGCTTGAAAGTGACAGTCGCCAAATTAGTCATAACCGTCCTCAAGTATAACTCTCTGCACTTGCACACTGTCAGTTTAAATGGAGATGTGTCGCCGCACATCAACAAGAGCTGCTGCAGAGCATGTAAGGCGGGATATGTTGAAACACTCCTCTGATACGCAGCCTAGTGCACACAGGGATCCCCACATTGGCCCCGTGTTTTATCTCTAAAATGTGTTTTCTCCTGACTCTGACCTGCTTCTTCACGTGCGTTCTGTCAGTTTGCTCTGCAATGCTGTGATGAGTTTTGACAGAAAATTAGACGAAATCTATTTAAGTGTTGAGATTGTTACTTCTGCCAAAGGAAATACTAAGACGTGCATTGAAATATACTGCATTAGAGGAAAACTGCGTTGCTCTCCACTTTCAGAGCAATATATCTCATATAGGAGGTTGTCTGGTCTAAAACTGCACAGCTTAAAATAGCGACTGCACAGGGAAAACCACGGGACCCATTACTGTGGCTCAGAGGACTTAACACACCAGTCTGGAGGATGTGTGTCTGTCTGTCTGCATGATACGGGAGCCTGCGTGTGATTTATAAATGTATGTAGATGTCATCAAGTGCTGCAGTGCGAAACCAAGTTCATGCTTTTCTCTTTGTCTTCAGGACATAAGGACGCAGGAGTGGACGGCCATCATTCCCAATTCTCAGCTCATCGTCATACCGTTCCCACATGATCAGCCTCGCAGGTACATAATACCTCAAAGCAGTAGATATAGCAACGTGTAGATGTTAATTAAAAACGTTCTCTTCTTCTTCTTTCAGGTCATTTAAAGGGAGACTTTGTACACCCTTGTTTTCACTTTAACCAGCCTCTTTGAGACGTTTAGTGGGATATTCAAGTTAATTTCAGTTCACATTTGTACCGATGGTGTCCCTGCTTTGTTTCCTTTGTTTCTCAACACTCGCTCTCGAATACCATCACAACGTCCATGTTATTATGGTGTTGTTCACATGTAGCTCAGGCCCCCGGAGGAGCACCAGATGGCTGTTGGACAAAACACACACACATCCATGCACGCTGCGAGAACACAAACACCTTCGTAAACACTGACTAACAGTATACAAGAAGAGTAACTCTGCACTTCCATACACTGCGCTGTTTGCTGGTAATTACAGGTTTATCCCCTTTTTGTTTCAGTATAGTTCCTCCATTATTTTCAGTTTTGTCTTTCTGAGTGATTAGTGTGTTTAAATAAAAATGCTCCTTTCTGTAACATTGAAACATTGCAACTATTGAGGTAATATGGATTTATTTATTTATTTTTTTGGCATTTAGGTGTTAACTGCACAGGGAATCCTCACTTCAGCTGTAACAGCAGACATAACACTTTAACACAAAGTGAAACAGCTGTCTTTGTATGTTTCTCATGTACTGTTCAAGATAACTGGCTTTGAGATAACAAACGTAAGACATGAAAACTAATTGGATTTGTTGAAATACATCAAGTTCAAAGTTCTCAATGAGCAGTTTGTCACGGCATCACTTTCAGCTGCAGGAGAACGTGAACGAGAATTCCAGTTATTAATATTAAATAACTGCTAATGCGCATAATTTGGGTTTTACGCCAAATAAAATGATGATGAGTCATCGAACAGTGTTTGGCTGATCTTCACTTTATCTGTCTCTCTCTTTTTCTGTCTGTAGCTGGAGCGCCAAGTTGTACCTCACCCCGAGCAACAGCGTTCTGCTGACGGCCATCGCACTGATTGGAGTCTGCATCTTTATCCTTGTCATTATCGGCATCCTCCACTGGCAAGAGAAGGTCAGGACACACACACACACACACACACACACACACACACACACACACACAACGGTGGGGTGTAGTTAACACTGGCCTCTTCCTGGGGATATATTCTTCATAGTGTGTGTGTGTGTGTGTGTGTGTGTGTGTGTGTGTGTGTGTGTGTGTGTGTGTGTGTGTGTGTGTGTGTGTGTGTGTGTGTGTGAGAAAGAGTAGATTGGCAACAATGAGCAGCAGATGGGTTGCCCTGTTTCCTGTCCTGTGGTCCTTGAGCCTCCCCACCGAGACACACGTACACAGTATTTCTCTTCCTCCATCTAGCTGCCTCTGTAGGCCACAACCTGGAAGGACATTCAACTGTAATTGCCACCTTCTATTCTTTCAGCACGCCAGATCTTCCACTCATTACGGTCTAAATATGCCCTCCAGGGAGTCGGTGCATGTTTTCTTGTGTGCTTTGTGCTTCAGCTCCACCTGGCCTTGTTGTCATGAGCATCAGTTGCTCAGTTCGGACAAAGAATCGTGTTACTCACCGTAACCTGGTCAAGGACACATAAATGTTTAACAGTAATTCTTACAAATGTATTTTTTGTTCCAGGTTGTGTCCCCTGTCCTCCTTTCTGCTGTAACGTTGTCTGCTGTACTGAGCAGTGCCCCCCCCTGTGGGGGTGAATGTTCATGTGGAGCTGACGGGAATGAAGCGAAAGCATGTGCTGGTTGTATGTGCTGGGAAGATACAGACGCCTCAGTCACGTGCAAGCAAAGTGTTTAGCTTTAAAATACGGCCTCATCCATTATTTCTCCTTAAGTAGAACCATTCAGTTGTTGCATAAATATTAATAATATCCGTGGAGAAAGTAAGGTGATGGACTAAACTAGTTTTAATCAAGGAGTGTGTCAGTTTTTGAAGTTGCTCTGAGGCGTTGTCCGCGTTCACAGCCAGGACTCGGAATGTAATCCGACCATGTGTGCTGCAGTGCAGTCGTTTTAACGGACGCCACACAGCAGCAAAACCACTAAATCTATCTTCTTCTATCACTGTGTATCATCGTTCACATTTCAATAGCTTTTTTCATAATGATATATAACGCTATAACACTAAACCAAACTCCAATGTTTAGTCTGCATCCAGAATTTAATTTGAAAACTGTTCAGTGTATAATGAGGTTTCTACAAAGCTGAGCTTCCATTGTGTTTGTGGTTCATGCATCAGGGTTTTAGGATGAATGATTGAAATTCTTACTGAAATCCTCCGTGGGACTGATCATTTGTTTAAATATAAATTCATCTTCCTGTCTCAAAATACTCTATTTCATGCTTTTGACTCTAAGACGCCATAATGGATTTTATATGAAACAAACATTTATTTACTCACAGTCCCTAGTTTTCAGGAGCTCTTGTGTAACTGCATAAATCATAATAATGTTATATAACATTTTTGATCATCTATGAAGGATCCTTCTGTAAAGAGTCTCTGAAATCTGGACGCGCCAAACCTGGTCTCCGGGTCCGGTGTTTCTTTTCCAGGACTTTGCGTGCAGCTGTTTTCACCCGTTTGTTTTACGCGTTTTTCTCTCTTTGCGTTGCTCTTTAGCTTGAGAAATGCAGCTTGACGTCAAAAGAATCAACTTATTCATCTTTGACAACAGTTATTGCCCATTGTGCTACGACATGCAGTCAGTGTTGCTGTATTCAGTTTCAGACACGTATGCGTTTATGTTTGAGCGTTCGTGTGACTTTCTGACGTTTGCTCCATCGTGAAACACTTACGGGCCACTCCCACCGGGAGATGTGCCGTTACACATTTCCACAAGTTTTACAGATGATGTGATGTGCTTCAAACCATACGAGGTTTTTGGCGCTTCGCTGTGCTTCTCTTCTTTTGTGGTTCAGGTTGATCTGATGCATTTTTTTTTTTTCCCTCAATTTACTAAACTTGGTCATTTTAAATGTTCAAAGTTTTGTAGTTGTTTCTTTCTTTCTTTCTTTATTTCTTTATTTCTTTCTTTCTTTCTTTCTTTTTGGCTTCACCTCTTGGATGCTTTGTTGGACAGATGACACAGCATCACCTACATAAGTCCTCTTTCCAGTACAGGAAACCTCGTCAGTCCCTACCATGTATGTAGCCTATTAACAGAGCAAACTTAAGTAGTTTTTTCTTGCTGCATCAGAAAAAATCCTCTTCCTCTCGCTCTTTTTTTTTTAGCATATGCCATGTTGAGGATGCACCTTTACCAAGCACCTTATACGGTAGTTCCTGAGCAGGGATTTACGAACATTAATGAGCACCTGGAGCTCGTTAATGACTAATTAATGCGAGTCTGCGAGTAATTCATGACGACACGCATTCGTACGATCAAATTCCAGTTTTACGCCGTGTTCGTGAATCCAGAGCAGGTTGTTGTAAGGACACTATTAATGTGTAAATCTAGCCAGATTTCCGAACACTTTATGAACGCGACCCATGTGGGGTTGAGTGTTTTGCTCAAGGACATGTGGTCTGCGAGGCCAGGAATCAAACCGTCATTTAAGCTCCTCCTCCAAAGCTATTATAGCTTTTATATAAAAATGATTGACTTCACCGTTATTTATATCAATATTTCATGAAAATCATGATGGTGTATCTGTTTTGCAACCACTGCATTGTTGCAGGCGTGAAAAGTAAAAGTCATCAGGTCACACAGAGTTAATTAATGAAGAAAAGATTAACGATTAGCCCAAACCTGTATATGAAATGGCTTTTGAGTCAATTATATTTGCACTTTAGATTAAAGGTGTTTTGACTCTTAAGGAGCCAAACTCTCTGGCTGCATCTGGACTTGAACACCTTAAAAATAAAACTCTTTAACTGTGACTGTAAATGAAAGAGTTCAAATACAAATAATAATGATAATAAGTCAGAAGCGTGTCTGTGTTCAGATATTATCAGATCAAATGGGTTCCCCGCAGTTTTAGTTACGAATCAGTTCTGGTGTAGGTCGGAGTGAATGCTGACAACCACGTCTCGGGACACGCCGGCTCGTGTGGAACGACCTCCTGGTCCGTCCAGTGCATCCACATTAAGGGGGTTCCTCGTTCAGCAGCTGCTAACAACCTCCCCCGAGTCTCGTCCTCTCGCATCTCCTTATGTTGGGGCGCCCGGTACGGTCAGGGTGACCCTGCTGATTGACACTTAGCATTTCCATGTGTTTGCGCCGCCGTCTCTGGTATTTTCTTTTTGAATAACAACACCAGCTGGAGGGCAGAACCACAGGGGGTAAAGACACCCACCTGCTAACCTGCAAATCCTCCGAACCTCTGCGAACCTCTCTGAAGTAAAAGCTGGTGATATGTAGAAATATGCAAACGAATCTGAATCAGGGCGAAGATGGAACCGTATCAGATATCATGCAGCAAAGTGTGATCAGTATGTTTTTAAAGGTAAATTAATTAGAACAGCAGTCCCACGACGCATCCCACAACAGTCCCACAACAGTCCCACAACAGTCCCACAACAGTCCCACAACAGTTCCACAACAGTCCCACAACAGTTCCACAACAGTCCCACAACAGTTCCACAACAGTCCCACAACAGTCCAACAACAGTCCCACAACAGTCCCACAACAGTCCCACGACGCGTCCCACAACAGTCCCACAA
Source organism: Xenentodon cancila (assembly GCA_014839995.1). Classification (NCBI taxonomy): domain Eukaryota; kingdom Metazoa; phylum Chordata; class Actinopteri; order Beloniformes; family Belonidae; genus Xenentodon; species Xenentodon cancila. The sequence continues at coordinate 31,991,388 of CM026197.1, forward strand.
CAGTCCCACAACAGTCCCACAACAGTCCCACAACAGTTCCACAACAGTCCCACAACAGTTCCACAACAGTCCCACAACAGTTCCACAACAGTCCCACAACAGTCCAACAACAGTCCCACAACAGTCCCACAACAGTCCCACGACGCGTCCCACAACAGTCCAACAACAGTTCCACAACAGTCCAACAACAGTCCCACAACAGTCCCACAACAGTCCCACGACGCGTCCCACAACAGTCCAACAACAGTTCCACAACAGTCCCACAACAGTCCAACAACAGTCCCACAACAGTCCCACAACAGTCCCACGACGCGTCCCACAACAGTCCAACAACAGTTCCACAACAGTCCCACAACAGTCCCACAACAGTCCAACAACAGTCCCACAACAGTCCCACGACGCGTCCCACAACAGTCCAACAACAGTTCCACAACAGTCCCACAACAGTCCAACAACAGTCCCACAACAGTCCAACAACAGTCCCACAACAGTCCCACAACAGTCCAACAACAGTCCCACAACAGTCCCACAACAGTCCCACGACGCGTCCCACAACAGTTCCACAACAGTCCCACAACAGTCCAACAACAGTCCCACAACAGTCCCACAACAGTCCCACAACGCGTCCCACAACACATCCCACAACAGTCCCACAACAGTTCCACAACAGTCCCACAACAGTCCAACAACAGTCCCACAACAGTCCCACGACGCGTCCCACAACAGTCCAACAACAGTCCCACAACAGTCCCACAACAGTTCCACAACAGTCCCACAACACATCCCACAACAATCCAACAACAGTTCCACAACAGTCCCACGACGCGTCCCACAACACATCCCACAACAGTCCCACAACAGTTCCACAACAGTCCCACAACAGTCCAACAACAGTCCCACAACAGTCCCACGACGCGTCCCACAACAGTCCCACAACACATCCCACAACAGTCCCACAACAGTTCCACAACAGTCCCACAACAGTCCAACAACAGTCCCACAACAGTCCCACGACGCGTCCCACAACAGTCCCACAACACATCCCACAACAGTCCCACAACAGTCCAACAACAGTCCCACAACAGTCCCACGACGCGTCCCACAACAGTCCCACAACACATCCCACAACAGTCCCACAACACATCCCACAACAGTCCCACAACAGTTCCACAACAGTCTCACAACAGTCCCACGACGCGTCCCACAACAGTCCCACAACACATCCCACAACAGTCCCACAACAGTTCCACAACAGTCCCACGTGACCCACGACACGTCCCACGCCGTGACTGCTGTTTCTTCATGCCTTTGAGATACAAAACCACAGCTTTGTCAGAATAACCTGTTTACACGCACTAATCAGTGTCGTGTAGGTTAATAATTATTCAAACTTGTGTGATGATATAGTTGTCTACCTTAGACGGTCAATTACAGCAGGTAGACATTCGAAGCTGAGGACACCAATCCATCGACTCCCTGAAAACATGTTGAAAAAAATGTGAGAAAAATATGACTTTTCACATGTTTTAGGAGAGTGATGATTGGATATCGGTCTGTTCCATGTCACCGGGGATGAATTTTAATCTTTTTTACAACTTTTCTTCAATTCATTGGGGTTTTCAGGAGATCTTTTGAATGCACAGGCCTCTTAAGATATTTAAGGTGGGATTAGGCACTAATCAATGTAGTTAAGGTAGGATTAAGCATTAATGACGGTAGCTGAGGTAGAATTAAGCATCAGGTGCAGGACTGGACCATTTCAACCTCTTTATCCTTTTTTTATTATTATTTTATTCACTCTGTCATTGATTTTCTGATGTCGTTGGCCTTGTCTTTAGTTCCAACACCAACTTTCAAATGAATTGTAGCTGTGGGACAGGTGGCCTGACGTTTGACTTTCGATAACTTGGGTGTACGGACGAGTTCATGGTCCACTCTGTCACTGCCAGGTACCCAGGACCTGTAGCGGCAGAACAAAACCTAATGCAATTCAACCAACGTAAGCTGTGATTCCATGGTTGTTTCAGAGTGAAGAGTCCGTAAAGTCACTGTTTTTCCTTCTTGGGATTCGGTTATCGTCACACATGTGTAGGGCAGCATCCCACTTCTGTCCGTCTGTCTGAGGTCTTTAGTCACGTTGTCCAAAATAAAGGAAGAGAGGAAGACAGGAGTCCAGAACCGGCTCTCCCTCTCTCAGCGCTGCACGCCCATCCATCCGAGCTCCCAGGATGCCCCACGCCGCGTGACGCTTTTGGCCTCGCCTCTTTAACGCATCTGTATTTGATGTGTTTTTGTGATCGTCACCTGGTCCGCTGTCATCGTCACGCATCCTAACAAATGTTTAAAAATAACACAATTAGCAGCTGAAGTTCTCACTGAGACCCGCCTGGAAAACCTTTTAAAAGTCATAGTTTAAATGTAAAAAACCTGTTGTTTTTTTAAATCACAGGATATGAAATGAACAATTTGACAGAGAGACTGGAACCGGCTGCCACTTGAGTGATGCTGTTAATCACTAAAACAATAAAGGTAGAAAATCTTTATCAATTTGTGTGCAAAGCCTCTCGACATGCTTTTATCTTTAAACCCACGTCCCTCTCAAACTCTTCATAATATTCTTCTCACACTTAAACCACATATATATTTAATTCATCATCTAAACACTTTTCAAGTATTTGATTAAACTCAAATACTGCACAAATATAAAATACTTAGCATACAAGTTTGTTTTTTTACATCATTGATACACATCATTAAAGAGACTTTTAACTTCCACAATAGTTAATAATGAAATGCAAGTCTTTATACTATTAAAAATAACATAATTCTATGCAAATAGACATAAGATGCCAGAAACTGATGCAGTGTGATATAAGGCATTCCCGTGTAATCTAGGAGGCACTGCCAAGAGTACCAAACGGGAAAAAGTACCTCAGTCTGGCCGAGCTGGGAAGTTTCAGAGCAGGATCCCACATTTTTAAGTCTTTCGTGAAGCAGTTCTCACATGGAGGTTGTTGGTGGCTACAAATCCTTCCTCCTGGCTGGGAAAAGACTCCCCGCTGTCTTAATTCAGCTGTAAGAGATGGATAACAAGTTGTTCGTCCTCATTTTCTGCACAAATGTGAAGTCAAACCAAAGCTTACATGAAACTAAAGCACTCAGTTAATCAAATTAAGAATAATCTAAAGCTGAGATCCACATGAATGCATCAGAAATAATCCAGTAAACCAGATCACAATACTTTCTGATTGCAGTTAGAAACATCAGCAGGTTGAACTGAGTATTTGAACGTAGTTTTGAGGCCGGCGTTTGCTCAGGATGCTCTTTGTGCTTTATGTTAATTACTGCAAATACAGCTACTCCGTATTTGCTGACTTATTTGAGATTTTTATTATTTTCTTTATGGGTTTAATTGAAAACAATGTGTGAAGACACTGGGCAGAAACCTCTGCAACACCCAACCTGTTTCACAGCAGCTAACTAGACACAGAAGACTCGTTTAGGTTGGACTCGACTGATCCTGCGGTGTGAGATGTTGGCATGTCCCTCACAGGTGTCTTCTTCCAGCGTACTCTAAGACCCGGACATTATTCCTAATGATTCACTGCGGGGTTGTACAATGTGGTCTCTCAGAAATAACTAAATTGCCTTCAGGTTGTGAAATGCAGGTAGACGGTGCTGGGCGATGGGAGCTGTCAGCTCAGAGGGGAAACATTGCTGTTGGCTGCTTGTGTTGTTGACTGCACCTGGAAAGTAGGAGTGGAAGATGTGAAAGAGCTTTTCAGAGAGGAAATGCTGTCGGGTCCACGCTGCTTCTGTCTGCCTGCTCATAGCTCAGCTTATGCTCCCATCATGCCTGGCTGTCTGGCTCAGAGACGAGGTGATCATTATGGGCTGTTGGCTGTCAGCATTCATCCTTCAAGGCCTTTTACATTTTACCTAAGAGCAAACCCTTTATAGCTACTGTAGCCTTCATGTACTTATGCCTTTATTATTTCATTTGATGCCATCTAAGACCCCCCCCAAAAAAATCAAGCTGCTATAAATCTGCAACTGCTATTCTACTAATATTTCTGTTTTATCTTTGCATTATTAATCTGTGATTATGACTATAATCCTAAAATGCTTTGAAGACACTTCCCCTTTCATTTAAAAGGCTGCATTAAATCTGAAAGACCGGTGGGCAGTTTTGGACTTATCAACAGTTTTGGGCTTATCAGTTTTGTGCCTGTGAACAGTTTCGTGCCCGTGAACGGTTTCGGGCCTGTGAACAGTTTCGGGCCCGTGAACAGTTTCGGGCCCGTGAACAGTTTCGGGGTTGTGAACAGTTTCGGGCCCGTGAACAGTTTCGGGCCCGTGAACAGTTTCGGGGCCGTGAACAGTTTCGGGCCCGTGAACAGTTTCGGGGCCGTGAACAGTTTCGGGCCCGTGAACAGTTTCGGACTTGTCATCAGTTTCGGGCCCGTGAACAGTTTTGGACTTGTCATCAGTTTCGGGCCCGTGAACAGTTTCGGGCCTGTGAACGGTTTCGGGCCTGTGAACAGTTTCGGGCCTGTGAACGGTTTCGGGCCTATGAACTGACCCTCCCGTCCCTGTTGTGGCTCTCCGAGCAGGTGCAGCTTAGTGAGCGATTTACATGTGATATAAATGGCGTTTGGACAAACAGCTCAGCTTTGGAGTAAAGCTGAATGCTCGTCACACACAGACTTCATGACTTGTCCTAAACTGAAAAATGTTAATAAAGTTCAAGGAGAGAAGTTTAGGAAAGACAAAGATAATAGCCGTCAATATTGTTGACTTAACCTGCTAACCGCCACACAAAATAAAGCCAAGAAAACAAAAGTTTATATCCAATGAAGCTTTTTATTTAAAATATGTTTGAGGTGTCTTTGTTGTTTGTGAATCAGTCTTTCCTGTGCTTTTTGGATTTTCATGGAGTTTATTTAAAAACAAAAAGTGTTGATGTCAAACCGGGAAAACGTGCTAAAGAAATACTGGTGAGACATCTAGAAACTGTCTGGTTGGGTGGTAACAGCTCAGGAACATGAACGGGTTCATGAAGCGGATCTCAGAGAGGTTCATTAGAGGTGAGGAGGAGGAGGAGGAGGAGGAGGAGGAGGAGGAGGAGGAGGAGGAGGAGGAGGAGGAGGAGGAGGAGGAGGAGGAGGAGGAGGAGGAGGAGGAGGAGGAGGAGGAGGAGGAGGAGGAGGAGGATCACGATCACCTCTGGTTTCATCAGAGACAACTGTGTGGACAGAGAGATCAACAACTGAAGAAGATGATGTCTGATGTTCCAGTACCAGTCAGGACTGGAACATCTGCTCTTTCTATTTGACTGTGATTGGTCCATATTCTCCATCAACACTGTCAACTGCAGGATTTAGAGAAACCGATCATTTACGGTCTGTGGTTTATCTTCATCTCAGAGATCTGAGTGAAATCTCTGTACATCTGGGACGAGACTAAAGACCAACTCAGGTTATGAAGGGGTGCTGGTGGGTCAGGAAGCCGGACCAGTTGAGAACCACTGATCTAAGACTGTTAGTAACTGCGTGTGTCTGTCTGTTTTGCAGAAGGCGGACGATCGGGAGAAGAGGCAGGAAGCCCACCGCTTCCATTTCGATGCCATGTGAAGCAGTGGAGCTGCAGCAGAACGTCCTCATCCAGACCTCCTTCACACTTTCCCTTAGACTCACTTCAAGGGCCAACAAATAAACCCTCATTTTCCTTAAAGCGTTTATTTTTTATATTTTTCCGTCTTTGACGCAGATGTAAAATGTTTAAATTCCCTTTGTTTGTTTTTTTTCTTGTTGTTTTTGGTTTTATTCCCGTGTTAAAGCTGCAACAAGCCCACAGAGACACAGAAAGTAACCCTCAAACTGAAAGTGAGGGTTTGCTTTGGACGAGCTGAAGTTGGCAGCATGAGTTTAAGTCGTGTTACCGGTGTAGGTTGACAAACTGAACCAGATTCCTGTTAAAATGCCCAACATGTAATTCCAAACCTGCAAGCTTTTCAGGACTTGTTCCGTAGAAGGAAAAAGCCTCTTTGACACTGACCGCTGAGATGTGTAATGTTGACTTGAAGTGTGCATGTGCAATTACACCCGTGTTGTTTGTACGAATCATCCACCTCTGTCTTTGTCTTTGTGTAATTAAACCAGTGGAAATTCTGTGATATTGATCTGGGCTTTGCAACGGCTGAAGCAGCTGAAGGAAACCGAATAAAAGTGGGCACTCACAATGAATGGACGCTGCAGAACATTTTTCTGCGTCCAGCCTCAGCGAGGTGATGAATGGCCTTCAGGCCTGCTGAGTGCAAATTCATCTTTTCCTGAGTTGATTGTATCACAGTTCGTCATGGCAGTAAAATACTGCTTCCATATCCAACACTACTGCATCAAGGCCCCCAAAATGCTCGACAACAGTTTCCCATTTGATTCAAGGTTTCACTTTAATCTTTGTCTTTTAAAACTTGGAGCCAGACTCTTTGGCGTGTGCTGATGCTTATTTCAGGAGGATGGAGCTCCAGCCTGTCCATGTTTTTTTTGCACTTTTAACTATTGATTAACTGTGGGTGTATGTAATTTATTTAATTATGTGGATTTAGCTTACAAATGAATGTTTAAGCTACTAAATGTGCTTGCCTACTGAGGTTGAGAATAAAGGTTTCCTTTTCTTAACCGTTTGGTTTCAATCCTTTTTTCACGTGTTGCCTTGGAGATGTTTGTGAAATTGAATCGCTTCACGACAATCGTAGCCTCTAGATCATTTATAAGGATATCTCCTGCTTATTTCTGTTTTGTTGTTGCTATGAAGCTAGAGGTAAAGTGAAACTAAAAATAAGCATCTGGGTCTGCTGTCATTATCTGAATTTGAAGCAAGTTGCAGCGATGGTAAAATTAAATGGTCATTAATTTTCCAAAGGAGCCCTGGAGGCCGCTTGGAGCGGTCCTCTGGGTCCGGCACCCCACGTCAGGAACCAAGGCTGCTAAATGATGCATGAGCAGAGTAAACCTTCCCTGCGCCGCGTCTGGAGCCCGCTTGTCTTTCAGCAGATCACAACTGCTGCCGAGCACGTGTGTGAGAGCGCGCGCGCGCGCGCGCGCAGAGCTGGAAGTAGGGGGTGAGCTGCAAGATGCGTAAAGCTGCACAGAGTGACGTAATAAAACCGGAAACGTGGTTGTTGAACATTAAATAAATGCCTTTAAATTATAATCGGTGGCCGGGTCAATATTCTCAGATCAAACGTGGATATTGATGATTTAGTGTTGAATAGGAGTCACGTGTTCAGTAAACTGGTTTCCCGTCTGATATATTATCACGTTGATTTAAAGTCTCACCTCGTTGATTTGTTTCTCTTTACATTTTAAAGCTGTGCCTAAGAAGAGCGTGTTGTTGCTGTCTGCTTTCTTACAACCTAATGTTTCTCCACGGCGTTGAAGTCTGCAGCCATCACTGTCCTCGTTTCAATGCGCTGCGTTTTATTTCTTAGGAAATTATGTTTCTTGATTGTAATTTATACGTGGCGGCAAGTTTAAAGGCAAAATAAACAAATTAATCCCGACAGCCTTCGCCGGAAAAGCGATCTGCAGCGTCTCACTTGACAGTGGTCATGACCACTCAGAAATGTAAGCAGCACTCGAGGCTTAAATGAGATCGGTTCAGGAGCTTTTCTGAGTTGAGACACGGAAGGAGCTCAGAGGCAGACTCTCCTCTTCCTCCTCAGCTCTCGCCCCCTGGATCCCCCCCTCTCTCTCTCTCTCTCCCTCTCTCTCTTTCTCGCCCAGTCTCTGTCTTCCATCCATCTGCGCCTTTTGGGTAGCACACCTGCCTCTGCAGGCGCATCGGTCCGTCTGGATCAGTCCATCCTCCTCGTGTTATCTTCAACCTGCAGCGACTCAAAGCTGGTCTGACCGTGGAGATGCCTGGCTGAGGGGCTCGCAGCGGTGTTCATCCAGCGGCGGAGCGCAGCATCATCTCGGACTGAACAAGATCTCGGTGCTGTCGGCGTGCACAAGCGCGGCTCGGCTTCATGGATTTACCCACGTCGGGAAAAAGTTGGATTTCGTGAAAAACCCCGTGGTCGCCATACAATGGGCAGAACTAGAGTGCATTTTTAGAGAGGTGCTTTGGAGTCACGCCGTGAGAAGAAATGCACAGAGGTGAGTTGAAACAAGCAGCCGGAGCGCCCGTGGTGCGCGTCACGCTCCGCGCTTATACACTCAACAGCTTATTTAAAGCCTGAATTCAACGATTGAGCCAATTTTTCCTTCGTTTTTATCTATAATGCTTGATGTTTAGATTGTAGGTGGGGCAGTTTTTCGCTCATAGTTAAGATAATTTAAAACAATGTCGTAAAATGCAAAGTGACAGCCTTCTGCTTTCTCCAGCGCGTTCTCGGATAATTGATCCAGAGCTGGTCCTGCGCCCACATCTGAACTCAGATCTGATGCTCAGAGGTCCTCATCGGGTTCACGTCTTTCAACGCGTGTTTGTGAGCATTTCATCCGTTAATAGATTCATTAAATGCATTTTGCTTAATGGTCCGCTGCTGAACCATTTAATCATGGGCTAATGTCATTAATGAGGGAGTCCCGGGAGGTTTATTTAGTCTTTTAGTTAAACCAACGCAAAAATCCGAATCATGGTCGCAGACAGCAGAGGTCAACAATCTGAAATCCGCAGATGAGGGGAAAGAACATGCAGCAAACAGTGGGCTGCATCATACAAAAGCCCCAAATAGGCCACTTTAATCGATGTAGTTGGGAGACTGGTCAGACGTCAAACCCGCCGTGGCAAAGGTGCGCGTGTTTCTGGCGTAGACTGTGTAAAGGAGGAACATGTTTGTGCTCCCGTTAAACTACTTCGCACCTCTCACCTGAGACGCCGACAGATAAAACACCGCCGTCCGCGCTCTGCACGCGCCGCGGCGCGCCCCCGTGTTGCTCGGGTGACCCCCCCAGCCCAGCTCCAAGCAGCGCGCGCCGTCGACGCACGAGTCATCAGCTCGTCTCATCTCATCACACCACAGCTGAGACGTGTGCATATGTGAGAGGGGACGAGGTGAACATGTTCTCAGTATGTAAAGGTTCGTGTGTTCCGACCTTGGAGACCAATAACCGCTCGGTTCACCTTAAATGGTTTTCTGTTTATACTAATTGGCCTAATTGGTTTTCTACAGAAGCTTCCTACAGAAGCTACAAAGGAAATAACTCTTCATTTTACCCGTGTCAGACCTCGGTGTTTGCTCTCACTGAGTGTTTTTGCAGGAATATCTGTGTAACTGCTGAAATCATATGTCACCATAGAGGAAAAAGGGGGTTTCAGGTAATTTAGTGTGGCAGGTCATGTGGATTCAACATCTCTGAAACTGCTGACCTCCTGAGATTTTCCTGCACAAAAAAAAAAAAAAACAACAAAAGAACCATTGTCTTGGGCCTCAGAGGACACAGCATATCATAGCCTCAAACAGGAAAACTGTACAGCAGCAGAAGACCACAGTCAGGATCCGCACCTGTTGGCCGAGAGCAAAACTGCAAATGTGCAGCGGGTGTTGGCTGAAAAACTGGACCTCTACTGGAGGAACAATAGCCTTGTCTGGTGGATCTAGATTTCTGCTGAGGGTGCAGATGGTGGGCTCAGGCTCAGGCTTCAGCTGAATCCATGGAGACAACCTGCCTCATAAGCGAGCAGACCAGGCTTCTGCTGCTGCTGGTGATGCAGTGGTGAGGGGATTTTCTTCCAATCAGAATCCCATAGACAGTCAGCGGGCTTCAGCGGGCTTCAGCGGGCGTCAGCGGGCGTCAGCGGGCGTCAGCGGGCGTCAGCAGGCGTCAGCGGGCTTCAGTGGGCCCTGGCTTGCAGCACAGCCAGTCTGGTGCCTTTAAATTGTTTGTGGCTGCATGCTGTTCACTTGAGGAGCTGCTTTACTGTGGTGAACCTGTGCTTAGGTTAGTACATTAAATGTTAACCTCTGCCTCGTAGCTGTGAGTAGCAGGTGTGTAATTTGTTATTAATGTCAAATAGTTATTTAGGGTCATAGTTTCAGCTGTTCCAGCTCTGTGTGACAGATGGCGGTGGTGACTTGCTATCCAGCCTTCACTCCGTTTTAGAAGCCAAAGTGAGACGTGATGAAAAAGTGAAGTGACATGACCTAGAATAGCACAGTTGAACCCGCAGTCATTGTTTTTTTGTTCTCTCTTTAAAATGAACTGAGGTGAGATAAAAAATAAATAAATAAAAATAAAAAAACAAACTCCTCGTAGGAGATGTTCTTGGAAGAGGAAAAAATAGACTCTGGAGCTTTCCAACATAGCAAACTAATATTTTTTTTAATCTGTTGTTTTTGATTTTCATCGTCTAATTCTAAAGACAATCACGCGTTTCTCTCTGGATGTTGAAGGAGAGGCTGCAACTCTGTTTGGCTTGTGATTTATTCATAAGATTACAAAATATGTTACAACTGCCTGCGTAAATTATGCAACTCTCGCCTAATAACATCATTTAAATATTTATCAGCTTTAGATATATTTGAGCCACTGTAGGCTACTTTTCCACTTTAAGGTTAATTGCTTTTATGCACAAAAGTAATTGCCGGTAAGGACGTTTCTTTCAAAGCATTTTTCTTCGTATTTCCCTGGCTGACAGAATGCCATTTTTCAGAGTAGTTTCATTAAAACACCAGCAGCAGCACTTTGCTGCGTCCCTGGCTGCTGCCTGCTCACATGCACATTCTGGCTTGAACAAAAGCTTGAGTGGGAGCTTTTAAGCGCCTTGCCTCTTGAGTTTGGGTGGGCTATTCTCAAAATTGCGCCTTGGGTTCGTATTTGCACCTACGACTTTTCATTGCGCGATAATGGAGATAGAGTTAATGACGATCTGCAGCCTGGGGGCCGTGCGTAAGTGTGCATTTCAAGCGCGCATGCTTCGGCGTGCAGTTTGTGGTTTATTCTAACCGTGCAGCGTTACTCATTAAGCCCCCACCCGTGGCTCTTTCTCACCATCTCCCTCTGTTTTCTCCTTCCTTGGTGCCATTACGGGGATGCGCGCACCTCACCCTCACTCTCTAATTTAATATGTGTGGGCTGACCCATTATGAGCTTGGTGGGAATCAGGTCCACCGCTGCAGACTGGGAATTATCACCTTTAGTGCTTCAATATATGTACTTTATTCCCATCAGTATTACATTCAAGTTAAACAGCTACACTATAACCCTATTAATGTACCTCTACTCCTAATTGGTTATGGTATTTTTTTTTTTAATTTGACTTCTCTTCAGCTTGGAAATGAAGCAAAAAATGAACTGACAGAAGCTCATTTTCTCCATTTTTCAGTTCATTCTTCATTTCTCATAGCCTTCACTCACATGTGACAAATCTGCTCTCTTCTTTGGCTCGAGCAACTGTTTGAATTTAAACCTTATTTAAAGATGCAGTGGGATGGGGCAGCAATTTTCAGTTTGTGTGTGACTTTTCCTCGGCCGGCAATTTGCCGTCTAACGTGGCAAACATTTGGCAAAATGAATCACTGGGAGAAATGCCGGCTGCATGTGTCGGAGAGCAGATGAAGAGATGACAGCAGTTCAGAAATGTCCTCGCTGAAAAGGCAGCAGGAATGCTGAGTGTGAGCGCTGTACGCGTGCATGTACGCGAAGTGAGCTGCAAGTTTTAAATGTTAATAAAACGGTGACGTGTCATCGTAGCTCCGCGTCTGATTTACGCGGTTTCCCTGATGTCGTCCTCCCATGAATGCATTCTTCTGACGGGTGGGGGGGTTACTCCACCCTGTACATACGCTGGACTTATAGACAGCTCAGCCCAATATGTGGCTTTTTTATCATATTTTCTCTCACGCCGCTCGTCATTTTTAAATGAAAAGCATTCAGTCGCATATTGCCCTGGCAGTTATATTGATTTATATTTTTCCTTCTATTCATCTATGCTTGTGGAGATCAATGCTGCAGCTGACCGCACGTACTTAACCCTTTCGTTTTCCTGTGTGTGATCACGCGCGTGTTCAGTCGCGATGCCACCTGAGACTGATGTGCCATCCCTCTGCTCCACAGCCTGGATACTCTTCTTTCTGATAGAAGAGGGCTTCGCTCTGGCACAGAGAACCAAAGGTGAGTTACAGAGTCTGTCCAACCCTCTAACCAGTCTGAAATAAGGAGTTATTATCTCCACTTGTATCTGAGCACAAAGGCTTCTGTTTTCTTCCTTTTCATCCCTCACCTGCTCCTCGTTTTCTCCTGCCAACCCCTCCCTCGCCCGATCATTCCCTCATTGATCCCCTGACTCAATAACCCATCTGTCTCTCGCTGCTCTTCCTCTCTCTCTCAGACTCGCCGGGTGATCCTGGCGGCCAGAGTCCGAGCCAGAATGACTGTGGCACGTGGGTGCGCAACATCAACGGCGGGGCGTTCATGTCACCAAATTACCCCAACACCTACCCACCCAACAAGGAGTGCGTTTACATCCTGGAAGGTAAATCCAGGACCGTTCAGCATCCTGAGCGGCAGACGTGGTCTCCCACCTCCCAAACACACTGCCTCCCTCAGTGAACGTGTTCAGTCTGACTGACATTGTTTTATATAACCTTGCCCCGATCTGATTTTCTTTTCCGTTGCTGGCAGGCAATCAGCTTGACATTTTCTGCATGAACAATCCCAGGCTTGTTTATTTGCACTGATACAACCCTTTGAAAATGATAGAGAGTGGCACATTGTGGGCATCCCCCACCCCCACCACCAGGACGACTGGCCCGACCAGATAGCTCTTGTGCTCATCTCTATTGGCAGGATGTGCCAGCACATGCAGAAATATAAATCGGGCTTTAGTGGTGCATCAATGAGTTGTAATCTTCCTCTTTAGCTTTATTGTTTACCACAAGCATCACATCCATCAGTGCTTTGGTGGCCTGCTGTCCTAGAAACGCAATGGAAAGATGTGTTTAATGTGTTTGTGTTTAAAATAAAGAAATAGCTGATGGACTGTTTGGTCCATTAAGTTAACGTGCTGTCCAGGGCTGGACGGGGACGAAAAGTCGGCTCGGGCATTTTCAGGTGAGTCCGGCCCCCCAGGTGATGACGCCTCTGAATGACAACAAACTTTCTTCAGTTTTTTAGACAGCGCTTGTGGAGGTGCTGCCTCTCCTGGAGATGGGGTGTGTCCCCGGTGCTTCTGCTTTTACATGCAGCTCAAGTGCTCCCCCTGTGGATGAATCCAGTCCAGACCTGCTGTTCAGGAGCCAGCGGCAGCTCTTCTGTTGCAGTGGCGCATCACAGACATGGAGCAAATCACTTGCTGTTATTTGGTCTAGAAAGGCCTCGGTCATATTCCTTTTCCAGCTCCAGTCCCGAGGCTTCCGACGCTGCGTCACATTCGGTACAGGAGCTCATCAGACAGCTTTGTTGTTGTAATTAGTGGTGAGAGAGGCTCGTTGTTTGTGTCGTGTCCCCAAGTTCATCAGCTAAATGGATGAGTGATTATATGTTATGTTCCTTCTGTATGAAGCTGTGTGAACTGGAGACGAGGAGACTTAACACACAGCCATGGCTGGAAGTGCAGACAAACAAGCAGAATATGAAGACTCAAATTCAAAAGCAGCCCACTAAACAAAACCGTTTCAGCTTTTTTATTGCCGTTGCACAAACACACGCGCAACCCTTGAACCCTGGGTATTTTTCCGGCATCCGTTCTCAACCCTGACTTGATTTGGAGTCAGAGTCTCACCCCGTCGAGCCTCGACATCTTTATTTCATATGATTCGTCTGCAGGAGTTGGCATCAATTGCCCTTGGCCCTGTGTTTCTGGGGGGAGAAGGTTAATGTTTTTTAAAGTGCTTTGGCCATTCAGTATGCAGGCGTCTGGTTCAGCTTGACAGATGAACCCGTGAACTGCAGATTACGCTTTGATTGCAATGTTCTGGATCCACGGTTTGAGGCAGCAGAGTCGGACCGTGTCTCTCTGCGTAAACACAAACCCACTGCTTCTTTTTTGAGGTTAACCTGAGAATGTTCTGCTGTTAAGTGCATGTTTTAGTTTTTGTTCTCAGACAGGTTACCTGGAAGGAAACGCCTTCCTTCGTGACGACGCGCGTAGACTTGATGATGTTTTCTGGCTTTTGCGCCACTCAGTCCTGCAAAGCAATGTCTGAACAACGTGGGTCCTTCAGAAAATGTTCTCGTGTCTGAGTAAAACTCGTTTCCAGTGTAGTGAGTGATTAGAAAAAAGTATAAATAAATGCAGTTATCTTGGCACCCTGCACCTAAATCTGTGGCAGTTCAGCCGAGGTGTCAGACATACCAGCATAACTCACATTTGACTTCAAGAACACTATCTGGATTATCTTCCTGCTAAGAAAGATTTATTTATATTCTTTTCGTGGATCTTCTCCCTTTGTTTCTGCTCTCTCTCTCTCTCTCGCTCCCTTTTTTTCAAAGCTCTCCCCAGACAAAGGATTCAGCTTGCTTTTGATAACAATTACTACATCGAGCCATCGTTCGAGTGCCGCTTTGATCACATCGAAATACGAGACGGGCCATTTGGGTTCTCGCCGCTCATCGATCGTTTCTGCGGGGGAAAGAATCCAGGTCTCGTCACCTCCACGGGACGTTTCATGTGGATCAAGTTCACCAGTGATGAGGAGCTGGAGGGTCTTGGTTTCCGGATCAAATACACCTTCATTGCAGGTGAACGTTACCTCTGGGGCTGGATGTGATTGAACTGAGAATCTGATCTTCATGTTTGGGATCATTACCACTAAAAAATGACTGAAAACGAGTCCTTGCTGATGGGTTTTTTCTCCCCCCAAACAGCATGAATCACCTAAATGTAAAGCCAAAATGCTTCCACATGAGCATCTCTGGTGGCGTCACAAGAGACCCTGCTCTGCTTTGATGGGGTCTTGCCTTGTCTGTTGTGGGGTTCGGTAGTAATGTGCATCTCACATTTTATCACTTCAGACCCCGACTTCCACCTGCACGTGGGCGGACTGCTAAACCCCATCCCAGGTAAGCTCCTCATTTCTTCGCAAGTATTTTTTCAGGTTTGTGCCAGATCCATTTTGAAGAGGTCGTCTGTGCTCAGAGGCTTACTGGATTCTGTCTCCGGCTGTGACGCGAATGCTGAACGTGCAAATGTACCCTGACAGGCCCATCACTGAGTATAAAGCCAGAGGATGTACCTACACGCACGTGCACAAATTTAAGCCCACAAAAGAATACACACCTCTTTTATCTGTTTCTTCCCTTCTTGTCTTTCTGCTTTTGTTCCCCTGTCTTCTCGTTGTCCTTTGTCCTAATCTGCTATGCTCACTTCAGTTGAACTTTAAATCCTTTTCACTTCCTAATAAAATCCATTGTCTGTCCCTCTGTCATGCTCCTCTTCCCCCCCTAACCATTATCTTGGATGTCCCGCTCTTTCACCGCCTTGCCTACTCATTGTTTCTGCTGGGTTTTTTTTTCTTTTGCTTTTCATACAAACATCCTTGTGGGCCCTTCTCTAATTTCTGCCCCTTGTTTACAAGGTTTTTTTTGTTCCTCCCTCTTTCTTTTTCTCCTTATATCCTCTTGTTTCTCTGCAGACTGTCAGTTTGAAATTGGTGGATGGGATGGGATTATTCGCTCCAGTCAGGTGGAAGAAGAAGAGCGGGTGAAGCCGGGTGATGCTCTGGACTGTATCTGGACCATCAGGGCCCCTCCTCAGTCAAAGGTTAGTACGGAGGACCGTATTAGTCGGGCACCAGTGATGATGCTGCAGCTTCAGCCCATGTGTGGTACTTTACAAATTCCCTCTGCAGAATAAAACAGAAAAGATAAAAGGCGGCGTCTGGTGTATATTTCTGTCTGGATTAATGATTTTTCGTGCCTTTCCTGCGTTCCTGCTACAGACACTGGCTCCAGCAAAAGACTTGGAGATGTTTTTATAGTACATATAGCACATCTGTTGACTCAACTATTAAAAGTGGGGCGATGCTCTGAATCTAAACGAGAACAAGATGAGCTCAGAAAACAGTTACGGCGTAAACGCTAGGAGCCCCCGGCGTGTCAATTCTTGTTTGTACTTTTGCATTTTTCCTTGAGGAGGGTTGCTCCTGCTCCTCCTCACCTTTACACTGCTCTTTATTTTTGCATGTGCTGGCTTTTTTTTAGCGGTGTCAGTACAACAGGAAATGTAAAGCCTGCGCATGTTTCAGAAGAATTGCCCGTAACCACACCGATCCTGTAGAGAGAGAGAGAGAGAGAGAGAGAGAGAGAGAGAGAGAGAGAGAGAAACAAGCTTCTGATGTGCTCGGTTGCAGGACATAATTAAACAAGCATATAATAAAAATCCAACCATCCATTCTCTATACTGGCTTCAGATCTATTCAGGACGCAGGAGTCCACCGGGTCAGGGTACACCCAGGTAGGCCGCCAGCCCTACGCAGGGCCATGCGAAGAAAAGTAACCACAGACACTCATATTCATTCAAAGGGTCAATTTAGATCTTCCACTTAACAATGAAAGACAGAGTACCTGGTGAAGACCATGCAAGCGTGCAGAGAACATGCAGACTCCTCACAATAATAACAATAATAATGATGAAAGCAATGATAGTTATGGTGTGTGGGTTTTCTTCAGCAACTCCGGATTTCCTTTAAAGTCCAAAAACAGAAGAATGTCAGGTTCACTGCTGACCGTAAACTCTCTTAGGAGTGCATGCAAGTGTGGAGGGTGGTCTCGTTTGTCTCTCTGTGGCCTTAATGTGGGCTGGAAACTGGTCCAGGAGTAACCTGCGTCTCCCCTGATGACAGCGGGAGTAGTAGAGGATGGATGGATGGATGGATGGATGGATGGATGGATGGATGGATGGATGGATGGATGGATGGATGGATGGATGGATGGATGGATGGATGGATGGATGATGAGAGGCAAAGGTCCGTCACTGGTCTCACACGGTGATGGAGACAATCAAGCAATGGAAAATAAAGGTAAAAAATAGAAAAGAAGCTGCAAAAACTACATTTAGGCAGTAAAATAAATCATTGTGGTTGGGGTGTTTAAATTATCGATCGCGTCTTCCCAAAATGCCCAGCTGTTTCGGTCCAGTTTGCAGCAGAACGCCGTATCCTGCAGATGTCTGTTTAATTTCACTGTACTTTCGCTGCCTCTGCCGTCTACATAGGTTTAATGTAAGAAAGCGACGTGGGCAAATTAGAGTAATAAAGTATGGCCCTGGAGATTGAGAAGAGTATTTTCAAGTCAGAAGCGAAAGCCCTCTGACATGTTGTGATATTTATGACCTGATATTAAGAACCTCATTGGAATTACAGCCATAGCTCGGTTAACTTTGATTCATTGCTGCTCTGTTTCTCCCTCGTGGGTAAATGAATCATCCAGGAGTGCTCCTCGCCGGCCTCAAAATGAACACCGATGAATACACATCTCATTTAGTGCAGAAATGCTGATGCTCATGTACATAAATTGCATAATTAGGTGTCACAAAGTGTAAACAAATACCTATATACATAACGAACTCCTATGCACATATATATATGGGAGTGTTTTTTTTGCAAACATGAATGCACGGAGCTTGCTTCCCTCCCTCTAACACACACAGCCGTGAACCTCTACAGCCATTTCAGTGGTCCACCGTGTGCAGGGTGAGGCAGCAGTGATGTGATCTGAATTTAACAGAGGCAGTCAGTTTTCTTGCCACATATTAGCTCAACGAAGCAGAAGGAACAGAGCTGCACACTCAGCTCAGAAATGAGAGCAGCTACTTGACTGCTGCCTGCTCACAGGTGCCCGACTGCTAAATGTGCTGACGCTCCATCCGGGCTGTTGCACACATGTCCGCTTGATCCTGTCATTACTGCCACTTCGTCTCTTTCACACAATTTAAAGGCATTTGTTTTGTAATTACTCACAGTGGACGTTGACATGTCACACGTTTGTATGTTGTTGATTTTTTTGTTGTTATTTTTGGCTTTAAAGTCAGCAAGCGTCCCTTTGACGCAGCTTGGTGGCTCATCGTCGTGGCTGCTTTGGACACCGTGTTGTCAGAAACACCTGTGCTGCTCCCGGTGAGGCGAAATGCCATCTGTGAGAAACGCTAATGTGCAAAAAGGACACAGGCTCTAACTCAAGTTGTATCTCAGCAGACATTGTTACACGATGTTAATGCAGGGAGCAGGTGTAAATACAGAATAATATCCCTGCACATGCATTTGCAGATGTTAATGTCACCATTAAAGAGCGTCTGGAGTGACATCAACATTAAACAAAACGTTATTTACAGGGGGCCTTTGTGCTGAATCCTTATAATATTTTGACTTGTGTGTGTCTCAGATATTTAGTTATGGGGTTTAAAGGCATAACATGTCTAGTTTTAAACGTGCAACTAACTGGAAAGGCTCATAAAAGTAACTGCTTACGCATGTGTTTCATGTCATAAAGTGACTTACTTACTTTACTCTGCACTTGTACATGTATTTAGGTGTCTGACATGAAAAAAAACCAAACACTAACAAAACGTAACCCCAACACATAGTTTTGGACAGCCTGATGTTGGAAATGTGCCATCAAATTTGCAGCTCTGAATACATTTATCCTGCCTCCTCAATCTTTACCACCCCTCAAACTGACAACATGCAGTATCTGCTGAGCCTTAGAAGTAGGTAGCACAAAGTTTTAATACCGATGTCAAAAGATGCACACCACATGAAAGAGGAGGCTGGAGCCGAGTAGAGTGGCGAGCCCCTTACACACAGCACTCTCTAAATCGGGAGCTTTGTGCTGATTATCTGCCTCGTTTTGACGGTGAAAATGCAGAGCAGCAGGGCATCTTTGCACCTCTGTTTTTTTCTTAGGAGATAGTAACAGAGGCAAGCTCTGTGTGCAAAGGTCCTGTCACTCAGCCGATTGTGCAAAGCCAGGATGCTGCCTGCGATCACACGCTTATGCATCACCGAGCCACCTTCTTGTGTGAATTTGCAAAGGGGGACCGTAGCACTTTATCGAGACCTCCTTTTTAACGCCAATATGACAACAACTACTGTGTGAAAAGGGCTACTGACCGCTGAAGCGTCTCATAAACTGCTGCTGTGAACAGAGCTGTGCAGATGTGGTCAAAGAGGGAGCTGTCGTACTGCATTTTTGTGATATTCTGACCAACAGAAGTCACATTTCATTAAGACCTCTCGAAATTGCGGGAACTTTTGAAAATAGGGCATTAGAAAGGAATTTAGCTATCACATAAGCAAGCTGTGTTGTCACCTGTTTCTTGTGGAAGGCCGGGGTATTGCAGCATGAGCTCAGCTCTAGTTTTTCTCGCCCGAGGCTATTTGGGATGGAGGTACAGGTTCAACTCCGCTGCCTTCTCTGAATCAGGACACATAATGTATGAGGACATGAGGAGAGTATGAGACAGCGGCTGCAGGATGCACCATTAATATATCCTTTCAGGCTGACCTTTCCAAGTCGTCATCCACCGATATGAAAATCTCATCACATAAAAAATTGATTTTCTTAGTTAATGTTGGTACATAATTCTATTCACTTCATTGCCGGTTGTCAGTTGCGTATTTTATGCTCAAACTGATGAAGTGCTGTGAATTTCACTGGACTCTCCTGTGCATCTGCAGATCTACCTGCGCTTCATAGACTACCAGATGGAACACTCCAACGAGTGCAAGAAGAACTTTGTTGCCGTGTACGATGGCAGCAGCGCCATTGAGAACCTCAAGGCCAAGTTTTGTAGCACCGTGGCCAATGACCTGATGCTGGATAATGGCGTGGGAGTCGTACGAATGTGGGCCGATGAGAAAAGCAGACTGAGTCGCTTCCGCATGCTCTTCACCTCCTATGTTGACCGTGAGTGACGGCCATCGTCGTGTCCTAATATCTGTGTTGAATCTCATCATATTCACCTGTTGTCACGGCAGCTTTTTCATTTCTGATGTTTAGATGTTACACGCTGACAGTGACCTATTAAAGGAATCAGCATTTGCTCTATAAAACAGAGTAAACCAAAAAAAATGCTTTTAAATTCCGTCCCCTTGTTGAGTTTGGTCTCAGGCATTGAGGTAACTCGTGCACAAACGACACTTTCAGTTTCCTTTTCCGTTTATAATGTTGTATTTTTATATAAAGGACAAAGTAAAGTATCATGCGTCATTACTTGACAGTAACCGGCTGCCACATTGTCCGCCCGCGCACACAGACGGACACGAAAACTGTTAATTTATGGTGTCTTGCTTTCTGCTTGCATCAGTGGTTACCAACAGACACTGAAGTACCATTTCAGTGAAGAAAGCTAATTACACTGTGCCATGTTTAGGGCACAGATATGAGAAAACCAATTATTTACTCCAGCGTTTTTTAAATAATTGTAAGCTTCAAATAATTTCTTGATATGTGTGTCACAGCATCATACTGTGTTTGTTACAGGTCACTTACAACTCGAAAATAGAAATGTATTTCTCTGTTTTTATGAAAAGAAAAACCTTGGAGGGTTGATAAATCCAGTGGAGGAAATTATGCATCAAACTTCATTATCTTTGAATGACGAGGAGGTTTTTAAACAAATGCTGTTTAAGATTGCACATAAAGTCGCAGAAATTACCATGCAGACCAACACCGTTCTGTTAGCGCACTGTAATATTTCCATTAAATGCCTGAATAGTCTGAGATATTAATTGCCACCTTCTCCTGCGCTCTTTCCAAACTCTGGGTGAATGCTAATGTGGTTTTCATCAGCAAACCATCGCACTTAGGTCTTAATGGCTTTTAAAATCAGCAAGCTTTTCTTTTTTTTTTCATTCCAAGCATCCTTAAGACCATTTGGATCCTCATTAATTCTCATCACAGGGTTCATCTCTGAGTACTCTGGGGAATCAGGAATAACTCCTAAACATTATTTTGTTAGTCAGCAACTGAATCAAAATTGTTTGGAGGTCAGATGGAGTCATTAGTCTTTGTCACTGCCACTGCAAGATACAAGTCAGAATATTGAAGCTTCATTAAATATACACTCCGCTCCTCAAACAGCCTCTTCATGCATTCAGATCCCATAGTTGCGTCCTTGTGTGACTGTGTTTGTGTTTGTGTGACTGTGTTTGTGTTTGTGTTTGTGTGTGGGGGAGGCAGGGTGAGAGTAGGGTGAAGCACGGTGCACATCCTCTGAAAGAGTGCACGTTGAAAGCTGGAGAGGTGTCAAGGGAGCAACCCTATCTGCAGGCTCGGTGGGATGCCCACACATATTCTTCCCACCACACGTGCATAAACATACCGCTAGTCATCTAACCCAGAGGCAAACAAAGCACGCTACCCGAGGGAAGTGCAGGCCCAGAGGCCTCGTCACAGTGGACCTCGGAGCAGGGGTGAAGCCAGCGGAGTAAACCTCGGTCTGTTTCAGCTGTGATAAAGACTCAAGGAACGTGTGCTTCACTGCTTAGGCTGTGCGTGCATAAACCAACGGTAAAATGTTTTCTTTTCCCTCAAAGGAAGACAGTTTAGAGCAGGGAACGTGCCGTAAAACACAAAGGCTGAATAAACAGAAGAAACTGACAAAAACCACTGGCACCACTGTCGCCTTCACCTTCCACATCGTTTTCCTTCAAGCGCTGGTATTTCTGCAGCTTCTCCTGTGTCTTCTTCTTAATGCTACTTTATTCTGGAGTTGACCGGTTGGTTAGCCGTCTCCAGTGTACCAGTCTGGTTTTGGAAGTCCCACCCGGATGTTTTCCCTATAGTCGGAGCGGCTGGTTGGCGCACTGTCATTGTCACTGCCTTTGGTGTGAGACACCCTCGTCACATCCCGCCTCTGGCAGGTGCTGGTATCTAGGTGGGGATGAGGCTCCAATCGCACGCGTCAGGTAAAAACCACGATGGAGAGACAGTGAGGCCATGCCGGCTCGGACGTCACCCGGATTAACAAATTCAGCATCATCAGACCAGGACACGCTGATGATAGATGAGCAGCTGGAACAAGAAGTGTATGGACTAGAGAGTTGTAGTTGCATCATGTTGTATTGTGTCTCTGTTCTTGGAAATATTAAAAGCAATACATAACATTAGAATTATTAAAGCACATTTTGCCTACCTGCAACACCGCTCCTCAGTCATAGAGGCCCAAAATAAAAGAGTCCTACATTTCCAGCCCTGCCTGGGAGAGAAAACCCAGCTTCAGCTGCAGGCTTAAACTATCTGCGCCAACACTCGGGCATCAGTGTCCTCCATCAGCCTTCCTACTCTTCCTCCTGACCCCAGCAGCCAGAATCGATTATCAGTCACCTCTGTCTGCGCCATCACACTATGTATACACTTAGAATGACTTTAATGCAGTCTGCCTCACTTGCCTGACCACCAACACCTAATGATGCACTGAAGCCATTTCTACCACCCCTGCCTCTCTGTTTTCATCTGTTCCATTGTCCCCCTCTCAGATTGCCCAGTTTCCAGCTACCTCCCCCACCACCACCACCACCACCACCACCACCACCACCACCCCGCTTTTCTCTGCAGCATCTCAGACTTCCTTTGACATGAAGGCTGCAGTTCAGTGAAGCAGCCGTCTTCCCCCTCCTCGCCCCCTGATGTTGTGTCTGTGGGAGATGATGATGTATCGCCTCATGTGCGCTGTCTCCATTAGACCTCTAGCGTTCCTCTTTCATTACAGGCCTCAACAGATTTCAACAGCAAAAGTATTGCTCTGCCGTCATCGTCATTGTTTTATTGTTATCACCAGCAAAATATCTTCTGGTTCTTTTCGCAGTATGGTCATCTTTTACACAGCACCATTAGTTGATTTTCTAAATGCTGTTATTTCTTTGTGATGTCTTTTGCCTGCAGCTCCCTGTACAGCCAATACATTCTTCTGCCACAGCAACATGTGTATTAACAATACCCTGGTGTGCAACGGGGTGCAGAACTGTGTCTATCCTTGGGATGAAAACCACTGCAAAGGTAATCATCTTCTTAATGCTCGCTATTTTCTATGGCTGACTAGATATGTTCACAGCTGCGGTTATATTTACCTTGTAATAAAGGCTTTTATTTTTTTTGCATTTTCCATAACCTTATCTTTTATTGTCTGCTCTCCCTCCCTCTTCCTTCTCTAGAGAAGCGATCTCAGGGGCTTTTCCATCAGATCACCAAGACCCATGGCACCGTCATTGGCGTCTCATCTGGCATAGTTCTCGTTCTTCTTATCATCTCCATTCTTGTTCAGATGAAGCAGCCAAGGAAAAAGGTAGATGAGTTCAGGAGACATAAAGCGTAACTGTATGTGATGGTGGGACTGCTGCAGTTCTGCAGACAAGGAACACAAAAAGTTCCTGCTTTGATTTTTATCCCTAAGTATACTATTGTAACAGAAGAAAACTAGGTCTGCTATTCACTGATACCTAATTGTCTTGATGGACTTCTTTTTTAGGTTGTAGCTCGGAGGCCTGGTGTTTTCAACAAGGCCGGCTTCCAGGAGGTCTTTGACCCACCCCACTATGAGCTCTTCTCCCTTCGTGACAAGGAGATTTCCTCAGAATTAGCTGACCTTACTGAGGAGCTGGACAGCTTCCACAAGCTGCGGCGGTCGTCCACCATGTCCCGCTGTGTCCACGAGCACCACTGCGGGTCACAAGGCTCAGTAGCCACTGGTGGTGGCAGCATGAAGCACAGCCGAACCACCCTGAGCTCCATGGAGCTGTCCTACCACAACGACTTCTCCAAGCCGCCTCCCATGAAGACTTTCAACTCGACCTCAAGCTACAAGAAGAGCTGCTATGGCTACAAGCAGCACGCTCAGACTCATGACTGCGACCAGCAAGTGATTGAAGACCGCGTCACAGAGGAGATTCCATGCGAGATTTATGGGCGTGGTGCAGTCGGGGTAGGACCCGCAGGGGGAGGCGCAATGGGAGGAGGTGGAGCTTCAGGGATTGCAGGAGGAAGCATTGGAGGGGCGGTGGGTATAACAGGAGGAGTGGCAATGGGTGGGGGGATGAGCATGGCAGGGCCTAGTGGCATCGCTGGAGGTATCGGTGGTGGGATGGCCGGAGCCTGTGGAACCCTCAGCATTCGCGGCAACAGCGCTCGCAACAGTACCACCATAGTTGACCCACAACAGCGCTCCATGTCCATGGACTTTTAAATCGAGAAGGTGAGGGAGACAAGGGGAAAGCCAGACTTTGCATTTCACTCTTTAAATAAAAGACAGCAGGAGGACATTATTTGTGAAGTGACCACCACGGCTTCCTCTAATACCGCTGAGCTTCAAGAACTATTGGCAGCTCTGCCTGTTAACCCTGGAGGACTCCTGTCATACTCTTGGGGGGATTAAGGAACAATTTGAAATAATATTTAAAGCAACAAAACTGAGACTACTATTGATTATTACCTTCTTGACACTGAAGGACGTAAAATGAAGAAAACCTGGGAACAGCAGTCCCCGTGATGGTCTTGCTCTCACTCCATCAGAGGCTTGTAAGAGAACGCTCCTGGATTCAGAGTCAGACTTATCTCTGTTTGGTTACTCAGAAAGAAAAAACCCACTGAGAACGACAGAGACACATATCACAGACTGAGTTTTTACATTTATTCACTACCATAATCAAATATGTGATATATGATCTGTAGTGTGTCTTCTAATAATTTATTTGAGTCTTTATTTTTGTCAGTGTTATTGTACTGTTAAAACCAGTATGTATCCAACTTCATGGTGATGCTCGGCTTTCAACTCTTTAATCTTTTTCACGTTTCGCATAATTTTACAAAGTGACATCAATGACATGTGTTGATGGCAGTGAGGCTGCTGTTGTCATGATAAACAAATACAACGATGAAGACATTGATAATGACATTATATTAGTATAAAAATGTCAACGTGTCATGTTCATGGTTACCACGAACAGAGGATACAGTCGACGCGGTCTCTCGTCAGGACCACGAAGAGAGCATCTTATTTTTGTAAAAATCCAGGAAAACAAAAACTGACTATTACTGCTGTGTGAATTGTTGATTCAGGCCTTGGGTGTCAGGTATTGGATGTGAAGTGTTTGGTTGTGAGACCTGGACTGAATCAAGACAGCAACCACCCCACTCTCAAACCCAACCCAAGTAGGGGAAAGATGCCATTTTCAAGCACAACCCTGTTACCCTGAGTGACAGACATGTATACTGTATTGAACTCATTTTGGATTTTAACCACTAGTTGTATAATTTTATTCTGTTGAATTAAACGAAAACTTTACATCCCTGTGTGAGGCTTTTCTGTTCACTGTAAAGAAAAAGCATAAAAACGATACAACCCACACTGGAAGATGTACACACCGACATGCAGAAGAACCTATGCAAAGAGCTCTGCTTTGCTGTCTTCGTTTAATCCTACAAACCTTGTTGAACACAGAACTCGGAGATGATATATTCCAGAACCACCTCTGAGTTAAATACATTTCAGAGAGTGCAGATCCTCCTGACTGTGACACATTTGAATGAAACTTTGGAGCATTTTTCCACTTTGTCAGTCTCTCGCGCTTTCATGCACGTATCCCCCCTCACTCTTGCCTCTGCTGTCATGACGCATTTGTCGTGACTGAGGCTTCAAGCATCCTTTCAAAAACATATGACCTTCAGATAAGGCCTTGTTTGTCAGACTCATGGCTTTATGGTGCTACAAGACCATATATTTCAAATAGTCTAAAAAGATGTCCAAATATGTCATAAAAAAAACTCCATGACATGCTTGGATGGTACTCGGATACCAGTGAGCAGAAGGTTTTACATGTTAAAGCCAGTAATCTACAACAATTAAAGTAAACATTGCAGCAGCACTATTTAAAATTTTAATATTACACAGGACTTATTCCATAACTGCTCCTTGTCACAGCTCTGTAACTATTCACATTTAATATGCCTGATTATCTGGATGTCACATGCAAGACACAATCCTGTATATCTAGATAGAGTAAAAGCATCATCCATGTGTGTTTTTACCTCTGCAAAGGTCTGTTCAACCATCAGGCACAAGTACATCAGCCAAAGACTCTGTAGAAGTGCCGCAGCACCACCAGCAGGAAGACTGCGCTCATCTATTTTTGCCCAGATGAAAAACACTCGATAAAATCGAACATGGGCTCAACAACAGTCTGGGTGGGTGCTGGGCTTAACTTTACTACACTGCCTTGATGCTACATCTGAATGAATGAAATCATTAATGTTCAGGTTTTAAATAACAACAGGACTGATATTTTATAAAAATCTGTTTGAAAAAAAAAGATGTATTATTCATACAGATTATTATTGCAACTTCATGCTTCATTTAATTCTCTGAAATACTGACTTAATTCAATCAAATCAAATCAGCTTAACTTATAAATGCATTTTTTAAATCTTGGAATCTTTTTGAGTACAATACTTAAATAAAAATGTGTACAATGTTTAATATATATATATATATATATATATATATATATATATATATATATATATATATATATATATATATATATATATATATATATATATATATATATATATATATATATATATATATATATATATATATATATATATATATATATATACATGGCACAAACACTAATAGAAACAAAATAATGTGTAACCTTTTGATTATGAAACTGACCATTTCATTTTTTAGGTTGTAGTAACATTTAGAAAACATAAGCGTTGGCGTTCTGACTGTCGAACTGTAACACGCCACCTCTCTGGTGGGGAAAGAACCAGAGCATCTACGGGAGGCTGAGAGGTGCCAACTATTGTCTGGCTCACTTCAGAACACAAACTGGGTTCTCTTCAAGAAGGACTGGACCTCGTTCCAGCCTGGAGGTGCCCTGGGAGACAGGCTTCAAGCGGGGTTGGCTTACCTATAGCCTCCTGCTCAGAGCCTGTACTCTGGGTGTTTCACCAGTAGATGATAAGGTTGCTTTTTTGTCCCCTCAGGTCAATGAATGATCTCTGTTTTGTGCGCTTGTCTGTCAAATGGCTGTTCGGTACCAAGCCTTCCTGGAGTTCGCAAGAGCACCTTCCAGGAACCTGTTAACATAGACTTCAATGTTCATGTGGATAACAACAGTGTTTCCTGGAGGGGTGTAATTGGAAGGAATGTTTTATCTGATATGAATTGAAGTGCTACTTGTTATTGGACTTTTGTGCTGGTCATAGCTTATCCAAATCCAACACCACGTTTGAACATAAGGATGCCCATAGGAGCATTTGAACCAGGGCACTCGTGACTTTATAGTCACGCCAATGTAGTTGAGGCCAGGGAGAAGAGAGAAGCTGAGCTCTCAGTTGAGCACCACCTGGTGGTACGTTGAACAGGCCGAGTAGGCAGAAATGTGTAGTAAGGGTTTCCTGGGAACGTCTGGCAGAGAGACTGGCCTGAAGGAGGTTCAGCTTCCACCGCTGCCAGAGCTTCGACCACATCCTAAACTAGGAAGGAGACATTGAGGCTAAATTGTCAAGGTGGCTGACCAGAGCTGTTGTTGGAAGGCGTTGTTGTGGCATTAACCCTCTAGCCTGGTTGTGGTCATCCTGGGTGAAGGAGACCATCCCTGAAGAAGGTGTTCTGTCAGACTTGATCAACTAATAGGATTCAGAAAGAATCAGATATCTACTGGCAGGCCAAGTGAACTGCACCCTTTGCTGTTCAAAGGCAGGAAATGTGGGTATGAGAGTTCAGTGAGACCGTGAAAAGTGACATTCACTTGGCTTGGCATTCTTGCAAAGCGTCAAATGGCTCAGGTGTAGAAAGTAGAGCTTTAATAACTCTGTGTAGAGTGTAGGTTGAGTGCTTTTAGGGTACCTCAGTGGGAGATGTCAAAAGATGGTGGAAAAAATACTTTGAGGATCTTCTCAATCAATTTTTCTGCAGAGCAGGTCCAGTCTGTGTACTCTGGGATGGACTCACCCATCACTGGGGCTGTGGAAACTGAGGTATCTACCAAGCTCCATTGTAGCAGGGAGCCAAGGGAGGCTGAAGTTAACTGTGAGTTCTTCAAGGCTCTAGATGCTGTGTGGCACACACACACGACAACACAGATTTTTCAATAACCTTCCTGATGAATAGAAGATCTGAGGTCATCTCAAATCTTCCATTTCAGAAGGAGCAATGAAGGCTGTGCTCCAATTACAATGGAGTCAAACTCCTCGGCCTCCATGGTCAAGTCAAGTATTGGAAAATCAAGTCCAGTTGATAGTTGAACCTCAGATTTAGCTGAAGCAATGTGGGTTTTATTGACACAGTTTCTAGGCATGGTGAAGGGGTGGAAAAGATTAGCTTTGATGACTTCAGGATTTCATCTATTTCTTGCAGATGATTTTGATACTGTTGGTGTTATTGCGCTGCAATCTTCAGCTGTCTTTAGATTGGTAACTGCTGATTTTTAAGCAACAGGGATGGAAAATCAAGACCTCCAAATGATCTGAAACCTTGATTTTCAACCAGAAAAGGGTAAATTGGCTTCTTTGGGTTGTAAGTGAGGTGCTCCAAGAAGCGGAGAGGTTTAAGAACCTTACGGTCAAACCAGTGCCGTGCCTGCAGCAATGCTGACTCTGTACTTGTTGGGGGATAGGTTCGTCCACCAGGCCGTCTTCAAACTGAACTCTACCTGCTCTGCCCCCCTTACCATGCTGCTCCCCCAACTCACACTAAGGACTATTTAATCAAGAAACCTGCCATACTGTGTGTATATATATAAAAATGAATCCACTCCACACATTCCTTTCTGCACTATCCAACTCAGGGCTAGTGTACTTGTATATAAGGGACATATTTTTTCTTATACTTTTTTTCTATTTCCATTTTATATTTACCCGTATATATGCAACATTTGCACATTTTTTTGCATAGTTGCTGCACTGTAGGCCTTTGAGGAAAGAACTTTTAATCTTGTATTGTGTTGCACATGTCAGAATTGACAGTAAAGTTGCCTTGACTTGTTAGTTGTGGTGAAGTGAGAACCAAGCCAAAAGACATTAATCTCTCTTTCATATTTGTTTAATCAATATTCCCGTGCTCACCTATAATTATTTACCTCTACCACACTCAGAGGAGTTGGAGGAAGTAGTCGCGGAGCCATGCAGCACACCGGCCGCGAGGTGGCACCACCGAGCACAAAGCGCCTCCGACCGTCCCGGAAACCGAACGCGAGGCGAGGAGAAGGTTTCCCACCGGCTCCTTCTCTTTGTCCGCCCTCCGCTCCGCTCCAACATCAACAGCATCAACATGTCCAACGTCGCAGACACCAAACTGTACGACATCCTCGGAGTGTCTCCGTCCGCGTCTGAAAACGAGCTAAAGAAGGTACCGGACCGAAAACGGCGGCTGCGTGGCGTTTCGCTGGCGGGCTTTGAGTCGTGGAAACTGCTAGAATCAGGAAACGCGATGTACGCGGGCTAACGTTAGCGGCTAGCGCGGTGAATGGCCTGGGTGTCCGTGCGGCGACGCGGCTTCAGCCTCTAACCAACCCGGCGCTTCGAGCAGGCGGTCGGGGTGAGCGGGGAGCTGCGCTCGGCTCGGCTCCACGGGTCGACCCGCTTTCGGGTGAGAAGCGGACCCGGACGCGGACGAACCGGCAGCGCTGCCGTTAACCCGGCGTCGTAGCTCAGGTGCTCGTCGGGGTTTCAGGCGAGCGGAGACGTCGCCGGTGCCGTTGGGGTTCAGTTAACTTCGATTTTCGTGTTGGACGGACACAGCCACTACAACGGACACGTGGTCTGAAGCGCGAGTGACGTAATTACAGGACCCGGCGTGAGTTTTGATCATACTGGGTCGTTCAGAAGCAGCTGATTCATGATACACGTTATTAGTTGGTGTTTCTGGGTTAAAGTGGGTTTTTTTTTATCTTCCTCGCAGTTAGGATAATAACCTTTTTATCACAATCACACTGCGTATCATACAGAATCACGTCGTCTTCCTGACAGTTGTCACGAGCTGCGTTTGGTTTCTAACATGTTTGTCTGTTGTCGGGAAATCAGCTTTTACGTAAATGGTTAAATTGACAGGCATTTTGAGCCATTTTCGAACCGTGTTGTCGGTGTTTTACCTGCTGAGACGTCAACGGTTACCGTCACGTGGGACTGCGGTGGGGACGCTTTCTTCACGTGTGTTTGACGTCTGACGCTTTTCTCCAGAAAACGATGCCTGTCGGCAGAAAAAATGCTTTTAACTCCTAAACTATCTGATACTGATCTCATGTTCTTTGTAGGCATACCGGAAACTGGCAAAAGAATATCATCCTGACAAGAATCCAAACGCCGGCGACAAGGTAAGGCCTCCAGAGCTCCTGGGGTTTTCAGGTCAAATTGTCATAATAAATACCATGTTTCTGTTTTATTATCAATCCTGGACAAACAGAAATAGGGCTGTCAAAGGTGATAACATTAATCAGAGTTGTGTGTACTAGTTAAGATGATGTCCTCATATGAAACTGATTTGTTGTTGTAAAGGGAGGAACAGAAAGACCATTACTGCTTTTGAAGGGTTGGGTCAGCTGTAATTAAGACAAACTGGCTTTCTTTTTTACTTTTACAAACAAATATATCTTTAGATACTTTTTAACATGTTGACACAATAAAACTAACATTAGGGTTTGGAAAAGGAGTCTGGAAAAAGGATATTATTGTAAAACATCTTTAAAGGAAAAACAGCGTAATTACTCTCAGACCTACCGCAGCTTAAGATAACTGTAAATGTTCTTAAATATAGTATTAGTTGTATACTATTGCAAACAGTCATTTGACTGGGTCATCTCTCTGAACAGAAGAGTGGCATTTTGTTTGTAGCAGCAAACTGCAGTTTAAGCCTGTAGATGGTATTTGAAAATGTAAACAGGTTTGAATTAAGAAAATAAGTTGTGCTTCTTGCCAAACTAAATTTGGTGTCGATGAGACGTAGACACTTTTATCATTGGTACTAAATCTTTATTAATTTGTTTACGGTTTTTTTCCAGCTTATTTACAAGTTTCTTCTTAGACGCAGGTACAGATGATTTAAAATCCTCAGTTTTCTTGTCATTATCTGAGCTTTTCAGCGTCAACAATCTGTCAAGCTCCCTTTGGCTCTCCCTTATGTTTCATCCGTAAGACCCGTGGTTCCCAACATTGGGTGTGTCGGCCCTCTACCTGAGCTGTGGTGCAATCGCAAGCGCTTTCTGAGACAACACTTTTTTTTTTCATTTACATACAGCTGGTGATTTTTTTTTTTAAATCATTGGTGATGTCCTGTTTGTCGTCCACCACAGCGTGTGACGTAAGCTGCATGTTAATTTACATGCACAGTGGGGGTCACACTAGATGCTGACTGATGTCTGTTTGTCATTGGATGTGGTAAAATGCACATTCAAGCCCATCAAGTGTCATGAAGTTATACGTTTTGAATGGAGAGAATTACAGTGAACAGTTAAAACTGGGTCGTGTATGCTGATCACACACAACACCATGACCACCATTAAGATGGTTAAAACAAATACAATGCAACCTTTTGTCGGAAAAACCTGCAGAATGCACTTTGTTCACACACACACACACACACAGAGCTACAACACTCCCCTGATTTTTAGCAAAGCTCCCTCAGGAAGATGGTAGAAAGCCCCATAAAAACTTAAGAATGGCTACTTCTGCTGGTTTCTAAATCTTGTAGGTGTTTGGGATGTTGATTTGTTTGGGATGCGACTGGTAACTTCACCAGGTTACCACAATAAGAATACTGGACCCTTTTTTCCCAATATCAAACCAATTTATATAATTATCAGTTTCAGATTAAAATATGTTCATTATTTTTATTGTAATTTTGTTTGTCATGTTTCTTTCCTGATAAATTACAGTTCAAGGAAATCAGCTTTGCCTATGAAGTACTAACTAACCCTGAAAAGAAGGAACTTTATGACCGCTATGGAGAACAAGGCTTGCGAGAAGGAGGTGGGGGTGGCCCTGGGATGGATGACATCTTCTCCCACATTTTCGGTGGCGGACTCTTTGGTTTCATGGGTGGACAAGGAAGCCGCTCCAGAAATGGGGGTCGAAGGAGAGGCGAGGACATGGTCCATCCACTCAAGTGAGAGCGAGCTTTTACACACACATGTAGCTACTTCAGTTAGTTGATTCATCTTGATGTTAAAGCCAATGTTATATTTCTATATATCAAGTTCTCTTAAAATTGTCTAAATAACTTCTTTTTTTTTTTTTTATAGGGTTTCATTGGAGGACCTTTACAATGGGAAAACAACTAAACTGCAGCTTAGCAAGAATGTACTGTGTAGTGCTTGTAATGGGTAAGTTGTGTAACCGCGGTGCTGTTGTTCACACTGTTGGATTGTTGCATACAAAACATTTTTTGTAACTAAATGTGAACTTCTGCATAATGCAGGCAGGGAGGAAAGACGGGAGCTGTACAGAAATGTTCAGCGTGTAGGGGGCGGGGCATGCGCATCATGATCAGACAGCTGGCTCCAGGGATGGTCCAGCAGATGCAGTCCGTGTGCACTGATTGTAATGGCGAAGGTAAGGATTATAGTGAGAAGCTTGTTTTTTAATTCCTTATTTTTTATAGGGACAGGTATATCTGTATCATGATTCAATGCTTCACTTTACAGTTTTTTCCAAATGTGATTTTCATTACTTTCAGTCGCTAAACCATGATCAAGGACTTCTGACGTAGGTTATTTTGGCTTGATCCTGGATTTATGTTGTGTTTTTGCTTTTTGACTCATTCCAGGTGAGGTCATCAGTGAGAAAGACCGTTGTAAAAAGTGTGAGGGCAAGAAAGTCGTGAAAGAAGTGAAGATACTGGAGGTACATGTGGACAAAGGCATGAAGCACGGCCAGAAAATTACATTTGGAGGAGAGGCGGACCAGGCACCTGGGGTGGAGCCGGGGGACATAGTACTTGTGCTACAGGAAAAAGAACATGAGGTATGGGGAGGAGTCTCATTGCTACTGTCATATTCTTCTAATCCCGCCTGTGGCCGCTGCAGGTTGTGTAATTTTGTTTTGCTTGAGCACATTTTTAATGTCCGTTACTATTTTTGTTAAGCCTTTAAAGAGGTGACCTTACTTCTGAACGCCCCACACCTGGATGCAACTTTCTGTTTTAGGTTCTCTTGCGTTGTAGCTGTTGGGGTGTTTTTTATTTTTTGTTTTTTCTTTTAAGATTGCAGCGTCAGCATTCTGGCCCCGTTCTCCGTTTGCATATTATACCATGTGTGGATTTTATCAACTCATGTTTTTGTGCCTCCTCTTCTGCAAACAGGAATATGTTTGCAGAGATGAAAACTTTACACTTTGGCTATAAACTGTAAAGGTTTTCATTTATTTATTTTTATTAATCAAATAACAGTTCTTCAAACAATTTTGCATAACTAAAATTGAGTAAAAGACATTGACGGTATTAAAATGTTCGCCCTTGAGTGAGGTTGGAGCTACTGTTGAGCTACTCTCAATACCATGTAGTGCAATAGGTTTTACATCTGTTGCCCAGATCACTGAGATCTTAACAAGGATGTTGTCCACTCTGTTTTTGTTTGGGGCATTTTTTATTGTCTCCTGTCAAAGATCTTACTCATATGTACTTAAACGCCTAGGTTTGAGAAAATGCGTAGTAAACAACACGTATGCTGTGGAACCATTTGCCATCCCGTGTGCTTTTGGAAACAATCAGGTGGCTTAAAATAGTTTTGACAGGCTGTCTATTGGTCACATGGTCTTTCTCAGGGAGACGGGCCTTAGATTACAGCTGCATGGAGTTGACACCTCCACTGTCTCTGTGCCTTCAGCCCCACCCCCATTGGATGTTCACCATTTTTGAGGCACTTTATTACAAGACAATTCGTTTGTCAGCCCTTGACATTAAAAAAAAAACAAAGTGCACGTTAACCTTTTTTCTTTTTTTTCTTTTTTTTGTTTGTTCCCAGCACAAGTCTACTGGGCACATCTGTTCAGAACAGCACATGTTGTGCAACAACTGCCATTGTAACTTCAGTGTAAATATTAGTGATAGTTTAACCTACTTATCAGTGTAGAAGAGAAGTTCCCAGTTTGTCACGTTTCATTCTTTTATTTGCTGAGAGCTGTCTCCATTTAAGGGAAGCAGTGCCAGTGTTGACCCTTGTTTTGCCCCCTTTTTTTCCTTTTTTTTCCTTTTTTCAATGACTACTTCTCTTCCGCTCTGGATGTAGTTTTTGATGAACGTGCATGCTGGTGGTGGTGAGGCTTCTGTTGTTCTTGAGGCACAGCTGTTGTGCTTGTGACAATTTGCAGTTCAAGACTGACTTTGCACATTTTATGATCTTTCAGCGACTCAGTTGCCCAGCAAGTCTCCAAACAATGGTTTGTCAAAAAAATCACACGGGAACTAAGGCATAACCACATCCCCCCCATAAAAAAAAATAATCTTAAAATGGCCTGAGGCAAGAAACTGGGGTATAACCTGTTTTTGCAATAGTTTGTACAGAACATTATGGTAAAAGAAAAGAGGGTTATCACGGCTGATGGGATGGATTAGCACATGCAGTAGGCAGGTTGTCAGTGTTGGACGGAGCAGGGTTGAGTTAAATGTGGCTTGTAATGAAAAAGGAAGTTGTCCGCTGTTGTGGTACGACATGTTGTGTTTAGTGTAGTTTAGAGAAATGTTGCTTTCAAGAGAAAAAGGTGAATAACCTTAGGGGGCTGTGGAAATGTATGTATGTATGTCTTTATTTCTTTTGTAGTAGCGCATCTCTCTCCCTTGGAGGACTCTTAGGGAAAGTTTCCCAACTAGAAAAATGTTTTTAATCTGCAAATATTCCAAAGAATGTTTTAAGTCCTCCTGTCCTTTATCCTAAAACACAATATGATTCCTTATGTGCCACTGAAATTATTTTTGTTTGCTAAATTATTTGACTTCTTTCTCATTGATTTTTGCATTAAATCATCTCATCCCCTTTTTAATGGGATTTGACTAGTTAAATTTTCCATTAACCATGTCATCATGCATCACATACCATTGTTCGAGTCAGTCCCCATCCCTAATAAAAGAGCAGTTGTTTTTCTTTATATTTCTGATCATCTTTTCTCCGGATTTTCAGACCTTCAAGCGAGATGGCAACGACCTCTTCATGAACCACAAGATCGGCCTTGTGGAGGCGCTCTGCGGCTTCCAGTTTATGCTCAAGCACCTAGATGGAAGACAGATTGTTGTGAAATATCCTGCTGGAAAAGTCATTGAACCAGGTTGGCGTTCTGGTTACTTCCTCTAATTTCTAACATAGATCACCAATCAAATTACACTGAACAATGTTTGTATTTACTGAATAAAGGATTGTGCTAGATTGGCATGCACTAAGCTATAAGGCCGACTAAGCAGCTTTATTGGTTGAACATTGGAACGGACTGTGTTCTGTTAGTCGTGGTAAGCTGAGTGAAGACACGGGTTCCAGGCTGGAGATGAGACCAGCACCATCAGAGTTTTGGATGTACATCTGTGGAGTTACTAATTCGACTCTGCTATAATACACACACAACATCTCCAGTATATTGTGGAAAAAACCCAGATTTGTCTAAACCTGAACTTTTCTTCCCCCCAGGCTCAGTCAGAGTGGTGCGAGGAGAGGGCATGCCACAGTACCGAAACCCCTTTGAGAAGGGGGACATGTTTATCAAGTTTGATGTCCAGTTTCCTGACAACAACTGGATCAGTCCTGAGAAACTTGCGGTATGACAAGTTACAGCTTGGTACATTGAGAGATGCCAATGTCTAGATATCATCCTTTCTTGTGTATCAGATTGTGTTAGTAGCACTAAAGAGGACATATAGGCTCCTCTTTAACCCATAGTGTTTGAGGTTTTTACCCTATAGTGCTTCATAACCAGCGGTGCACACAAGCCGGTTCTCGAGGGCCGGCCTACTGCATGTTTTAGATGTTTCACCGCTTCAATACAACCCTGATAGACACGGCTGTGTGACCAACAGAGTTGTACAGACCTTGATGACATGCTGATGACATGCTGACGACAGCCAGTATTTGTTTCAAATGAGCAGATAATCATTAGAATGATTATCCGCTGCCTTGATCATTTTGCAAAAAAGTGTAATTGAAACACAACTAATGAAGGTCTTTTTTTAAAATGCTCTTCTTTTTTTCTTTTTTTTTTTTATCCCCAAAACACCCGTCTGGATGTATTTATTTTAGATTACTTTGTGGATAGAGCTTGTGTAAAGATCCCAGAGTTTACTCTTATACTGTACCTCATATGCTCACGGGTAATTGTCTACTACTGGTTAGAAAAGCAAGCACAGAAGTCGTGTTGCTTTCTCAGCCTGTGAGGATCTGACGGGGTCACTGTCCCCGCAGGTCATAGCTGTGTCAAAAGTCCTGTGGGGGATGGTCAGAAAACATGAAACGTTTGTGTGGTTGAGGCATGCACCAGGTACGGTGACAGCTAAAAGTCAACCAAGTTCACATTTCAGCTGTAAACAGAACTAAAAGCTGTTTGCTCCCTTAACAGCCCTTGTACGGGCTGTCCGGTCCCTCTACGTCCGGTGTCAGAGCCTGGTCCGCATTGTCTTCTGTAAGTCGGACTTGTTTCCTGTGGGGGTCGGACTCTCCCATGGCTGACCTTTGTCACAGATTCTGTCCATTGCTCTCATAGTCAGAATTTGTAGAGTTTGTCTCGAGCTGTGGGTAGTGACCGAACAAACAAGATTGTAGACACGGATCTCCCTGATGAGCTGGACCAAGTGGCTGTGGAGAAGGAAGTCTGGGCGTCTCTGCTGAGGCTACTGCGCCTGCTACCTGACCCTGGATACGCGGATGAAGATGGATGGATGGATGGATGGATGGATGGATGGATGGATGAACAGTACTCATGATAAATCGTGCTGTTGCAGCAGCTAACTTCAGAAACGATCAAATGATTGTTGAACAGCTGAATGCCAGGATGCGTTGCCAGCCAACTGCTGTCAGATAGCGAACCCACAGATGGTCGTGGTAACTTGTGTTTTCTCATCTTCGTTGGCGCTGCTGGCCAACCGGAGCTCAGTGGCTCGCTGTGATAATGATCTAAATGCACTCAACTAGTGTTAATGCCTCAGGCGTCACTCAAAATGCTTAATGAGAGCCCTAGAATCAACGCTTCATCACGTTTCCGTAGTTAACGTTGTGTATTAGTGGTTTTATTTGTTTCAGTAAACCACAGCACTGACAGGTGGCTGTAGCCGCTGCGCGTGGAGGGGATGGTAGACGAGCGTAGTCTCGTCTGGTTCTGCAAACCAAACAAGGTTTTTGTGTTGTCACCGCAGCCTTTAAAGCTTTTTATTATGAAAAAGATTAATTTAATTATGAAACTGGTCTGTCTACCTGCTTAAAGTTGAAATCCTCCGTAAGATCTGGATTCTCTAAGAATAATTTTGGTTCCCCGTTACTGCGTAATTGTTAACTGCTCGCCATTGCCCTGGTTGTGAAGTGTGTCGAGGCTGTCCTGCAATGAATGTCTTCTTTGCGTAGGAGCTGGAGGACATGCTGCCATCGCGGTCAGAGCCACCAATCATCAGCGGCGACACGGAGGAGGTCGACCTGCAGGATTATGATGTCAGCCAGAGCTCAACATCAGGCGGCCGCAGGGAAGCGTACAACGACAGCTCCGACGAAGAGAGCGGCCACCACGGGCCCGGTGTGCAGTGTGCCCACCAGTAATTTCTTATTTTCCCTCGCATACATACATATATATTATATATGTATACATGCATATGACCTGCATTCTACATGGGGAGAAAATGTTTTCAGTTGCAGAGTAAACAAGGAGGAAGGTTGGGCTAAGAAGGCCCGGTAGCTCCGCAGACACGGATCCAGTATGCCACTTTGACTCGTGCACCGGAAATAGTTGATTTGATGTCATTAATTTAAGTGCTTGAATCATTTTGGTCCTTGTCTGAGGAACTTGCGTTGGGGCAACCAGACAATTGCACCGTATCTAAATCCCATTTAGACGCGTGAGACTCTTAAGTAAACGTCATGTAAAATATTTATGATGTTGTCCACTGAACATCAGGCCACACAGGACTGTGCTCTGTTGTTCAAGACAAGCCCCCCTTCACCTCCACCCTTCTCTTCCTCTGTCACCCCTGAGTTCAATCCTCTGCTCCAAAGGAGCTCCAGATCAGACAGAGAATTGATTGTTTCTTGTTTGCTGAGTGTGTGACTGGCATTTTGTTTTCATAGTATTTACATTAATTTAAAAGACTAACCAATATGCATACAGAGACAAAACAGCCGAGCAATGTGATGTACGGATCCTCTGACTCGTTTCTTCATGGACTCACCCACTGGGCACCATTTGTAGGACATGTTGCTGATTTTTACACCTTTACTTTGTAGCATTTTACTTGTTTTTCTTTCTTTGCATTTTAATTCAAGAAGAAAATTGGTTGTGTATATCATTGCAATGGTTGTTGGCAAACTTCATCAGCCGCTATTCTGAGTATTCTGAGTTGTGATTTTTAAAAAAGACAAAAATCGTTAGTGAAATGACGAGGAGGGAAAAAAGTCGGTATCTGTGCTGAGACCATGTGCATGTAAAAGGCTTTGGTTCCTGCACCTACCAAACACAAAGTGAAACAGCACTCTTCTTAAGAAATGTCTATTAAGTTGTTGAATAAATTGTTGAAATATCATCTTCTGTGTTCTGTGCCTTTTTGTTTTTATTATTTCTCACTTTTAAAACCTAAAACGTAAGGGTTTGAGTTTTCCTATGAACTTGGAGATGGCCAGACACGACTGTGGGATAGAAATGAGTTTGAACCAGTTAAAACGTTTAACTATGCAGCTGCATTGTCCAAATGTTGATGGCAAATGACCTGAGCTATTCAGAAACAGCTGATATCTCACTGATCGACGTTTTCAGTGACGGTTCTGTATGACATAGTTTAGTCACTGCTGAATCCAGATCCATGTATGAAAGGTGCCACCAGTCAGTGGTGACGTGCAGGACACAACCCAGCGTTTGTGGGTTTTCCCGGTGGTTTTAGGATCAATGTCCATTTATGACGGTTTCACTGCTTGTTCTGCATGGATACACTAGTGCAGAAAACATTTGTAAAGGGGTCATGGAGGTTCTTCAGTGTTTTGGAGAGACTGGAAATAATGTTGGGTTAAGAAAACCAGTAAAACCTGTTAGTTGTGTTCCACAGCTCAATCCAGTCCTGTTGGATGTAAAATACTTTTATTAAACCTCAAATGAAAATGTGTGTTGTATTTGTATCGATTAGGGGGAAAAAAAACTTGGTCACAAAGAGGGAAAAACAGGAGCACATTTAGATGGAAATTTGATCCAAAAAGAAAATTATTTTACAGCAGTAAATAACTGCTGTAAATGTCTGGGAGACTGGGTCCAGATGCAGCACTTTTTGAATGTTTGGGTCAGACTACCTGGTTATTTATATATTAAACTTGCATATTATCTGCTAATTGCCAGTATTATTTAAAGATTTTCACATATGATACAGCAGTCACATTTATCTATCAACTACCCCCCAGGGGCAGTTGCTACATGGACAAATTATAACAAATTTTAATGAGTAAAGAAAGAAAATATACACAATTAACACAAAACTGACACGGTATTTCTTTATTCAGATTTATTCTCAGTATCAGCAACGATTACGCATGCCCCATAAAGGCTAAATTGTAAATACATCTTTAAAATATATATGATATACATATTTAAAATATAAATACAATCCTTATAGATAAATTGTGTATTTAAAGTAAAACTCGTCATGTAAAACAGCAAAAGCTTTTTTTGTCCTGTCAGTCAAATTAAAACCTCCTTCGAAAACTTGACACGACGTACTTGAGAGTCAACAGATAACATCAATCCAAAAGACTATTTAGATTGATTTGTGGGAAAAGGTCAAGAGAGTATGAAAGTGGCACGTGTATGGCTCGTGAAAAAATGTACTTCATACCTTCAACACAAGTTGTTTTTATCGTTTTGTTTTTTTTTGTCGGTAACTGTTCCAGCAGCTGATGACGTTTGTTTTCTTAATAGGGGGCGTGACCAACCATGTACAGTAGGAGCGGCTTAACTCTACCAAGTTCGTGATTGGAGAAGGACGCGTTGCAACTGTGGTTACACCTGTCCCGGACTCCCTTGCTAGAGTATGTACATAATTATAAAAGAAATAAGCATACGATTTAATATAATAGAAACAAAAAACAAGCTAAGAAGCCGTATAAGACGTGTTCACTCCATCTACGTAAAACAACCCTCCCCCCACCACCGACACCGGCGCCGTGGCTTAGTTGGTTAAAGCGCCTGTCTAGTAAACAGGAGATCCTGGGTTCGAATCCCAGCGGTGCCTTTTATCCTATTTTTTTCTTCATCTCTTTTCTTCTCGATATTCGCGCTCTCTCAGAACCACGCAGCTCTGGGATCAAACAAATTTCCGAAAAAAAAACCCCAACTCCTTAACGATTCTTATTATTGCGTATATGCTGCATTGCATTTAAAGAACATTTCAACCAGCAAACCACTCCCACTTGTATTAAGATAATTTACTATAATATGTTTTCCAAGCTACACAGACAAACTTATCTATTTATTTCCTTTTAAAACGAAATTTTGGGTACAGCGCATACAGACATACTGCTACAGCGGAAGTTGGACGTTTTTATTCTTCAAAGTAAGTGGCCCTAACGTCAAAATTTTTATGTCGAAAGATGCATGACTGATTAAAATAAACACACAATGCAAGTTATTTGTAATTCTCAAAGACAAAATTATTCTTTGGATGGACCTAGTGGACAACGTGAGCAATGACGAATATTTGTCCAAAGCTGTAGAATAGCTAAATGGTTCCAACTACTACTTTTTCATATAAATCTAAACCATCCAATCCCTCAATCCTCTCCAAGCCCTTTTCCAATATTTGTTTTATTATTTTGAGAACGGGTCCTGATTGAACGCTGCTTTTATTTTGAAAGCGCCAAAGGGAACCGCTGAACCGCTGTTGCTACCTTGACCCTGGCGTCCCAGCTGGCCCTGCAGAGGACACAATGCATTTAAACCCGGAGCCTTCGTTGTGTCGGAGCTGACAGCAGATGAGCTTTGACGGACCACACATGTCGAGCAAACGCTGGAAACTGTGCCAGATAAACGCCGAGGGC
Organism: Xenentodon cancila; assembly: GCA_014839995.1. NCBI lineage: Eukaryota > Metazoa > Chordata > Actinopteri > Beloniformes > Belonidae > Xenentodon > Xenentodon cancila. Next base: position 32,032,525 of record CM026197.1, read on the forward strand.
CGCGGCGGGCCATGGGTCTGAGGGAGCTGCTGGTCCTGGTCCTGGTGCTGCTGTTTGGACTGATGTGGTTCCGCTGCGCTCTCTGTGCAGGTGAGAAACAATGCCGCTGCTTCAGTGGAGATCTTGATGTTCTCCGTTTCTGCTCATCTTCACATGCAAACAGCGGCACGCAGCTCCAGCTGACCGCAAATACTGAAGACAGATTTTGTACGTCTCGATTTAGGTATTTTAATTGAGAAATGATCACATGGCTGTCTGCTACAGCAGCTCGCACCTGAATGGAGATTGGTGTTATTGTTTCTGCTACTGTCAGCCTGATAAAGTGCATATGGAAGATGATAACTTTATAGTTATCACTCGGACGAGCCCAGAAGAATGTCAATCACTCTGCAGAAACCTGCGGCTCCATCGATCTGTGGTGGGTAAATGATCATGGCCAGTGTGGAAACATGGATGCTCTTTCACAAATGTGATGCTGCTATCAGCATTACATCACTGCCTCTCTGCAGCCAGTCAGTCCCTCTCCTCCTCCTCCCTCCTCCTCCTCCTCAGCTCCCTCTGCTATCATGCGTTGCACCTTAATGGCATGAGCACAAAGCAGAAGGCTGCAGCAGCAACTGAGTTAGAGCTCTGGATGTGTCAGATGAAGAGGGTAGTGACTCTCAGGTTTTAACTGCACACATTAACCCAAATCCCAATGCTGCGTTGTAAACATCTGCATAGATTCACAACTCAGGAGTCAGAACACCGATGTTCTTGGTGAGACTATAGCTTTATAGCCGTCCTGTTTGTCAGGACTTTCATAACATGATTGCATTTTTTTGTTTTGAGCTCACAAATCAAAAATGGGCTTAATACTGCAACACGTTTTTAATCCACCTGCTCTACTAGGTCACTTTATATCCCAGCGGTGCCTCGTTTCAGGAGGAAATGTTCCACTTCTTTGCACTGGTCTGACACCTGTCATTATCAGTTGCATGGTTTATATTTTATGTCACTCCTGCCACCACATAATGCATAATCTCCTGCAAAGGTTTGGGATCAGAAGTAAAAAGTAACCTGAAGTTTCTTTGTAATGATGATATGAAACTATGCTTTGATCACAGCACCTGTAACATTGTCTTATTGGTCACTTTAATGAGACCTACATCAAAGTATATTATAGTTTTGTTGAATTTAAGAACCTGATTTTCTGAAATGGCACCAAAATCAATAAACCTGTATGATGGTAAGTTGTTCAAGCAGCATTATATCGCTGTTGAAAAGTAGTGGTGATGTAACGCATTGCTAAATGTGCCTTTTTTCAGTGGTTTTATTTTTCTTTTCTTTAAATATATTGCTGAAATCAAATTCTAGATTTGTTTATATTTTTTAAGCACAATAGAGTTGGTCAGTAACGATGCTGGAAAATATGTTTGCACTTACATTTGTTTAAATAAAAGGATTTGGTTTCATTTTAGAAAAGTTTGAACTTTTCTGATTCTGAGTCCTCAGCTGAGTTGAAACAATTTTTTTTTTTAAATGTACTAAACAAATAATGATAAAATTCTGTAACTCACTGCACCAAACAGCAGGTCTGTGCATCTCTGCTTAACAAACTGCATCATCCAGTTCACTTTGTGTGCAAAACTAGACATGTCCTGGCTGTCGATATCCATCACTAAGCTTTTAACGACCCCCCCCACTCTGCTGCTGACTTCACTGGAACACCGAGACAACCTGAAACACACACACACACACACACACACACACACACACACACACACACACACACACACACATGCTCAGCAGCAGACTGGTGTGTGTGTCAGAATGAATAATCACTGTTTAACAGTTGAGTGTATGTTCTGGTTCTCTTGTTGAGAGGTTTTCAGGGAGCTGCTTCTTGACTGTGTCTCGTCTCACTTTGGAATCGAGCCACAAAATACCATTTAATGCCGTTAATAAAGTCGTTTGAAACAGTATGACAAAAAAAAAGTAGAAATTGCACCATTTCACTATTTATTTAACAAAAACTGAGTTAAAATTTAAAAGTAATGTGTGAAAAACTATGTACACCCTTACTGTCTTCATAGACATTAAATGGGTAAATTACAGTTTTTTGTTTTTTCAGTTCACTGATCTGGAGCATTTAGATGTGACTAACACAATGCCAAGGAGGAAAGATGTCAGCAATGATCTTAGAGAATGAACTGTTTCTGCTTATCAGTTTAGGACCAGTTACAAGGTTACTTCAAAACAATGTTTAGTTTGTAAGTCTAGTGTGAGAAAGACACATTTCTAATGGAAAAACTCAAATTGTTTAAAAAAAAAAAAAAAAAAAAGCCAAAACAGAACAAAAAGACACCCATGTGCTATATCTCAGACTGTACAGGCCTCAGTTTCCATCCATCCATCTCGTCCACCCGTCCATCCGTCCACCCGTCCACCCGTCCATCAGTGGCAGGGTAACCCCGGACAGTTCATCAGTCCATCACAGAGACAAATGAGAGGAACAACCAAGCACAGTCAGACACACGTCTATTTCAATTCAGAAGGTTCAATCAAACTGTCGGTCCTGTTTTTGGACTGACAGAAAGAACCTTCAAGAACCGACGCTGTAAAAAAAGAGAGGACCAAAAATCCTTCACAACAGTGTGAGAGACTGATGATGGCAGACACAACAATTACTTCAGGTCAAAGCTGGCGTACGAGCTGCAAGCCGCATCACTTCCACACAGTTCCTGCATTTTTGTTCCATTTGTTGTCAAATAATTATTCAGTGTCATATGTCGTGTTTTTGTTCATAAAAGCTTGTATCCATCTTGTATGTAATTGAAAGGGGGCATACTTTGACACACAGTGATGTCACAGGGAGTCCAGCAGAGTTCAGTTTATGACAAAAACATTTTCATGACTATAATTCAATTCAAGCATTGGTCAAATTAAAGAGTGGATGTTTCTTCAGTTAAATGAAAACCAAACAGGAATATTAGTGTTTGGAGCCAATGAAGAAAGATTAAACGTCACCGCTCATCTTCACGCAGTAAAGCAAGAGCCAAACCAGAAATCTGGGACTGGTTCTGGACTCAGACCTGAATCTAAACAGCCACATGAAGACAGGTGTGAAGTCAGCCTGGTATCACCTGAAGAACATATGGAGGATTAAAGGACCGACGTCTCAGCAGGACTTAGGAACTTGTCCATGTTTTTATCTTCAGTAGACTGGACCACTGTAACGCTCCCAAAAACCCCATCAAACAGCTGCAGATAGTCCAGAACGCTGCTGCCCGAGTCCTCACTAAGACCAGGGGACTGGACCACATAAATCCAGGTCTTAGATCTTCACACTGGTTTCCTGTCTGACACAGAACTGACTTTAAAATCCTGCTGTTGGTTTATAAATCTCTGATTGGTCTGAAGCCAAAGCACATCTCTGATCTCCTGGTCCATGATGAACCAACCGGAACCCTCAGGTTATCAGGGTCACGCCTACTTTTTAAAACTTCTTTTACTTATGTCTGTCTGGCTTTAGTTCTGCTTTTAAAATATTTTACTTTTTAATGCATACATTTTTTTTAAATGTAAAGCACTTTGACTACTCTACAGGAAACGTGCTGTACAAATAATCGTGCCTTGCCTAGTGATTTCACCACGGAGAAGTCTTGATCCCAGAGCTCCTCTGGGCCACCTCATGCTGTGCGTTATTCCCAGGAGCAACTGCGTGATGACAACAAGAGACTGCTGTTGCCTTGGCTGCCACTAACTGCTCCTGCTCACAGCTCTGATACTCCCTTTATCCTCGTGTGTGCAGGCTGCAGCGAGCAGGTGGAGGTCCACACAGAGCGGAGGGGTGTGATCTACAGCCCCTCCTGGCCTTTAAACTACCCACCTGGGGTCAACTGCACCTGGCGCATCCAGGGAAATCAGGGCGAAGTCATTACAATCAGGTAAAATCGCCACGTCCGTGCACCACATTGGCGTGACATTTCTGCAGAGCGAGCACCTAAAACAATCAATCCTGCACTCTAGTTTCCGTAACTTTGACGTGGCAGAGTCTGGGCGATGCACGGGAGACTCTCTACTGCTGACGCCAACGTGGAGCAGGGAGCCCAGGCTGTGTGGCTCTGTAATGCCTCCTCCCTTCATCTCCACCAGGGGGCGTATTTGGATCTACTTCCACTCTCAGGCCAACAGCTCTGGGCAAGCTCAGGGTTTCCGGCTCTCGTACATCAGAGGTAAGGGGCCCATGGGCGGATTCTGAGAGACCGTTGCTGGTGTTTGTGCTGCTCTGTGACCACACAAGTGAGGAACATTTCATTCACATCAACTGCATCCTCAGAAAGAAACGAGGTGAACTTCCCGCCTCCCTGGTTGTAGTTTTACTGCTTTAGGTCTGTTTTTCCTTTTTGTTTGTATAAAATAAAATTCCTGATCGCTCACATTTCATGTTCTGCCTGGATCTCTGCTCTCTCAGGTCACCTCGGTCAGAGCAGCTGTCAGCCTGACGAGTTCCTTTGCGGGAATGGAAAGTGTATTCCTCGCATCTGGAAGTGCAACGGTCAGGACGAATGCGGCGATGCTACGGACGAGCGCAGCTGCTCCCCCCCTCCCACCGAGTTCCACCCCGGCATCTGCCCCTTCGGGTCCCTGCCGTGCACAGAGGCCCAGACCACCCGCTGTCTGCCCGCTGGCCTGCGCTGCAACAGAGTCCGAGACTGCCCCGATGGATCCGATGAGCTGGGCTGCCCCGACACCACATGTGGAAAACGCCTGGGGAACTTCTACGGCTCCTTTGCCTCTCCAGACTTTTTCCGGGCTAATCGGAGTGCCGTGTCCGAACTGAGGTGCTACTGGTTGCTAGACACCCAGGACCCCAAGCCCATTGTGCTGCAGCTGGACCTGCAGCTGGGTCCTGGAGATTTCCTGCACGTGTATGATGGGCCAATGCAGAGCGCAGAGCACCTCCTACAAGTGTTGTCGCATCATAATAACAGGCGCCCCGCGCTGCTGGAGTCCAGCAGAGGTCAGATGAGTGTGTTGTACATGGCTCAGCCACACAGCCCCGGGCATGGCTTCAATGCCACATACCAGGTACTGCAGCTTTTGTTCATTTCCATCGATACCTCACGGCTTATGCTGTGTCGAGAGTCCGCGCTGACTCTGAGTGTCAATCTAAACTGTGACATTGTCCTCCTCCATCCTCCCAGGTCAAAGGTTACTGCTTTCCTGGCGAGCGGCCCTGTGGCAGCGATCAGGGCTGCTACTCTGAGCGCCAGCGCTGTGACGGTTACTGGCACTGCCCCTCGGGTCGCGACGAAGAAGCGTGCGCAGTATGCCCAGGTGGCGAGTTTCCCTGTGAAGGTGGCACCGACGTGTGCTACCCAGCATCTGAGCGCTGCAACAATCAGAAGAAATGCCCCGACGGCTCGGACGAGAGGAACTGCTACGACTGCCAACCCGGAAACTTCCACTGTGGGACTAACCTGTGCATCTTTGAGACGTGGCAGTGTGACGGCCAGGAGGACTGCTTAGACGGGAGCGACGAGAGGGACTGCCTGGCGGCGGTGCCCAGGAAGGTGATCACGGCCGCGCTGATTGGCAGCCTGGTCTGCAGTCTTCTGCTGGTCATCGCTCTGGGCTGTGCCCTCAAACTGCACTCTCTCCGGAGCAGGGAATACAGGTGGGGGCTCCTCCTTTATATCGAGAACAAAAACGCTGAACAGGTAGACGCTCTGCAGATTATCATAACAATGTGTTGCTTACACGCTTTAGAGGACAGATGGTTTGAGAGAGCAGTGAAAGACGTCATCTATGTCAGGAGGAGGCCCTAGGATTTCTCTGTCCAACACTAGTATTCCCTTGAGTCTCCTGCCCAGATGGAAGCACAACCATTCACACCTCAGTGGTCAGATGGACGTGGAGGACGTTTCATGCACATGCTGTCATTGACAGAAGGGTTTGGTCTCAGTCCACCTTCACCACTTACTTCTGATCACACCTTCTGTTTTCAGAGCTTTTGAGACTCAGATGACTCGCATGGAGGCGGAGTTTGTTCAGAGAGAGGCTCCTCCTTCATATGGTCAGCTGATAGCCCAGGGTCTCATTCCTCCGGTGGAAGATTTCCCGGTATACAACCCCACTCAGGTAAAGCATCTGTGCACTGTGATGCACCTCGGGAAGTCTACAGTGGGATAGAAACAGAAATGATTGTTTGTTTTTGTTTGTGCTTTCGTCCCTCATCCAGGCCTCCATGTTACAGAACCTTCGGTTGGCAATGCGCAGACAGATCAGACGTCACTCAACGCGGCGCTCCACCTTCTCTTCCACCCGTCGACGTTTTGGGCGTCTGTGGAGTCGCTTGTTTCATGGTGGAGCCCGTCCCAGAGGCCACGCCTCATTGGGGGACTCCCCTGGACACACACAGATCACACTGGGGCTCCACAGCTACCGAACCGTGGAGGAGCGGGGTCCCCAGGGCAGGGCCGCACCAGGAGCCAGACTTGAGGATGAGATGGTGGGTGAAGGGGGTTTACCGAGCTCCTGCTGCTCAGCTGTGGTGGACCTGCAGCCCTGCTCACCAGAGAGCCCCGGGTCACCTCTTCCATTGCACTCGGTGGACAGTCCGGACGATGAGATGTCTCCCGTAGGTAGTGAGGACACCACGGCTCCGCCATCAGGGCCTCCCACACCTTTCCAGAGTGACCCCTCAGCTGAAAACAGACTTCTTCCCACCCCCCAGTTCGCCTCTGTGCCCCCCTGCCACTACCGACAGTCCAGAAAATTAGTCCTGGAGCTTGCGGTTAACTTGAAGGGTGTTTCCTTGAGACGTTACTCGCCCTTGGGACCCCTATCTCCTGTCTCACCCCCCGTGTTTCCCAGCAGCTCCGCAATACAATCAAATCAACTTCCTCCACAGGCTTCAGAGACTCCCCCCTCTGAGCCCACATCATCGCCTGCGAGAGCAGAGGGCGCCGACAGCCGCTTTACTCTGGACACTCCGAGCAGGGAAGTAAGAAGCAGGGATGGGAGGAAGAGGAAAAGAAAGAGCAGATTTGGCAAGCTCAGTCAGGCTCCCGGCGAGGAGAGAGGAGACCCGGGGAGGGAGGCGCCGTGGTGAAAGGCTTAGGAACGTGCTGCTCTGAGACCTGGTCCTGCTCTGATCAAGTGCCCTTGAGTTGTATGTGCACCAGATTCAGAGGTGAAACATGTCGTGTCGACGCCACATGCAGGTCGTGAAACATCGGACCCAGAAGAAAATTATACCTTTTGATATTCTGAATACTTATAATGTGCAGTTGCACAAAATGATCATATGCAGTCTTTTCATAAGGTTAATAAAACCAGCATTTCTCGTAGTCTTTGTTCTAAATGTCCCATTCAGGATCTAAATATCAACTTTTATCATGAAATAACAGACGATATAAACTGTCCCATATAATTGAACATCTTTTTGGCCAGTACCAAATAAAAAAAAACAACAAAAAAAAACCAAATCAGCTTTTGCACCATTACCCAGAGCCGTTATGCACCGCTGTATACTGTGAGCCGTAGAAGCCTATGGGGTGATCTCCCTTTCCTCACTCCGTTGTACGAGTTTATGTTTTTAATTGACTGACGTTTTTAGTATATTATGGCTGCATCTGAGAATGAAGGTGGAGATATTTTGTATTTTTGATATTGTCAACAAATAACATAGAAAAGGAAAACTAATAAGGTCCATGTGTTAAGGTGTTTTAACTCCACTAACCTGTGTAATGACGTGGAAGAAAAAGCAGCACTGCAGCACTGCAAACAGCAATCGGCAAGAGTCCACCGTGCAGTTGTTTTGACGGAGTCGACGGGGATTATGCACATGTAGGGTGCTGATCAATATGTGTGGCACCAGTAGTGTGCCAGGAGGGACTGTGTCGGTGGTAATTATGGATAAATATATCAGTCATCCAGTGTGCTTCAATTATATATAGTCATTCATATTTGGGCAGTACCGCTCACAGAGGTGAGTCAAACCAGACTGAAGTAACGTCACAGCCAGAGCTAAAGATTGTGAAACATTATAGAGGTACGAGTAACAGAACCTGAAAGTGAGCGGCTTACTGTCGAGTTATGTTGGAGTTGTTTTAGTGAGCGGTCACTCAAACCCCTAAAAGTGCTCATGACGACAGAAAGTGTTTTATGGAGCGTGTTCACACCAGTAGATGGGTACTTTTGGTCCCAACTGAAGCAGAAAACGATAGAATCAGTTAAGCTGTGCCTCACATTATCAGACACACCAAAAGAAGGAATTTGGGAAACGCACAACGTTTCTGATGGGTCTCGGTGGCTTGTTTAGTGAAAACCAAGTTCAGCTTTCACACACGCTCAAGATATTAGTGTTTCACTGCTGCTGACCCTAAACTCACATGCTCACTACCCATGTTTCAGGAATCAGAAATCAACACAGCGTTCCTCTTTGTCCCTTTATTCTTCATTCCACCACGTAAAAATGATTTACCGATTCCTTTCTTTAATCCGTAAGAACCCAGACCCAGTTCTACTTAAAGAAGAAATGTAAAACACAGAGGACGTGGACCACATGTGTCAGGAGCTTTCCCAGGACGTCTGAAGGCGGGACGGGGAATGCGATCTAAGCAGCTCCGTTCCTTCCTCACGTGCAGTATTCCCAGAATATTCCTCTGCTGTGATACTTTGGCACATTTTAACAAAGATTATGAGCTTTTTCATGACGTTTTTATACACCGCGTTCATTTTTTTTTACTTTGGCATTTTGGCACATTTACAAAAAAAAAAAGCCAAACTTGGATGAACGAGGTGGTGAATCCAAGCTCGTTGCCTGTAAATCTGCTCGGAACTTTGTCCTCCTCCAAACGGGACGGAAACTGTAATGATCCGGACTGAATCAGCGTCTGCCGTGTTCTTCCTTCAGGGGAGAGGAAACTTGTACGTGAACGTTGGAAACGCTGCGAGGAGAGGAGTCCGCTTGATTCCCGCTGTCCTGTCGGCTCCGGATGCCGTGGAAGCGTCTGTGGTGGGACGATTGCTTGTTTCCAAATGTCAGCGGAAACTTGAGCTACTTGATAATCATGTCTGTCTTGATGAAGACCGCCTGCCTGGAGTACGACACGGCGAATCTTTACCAACTATTGTACACTGGTTTGTTGTTCTTCTGCTCAACTGATCCGAGGGTCGATGTCGCACGTTAAAAGGAAGGCGTGGCTTCCTAATGCAGGTGCGGAGACGGACGCGCAGGTTGTCAGATTAACGTGCTCAGTACTCGATCTTTCCTGCAGTTTTGCCGTTAATCGAGTTGAATGTGCCATGTCACCCCACGTGCTTCTTTCCTATAGTTCTGTGATAAGCTGCTGCCACATGTTATTTGCCATCTGAGATTTTTCCCACTAATCCCGTTTTATTTTACGCCTGTTGTCATTCATTGTTTGTGCACTTTGAAGCATATGGGTTTTAAGTTGACGTTGAGTTCAATTGTTTTACTGCTGTCTGACAAAGAAAACAGCAGACAGTATGTTCCTCTTCCTCGTTTTCCCTGCTGTTGTGATGATCCAGGCGGTTTCATATGATTGACAAGGATGCACGCAGCTCTGTCATGCCACCTGTGATTGGTACGTCTGATCTGGGTTTCCATTTCACTGCTGCATCAGGAATCTTGTCTCTGGGATTCTCGTGACAGGGAGTATGAGGAAAAATGGTTTTTGTTGTAACATTCAAGTGTTTGTAAATATTTCTGGGGGGGGGGGGGGGGGGGGGGGGGGGGGGGAGTCAACACCTCGATGCTTTATGAGCCATCATTAGTGGAACTGTGTCCTATGTGGTTAACATGGAAGTAAAGATGTCCTTCACACACCAAGTAATAACTGTACTAACACTAGATGATCACAGTGACGTCGCAAAGTAGAACCCTGATGACGCACGATATCTGATAGCAGCCCTTCTCCTTGTGCTTGATTTGGAAGCAAACCTACGTTTGTATAATGTATGACAGCCTTTGAAATACTAGATTTGTATATTTTTGCTGGAAGAAATGCCATCAACGTGTGGTGGGGCGAGTTGATCAGAACCAGCCCAGCCTTCTGCTTGTTAGTCATAGTTTTATGGTGCCTGAGATGAATAAACTCAAAACTTCTGTTCAATTTCTCCTTTTTTTTGTCTTTCACTGTGAAATGGGACAGAAATGGACATCACACATGTGCTTATGAAAGTATTAAAGGCACTCGATGTACCGCGCAATACCATGTCTGACCACATGGGTGACAATATTTGGACAGATGTGATCAGAATTGATGTTAAGTAATATTAACTAGTGAAAGTGCCAATGCCAGTGTGTTCTGGTACCGATAACACTCCACCACATCCATATTTTCTTACCAGTGATGACGGTAAACAGTCATCATCCTAAAACAGAAGACAAAACAAAACCATCGCCAGCAACAAGTACCACGTCTTATTCTTAGAAGTTGCTATATTTAATGTGCAATTATATTGTTATCATTGTACAATTTCACTCTTTTACAAAATACAGAATTACACCCGTCAATTATACAGTATGTAAATGTATCAACACATCCGAGGAATGTGATCTTTGCAGGAGTCCCCAGCACATTCGTAACAGTTGTTTTTACGTTTTTTTTCTTTACACAGTATTTACAGATGTGAAAACTAACTGGACATGGCAGCGGGGAAAAGTCGTGTTTGAAGTGCAACGAGTCGTATGTTGTCAATTCCCAGCATTTATATACCTACAAAACGACCCCGTGTGTAGTTCAAGCTCCAACGTGCCGGTTTACGTCTTTACTCAGGCCAGTGGCCCAAACCTTCATTTGTTCTCTTTTATACACAACACAAATATCTATTAAACTAGTGCCTTTTTTTTTTCTCAGAATAAACCAAATACACAATGTCAACAACATTATCACCTGGGTCAGAAATTATTGTAATTTTAAAGGTAGTGGCATTGCAGCTGTACTGACATACGTTTGACCATTATAATTTAAGAGCAAATTAATATTGCACATGTATCAACAGGTTAACAGAAACCCCACCAGCTCATATCAGTACAGCATTACATCATCAGTGCCTTAGTCAGCTGATCTACAAGAAGCTGGTGGGCTAGAAATCATTGCATCTTTAAGTAAGTGGGGGCACACCCGTACACAATACCAGCCATACGTCTGTCAGTATTCTGCCAACGTTATCTGATAACGTTGTCATGGTAAATACTGTATCACGACACACGCAAATCCAGAAATATAATAGTGACTTAACTGAACAAACATTTTTGAGAGAGTTCACAGTGGCATTCCCAGAGGAAAGAACACTGGTTCAACGAGAAGCTCAACAGTCTTCAAGAAGAAAAGGTGAACCTTCAAAATCTGGGAGAACAGCCTGCCCTCATGTGTTGCACTGGTGAAGCTTGAGATAGTCAGCCATTCACCCACCCGACAGTCTCCAAATTCCCAGCATCTCCAAGCCTCTCCTGTGCTAAACGTCGCTGGTACAGATGAATCTCATGTATCTCATCTCTTTCTCTAATATTAATAATAACAATAATAATCTTAACAACATCATCTAGGCACCTGTGGTATTTCTCAGGAAATGGTTGAAATCAATTTAACAAACAAAAGAAATGAACACTGGGTGTAATTAAAAACGAATGCCCAGATACTGTAACCATGCAAAAATACTGACAGAAAAACGAGCCATCCATGACTGAACAACAGCTAACATCTGAGGAATTAAGGAAACCGAGTCGAGGCAGCAGAAGAAAGAGAAATAGTGCAGAGACCGCTTGCATATTCACGTCATGAGTTGCTATCCACTCAAAATACCTGCAAAAACAAATGCATCACACAGGCAGAAGGCACATCAGCATGACAATTTAGTTCATGTTTGTAAGAGAAAAAGTGTTACATAGGTGCAGGCTTTTAAGAGCAACAAAGGGATATGAAGATCTGCACGAAAGAGAAAAAATAAAAAACACAACAAATAAAAGCTTACGCCTTCACTGTAGAACTTATTCTGCTAATGCTCTCAGCATAACTGTACAATTTTTTTTTTTTCATTTAAGCGGCACATGTACAAGAATATTTACGAATCCATCTTGTCACAATTTACAACAGAAACAATGTGGAAAAACTAACAAACTAGAAGTGAAGGTGTTGAAGCGAAACGAAAAAAGTCCTGGCTGAATTCACTGCTCAATCAGTGGCTTTGGCACTGAGGGGTTCGACCTCTGAGGAGTCTTCCTGAGGAAACACTACATAACACAGCTTCTGGCCCACGTATGTGGCTTTTTCTGCAACACAAAACACACCATCAACATTCACGAACGCTGTAAAAAAGAAAAAAACCTTTTGAGAAAACAGAGGAATAAAGGCACTCTCCAACTCACCAACGAACACGTAGAGCCACGCGGGCTTTTGCTTCCACTGAACACCCACGAAGTAAACCGGGACTCCGGTCAGCATGATGACCATGCCGAGGCCACAAACCACCGGCTCAGAGTACAAGCTGAAGCACAGCAGCACGGCCCAGAAAATCAAGTAAGTGATGGGGACCAGCACGCTTACCTGCACAGAACAAGAACAGGCCCGTTTCTTACATTGAACATACGGATGAATGAATGAATGAATGAATGAAAACCTCCACATTATTTTTGCATACAGGACATTTATCAGTAATACGACAATGGGATACCATACTCTAATAATCAGTCTTCTCTTCTCTTGTTTGGTCTTTTAGACAAATCAAAATCATTGAATGAATGTACCTCCACAACTTTCACGTGTAGTTGACTAACAGAACACTAGGGGGCGCCAAATATCAATACTGTGACAACTGGAATCAACAGAGAAAATATGTTGGACGTGCTGGTGACAGCTGATGACATCTGCTGGTGTAAAGAGGACAGCATATCCTCAACAGATCTCAGCCTCCACACTCCCTTCACACACAGAACAGACTGTTCATCAGGTGACAAGCTTAAAATGTACTGTACATACAGAATGTTTTACTTGAGGAAGGCTTAAAATACTCTGAGTGAAGGTAGCCTAGATGCCTCCTGCAAGTACTACTTAAAAAAAAAAAAAGCAGCTTGCTATGAAGTTCAAACACAACTCAGGCCTCCTTGTAGATGAAGCTGATGTGTTTTTCTTCTATTGCTTTCAAATTAAAAATGTTGATTTTTGAGACAGACCCCGCTGACAAGTAAAACAAGCATTCAAACTGTAGTTTATTATCTTTTCAGTCATAACATTTAATAGGCAGAGCTGCCAGCGAAAACAAAAGAAAAGGAAAACATGAGTTAAAGCCACTGCGGTACCTTGATGGGTCTGACCAAGTTGGGCCTTGTCTTACGAAGGTAGAGCAGGCCGGCAATGGTTACGCCGTAAGACAGGTAATTGATAAAGGACACATAGTTGATCAGGTTGTGAGTCTCCCCAATACACAGGATGACTATTGTGGCCATACACTGTAGGACAAACAGGACAGACACTGAGCACATAGCCACACTAGAACGCAAACATGCATTAAGCAGTATTCAGTATTCTTTGTAATGGTGCAAATAAAACTGGAAGAGCAGCACTTACACAGACTAACAGCGCAGGGATCGGTGTGCAGTTTTTTAGGTGGATCATAGCCAGCAGATATGGCAGGTGACCTTCTCTGGCCCCTGAGAAACACAATCTACAGACAAAAATATAATTTATTTAAAGGCTTAAGAATAAATGTAAGGAATTGCAATAATAACAGGACAATTAAATTAAGGTGTGACATATTGGATGCAGCAGTGTGTTTGCATGTACCTGGAGGAAGTGAACAAATATCCATTAATCCCTCCAAAAGTGGACAGTGCCACAGAGATCGGCATCACCCAGGAAAACATCCCGAGCAGCTTCTCCCCAAATGTCTGAACAACATACACGGACACGCAAAAAATATATAAATAAAACAACGGATCAGCTGACTGACTTGCCTCTTTATTAACCTCCAAATAATCAGACGTTAACCAAAACAGACTGGACACTTTTAGGAAGACAGCAGCTGCACATTTAACAATGTATGGCCTGACTGGTGGGTGTGTCTCAACCTTGGCCTCGGTTTCAGCAGGTTTCCAGACAACAACTTTACATTTTTAAACAATTAGAGGTGTCGTTTGGTAGAATAAAAGGTGATACAAGTTCACGGTGACAGAGGTCTGCTCACCACTGCCACAGCATTAGAGGAAAGCAGCTCCTCTGGGGTCATGGAGGAGAAATAAGCAATGTTAGTCATAGTGTAGACCAGGGTCACCAGTGGGATAGAGATGTATATGGCTCGAGGCAGGTTCCTAATAGAAAATAACAATAACAATAAAGATACAAGCTCAATGAGTTCAGTTGTTTCTGGAGATGATTAATTATGAGAAAAGTATTCGGAAAACTGAAATATATGAAACACTATCTTTGCGTCTGCATGTCATACTTGCGGGGCTCCACAACCTCCTCTGTGACATAGTTGAGGAAATTCCAACCGCTGTAGGCAAAGGAGGCCTGCAGGAAGGCCAGCGCTATCTGTCCCACTGAGGGGTCCTGGCGAAACTCAAAGGCCGTGCTGGGCACCAGGGCATCATAGTGACCTGCAGACAGTTGGTGACAGGCGTGGCTCGATCAAACTGTAAAAGGTAGGATCATTTATTGGCTCAAATCTGAGAACATAGAAACAATAAAATCTACGATTAGAAGGGGCCGTTTGAAGTACAGCAATACTTTTAGCTTTGATTCACATAAAAAAAAATGTTAATTTTTATCTCTGACAATGAGATGACAAATGACAAAGATTATTACACCAATGCACAGATACAAGGTATTCCCTCTTTGTACTTTTGATACAGAAAAATACTGTTTGCTCACAAGACTGTTACTTTTTTTGTTATAGAAAAGTTCAGTTTTGTAAAAAAACTGAAAATAAAAACATCGCTAAAGTTGCCAAATCAATTTAGCAGCAGTATAGTCCTTCTCCTGTGCATTAATGTGCACTGATGGGTTGAGAAGTGCTCTTAGATGGCTGTAAATACACCTGGGCGAGCTGCACAGCCAGCTTCTGCACCAAGACTCGCCAAATGTACAACATTTATATCATCAGCTGCTAATCTGTGTGAGAAAATGTATTTTATACCTTTCAGTATTGGTTACTTCAACAGTTATTTTTTTTTAACCTTTGTTCTTATTTTTTCTTTCATTCGTTTGTGCATGCGTGTTCACCTCGAACGATTTGAAGGAGTCCCACCACTATGATGAGTGCAAGAGCAAGAAGTTTTCCTACGGTGAAAATATCCTGGATCCTCGTCGCCCAGCGCACACTGGAGCAGTTCACCCAGGTCAGGAATACTGCAGACACACAGACACACAGACACATGCACACGATAAATACACTTGTTTATGTATGATGCGTTTAAATCAAGGTTATTTGCCACCTGGATGTGTGTTTTTTGTGGAGCATCAATCTGAAGTTGGTCTGAGGTATGATATCCACCAGTTAAGCTCTTTTCTGGGTTAAACAAAACTAATGCCAGAGTAGGTGTGTAAAGATGTTCTCGACTTTCCCCTCACACTCTGCCTGAGGCACTTACACTGACCCCATTCATTCAAGCCCACATCAGGTACTTTAGCTCCGACTGATCCTGAAACACCAGCTTCTTTCCATGAATGCATGAATATGGATGCATTAAACTCCGTTGCGCCCAAAAATAACTTCTAAAGGACTTAGTTTCCTTTCAGTTTGCACATAAAGGTACCAGAAAGCATGTAATCTATGGACACTGAGCCAGGAAGTGCACTTGACTGTGTCGTCAAAATGTAAATGTATTTACACGTGTGGAGACTGAATGTGGGTTTAATTAGAAACAATGAAAGGAAGATGAGAATAAAAACATTTCACCACACAATATGCTGAATATCTGTTCAACGTTGTTTTGCTCTTTGGCCCTTCAACATTATGTTACTATCACTTTGAAATGTTGTTGGATGTGAGATTTTCCAGGAAGAATAAATTGTATACATTAATGAGAGTAAAGTCAGCTGCCCTGGGACGAGTGGAAACAACGCTGCCCACTGCAGTCCTGACTACCTCTGGGGAACTGGGACACGTCAAGGTTGTGTCTAAAACCATTCAAACCTCAACTAAACACTCCAGTCCACACACTGCAGATAAACCACTGTGTTTGCAGTGAGCATTTTGTCTAAGGAAACTACTGCAAGTCAGCACAAGAAGAAATCCTGCACCACAGAAGATTGTAGAGCGCTGCAGCAGACAGTGGAGGCGACTGCAGCAGCTGAAGTCCTCCCGTGTCTGCTCCGCCGGATAATAACTACTGCTGCTATACTTCTTTGTACTTTGACTCACGACGTTAGGATCATGTAACAAATCCCTTGCAGAAGCAAAAAAAAGTCACTGCCACACAAATTTATTTGCACGTTTCTTTTGAAATTTAAAATATAAAAAAAACTACTGGCTGGACTGTACTGGTCAATTTAAATTCCAGGTACTTCTGTTAAAGTTGTGATTATGATTTTATGATGAAGTCTAATCTTTTCCAATATTTATGATCACATTTAAAGAACAAAAAATAAAATACATTTACACATTCAATTAGACTTACAGATGGGGGACCACAAATGTTACCCAAATGTTTATGATTTTTATAAAGGTCCTTGTGGGCCACTGCACCCGGTGTCCGCGTGGTGTTTAGGCAGAATTCAGTTTGGCGTTAACATCTACCAAGTCTCTGATAAAGGTAAAGGTAGAATGGGAGGCGGAGCCTTCAGTTATCACGCCTCGCACTTAATCTTAAAACTGTCCTATTGAAAAAATGTGCCCTGAAACATCCCTTAGTTATGTTATAGACCTGATCGGCTGGAGGACCTCCCATGATCCACCCCTTCTTCTCCAACTCTATTAATGACACCACGTTTTTGTTAATAACCTGTGTTCTTTCTTCCCAGCAGGTGTTGCTGATCTGTTGTTTTTGCTGTTCTCTCCTCTTTCCTGTCCTTTCAACCCCTGACCAGTCCAGGCAGATGCCCACCCTTCCTGAGCCTGGTTCTGCCAGGCGTTTCTTCCTGTTAAAGGGGAGTTTTTCCTTTTCACAGTCGCCTGGTGTTTGCTCAGGGTTGGGGATTGTTTCAAGGAAGGTCTGTCCGTCAATCTGTTGGTTTCCTTAGTGAGGCAGTACTTATTACTGTGATTGTTATTTTATTGGCTTTGTATAAACTGGACTAATCAGGAATGAGTGAACTCTATTCTTGAAGTGCCTTGAGAAAAAACAGCTGTCGTGATTTGGTCCTACATAAGTAAAGTTAAATTGAATTGAAAAACAGTATTGGGGAACAATTTCATGTCAGTATCTATAAATCTTTATAGCACAGTTCTCTTCTTGCACACCCGTTTTACTCATAGTCATTACACAAGTACACTTATCTGGACATGAAAAGATCACATGCCACATACCAGTTCTTAAATCTAGGTAGCTACAACCTTGGTTGAACATCAACACGACATACAACACCTCATCATTTATTGAAAAAGAGAAAGAAATCTGCAAAATTGTAGAAAATGTTATGTAACGGCCGGGTGCTGCTAAACAAACTTCCAAACAACTCAATCCATCTTTCTAAAGGAATAAAGACTATTCAAGTAAAAATAAATAAATACATAAAGTTTATCAAAAGATCAGACGATGCAACTCTCGGACAAACTGGAATAAATGACTGACTGATGTTTTTGCCTTTATTAGAGCATCAAGTCTTTGTAAAGAAGTCTCCCTTATGTTCACACATCTAGACTTAGACATTTGATCTGATTTGACCTGAAGTGACGCAGCCCCAAACCATAATACAACCCTCACCATGCTCACTGTTGGTATGGTGCTGCTTGGATGATAGTCTGACGAGGAACTATTACAGCTTTTTTCACTACATTTTGTCTCCTCCTGCACATGTGATTGTGGAGCAACATCTCTATAGCTGATATTTTATGGACAAAAATGCTTTCTACCAAGAGTTCATGTACCTGCATGTAATGATGGCATATACGGTATTTTGTTTATTGCTGAAATACCTAAAACTTTATAGTGACATATTTTTGCAGACTGCCAGACTTTTTCCTCATGGTAGGGCTTAGTCATGAGTCTTGGTCACATTTACACAGCCTGCCTTCTGACTTCTCAGTGATACACAGGGAGGAAAAAGGCTGAAATATTCATTATAAATTTGAATTCATTGTGTAGCCTTATTTAACATCCCAAATGTTGTCAGATCCTTGTGTTTCACTGGCAGTCTAGTAGTGCAGCACCTTAAATCCAAGGCTCCAGGTTATGGAGTAGTTCAGGACACGGGATATGCTTTCGTACGACTGCCAAGATATTACGTTTTTATTGTTGCTTCAGTTTCTGCAACATTAAATACATTCAGCCTTTAGTGTATTCATTCCCAAAATCGCTCGTTTTCTTTTCTTCAACCTCACACTTGGACATGAACACAGCACTGAGGGGCAACTAAGCCATGCGTCTACAGGCACATACGGATGGTGGGTCATCCATCACCAGAGGAAGGTTTTCCTCCCACTACTGAAAAGTGCTTCCGCTGGCAGGGACACATACTTACACACTAACACACTTTCACACACACAAAAAAATACACAAACACGTGAATTGTTGGCAGGAGGTTCTGGTGGCACTGGGCACAGCTTTTCCTGTTCCACACCGCTGTGTTTTATGGTCAGTTACTCTTGGGGTCCTACATGCATTTCCGTTCCTGTGTTCCCCCCATCACCTCCCACGACTTTCCTCTGTGTTCACTCTGACAGGAAGGAGGTGCCAGTGGCTTTGAATGTGACAGTGCAGGTAAATCTGTGTCCCGCTGTTACGGCTCTCATTGAAGACCGTCTCAGCACTAGAATACTAAACTAATTGCTGCTTTTAGCCTTAATGGATTGTGATCAAAACTCAGAGCAGATTTATCAGGGACTTCAACCACATAAACGCCTCCTCCTGGTACAGGATGTAGCCAGTGGAGTCACTGAACCGAACTGGCAAACTGCCACCAACTCTTGTCTATCCAACGCCACAAACCCCAACGACTCTATGGGGGTTTGTCTGAGAGTGAGGAAAGAAATGATGCCTCACGCCATCACTGCCACTTTCTCAAAAACTCAAACCCCATTCTGACCTAAACTTTTTTATTGTCAAGAGCGAGAGGAAAGAAAAGATATAATTCCATGTTATAAAGAGAACCACTGTTCTAGGAGAGAAAGCAAAGAGAAACAAAACTCTTGCTAATATAGGTGAATATAACTTCTTACGTAAAGTGTGGTACGGTAATCTACACTCGTCAACTACCCTCAAGTTAATTAATCCAGACGAAAATATAATTTAGGTACAGAACAAACGTGAACTTGGCTTAGATTGAAAGTCTTAATATGAAAGCTCAGGAGGAGTTTGTATCCCTGTGAGGCATCGTCTTAAACAAAACTACTTCACACTTTCCTGGTTTTCCATCTGAAAAAAGGAAACAAGTTTAAGAACAGCATATTCGGATCAGAAATCCAAAACAAACTTTTTTCTTTGATTTTGAAATCTCGTGCTTTGTTAATATTTTGATCTTACACAACATAATAAAAATTGATGAAAAGTTATATTCAGCATCTGATATTTTCATGTACATTGACACTGAAGCTTGTATTTAGAACCGTTTAAAGGTTGTGGAAGCATTCATTCATTCATTCATTCATTCATTCCTACTTTTTACCTCCTCATGAGTCAAATCTAATTCACGATTTTTACACATTAAATTATTTGTAAAATATGATTATTTTTCACCCCTTGTGAGCGTTTACTTTTTTCCCACCGGGAACATCCAGTTCAGTTGTAACTGTAAACTGCATTTGTGTCTGGTGTCGTCACTGGGGGGGACGACGGCGGCGGCGGCGAGAGATCAAACGGTCTTTCGGCTTCAGGCAAGTTAGTTTTGGGTACATCTGGTGTAAACAAGTAAAAACCAAAAAAAAAAAAAAAAAAACCCAGCCTCGTTTTTTCCCTATAAATGAAAATCAAACATCAAAGGTAAGTTTTACGCAATATGTCAAAGTCACACTGTACCTCTGAGCAAGAACAACATCTGACAGGTGGAGTCATACTCCTGATACTTTCAACACATCTAACGTGATCATTTGTTGAGTAACTAAAGTTAAAAAAAAAACAAAAGTTTGAACATGTACTTTTTGGTACCTTACAGAAAGTAAGTGGTACAACTGAATCTGTCCTTTGAGTGGGCGTACTGGGCTCTACTGCAGCCGTGGGCAGTGTGCCTATTGTTAGAACACAGTCAGCCTACAACTGGACGAGTCTGGTTTTCACCCACATGCTCATAGATGAGCCATCACTCTCCTGCGGTACACTTGCAGGGTAGCAAGAATTGGAAACATGCATATCTGGGCTGACTTACATTCATAAACCCTCAGCTAAGAAGTTAAGTTCTCAGAGCAGTCTTAGACGTGGCTGTGCAGAAAAACATCTCCTCCATTAGCAAGTATTTCATGCTGCCTTCATCATCAGGGTTGGGGATCCTGCCCACAAGATAGTGATCAAAACTCAAACACCAGCTTTAAAGGTTATAACTCTCAATCACAGCCAGAAGACTAAAAATAAAAGAACTTTAGTGCTTAAATGTGTTGCCATGGACCAAAGTGAAAGATGGGAGAGGTACCAATCAGCCAACAGGAACATCTGACATCCAACCTCGATATCATCTAGCCAATGGAATCCCAAAATTCACGATGTTAAAGGTATCCAACCATTTCCTGTTTCCATGGGGCTCAGTAACAGCAGGATCAAACAATGCACAATAGCGTACACGCACCCTCTCATGAGCAGTGTCCACAAAGGCTGGCACCATTATGTAGTCTGACACCGATACTGGCGCACACACACATGCACAACACCACCCCAAAACAACTGAAAGAGTACAACGCACATGCACATCTCACAAATGCAGTCGCACAAAGTGGCACCTGGCCTAACCAGGCAGCAGTTGAAACATTCTGCGGCCAAAAATAGCACGGGTCCATCTCTGTAAATGTTAACCTCAGCTGGACACTGCCACACACTCATGCAGACACCCATCCCACTTCCATCTATTCCCCCCCGTTTCCCTTTCTCCATCCGGTTCAGACAGGACCAGACTGGCTGACTTGCTGCTCAGATACACATGCAATATGTTTTTGCCACTGCACATTTAAATATAGACTGGTTTACTTCAGCCTTTCAAGTAAAGACAGCGACCAGATCATAAGACAGAAATGGGGCGCAGCATTTCATATGGGATAATCAAATGGCAATGACAGCCGTCAGCCTTCTGTGAACTATCAGAGTATGATAGTGTCCTCGAGCCATGAGACAACTTTGGCTCACCCTTTGTAGTTTGCTTATATAATGCGTGTTCAGAACTTCACCCTAATTTTTTGCTGGAATACATGTTTGTAGGTTTATCCTGCTAGAAGGACATGAACTATTTAGATTTTCTTCCTGCCAATCAGTTTTGCGTAAGATAATTTTATCTATAATCCTAGCTTTAGTCCTCTTTTGAAGATCTGATCCTTATAACATTCAAAACAGAAAAATGCTGGTTCCTAAAGTCATATGACCTGATACTATGAACCGGGGTGTCGTGATGACAGATGAATGATGTCCAGCAAAGTATTTGACATCAACAGTTTATTCAGACCAACTGACCAACACAAGCAGCCCGCCCCCCCCGAGCTTCAGGCCTTAACAGAAAAAGACATTTATAGGGTTTTTGAAAAATTCAGAAGTAGCAGTCACATTGCGCATCCCTGTTGAAGTTAAGTAATAAAACATTACCTGTCAAAGGTATGTCTCAATGCTCTCATAGTATCAAACTTCAGCAAGTATAAATGACCTGCAGTTAGGAAATCAGAGGATTAACAGCAGCCTGATGACAGATGAAGAGGCATGACACCCTACAATAAAATAAAGAGATCTGCTCAAACCTGACAAAGACGAATCCTAAAAACCGATCAGAAGGATATCTGTTGCAATAAACCATCTTGACATGTTTCATGTTTCAGGATTGTTACATGTATGCTGAAGGACTAAGCAGTTTGTTGAATAAAGTTGTAAAAACTCATGAATCGTAAATGTAAAATAATAATTACATGACTTAAGAGCTCAGAAAACAGTGACTTATACAAGATCAATGAAGTACTGTTTGAAAAAAAATTTAAAAAAGCAGCGGATCAAGATAGACCACAGAAAAGAGCCTGTGAATCGTGACTTAACCAAACTGCACGAAACAGAGTTCCAGAAAGCTTTGGGCGTGTGACTCACAGACACAGATGGTGGCGAGGAGTCTAGTGGCGATGAATGGAGGCAGGCAGTTCTGAAAGGCTGGCTGCAAGACGTAATTAGAGAAGGTGAGCGCAATGACAGCCAGCGTAGTTGGATACATGATGAGGACAGCACTCCATAACAACAGGAAGCTAAAGAACAAACACAGAAGAGGGTTTTGCATGAGAACAATCCACCCATTTCATAACATTTCTTAAACCCATGTGTAGAGGTTGCTGCCTGAAGCTGTTTTGTGTGGGATGCTACTTCAACCGAGAAAGGGCCCACACTGTTTTTCCAAATCCATCCTGATTTTTCTGTCACACTTGGCTGAAAAATGCCAACACAACTGCTGTTCTGTGAAGCTACAATGTACCAGCTGAGGTTGAATACTTGGTCAAGGACCTCTTATCGGCTATGAGACACAGATGCTCAGACAGGAGAACAGAGAGACACCAGTGTGTGAACAGCAGGCACATGAACACCACATTGACAGAACCAGTCTCCACATTATCAGGACCTATATTTTATAGTGCTGCTTAAAAAAAAGTAGATGCGTACACATTTCATGTGTGATTGCATTAACCACTGCCAAACGCATCCAGTTGGGCTCTACTAAAATAAATAAAGAACAATAGCCAGAAAAAAGCCATTGCTTAAAAAAGGGAGGAAAAAAGAGGAGTGAATATTTGGAGTTTTGGAGACTTTTTAGCAACCATAGAAAACACAGCATGTGATGCACAGCCAGTCTCTCATTACAGTCAATTATAATGGTGGCAGCACTGGGAAATTAATTAGAAGTGCATTCTTCAGAAAACTCTGTTTAAGTTTTCCAGAGAATTAAGACTCATATACAAGTTCAAACTTCAGCATGATGTTGACTGTAAGCATACTGCTAAAGGAACACTTGGATGATTACGACAAGATCTTCATTGTCACTCAGGTGGAGCAACCTCCAGATAACCAAGTAATAAAAACAAATGCACAAAAACAATATAATGAAAAAGCAACACTATAAAATTGCAGAAAACCTCTGAGACAACCGCTGGGCAGAAATGATGTAACGATTGTGAGCTAAGACAAAAAGTGACAAGAGCAGACAGAGTATATTTGACATTACACAATCAAATGTTGCAGGGCTCCCACCCCCTGCTGTACTGTGGTAGTATGAGGGTGGGAGCTGAGGTCTCTAGATCACTTTAGATCCATGCACTGAGTGGGTGGGGGTGACACGGGGTTACCAAGTAGTGCATCTATACGAATGCAGGGGGTACACTTGCTGGGAGATGATGCGCGTGCAATGTGTGAATGTGCAGAAACGTTTGACACACAGTCAGGAATGTTCACTAGTGTATCTATGCTGTTTGTAAGAGCCATGACCTGTTAAGAGTAAATATTTACATTTCTTTGAGTAACCTGGTCAAAACCCAGACCTTAACCTGACTGAAAACACGGGATATGATTTTACACCTTCAAAGCTGTAAGCACGTGATGTTGATCGAGTTACACAATCTCTGACAAATAAAGTTTAACTCCAAGTTGTAAGTCAACAGGAAAGCATACAATAATAAAAAGGTTAATGTTTTTGCAAGGCCCTGCAAACCGCAGCTTCGTCTTCAACGTTGGCCTGGCTTTTGCCTTTTTATTTTGTTTTTATTCTTTCACAGACGATTTTCTTTGCAGTATTTTAGTCTGGTAAATAACTAAGCATGACAAAGCCAGTAAAAACTAGCTCCTACTCAGGCATGTTTAGCAAAGCACATGTAAGCTCCATGTGATCATATGACATGTCAGCTGATGATGAAGCATACATATGAGAAGGCGAAACAAGACCTGCTGAGGTGACTGGTTCCAGGAGGCGGTCCGACTAAACCAGCTCTGGACTGGTGCTGTGTAATGCATACCAACTTAAAGGCCAAGATGTGTCAAACTGTTGCTGAGGTTAACACCAAGCCGCATTTTGAAATTAGTTCATTTATTGATACTTTTTTTTTTTTTTTTTAAAAGGATAAAATGCAGGGAAACTGAAATTTAGTACTTACCCTACTAGCCCTCCGAATATTTCTGTCACATATGAATAGTCTCCTCCAGACTTCGGGATTGTGACACCTAGTTCGGCATAGCACAAAGAGCCGAGGGCACAGATCCCACCTCCACAGAGCCAAACGATGAGCGACAGCCCCACTGAGCCGGCATGCTCCAGCACTCCTTTAGGTGAGATGAATATCCCGGAGCCAATGATGTTCCCTGATGAAAACAATAAAATGGTTACACATGCCGATAGATGATCATTTTTAGATAGCAAAAACATTTATAAACATATAAATCATTCAATCTTAGGCTTATAAATACACTAAATTGTTCATTTAAAAATAACATATTTCACCTGCACTCCAATGTTAAATCTTTCTTAAGGCATCCATGCCTCACCGTTACCGTAGCCTACTCCCCCCACCGAGGTGGTCTTTGAATGCATCATTTAGGCTATGACAGTATTTTATGGTAACAGTAAGAACTCCTATCAAAAAAGAAATTACATCAAGACATAAAATCCTTCCACGCGTGTTTAAAATAGAATCAAATTCAAAATATGAAAACGTACAGCATCACATACCATGGCAAAGATGACGGATAGACATCTCTGCATGGTAAATATTATGCTTATTACCTGTTATGGTGCATCAATGCAGATCCAGCAGGTTTTTACAGACCCTCTGTCTTTCTGTACATCACTTACCATCTACATTCACTGTATGTTTTTCCGTGTATCCACATATTAATAGGTGCAGATGTCAGAAGTGTGGCACAATGCCATCACAATGTTTAGACTAATGTGTACACACACTGTAAGCCAAAGCAACACAGGCTTTACTTACCACATATAGTTCAAGCTCACAAGATTAGAGCGTTGCAACAGCATTGATATTTAGTTTTAGTCTTTCTGGAAATGCAGTGCTGTACTGGGCTGTGTTCATAAAAGAGACTGATAAAAACAAACGTATTCCCTCATGTGCTGGTCTGGACAAAAAAAGAAAAAAGAAAATACATCCACTGCGCCATGGCCGACCGACTTTCCCTCACAACATAAAAAAAAAAACAACCATTTTCTTGGAGACTTGGAGACAAAATGCTTTTGCACAAGCAGACCCACCAGTATGGAAAACATTTGAGCTGCACACTCATCCATGTTTCATAGCGTGTGGCAGTATTAAGTTGATTTTATTTATTTTTCTCCCCCATCCCAGCTCTCTTTGGGTGAAAGGCAGGGTACACCCTTGACAGGTACCAGTCACCTGTTTCACTACTGTTGATGCTAGTCCATGTTTTTTTTTTAACTATTTATATTTAAATGTAGTAAAGAGTATAAACATTACAGGTATTAGGTTTCTCATTGTATAAAGCCAGAAACTAGGTATTGACACAACCTGGATATCAACTGTATTCACACAGCGGGGTGCACATTGTTTATTACAGTTCTGGCTCAGCGGACCGAACAGTGACGAACAGAGAAGCGTCACTTGGCCGTGGTGTGCAGACTGCTAGTAAGTCACCAAGTTAGGAGTTCAGAGTCAGCCAGGCATTCGTGTCAGCATCCCTTCCAAAGCAAAAGACAAAACAAAAACTAATCCACACAACTAAGAAACCAAACAGCAGCTGTCTAAGCAAAATGTGTTTTGCACTGTCCTCCATAGTTTTCCTCCTTTTTTGGAGAAGTTTGGGATGAAAGAAATCTACACACACAAAAAAATAGAAAGAAAGAGACTGCCACTGTAAACATTATAGCTGTTAAAAGCCAGTGAAGCACACCAGGGCTCTAAATGCTCCCTAATGGTACAGAGCGAGAGCGGAGGTCCAAATAGCGCATTTATCATTGTCTGATTTGATTGTGGAGGCTGTGGTGAGATGCAGAGCTGTTGCATAATGCCTGTGTTGTTTTCATTATGTCATAAAATTTGGCATTGCAGCTGAAAGCATGAATCAGATTCCTATCAACCCTCTCAGTCACCTTGCATGATAGCCGTGAAATCATTTTGTAATTACTCAGATTAATCACCATTTAATTCAAACAAAACTCCTCCACGTCCCTCCTGTGTGATGCCAAAAGTCACTTTAAATAAACAGCTTGAGTGAAAATTGTTTGTAGGTGCGACGTCTTTATATCAGGATCTACTACAAATATAATGTGCACACTATTGTTTCTAATCATTTAACACATTTTCCCAAGCCTCAAGTGTAAGCAGTAGAAATGAATGCCTTATACTGAATGAAGACAGCTCCGGATCCATAGATACCAGCTTCCAACCAGCTGCGAGAGGATTTTTCAAATACTCATCACACCTGCAGGCATTGTGACAAACTCTCTGTTGCAGTGCTTCTGGATGCAGGTAGTACTGCACAATCCTTTTCCTTTACACAGTGTTGTGTAGGCCAGGGTTGATAATATGTGAAAGTTGCTTTGTTACTTGAGAGTCACATGACCACCCACAGGCATGATGCTGAAAATCCTCATCATGATGTAAAGGTTTACGAGTCATTTGCAGCTCAACAGGAAGATTTAGGATTTTTACTTTACAGTTGCAAGATAAACCTTTTGTTGTCCATCGGCAAGACTGTCCAAAACTACACCTGGTCAATTTTCATTAAAGTTGTACATGAAAATCTTAATTACAGTCCTGAAAGTTGCGAAAAATGGCACAGGCCTTTGACATGCAGTCACGTGAAAAACAAAGTTTAAAAAAAAAGATTTTTGTGATCTATGATTAATGATGTTAGCAAGTGTGAGCATTTCTTTAAAAGTATGTATTAACACAATGCCAAGGAGGAAAGACATCAGCAATGATCTTACTGCTTCAATCTTGTGAGTGTTATATGACATTCCCAAACCACTTGGAGTCTGCCATTCTACGGTAAGAAAGGATTTTAGAAATGGAAAGCAACTGCATTATTCCTGAGAGCTGGAATGGCAGCAGGTTCATTCCAAATTCATGTTGTGCAACGCTCAGAAACTGCAGAACACAGAACATCTAAATCTCAGGTCTTTACAGAACCAGTTAGTATGATTTCCATCCATCCATTTTCTATAACTGCCTAATCCAATGCAGGGTCATGGGAGTTTGCTGGAGCCAATGCCAGCACAGTACTGGTACAGCCTGGACCGGTCACAACCAAAAGGAAACTGGAGTAACCCACACAAGAACGGGGAGAACAAGAAAACTCCACACACAAAGACTCAGGAACCTTCTTACTGTAAAACAAGAGTGCACTAAGCCACCGTGCTGCCCAGGTATCATGTCACCTGTTGACGTTCATTACGGTACAATATGCAAACGACTGCACAAGTTTGGTTCATCTGGAAGGTCGCCAGGAGAAAGCCTCTGCTCTCTGACATGAACATGGCAGCGAGACTTAAGCTTGCAAAGTTGTGAACAAATCACAGGACTTCTGGAACAATGTCCTTTGGACAAGAGGTTTCTCGCAAGTGTCAACTGTAAGGCCGTTAGTCTGACATCTAAAACTTGACCCGAGCAGGTCGCTGGGACAAAAAAAAGAAAAGAATCACATTGTTGGTCTCAAAGTTCTGGGCCAGGACCTAAAATCTTAATGACTTAACTTTTTATTGAAAAGTGGAACAAATGACTCCACAACAGTGCTTGAAACTGATAACAGCACACTGAAAATTATTACGTCAGGTTGCTGTTGAATCAAGTGATGCACATGGGGTGCAGGTTCTCACACATTGCCTTCGTTGTGTTATTATTCTGTTACTAACGCAGCTGAACAATCCTAATATGCTTGTATTGTTGTATGAGGTTCTAATAGGCTGATTTTAAGACCAGCTAAAGACAAAGTGATTTCTTCAGTGATGCCCTCGAAAATAAAACCTTAAAAGTGAACGAGGCTGCGCTCTCTTTCTCACCCAACTATGGAGAGACCTCACAGAAAGCCCTTCTGGACCGTTTGTTATTTGTATATTTTAATGTTTGTGAAGACGTACCTTTGTACCTGTTTGAATGCATTTTCATAACTTTATTATGACAAATTTAATACAAAACATATTGGACCTTTGAGCTACTAAGAAAAGCATACTGTGTGCTCTCTGCCACATTCCTAACACCAGATATCTGAAATATCACATTACCTGCACTCTTTGAGTAACCGGAGATGAATTAATAAACACATTTAACCCCAAGTCTATATGAAATTAAAAAAAGAAACAAAGTGTAAAATACTATCCTGTTCGGGTCATGTCATAGCATCCTTGTGTTGTCCACCTCCTCCACGTGCCCCCACAAAGAGAGACCAGATGTGCATTCACCTACAAGCTCCCCATGAGCTGATCCTTGCCTTTTATCCCAGTAGTCTAGCCTGTTGAGTTTGCTATTAGAGAAGAGGGACTTGACGTGGCACCACTCCGTAGCTGCTCGGATGCTTCATCACATAAAATACACAGGAAACAGTTTGCAAGAACGCAACTTCCTCCATCGAGGAAACAAATCTCTCTACATTTCTACTGTAAATTCTTCGTACTCAAATATATTTCAAGCGGGAGGGTTGTTGTATAACGTTGCTTATATAAATATATAAACATGTATTAAAGCCTCGTGGCTGATTCGGGACAGATTCGGGAGCAACGCTGGCAGAAACACGCCGTCTATTCTCAGCTGTCCTACAAAACCAGAGGCTGTGCTTTGTCCGCAATGCTCTCAAGTTCAGCACGAGGAGATTCCAGCCACGTAAGCATGTCCATGTTCAGATCATCATGCCTGATGCAACAGTTTCCACACTAAGATTAAAATCCCGCATTCCAAACTAAGCCAGCCCTCGGGCTCCGTGCGTAAAAGCGACTCTCGAGCGCGTGTTTTTGGCGGTTTCATGCAAATATGACACAACGACATTTCTGAAAGTTAAGTAGTATTAGGATCCACACTGTGTCCCAAAAGTGGAGGAACTCCGGCAAAAGCGGAGACTTGCTGCGTGTCATTATAATCTATTACCGCAGAGAGGGGGAAATATCCGGCAGCCTCCAAACAACAGTTTTACCGCCAGCCAGCTGCGCAAACACACTTCCTCTTGAACTTTTCCTCCTTTCTAAATTCCTGTATCAACTCATCAGTAAATGAAAACATTTTAAGATCAGTCCTGGTGCATACTCACCAATGATAATGGCGCAAGCACTCAAAAGTCCAATTTCTTTTTTCAAAGTGACTTTATCACTCTTGCTGGAGTTCTCATCCTTCTCTCTTTTCTCTTTGTCACCCATCTCCTCCGCCTTGCAGACGCGTCTCTCTCTGCCTTGTCCCGGCTCAGATACTAGACTGAACACCACTCTGCTCCCCTGGGTGCCGTTATACTCAATATACTGTCCTACCGATGACCGGAGAAGGACGTGCGCATGCGCGTGACAATCCCCACCTTGTCTCAGGTACGCTGATGTCGAGGGGTTTCAGCAGTCAGGGATCATACACCTGGGTGTTAAACAGAGAGAAATTAATTAACTTGCTTGTAGATTTCTAAAATCGTCCCTATGTTTTACCACGGGTTCTTCTCTTTGCATGCCCGTCCAAATCTGAATCCCATTTTCTCTGACAAATAAAACAGGGGGAGGGGGAGGGGGGGGGGGGGTCAACATCACCAAGATAATGTTCATGTTCTCATGTGCCCATGAGATTAATGTAGTTCACACTGTTACGGACTTAAAATCTTTTGTGGTGTGGGCTACATTTTAATGATTTGATGACTGATGACAAACAAAACTAATAATGTCGGCTTTGTGGAGAGCAATTAGTTAAAGTGGATTATTCTAAAAGAAAGGGGGACTATTCTAAAGTTTGTCATTTCAAGCACTTAGGTGTTTACATGAGCTGCTTGGTAGGAATTTACTGCCTCAATCCAAATTTGAAGAAGAAGAAAATGAGAAAGGCGAGGAAAACCTCTCAACACCATAACCCAGGGGTTTCTTCACATCCAAAATCTGATTGGAAATGTAGGAGTGCAAATTGTATTTGCTTCAGTCCCACTGAAACAAACCCATTAACATGCAAACCCAAAACAGGAAAAGTTGGGAAGTTTTTTGTTTGCTTCTAAATACAATGATCTTACATACTGGCGACCTGTCCAGGCTGGACTCCAGCAGATCCCCATGACCCTGAATATGTGCATTCAGATGATAAATGGATGATTCTCACATTTACTTGACTTTCATTTCTTTTCAGATAGTATTAACTTAAGACAAAACTTTCTTTTCTTAACAACTTCATTTTATTTGTTAACACACATACCAAATAAAAAAAATTGTGAGAGTAAAGATTTTAGCACTTTGAATTTTAACCAATCCTTCTCACAACACTTATAAGACATTCTGACATTTTAGGTACCAAACAGCGCAGGATTTCAATTACTTTGTCCTTTTAAGGTAATAAGGGTGCAATGGTACAGGATCATCATCACGTATTTCTTTTTCAGGTTTCTCCACACATTCCCTTTGGAGAGCAGGTCAAATCCAGTAGTCAAATCCTCTTCTTTAGACTTGTCTTTATATTGTTTGTGGAATGTGCTTTTGATTGGCTGTGTGGAAAAATGCACGAATGTCCTTTGAAAAGATGACATCTTCAAGATATCACGTGCTGCTTTAAAATCTTATAGGCTTTTCAGCATTAATACCACTACCACAGAAGTGTAAATGACCTTGGTCGAGGGCACTGATTCAAACCCGTGCCATCATACAGCCGGGTTTTTAGACTTGTAGCCACCATCAGTTTGGTTGGCCCCTATGGCCTTAAAGCATTAGCCTCAATATCTTACCCCAAAAGAGATTTTTGGATTTGTTGTGAAGTAGCTTGATAACTCAATGTTTCCCATATGTAATTTTTTTTTCTGTGAAACAATCCATCAGTCATGCAACCTATTATACCTTAAAAAGTTTTTTGGGTTTTACAGATGTAATGAATAAACTCAATCTGACAGCATCCCCCCTGCCCTGCATACTGACACGTAATTGATTTAAGCCTTCAGATTCTCCCACAGAACATGCAACACTCATACCAATTAGGCCAAATGAGCATAAAGAGCAGCAGAGAAATATGGACCGACACATTAAACCAGAATGACTGATATTTCCCCTGCAGTCATTTGTTTTCAGCCACACGTTTCTTGCATTTCAATAAAGGTTCCTGTTTTTTGTTTTAAAATGGCAGCATTTAAAAAAAAAAAAAAAACATTAACAAAAAGTACCCTCACAGTCACATGGCACAATGTTCTTCATCCTGCAAGCTTAAAAAAAAACTTTTTGCTATTTCCCCCATTTTAAAGCAGCCCCAAAATGTCCCTACTGTCTCTTTAAACGACTGGAAACGGCGTTACCGCTGCACGCCACTCATCAGTAATGATAAAACAGTTCACAGAGCCGGAGTGGACTTCATGGAGGATGCACCAAGAACTCAAGAACGTAACAACAGAGGAGAAAACTAGAGAGAGACACAGCCAGAGACTGAACAGCGGTATTTGTAGACAGCACTGTAAAACCTCCACGCCTTGTGGGGGAGTGTCTGACTTAAAAATAGCAAACCTTTCTTTATGCTGCTTTGACTGTGCTGAATGATTCACAAGATTACCTCCTCTTTCTTTTTTGTGTGCCGTTTACGACTGTCCTCCAAACTACATACTACACATCCAGTTCCCACAGTGCGCACTGCAGACTGGTGAGGTGATTGTCATAAGAGCCGTTAGGCTACAGCACAACTGGAAGCTGATCACAGTGGTCACATAACCAGCTTCTGTTGTAGTGCCACATTGCATTCTGGGATATAGTATGCCAAATAGACGGGCGAGTTGAACCCTGGGAGTTTTTTTTTTACAAAAGGTGACCAGACCTACAGGCTGTGTGGTCCCAGACTAGTACAGATATCTACACATTCTGGATTTGCTTTAAAGTTTGAAATAAAAAGTCTACAAACATCCTTGACATTTTCTAGCAGATAAATGATCATGTATATTGTAATTTTAAAAAAGAAGCATTCAAAAGGCCAGTGGAATTTAATCCTTTACTTAAATGTCTGACCGAACTCGTCTCCATCTGATCGATATCATAGACACACACACAGATGTATAGAAAGACTCAACAAATTTACTATAAAACTGGGGCACCACCTTCCCAAAGTTAAAAGACTAACTGAAAATGTACCAGACACATTCTACTTCTACTTCATCTACAGTTTAAGGAGTTAAGTTGTTAAGTTGCGGCAGGCAAATGCTAACGAATGCACAATTAACTTGGAGGCCAGCCTCCCTCTCCAAAAGGAGGCCCCAACAAAGAGAGGAGATGCTTTGTTGGCAACAGGAAGGCAGGCTGAAACACTGGCTTCAGTGTGATCGCAGGAGGGGATGAGGAAGAGGAGGAGATGGAGATGGAGGGAGAAAATGGCCAAAGATCTGCTGTGGCAAAAGGGGTGGAGATGTGATGTAAACAAATACATCACGGCATTCCAGTGGAGCAGAAGAGGAGGAAGAAGGGCTTAGAGAAAGGAGGAGGAGGAGAAGTATGAGAGAACATGAAAGACAGAGGTATGAGGAGATGAAGAGAGAAAACAACTAGAGAAAAGGAGGAAGAAGATAAAAAAATAAACTTTGGGGCAGTGGAAAGCTTGTGTTTATATGTATTTGTAAGATGGATTACTATTGATCTATCTGGATGTTCTGAATGTAGTCTCATGGAAACCCTTAACATGTCCAGTTTGAGGCATGATGAATCTTACAAAGTCCTAATTTCTGTGTCCAGCAGCTCATGATTGGACAACTGAGTTTACATCACTTTAGAAGATATCTTGATTGCAGGTTTATGGTGCAAATATAACAATTCTCCTGTCTCTCCATGATTTAACAGTGTCACTGAAGCAGCTGCTCCAGGATGACACTGCGTCATACAGAGGATGGGAGTCGTTCTCCAGCAAGTATGGTTGTGTGGTGACCATCCTCCTTTCTCTCACTTTCTGCACTGAGTTCAGGGGCATCTCCAGAACTGAGCTTGTCTTTCTGATCAACTTATGCAGTCTATTTCTGTCTGCAGAAGACATGCTGCAACAGCGAACCACTCCATAACAGATGGCTGAGGCCACCACACAGTCATAAAAAGTCTCTAATAGTGCTCCCTGCACTCCAAAAACCTTATTCTCATTAGCAGAAAGAGTCTGCTCGGCCCTTTCTTTTACAGAGCATCTGTGTTATCTGACCAGTCCAGTTTATTGTTTAGGGGAACACCCAGGTATTTGTAAGAGTCTACTCCTTCAATGATTAAAATGATTAAGAAGTCCTTTAAACTGCTCTCTGATGGAGTCGTACCATGGACGGGCTTTCTTATACCAGCAATGGCATATGCGATAGAGAAAAATCTGGAAATGTGTCACTTCTGGCAGGGAATTATAAACAGGAATCATACAAATACAGATGGAAAAGCCAGACTGGCTGCCAAAAGTATTTAAAGAGGGAGAGAGACTAGGTTTCTACAAATATCATTAGGCCAATGTGTTGAGATGGCAAGTAGTTGTTTTTTTCAGCTGTACTAAAAGACAAAAAACAAAAAATGATGTATTCTGGAACTGGAGGGCAAACGTATAAACAGCATTTTGCTGTTGCGTTGTCCTTCAGGTGATCAAAAACCACCGGCGTGCTTCCCTTCCATTAGGGTTTGAGTCCATTTACTAAGCGTTACTGTCCTGCTCTATTCCTCACCACCTTCAACTCACTATGATGAACAAATGGTTTGGAAAAGCAGAATTATAGCTAATTTTGGACATTCTACAGAATGTCTAAAATGTCCTACAGGAATCTTCATGTCTTTAATCAGACTGGTCCTCAGCCTTGTGTTACTTTTGGCACTTGGTACATATTTATTCATTTATGTAGTAACTGAAGAAAATGTGTATAGATTTTAGTCAAAGTCATGATTTTAGTTTTGTGCCATAGTCTTATTGTCTTTTCTATTGTTTTCTATTATTGTCTATAGTCCTATCATGTCAGTATACTTATATCTGCATCTCCAAAATGTAAGACATGTTTTTCTGTATGTACATTTGGGGGAGCTTCTTATATATGTTTCATGCTACGGTCACATGACCTCAAAAATATCATGATTGAATATTTTACTTTTATTATTATGTTAAGAGATTAATCGACCTAATTTTTATTTATTTTTTCACATGTATCACTGACAACGCTTTTACTGTAGATATGCTCAACCTTTAAGACTAATATCCCATGGGACTGCAAATAGAGTGGTTAGTTTTGAAGAAACAGTAGAGTAACAGACATAGAAAGTAATAGAATTAGAAAAATTGAGATGATTGACATGAGCAAGATGTAAAGATAAACTGATTACAACTTGGTTAAAAAATATATGAGAATATTTTGTCATCTTTAATATGATATAAGCCCTCTTTTCGTGTATCATGTGCCTGAACGTGGATGTGGATGAGCATGAAAATGAGATAGAGACATAAGGAAAGAAGGCGTGATGGACAGAAACGAATAGGAACAATGGACAAAATGAGACCAGAGCACAAAGGAAAAGGCCACAAACCCAACTTTGCAGCCAGGAACAAACTATCACTGCGTCTCAATCTCTTGTTCATCCCACCCTTGATCTATTCTTACTGTAGAGCTTCTGGAGTGCTTGCTCAAATAGTCTGCCTTACTGGCCAAACTACACATCATTTGTTAACAGGCAACCCAGAGTTCTTGCAGTTGGGGAGCAAAACTGCATAGCAACGCCACAGCACTTCCTGTTCGGCTGGGGTTGAACGTCAGTGGCCGTTGTTCACTGCGGTGCCCCCTTTGCCTTTAGAAAAGCAGCCGGGAAGCAGTTCACTTATAACCAGCTTTGTGTTTCAAAGCTGAAGATGAAAGAAAGAGTGGAAAGCTAGAGGACCCTCTTTTTATTTGTCAGTTGACTTTAAAATAATTTAAAAAAATTTAACAGACCAATTTAAAACACATTTAATGCCTTTAATTTTGAGTATAATTTTTTTTTTCCTCCCCCGGCTGAACCCCTTAACTTTACAGCATGTGACACTGTCAGTAAACAGTCTTGGCTGTCCATATTTAGTAGGAAAACACAGAACGATATGAAATGAACAGCGGCTTTACAGCCACAACCACCAGGACCTCCTAGATTTAACTCACATAAGTATAGCTAATCACACAAGAATGTATTTGTACAAAAAGGAGAAAAGTTGTAAGCAAAACACATACCTACTTATCAAAACATTAATCTACTCATTATTCTAAGCCTCATTATGTAGCGTTCAACTTAAACCGAGTCATTTTATCAATCACTTACAGTCTTCCTGCTTGGACACGTCGTCTCTGGCTTGAACGAGGCCTGTTCAACCAAAAATGAAGTGATTGGGGAGGAGATAAGTGACTCCTCATGTGAAGGGAGCTGCTACTATTCAATTATGAGCATGCATTAGTTTTAGAAGCTGCTGATCATATTTATCTTTAGCATATTTAGCTCGAATCTAACTGCACCATCCTCACACATTTCCTTTTTAACCTGATAGACTAATGAAGTAGAGCTTCGGCAGTCATGTTAAAAGGCCTCTTAGTGACAGAAATATACATTTATATTTCCAGAAAAAATAGAAGAACAAACTGTGGATTTGTTACTGACAAAAGATAAAATTTTAAATTCCTTGAATGCATGTTGCAGAGAGATTTTCTAACTCTGGAGGAGCTAATTAAAAATCATGGTCTGTATGGAACACATTTCTCAGTACAAACAAGAAGCAAGTGAGAATAAAGTTACCGATGATCCTGTAGCAGCTACTGAACAGTGGAATAATAATAATAATAATAATAATAATAAATCTATACCTCTACCCCCATCTAGTGGTCAAAACTCTTAAGTACATCAACAACAACTATTTCACACACCAATAAACGTTAAATTAGTTAGATTACTTCAGACAAAAGAAACCTTTCTGAACATTGACATAAGGATGTTATGTGCAAATATATAAACAATTTGCTGATGATTTCAAAATGGGTTAAAGCACACTTCTCAGACTCCACAAAAATTCAAACAGCTCACATGGAACATAAAACCTGAAGTGGATTAATGAGAGCCAGCATCAATCCAAGGCTATGTGCAGTACATCTGCCACGTTGTTCAACTGCGACACAATTCTGATTTGGTAAAGATCTGATTTCATGGTCTACATTCGTAGCTGCAGCTGACCTCTATTGGACTTTCATTTGAAAGCAATAGCCCTCCAAAGGTGCACGCATCTGCACCAGACACCTTCAAAATACCATTTGCCATTACTTTCAGTGCCATTATTGTACAGCAACATTATTTAAGGTGTCTAGTTCCAGAGATTTTAAATAAAACACCCTTGTGATTTAGTAAACAGTTACCAGTCTGTTTTCGTTATAGTTCAGTTTAAAACATTTCTGTTCCAAAAACCTTTGTCTTTCATATACAAAAATATCCCAGGCAAAGGCAGCTCTGACCTAGTTTACGGCACAGGAACAACTTAATTCCCCGGCTTCACCTCTGTTTGTAGTGGTTGTTAACAATAATCCTCTCCTAACATTAATAACTAACTTCTCCAAAAAAAAGAATCCAATATGCTTTCCACTTCATAAAACCAGCAACACAAAAACACAAGGCTTCTTTCAACATAATAAATAATAAATCATGTTGAGGTACTCTGATACTTGCACTGCTACACAAATGTAAAATCAAATCGAAAACATATGTTATAAGAAAGACTTTTAATACATAGTAACACTGACATTTTTAGACTTTATGCATCTTTTTCTCTGTATGTTATAGAACTTCCTCAACCTTGGACTGAGCCAGGAGAAGGTCCCAGTGCTGTGGAAAACATCCTCCACTACCAAAAGGATCTCATACATCTTCTCCTAATGACTGCAGGCAGCATCAGAGGCAGAGACTTCAAGAAACTAAACAAACTGATAAAGAAGGCTGGAGCCTCTAGAGATGATTGTGTGAAGGAGGATACTTCATAACATAAAGATCTTGGACAGCCCTGAGCATCCTCTTCACAACACAGTGATTCAGCAACAGAGTGTCTTCAGTCAGAGGCTTCTTCTGATCTGCTGCACCAAAGACCGCTACAGGAGATCCTCCAGACCGCTACAGGAGATCCTCCAGACCGCTACAGGAGATCCTCCAGACCGCTACAGGAGACCCTTCAGACCGCTACAGGAGACCCTTCAGACCGCTACGGGACACCCTTCAGACCGCTGCGGGACACCCTTCAGATCGCTGCGGGACACCCTTCAGACCGCTAAAGGACACTCTTCAGACCGCTAAAGGACACCCTTCAGACCGCTGCGGGACACCCTTCAGACCGCTGCGGGACACTCTTCAGACCGCTAAAGGACACCCTTCAGACCGCTAAAGGACACTCTTCAGACCGCTAAAGGACACTCTTCAGACCGCTAAAGGACACTCTTCAGACCGCTAAAGGACACTCTTCAGACCGCTAAGGGACACCCTTCAGACCGCTGCGGGACACCCTTCAGACCGCTACGGGACACCCTTCAGACCGCTACGGGACACCCTTCAGACCGCTAAAGGACACTCTTCAGACCGCTAAAGGACACCCTTCAGACCGCTGCGGGACACCCTTCAGACCACTGCGGGACACCCTTCAGACCGCTGCGGGACACCCTTCAGACCGCTACGGGACACCCTTCAGACCGCTACGGGACACCCTTCAGACCGCTACGGGACACCCTTCAGACCTCCGCAGGACACCCTACCGACCTCCGCAGGACACCCTTCAGACCGCTACAGGAGATCCTTCCTGCCCACAGAAATAAACCTCTACAATGACTCTTTGAAGAGACTTAAATCATGACAATTGCAACAATTAATTTAAATCTAGGATTAATAAAGCATTTTTTAAACTGAATTAAATTGTGTTTTATTCTTGCCATAACCTGCTGGTTACTGTAAAGACAAATACATTTCATTGTTCATTTCTTCTAGAATATTGTTTTACATGTCTATTTTTTTTATGCTGTATGTCTTTTTCCTCTCGTTGGTCTTGTTGGATTCTATTGCAACATAATGTATCAAATTACAAACTTAAATAAAGTTCTTATTTAACTTAAATACTTTGTCTTGGAAAATTGTTTTCACCAGAGGAAAAGAGAAAGGCTTACAAGGAAAACAAGAAAATGGACACAAGAGCTCGGAAGAAGCATCGCATAT
This sequence comes from Xenentodon cancila, assembly GCA_014839995.1. Taxonomy (NCBI): domain Eukaryota; kingdom Metazoa; phylum Chordata; class Actinopteri; order Beloniformes; family Belonidae; genus Xenentodon; species Xenentodon cancila. Next base: position 32,071,140 of record CM026197.1, read on the forward strand.
TATGTATAAGATTTAGAGAAATAAATTGTTTAGTATAATTGTAACTGCTGTGATGGCATATGCTGACACAACGGAGTGTGGGGAAAGCTACTGTTTGTTTGTGGCTTTGTTAAATTTGAGTCTGAACTCTGAAGTCCCACATTTTAAGATAAACGCGCTCAGAGGTTTTGCATAAGCAAATGCTTTGCGGGGGCGCAACGTTCCTCATGTTTAATGAGCCCGTCTGCATATTTATGATCAAACTGAATCTGACATTCGGCTGAACAGCAAATGCCAGATTCCAGTGTGACAGCTGATGGACATTCAGGAGGAAATTGTTTTATTTTATTTACTTATTTTGCTGAATGTATAAATATTGGTCTAAAGCCTATTTTGTTTCAGTGACTGAACTTTCTACATTTGTTAGTAAACGGTTATGTGAGTTTGTACACTTAAATTAGAGCCAAATCGTACTTTAAAGAAGGCAACACACCTAGAATGTACACAACTTTTACCAAAACCTGCTGATATTTAGTCAAACCCTGCTATCAGCACAAGCTTTTCCTCTACAAAACCTCAACGCTACAGTGATTGTTAACCGTTAGAACCGCTGCAGCGTTCGGGAGTTAGATTCACTTTGACATTCACACTGGTGCCGCCGTGTTTTCGAGTTTGTCAGAGCTTACCGTTTCAAACGCTGTTGTGTACATCACCTGAGAGATACAGGTGAATGTTTTCACTTGTTAACGCCCACGTAGGCTTTTGTCCCCCCTTTTTCCTGTTGCTCTGAAAGTTGTGGGCGGAGTCTCAGATTTGTGCTGGAAAAGTCCTGGATTGGGCGGAGCCAGGTCAGAGTAGCAGGAGCACTGAGGAGAAAGAGCTCACCTGAGGTACCGCCACATCGTCGGGGTTGGCTTTGCTTTTTACATTTACATTTGCTTTTTTTCCCCCCGTTTTTATATTTGTTCCACTCTTGACACGCTTGGAGTTTTTGTCCTCAACATGACGGACACTCTTTTACCAAACGGCATTAACGACAGTGGAGGAGACGATTACTTCAAAAAGGTGAGCTTGTTTTTTTTTTCTTTTCCCCTCCTCGTAGATTAATGTCTGAAGCGGTTGATATTTTCGAAAAGGTTGGCTGTACTACTTTCCTTCGTATACTTAATTTAGAAGTGGGAAAATAATACGTTTATCTCGCTTTCATTTTCGACAGGAGCTTCTAAAACGGTACGCTTTTGTAACCGTCACTGCCAAAGTAACCGTTAAAAGACATTAAACAGAGCCACAGAAGGAGGATTTCCCTTTCGCCGGTGTTTATGTCGCGTCTCCACGCAGAAGTAGTTCTTTCCAGCGTGTTTAAGTGTAATAAAACAGCCACCAAACATACGTTCAAGCGGAAAACTCGGCGTTTAGAATAAGTTATTGGCAGGCTTTTCATCTGTTGATACGTCCGCAGCAGCATCAGGAGCCGCTGCCCTGTCAGATTCAGATGTCCGTGTTATTCTAAGAATAACTTTATCTGGAGAGACGGAGGGATGAGTGATTATCGCTTTCCTGGTTTCTGTCTAATGTATGATGGTGATTGATAGTTTCAGAGCTTTGCTGACATCACTGGTACGTAGGTGTGGTTCCTCCACAAACTCCACAAAGTGCTGTCCTCATTTCTAATGAGGTCAAGTTTGTCTTCACGTTTTTTTAATATATATTTTCTCTTTACAGGTCATAGTTGTGTTTAAGTTGATATAAGGCCATCAGATCCCCACCTCTGACCTTGTAACTTATTTACAGAAACATTGCAGCTGCACAGGTGCTCAGGATAATGGCATCATCTGAGTGGTTGAAATGTAAACGCAGGCTGCAGGATCTCTAAATTGTTAGTCAGAGGCACATCTCCCTAACTGTATTTAAAGTAATCTCATAATGTAAATTGGCTGGTTACTTGTCCAGTGTCACATTTCAGGTGACGGTACTGTTTTCGGGAGCTCCAGGAGGAGAGACGTGGTTAGCGGTGGTTGCGTGATTATCTAATGTGCTTTTACTGAGCTCCCTGTCCGTCATGCTGTGGTCTGTGTCTCATTGCTCCACATATACGTCGTTACCCTCAACCGGAGTGTTTTTACAGATGCGCTTGTTTAGAGGGGCATCTGAACATAGCCTTTGTGACTTTAAATCCCCATGAATACCCCTCTGAATGCTGTCTGGATTGAGGCTCTGTGCTGCACTTCCTGTGTCTATAAAAAGGTCAGTGGGAGACGGAGCCTGGCACAGCCACAGGACATAATGGAAGACCATAATACTTTAATTATGAAATGCTGCCTGTATGTCTGTAACACACGTTGTAGAGCCTGACTTTCATTAGGATTCTAACTCTTTCTACTTTTCTTGTTGTCCTCTTCTCTATTTTCCAGGCTAGAATATTTAGGACTTTTACTTTCATGGGTTTTGTCAGTATGAAAAGATTTACACATTCATCTAAACCACAACTGTATTCTTTGTTTCTTTTTTTGTCACGTTAAAGAGATTTGTGGTTAGAAATTTTACATTTTAACCAGTGGAAGTCACTATATAATTTTATTATTATTATTTTTTTTGTACTGCCATTTGTTTGCACTCCTCTTGGCTTTTTTGTTGGTGAAAACGAGTTTAATAATTTGCAAGGCCTCACTGGGCCTGGCTGATGCTCCAGGAAGCTGTCGTGGTTCGGGGCTTCCTTCCCAGCCATCCACAGTTTGACCTCCAGCTGGCCCAGGTTTGGGTGGATGGTTGCAGGATGGAAAGACTGCAGCATAAAAAGCCAAATCGGCATGTTTCTTCTCCTGATCCTCCTTGGCCAGCGAGAGCTTTGACGTAGCATCTGGCCCAAGGCTGTCCTTCAGCCAGACCACAGACACAAATTGACAACATGTGCCCTGGTTCACAAACCAGACGTGTTCCCCTGACTTTTAAACACTTTTCCAAGACCCTCCAAGCTGGGGTTTCATTGGAAATAGACAAATGACAGAGGCAGCTCTGATCATTTTTTGGCTTGTACAGTATTTTATTGAAAATAAAAATGTAGATTTTTAATTTTTTTTTGTGCTCAAGGCAACCCCATTATAATTGAAATTAAATCTGTCTGCCAAGTCATTTAGAGCACATCTATGATTATGTATAATCATCAACGACATCTTAAAATGTCTGATTATAAACATACTGAATGTTTAATTTGTTAATGGGATTGAAAAATACATATATCATTAGCACACTTCAGATCATAACTGGATCGTGCCTGGATGCTCCACTCCCCCTCGGCTGATCGCCAGTCTTAATCACCACTTGTATAAACCACCTATTCCAGTGAAACATTGCTCCACATGTTCTTTATGAAGCCTCAGTTATACAACAGCGAACTGAGTTGCAGTTTGATGAATATGTTTCTAGACTGCCTTTGTGTTTTGTTCTAATGAAGTGTTTTGTACATGATAGAGAGGCTGTGCTGTTCAAGCATGTCAGTAAGTTCAGGGGTTCAAGTCCGTGTGAAACTTGTTGTTTTTTTAAACACTGGAATGGCAGCAAAAGTTGAGTTCTGTGTATCTCTTGTGACAGGTACTACGGTACAACTGCACTATTATTAGATTGATTTAAAATCGGTTTAGCGATGTCTAATGTATATTTGCTGACGCCATTCTGAAAATAGCTCCTGCCTCTGATGGCCTTGATACAGCTCCGTTGTGTAATAAACAAATTAAACTCTCAGGACACCAAAGAGTTTGAGCAGGACTAAGCGAGTGACTAAAGTACAGTGGTGGAAAAGCAGACTGCACTGTAATTATAATGTTAAATGTGACCCTTGTTGGTAGTCTGCACTGTTGAAATGTGTTTTTGAAAGAATTATTCTCCCCTACATCCTCTTTGCTCTACATCCTTTTTTACAGGAAGTCTGTTAGATCGGAACATCTGCAGCACAGCTCAGATGTGAATGTTAAAGATTTGACCACATTTAATCAAGGAATTGTAGCTGTAAATGATCTTCAATGACGTTGTTACATCCACATTAATGTGCATCTTTGTACTACCCAGCCATATATACCAGTATCTCTTTTTTCCTTCTTTTTTCTGTTTATGGTCACTGATGAAGACACTTGAGTCGTCAAAAACTTCTGAGGGCTTTATCAAACACATTATGTAATATGCACTGAAAGAGGAAAGTGCTATTTTTGGGAGAAATTTGAGCCAATCCTCAGATTTACAGTGCCGTTCTGAAATGTCAGGTGTTTTGTAAAAGTTAAGTCAGAACTGTGGTGCCGGCTGTTTAACATGACCCCACGCATGTTTACCAGCTGTGATTGTATACCAAAACAAATAATCATTGACCTTTTAAAATATTATTCCACATCTTAAAAATAGACATTTGTCCTCTTTTTTTTTTTTTTTTTGTTTAATCCCTCTCGATTTGATTTATTTTGCATGCCAAGACTCCTGAATAGAGCCATTTCCTCTGAAACTCGTGCTTGTGCTGACCTCAGACTTGGTCACTGGTGATTACAGCGTTCCATAATGATCAGTAATCTAACTGGTTTTACGACGACGGCTGGTTTCTCTACGTTTTGAATGAAGACCACACCTCTTTCACGGAGTCAGTCAGAACGAATGCCAGGAGCCAGTTTATCTTTACAGTTGTTTGATTGGCAGCTTGTTGACTCAGTGAGACAGGCACGCATGTGGTCATGATAGGGAAAAGGGCATGCAGTATAGCCACATACAGGTCACTGTGTGTAAACATGCACATTTTTCAGTTGAGTTCACCTGCAGTTCTTTCCACATTAACTTAGTTCTATTTTTAATTTTCTATTACAAAAGAAAGACAAAAAAATACATGGCTAGAAACTAGATTAGGTGAGAAAGGTGCTTACTTGCAGGCATTTTTTGTTAAATTTATTACTGTGAATGTATTGTTTTGTTTTTCTGCTGACATTTTAATTCTTTATCTCCTTGTCCCAGGGTTGCAACCCGTTCGCACAGACTGGACGGAGTAAACTGCAGAATAAGCGAGCCGTTCTGAACCAGCAGATTATCAAACAGATGAGAATGAGGGCTGGAGCTGAGAATCTGCTTAAGTAAGATCAAACTCATACATCTGAACAACTTATATCACGGATGACGTGTTTGTGAGCGTTATTAACATATTCATTCTCTATAAAGTGAGACTCAATTACACCGGGAGGGTTTAAATTCACACTAAAATAAAAACATGCAAATGCAGATGTGAATTTACACATGTAACAAAGGGAGGGGCAAAAAGGAGGTGCAAGTCACCTGTAGTAAACTCAGAGTAGCTCGTTGATTACGAACGAGTCTGGTTTCACCTTTTTCAACATTGGGTCATCACAGGGTGCAAATGATGCTGCAACAGTCTCGAAGAGGCGCATCCCATGTAGCCCGAAACACCAACATTCACAGCGTTGTTGTGTTTTTAAGAGGGAACTTTATAAAACCTGGCATTTTAAATTGGACTGCAAGACCAAACGTGCGGTTGCAGTTTTGAATATGATGAACTCCTCCATAGCTGTGGTACCTGCTGTGTTTGTGACTACATGGTGGGGTTTTTATTTTTGTTTTTATTTATTGTTTCCTGGTGAGGCTTTTTTTCTGCAGTTGTCAGCTAACAGCAAAGTCAGAATTTCCTGTTTCCGTGTCAGGGGAAAGGACTGAAAAAAACCCTTTTCATTTTAGGTTAGTCAACAAAGACTTTTATATTTTCCCTTATCTCCTAAAAAGAAAGGTATCAATTGTTTTGACACCTGTCTTGTCTGTTTGATACCCGATACCTTTTTTTTGTCGATCAGTGATGTCAAGTGACAACATTTTTTTTTCTTTTAGTTGTGATTAATGACATGAAATGCAGATCATAATAATAATTATCTAGCAGTTTTTGAGTTACCAGCAGCAATATTAATGGTATTGTTAATACCATTAATTAAGCAACGTGTTGACTGTTAAAACAGCTGCATTGAACTGTTTTCATTGTAACGAGCACTTTTAATTGAGCTTATAATGCACCAGATGACAAATGTTCCTGCTTCAAACAGTGGCTCTTGGCTCGGCTCAGGTTTTGATGGCAGTTAAACTTGTTTGCTGGGGTGTGAAGGTGTGTGATGTGGATGAATTACTGTTATTGTAAGTAATGAGCACATTTCTAGAGATAAAGGAAAAAAATGTTGAGTTGTAAATACCATTTATTGAAGATATTTGAGAAATAATCCCAATACATTTTTATTTTTTTATCTTTATGGATTTGCTTGTTTAATATCGAGTCTTTGTCAGGAATGAAGATGATCTGTCTCCCGAATGGTGTTAATTATTACCAGAACAGCTACTGTAAGACAAGAAGTCATATTTTTATTACTATTTACTGGAGCTGGTTATAAATAATATATGAATAAAGTGCTGTCTCACAGTGAGTCAGAAATGCTTGCTACTCATCGGATTGCAGGAGATAATCCAGTTTCTTCTTTCACCGTATCGCTCTTCGTTCTTTGTTGGCTTTGACAGGATGGCTTGTGTCACAACAGCTGTTGTCAAGTTAAATTAACTCTTAAAGGCCTTCCAGTAAACACATGTCTGGTCACTTAACCTGAAGCTTTTTGGAGAGAAAAAGACAAGACACGAAGGTGCATCCTAGGCTCATCGTCTGCCTCTGGACGATCATCCATCTCCTCCTTTGTGTTCAGATAAGTTCGTGTAGGGAGGCCACTGCCGTGTGCACTGTGCAAGATGGGTATTGTTTTACATCTCTGTGTCACTTTCTCTGTGTTTCAGTTTGTAATCCTGAAAACATCTTTAGCACACCGATATGGGCAGTTGTCAGTACGTTTAGGTGTCTGCTGACAGCTGTTGTTACCAGAGTGCAAGGTTCAGTCAGTGCATGTTGCTTCTTCATCAGATCTTTGAATGTTGGTACAATCACAAAGACTGTACAGGTGGTGATAGCTGGTGTTGAATAGGAGTTCTTTGAGAAGCTGCCACTGATATGATACCATCAGATAATAGTCTCCAGTGGTGTGTTTGTGTCGGTACATAAGGCTTGTCTCAGCCTGCCGTCTGCCCCAGACTCCTCTGCATTCCTGCAGTACCTCACACAATCTGCCCATAAGGCTGCAGCAAATGGTCTGCGTGTTTGTGTGTGTCCTTTTTGTCCTTTGCCAGCTCACCTGCAGCCCAGATAACATACTGGATGCACCTTTCACTCTAGCTTCTGTCCATGAAAAAAATAGTAAAATTCTGTTAGAAGAATTAACTTTAACATTAAGCTTGACTCGTGTCCTTTTTCTTTCTTTCTAGTTTGCAGTGAGTGTACGTGTGTTTTTTGTTTTTGTTTTGTTTTTTGTCCTTGGCAGCCATCAATTTCCCTTCGTCACTTTTTTTCTCTACTTTTTCTGCATTCCTCGTTCAATCGGTAACAGGTGGAGTTTGTCTGGTCAGACCAGTTCTCTTTTCTTCTCTTCTCTTCTCTTCTCATGTGAGAATGGTACCATTTTACTTTCTTCCACTCAAAGGCCTTCTGAAAATTGAAGCAAACTTGTCCGTCTTTGAAAAGAGTAAAACAGCATTTCCAGAAAAGAGGATGGGAAAATCTAAGTCAAGCCACACTAGCTGGCTTACAGTCTTGTTCCCACGCGCTGCAGGATGATATTAGATATTAAAATAGGGTTTTAATAACAGCCTTTGGGTTAGTTTGCATCTGTTATGTCCAAACCACAGAACCTCTACCTCTTCAACCCAGATCGTTTTTCCAAAATGTAGCCTCCTCAGAAACCAGTCAGCGGGCCAAAAGGAAGGGATGAATTCCTATTACTTTTGAGGGGAGGATGACTTCCCAGTTTTGTTTTTTGTGGTGTCATGGCTTAATGTAATGTGCATTATCAGGGGTTCACAGCATTTGATTAAATCAAGATTAAACTGCTGGAGAGTTTTAGACGCACACACTGCAAAGCCAAGCCACCAACTCCTTCACTGCATTGAACCCGGTTAACTTGTTTTGTCTCTTTAACCTGACGTCGGACTGTTTTTAACTTCCTGGCAACACTTCGTCACACATCGCCTTTCATGTGGCAAATTACATCCTCTGTAATTACAGACGAGATGACAGTCAGGTGATAAAGTGACAGAGTGTGGACTGACAGGTTTTGGGTGGGGATCCATATGTGTGCGTATGTGTTGTACTGGATACAGACGACGGAGAAGCTGTGAGGACTGTAGCACAGATAAGGAAAAGAGGAGGCCATCAGGCGTGAGTGTCACCACCGATGCATGTGAATTGTGGGTTATGCTCTCACCTAGTGACGGGTAACATAAATTCTTAATTACAAAGGCTTCTCCTACTTTGTATGTGTACATCAGAGAAATGTACCTCCGGAGGCGTTAGAACAGCCTTATCTGTGTTCTGCAGTGGCCACTCTGTGTAGACACACGTTGTACACGCACTTTCACAAAGACATACATTTTGTACAGTTGTCATCCTCACATTGACACAAAAATATAGAGAACTTTAAAATAGAGTATTTTAATTCAGAATATGGCCTTAAAAGAATGATCTTGGACATATGCAGAAATACATCCTTGAATGACTTGGAAATGAAAAATAATCCTTTCCATCACACTCAGCGTGATTACATGCAAACAGCAGTAACATCTACAGAGCCATGCTCCTCTGTGTGCCGGTGAGTCCTTTATGACCTCTGATCTCCACTGAGACAGAAGGTTTCCTTTGTATATTGGTGCACAGCAAGTGTGATACATCTGACCCGCACTCAGCTGCCTGAGGGACTGCGTTTGTTGGACAGTAATCAAGTGCACAGCGGGACACAATGACGTATGTCAGTGGTTCAATTTACCAGAAGAGACGCACTTGTTTTAATAATCAGCTGCACAAACGTTTGGCTACATCTGACTGGATAAGGGCTAGGCAGAAGTGTTTGTTTTATTTCCCTCCTTCTCCCATTTCGGCCCTCTGGACTTGTTTTGTTTAATCTTCTGTATTTGTTTTTCTCTACATTTATGTGCAGGGCTACATCCAACAACAAAGTTAAAGAAATGGTTCTTTTGGAGTTGAGCTACATTAACTCCAACCTGCAGCTCTTGATGGGACAACTGGAAGGACTCAACAGCTCAGTGGAGGTTTACCAGAGCACACAGTAAGTCATTGTTACTGCTAAAGAATACAGATATTGGAACATAAATCATAAAACGCAGGAAACGCGAACTTGTATTTACACCCTCCAAACAGATATTTTTTTAAAACATTTGCAAAATAGACAAAATGATCCTGTAAAATGTTAAGATATGTGATGTCATACAGTGTTCCAGGTTTGTGCTGTGAGGCTTTTAAATAGATGATATGAAATAATTGCACTCATACGTCAGAACTATATATTGTAGAAGTAAAACATCTTCTCATGAACCATAACACTTTATAATTAATTTGAAATAAAAAAGGGCTTTAAAGAGTTTGTTTTGTTTTGTTAAATGTCAAGTTAATCTAATTTCTCAATCTGTTAGTTGAACTCTTAACTAACCATTAAAGCTGATTATCAAGAATGCTGACACCCAGCGTTGGTTGGCAGCCAGCGAGAGACAGATGGGTCTGACATCTCTGTTGAAATCATCAAGCACTTTTTCACATGAAAGGTGCTTGATGACAGAGGAGCAGTGAAAAAAGGGTGTGCAAGGATGGGGAAGGCATTTAAAAAACAAAAACAAAACACCCTGAAGACAAAGTCCAATGCACGGCTGTTAAACTAGACTGGCAGGTTTTCGTGTCACAATACACAAAGTAACAAGGAAACAATTGGCTAAAACTGCATGCAAACCAAGATAAGCATCAAGTCAAAGGCGTCTAAGTCAGTTTTAAGGCTGGGCGTGTTCTTGTGTGTGAGTACCAGAGAGACACTAGACTTGTCTTTTATGAACAAGCCAGCGTGAATGAAAATATAGTTTCTAAGACAAGGAGGATCCATCGTTGGCCAAGTCATGTGTCAGCAAAATTTCAAGACGACACAAAGGGTTTGTTGAGTGTTATGGAAATGCAAAGCTTTAGAAAAGTGCTGAAAGATGTTTACGTGAAAATGAAATCCTCCGACAAGTTAAACAAATGCCAAAAAACGTGGTAACTACACCATAAACCCACAACATATATGAATACACAAAACACAATGCACACTTGTGTAGAGGTGCCCATGTCACCCATGGCAACAAAGCACAGTGGGGTAATAAAATAATGAGCGAGGTAGAGAGGTGGAGGATGGGAGTGTGGCGCGAGGGTACAGCTGTTACAGCTGAGGGACGCAAACGTTAGTTCAAAGTGCCGAGCTGCTAAGATCAAGTGGTTTATTTCCCAGTCTTAAAACATTTGCACGTCAAATTTTTATTTTATTTTTTTTAACATTAAAAATGTGCAGACTTAGAACCTACTTGTTATTTTTGGAACAAATCTAAAGATGTTCTAAAGAACTCATAAAACCCAAAACTACCGTAAGCCCCGATTAGTTTGTTTGGCTTACTGTGTCTCAGTGCCGCTGGAAGTCGTTTTAACCTAGATTTAGTGAATTACGTAGTCAGTCTGTAGAGTTGTAGAAATGTAAGACAATTGATTTTCCAATTTGTAATAGAGAGACATTAATATTTTCCTGAGTGCATTTTCTTTTCTTTTCCACATAATGATGCAGCTGTTGATGTTTTTGTCAGACATGTTGTACTTATCAGTGGTTTCGCTGGCCTGCAAACACAGGAACATCTATTGTATTAACAAAACTGAGCAGCTGCTCCTGCATTACTGCCCCAAGTCCCCAGTGTCCTCGGCCACATGGGATCAGACTGATTAAGAGTGGGAACAAACAGACTCTTGTCAGCCTCCATGTAAAGCTCTTAGAGAAGCATCTGCTCACTGTTTTCTGCACAAACAATAGACAGACTCTGAAATCAGAATCACCTGTCCACCTGCGTGTCTGCTTAAGAGTCAGTTAACATGTGGAAAGTTCAAATCAATCGCGTGACAACACTTTTACTACGGTAGAGAAGATCATTTCTGCAGACATACAGGTAACCATAGACAAGACTATTGGATACGAAAAAACTCTCCCAAGTCATTTTCCTGTGGCCGTATCACGTTGGGATGATGCTGTACAGCCACAATGGAGTTAGTCTCCTCATTTCAGCCTGAAATGCAACCTGGCTCTAAAGACCATAAACAAAAACTGTCTCCTCACCTTTCTAAGCCCCCCACCCCCCGTCCACTGTGCCTTGAATAGTGCCTTTCTTTGCTTATTCTTCGCTCAAACCAGATTCAGCTGGTTTTTAGGCATGAGGTAATGCAAATCAGAAAGCACATACGCCTGTGTAGCCAGTGCTGTAAACTAATGTGCTTTTCATTAAAAAATAAAAACAAAACAAAACCTGTAGCTAATGATTGTAATCTTTACAAAAAATAAAATAAAGACAAACATCACTTTTATTGTATTCATTTGTGAGATTCCTCCAGGGTCAAAATGTTGCTTGTTTTATAATTTGCAGCGAAGTAAATGCTTGTTTATTTACCTTTTTTATGTTCTTCACCTCTAAAATGCATCTCTAAAATATAGACGCATGAAAACAGAAATAGTGATTTAAACATGACACAGTTCTTTAACTTTTCTGAAAATGGAAAGAATCTTTTTTTTTTTTTTTTGTCTATTACCTAAATAAATTGGTCAGCTGCTTAGATTGTATTGTAGTAATCCAGCAGTGAATGGAAACGGTGGATGGGGTGAGGTGTCTGTTGGGCTCTTCGGATCCATTTGTCTTTAAATTGCAGAGGTTATAAGCACAATTTATACTGAAAATGATTTTCAAACATCTTAATTATGCAGTGTAGACATGCGACATGCCTGTTGCACAATGAAGTCTAATGCAAATCTGTTGTGTTAGTTCTTAATTTGCTTTCTGTTTCAAACCACAAGTTGTTTTTCCAAAATTCTTCTGGAACAGACTTCCTTATCAGCTGTGAATCTGGTGAACGATGGGTGTCTGAAGTCAACCTGTCATGAGCGTACACATGCCACAAGTCAGGGAAATGTTTAAACCTGTGACCCATCAGGGCACTCTGCACGACAACAAAATGTAGTTTACTTCTTTTAAACTTGGAATGGTTTTTGCAGATCCAACTTCTGCTTTTCATGATTGCAGTAGCAACAGCCATCTGCTCCATGTCTTACTCACAGACACCAAAATGATGAGAGGGGAGGTGTGTGTGTGTGTGTGTGTGTGTGTGTGTGTGTGTGTGTGTGTGTGTGTGTGTGTGTGTGTGTGTGTGTGTGTGTGTGTGTGTGTGTGTGTGTGTGTGTGTGTGTGTGTGTGTGTGTGTGTGTGTGTGTGTTTGTGCAGGGATGGGGAGGCATTTTCTAAGAACTTCCACTCCCATCCCACTGCTTCTGCCAAACCAGCGAAAAGACCAGAATGATCTCATCTCCAAGTACTAATGAATCACAGTGCAGCTCCTATCTTGCTCTGTCAGGGTTACTGGTGCATGTGGTTTTCTGTGATTCACGGAGCCAGTATGCCCCAGGAATGCAGTCTTATCTCCTCGTTCATCACTAGATGACATGCTCCTCTGGACACTGTGGTTCTGACATTTTGTGCTGTGAATGTGCACTGGTTGGCTGGTTGATGTTACTCATATTTGCAACCTAAGTTACTTAGCTAATGGTTTCTATTCTCCTCTGAGCCTGCAGCATTTTCTTTCTTTCTTTCTTTTTTCTCGGCCTCTCCGAACAGCAGCAGGTACCTGTCAGGGTATATTTCTTCAGCTCTGATAACAAGCTGAACCTGCTTTCCATCTGTCAGTAACATGGACCTCTGAGACCTTTTATAACCAGAAATTCCAAACCATGGTGCCTCCAGCTGAGATCAAAATGAAGGATTTTATGTCCGTATTTACTGAAAGTTGGGCTAAAATTAAAAGTAGAATTTAAAATCCAGCATTGATAAAGGTTGGAAGAAAGATTTGGTGCATTACCTAAGCAAAGCTGCAACTCCATAATGATTACTTAATGGAAAGTTGTAGCTCTGCTACACAAGGAGACATTAGGGCCTCGTTCACCTTTAAATCCTAACTCCCGCAGTGTGTTTGCTGCACCATCTGCCTAATCCTGACTCCTCTACTAAGAAACCACACTAAACTGTGAATGAAAATGCCAACTTTCTCAGTCAGCAAGATTTTCACTGCTGGGACCAGCCCGGAGGTTTGTACTGCACGCTGCATATTTTATTTTTTATTTTTTCATATCTTTTTGTTGTTCTGTTAACTTCCACCTAACTTATTAAAGCATTGTTAAACACTGCAGGGTTCCTTACTACTGTCAATCCGTCACGTATTTTCAAAAGTTACTCACTTCATCCTTGTTGACACTGTATATGAGCAAAGATTATAAATTTCATGCTGTTTGAATCCCTGGTGGTGGTATGTTTATTTGTCTCTTTCTTTTTTTTTTGCTTACAGTGAAACGGCCAACATTCCCCTGATTGCTCTGGGTCTAAAGGAGACAAAAGAAGTTGACTTATCTTCTCCATTCAAGGTACTCGGCAGTCTGCTGTAGTTTCACTATCCTTTTCTTTAACTGAAAATGTATTCAGTAAAATGAAAATAAACTTAAAAATCCAGTTTCATGCTAAAATACAAATTTCCGTGGTTAAAAGAGACTTAAGCGGATATAAAACCCTGAAGTTTGTTTGAACCCGTACTGAGTTTTCAGTGGGTTTAAAACAAGCGCCTGCTTTCAGTAAGCGATAAAGTCACCGTGTCTGCTCACCTGCCACTACAGTAATACCAGCTGTAATTGTTTTCATCTCGTGGGTTTGTTTGATTGGCACCACTCCCGGAGGGTTTATTGTTGTAGGAAATACCACAAAGCAGTTTTAATACATTGCCAGATTTTTGTATGTCTATCTGTCTGTCGACATTGAAACCTCATTAAAGTCCTTGAAAATCAGGTCAGTGGTTGGGACACTATTTGAGTAATTGTAAAACTATGTCAGGAACCTTTTTGTGAGCAGCATGATGGCACATTTGTGATACGTAGTTCCCTGCCCCGGTTTGATTGTGAGAAGTATCCTAGTTTTATGATCTCTGCTCTACGTATTTTCTCTCAGTTTTGACGCCCAGGTGCTTCAGCTGTGAGAGTCACTTCTCTTTGATTTGGTCTCTCACTACAGTGAAGGATTGATATTACAGAGTGATAATAATGATATGAATATAAACTTGTATAAAAACTGTCTCTGTTTTTGACAGGACTTTATTATGGAGCATTACAGTGAAGATGGCAACAGTTTTGAAGATGCGATTGCTGACCTGATGGACCTGAGACAGGTAGAGTGTTTAACCATTTTTACTCAACACCAACTTACCAGCGTATTGCCTTCTACCGCACAATGCACCACTTAATCTTATTCCTAGAAACAACTGAGTTGCACTATCACAATTACACTGACATATTTCTTATCTCCCTCTCAAGGTTTACAGACATGCAGTTAATATAACTTTAATTTAAGTTACTGTCTTGCCAAATCTGATTCCTCTGTATAATTCAGATTCTATTTTTTTTTTTTTGGGTTGGTGGATTATTTGTAAATCCAGTCTGAGAAAATGCCGTTTTTCTGTTTTCAGACACACAGTGTATATGTTTCCAGCTTATCGTTAGTTGTTTTCTACAGGCGAACTTTATTTATAGCTTTATTCATTTGTGTGAGCACCACAAATGAATTACCCAGGTTGGTCTCCTTTAATAAGTACATTTAGAGATTTACGTAATAGAAGTACAATATTAAAAACTGAAGCTGCACACATTGTTTTTATTTCTGCTGAAGAAGCTAAGTTCGGTCAGCTGATCACGTAGGTTTCTGCGTCTTTACCACTCGAGGTATTAGATGTTTACAGATTGTATTTAATTTCTTTTCTTTCGTGTCTCAGGCATGCAGAACGCCGAGTCGAAGCGACGCTGGGGTGAAGATGCTAGAAAAATACTACGGCCATCTTCCTCTGATAGAGAGCCGATTCTTTTCTCCAACCCGCCAGACCGGCATTTTCTTCACCTGGTACGTACACTCCATACGTTACAAATGATTTCTGATCAGCAAACTGAAATAAAAAAAAAAACCACTTTTGAAATATGTGATGAAAGGAGCTCCAGAAATATTCCCTTAAACTTCTGTGTTAAGTAGAGGAGAAGATTGAGAAGTAAATGTGTAAATATTTTACGTCTGTAAAGTATTAAGTCTTTCTGTCTTTCTTATTAAGTAATAAGAAAGACATTTTTTGAAGTGGGGCTATGTGAAGTATGTTTTACCAACGGTGCACAGATCTCTCTTAATCCACCAAGAGAGATCCTCCAAGCTAACTTGGAGGTTTTCAGGTCTTTTTTTTCCTCTTTTCTTTTGGTCATCGAAATGAACTCGAACCTCAGAAACATCAGGGTGGTTCAACTGAACACTACGTATGCTGTATAGTTTTTATGTTCCTTTATCACATCACTTTTGCGGTGGGCAGTTATTCAGACTGCGTCTGCACTGACTGTGGTTAAACACGGACTAAATGTCACTCTCAAAAGATCCCACTTCAAGGTAAACAAAGCAAACAGTGACATGTGTTTTCAGTAGTAAACAGCGACTGCTTTGCTGCAGGTACGACTCCTTCACGGGCGTGCCGGTTTGCCAGCAGAACATGTCTCTTGAGAAGGCCAGCGTGCTCTTCAACATGGCTGGCCTTTACTCCCAGATCGGTACTCGCAGTAACCGACAGACGGTCGTGGGCCTGGAGGAAGCCATCTCTTCCTTTCAGAAGGCTGCAGGTACGTGGAGATAGGGGTGGTGATAACATCACTTTACATTATCCGTCACTCGTTCCTCCCAACATTCAAATACATTTATGTCTTTAAATCATGAGACCATAAGGGAAATGATACGTCAGCAACGACAGTTAAGTTCTACGACTGTCTGAAGTTGTCATTGTGATGTTCGGTGTATGAAACTGATAAAACTGTCACATAAATGGCTTTATTATGAAAGCATTGTATATGTAAATTCCAACTGTAACGACACACTGGTGCGTTGTTCATATAAATAGCAACAGTGGGAAAACATTGTTGTTTACAGTTTGAGAGCCAGATCAGATGACTTCGGTTCCATTATGGAGAGTCAACGCTGATGATGTTTCTTTTTATGTGGCCAAACTCTAAGAAGGACTCATTATATGAAGTGGCTTCTAAACCCTCAAGCGTTTTCAGGAAGTTCAGACAAGTCTTGATGGAATTATGACCTGACAGAAGAGCCAGCATTGCACTATAATTACAGCTCTGAACGTGACTCCAGTTGTGTTTCTTTGATGTTGTAGCCAGTAAAAATGTTAATATTTTCGGGAGCATTGTCCACGCAGTAAACGGAGCTGGGAGATGATAGAAAGGAGCTGATGAGAGCTGATGCCGCAGTGCTCTTTCAGTCAGCGACAAAGAAGAGGTGTTTATGGGGGAATCCAGACGACAACTGCAAAATCTTAGCTGAAAACTCACAAGGAAGTGCTCTGTTATTATGTTGTCACCGGAGTTTTAGCATGAAAAATGAGAAGCAGGCATTCTTGGCTTGAAAACAAGTTTAAGAAGGTTCATTTCTTGCTCACACAGACCTGAGGTCAGTGGTATAAGCCAACCTTTTCCAGTTTCTACTGAATAGTTGAAGACATTGTTCTCAGTACGGGTTAAAAATGAGTCTTGTCAAGTATTATAAGTATTTGGGTCAACATGTCTGCTCACCTGCCGCGACTTTATTACCAGCTGCATGTGCTACGCCGGTATTATTTTCATCTTATTCTGCCGGGAACTACCTCGAGGGAGTTTTAGGTCCTTTGCAGGTGCTTATATACCAGTCTGTCTGTCAGCTTATATACAGTCATTAAACTGTAAAAGAATCAGGTCAGTACTTGAGTTAGTAATCATCCAGTTTTACCCCAGTGCAGGGAAGCCTTTTATATAAATATCAGGATGACGCACTTGCAATGCACTACTTCCTGTTCTAGTTTATTTGCAAACATCATGAGAGGTGTTGCCCACTATCCACAAAGTTGCCTAAACAACTAACACAGTAAATGATGTTGTCAGAAGCACTTTGTGCTGTTGATAATAGTCTATGAGAGTAACCTGAGATCTGTGGAGTGCTTGGCTTTCTCCTGAACACTCAGTTTCTTTCATACATCAACCCTTAAAACCAAAAGCCTTGTTTTGAAATTGTTGTTACAAGTTGTGGTGTTTCTTCCCGCAGGCTTCAAAGTGGAATTACAAACACTTTAAAGTAGTTCTGTGAGGAGTCGTAGTCGTGCCACTGTGGACCTCTCAGCTAAAACTGATCTATAACTGCCAGCATAGAATACTGACTGATTTGGTTTCCAAGATTGTTCTCTTACAAATCTCTCAAAAATGTGGCAACGCAGTAACCTTTAAAATTCCTTTAGAAACGTCAGCTTCACTTCAACACATTCAGAACAATTATTGTTAGTTTGAAATAACTTGTGAGCTATTCTAACTTCTTTTTTCCTCTTAGGCATCCTGAACCACCTCAAAGAGACTTTTACCCACACTCCCAGCTATGACATGAGTCCAGCCATGCTCAGCATGCTGATTCGGCTGCTGCTCGCTCAAGCTCAAGAGTGCTTGTTTGAGAAGATTGCTCTGCCGGGGATCCCAAACCAGTTCTACTCTTTGATGAAAATGGCCAAGGAGGCTTCAAAGGTATAGAGCAGCAAAGCCGCTCGTATGGTCGTCACATCATATAATGAAAGTTTGCATGCTTTTGCTGAAAACTTGTAAAGTTATACTGTACATAAGGAACATTTCATGAGACTATGTGACCTCAGTCTGTTCTTTTTATGTCCTCTCAGTAATTTTATTATCCTCTTCCTGCCAGGTCTCAGAAATTTATGACAATGTGCACCAGTCCATGATCCAGATGCCAATCAAAGACAATGTTCCTTTGTTCTGGTCCACCATGTCACGAGTGAAAACCAACCACTACCGCTCTATGGCACATTTCTTTGTGGGCTCAGCGCTACTGGACCATGAGTGTAAGGAAAAAGTTTACAGAAAAGTTTCACAAAGATTAGTTGGACATGTCAGATGGCTGTCCTGACCCACAGCCAGCCTTAATACTATTACGTAATAGCTATTTAAGGGTCCTCACACACACACATGCACGGCTCTGTTTCCAGCAACTGTGGTGGACAGAGTTAAAAGGATAAAAAGAGAATTCAATGCAGATACAAGACATGATTTTAGAGAGGAGAACTGGGCTGATGTAGACTCTCAAACCCGTCTGTTTAATTAAGTGGTTGAGAGTCAGGAAACGAAGGTTGTTTTATGAATTAATTATTTATTTTTTTCCTCTCTCGTACGTTGCACATTTTGAAAAAACATCAGAATATATAAACCAATACAGTGCACATCTTTGGCTGTTTGAAAGGGACAAGACTGAATAGAAGAAAAGCATCTTTGAGTTGAGCAGCTCATTAACAAATTCCTGCGTGAACAAGGAAAATGAAGCAATTAACCAGCGGAGTGTAGACGGAGGACTCGGCCAAAAGCACCGGTCTGAATGAGGTTTTCCGTAGTAAACAGATTAACAGAGGCACTGGCAAACAGAGCAAACGCTGCCTCTCTGAAGCAAATTCAGCTACAGCAGCAGTCATCTTTTAAAGGCAGAAGACTGACAAAAACATTTTTACATTTCGGCATGTCGGAAAGTGATTTAATAGGGCATAGTCCTCAAAATATTCTGTAATTTATGCTAATATTTAAGGTTTGTTTAAGAAAGTCTTCTACAATCGGAGGGGTTTATAGTAAAATAACTGTCCACTAAAACATTCGTTTTTAAACTAGAAACATGAAATATAGACACAAGCCTTTGTTACATGTCAACTAAATAATTGTCGTCTTACACTTGACATTTAATACATTTTTTCATCAAAAAAATTGTCTGTGTGTTCATGCATGACATGCAAAGATGTCAGGTCTGAATGGGTTAATTTCTGAACGTTTACAAAGTTTAAAACGTAAAGCAATGTGTGCGTACGTACATGTACCAGTATATGTGGGAAGTGTTCATCAGTCCGGATTGTCTTTACTTTCGGTTATTCAGTGGGTCCCAGAGATGACGAGGACCAGCAGGAGAAGACATTATCACAGGCGTATGATCAGCTCCCTGAAGGATGCTCTGCTCTGGACATCCTGAAGAAGAAGCATGAACGTAAACGCATTGGTAAGATGAGTGTTGCAAGGACAAAAAGAAGACATCAGGACACAAACGAGATGCCAATCTCACTTCTGCCTCTCTCCTTTTCTCCTTACGTTCTTGTTCACTTCCCTTTCCCTCTCTTTATGCCCTTATTCTTTTTTTATGTTGGATTTTTCTGCCGTTCTCAAGGTAAAGCTCACATTCGTCGGGCCATCATGGGTCATGAGGAGGCTCTAAGGATTTATGGTCTTTGCCACCATGTGAGCAAGCTGGAGGTTCTGGAGGACATTTTAAACGCCAGTCACCAGCGCTCTCTCAACAAGCTCCGTGAGACAGAAACCGAGGAAGACTTCACTGACTACCTGGAGGCCCCGGACATCATCTGTGAGTCAGCAGTTTGTTGTTTTTTTTTTTATTAAAAGGTGCCAAGATAAGATTTTTTCCCCCCTAACTTCCTATTAAAATTAGGTTTAGGTTAAAGTTGGTTAAAGTGGGCAAGCTGCTCCTCCTCATAGAAATCTGTATGACTTTATAAATATCTAATAAGTGTCGTAAATGTAATAAATAATGCGTTATCCTGAAAACTCAGAGTATTTAGGCTTCTTTTTTACTTTACCATGTTAAAACCTATAGAGGTTTTAAGAATGTGCAATATAGTTTCTTATATCCTTTTTTCAGCACAACCTAGGCAATTTAATGTAAAGATTAATTTTTTTCATTTTAACTATATGACTGCACCTGAGGAAAAAGTACTCTGAATTTTCAAACTTGGGCTTTAGTTTTTTTGATTTTACTTCCTATCTATCATCAACAACATACGCCACAGTTCAAAGTTAACGTGGCTCTTTTTATAAATAAAATAACAGGGAAATAGTCTATTGTGTGAGGTCTGTGCAATTATTGCTAAATCCAGTAAACAAAAGAAGGAAAAAAAGTCAAATCAATTCTTACTTTCAAAAAACAGGAAATTGCTAATAAAAGGCATTTTGTAACGCTGGAAGATGTGGCCAGTAAAAGCACACACGCCCCCACGATGTCCATAAGGAGTTGTCTAGCATTCCCAGTCATTTACCAAACGTGTACCTCTGGCACAGAACGGTGGCGTAAAAGCTGTTGCACGTAGGCCACCCCTAACAGCTGTCATCTCAAACGCCTGTAGCGGCAACATCCCATTAGGAACCCCTTCGACAACCACACACACGGGGTGTTTATTGAGGTCCTTTCTCCTCAGCTGTACAAAATACATCCAGGAAAGAAAGCTGTGGTTTCTGCATTTTCAAAGGCTTGAATTTGTGCCACTTGCACCAACACTATATGACAATCACAATATATAACACACAATATCAATATCTTCCCAACTACAGAACCTCAGTATAACCTCTGTACAGAGCGCTGAAACAGAGTCACATGACACTAACATAGATTTCAAGGTAATATTTATATTTTGGGAATAGCTAAGCCTGTGAACTGAACTTTAAAATGAAAGTGAGTTCCTTGAAACCTTGAGTATGCTTGTGTTTGACTGGTGTTCGTCCTGTACAGTTTCTAGAGTTTATGCCAGAGATTTTGGAGTGTCGTTTTTTTTTTTCCAGTAGCAGCACCCACTGTTTTGTGTAAAGACTAAGGTGTGTTGGTTCAAACAGGTATGGGTCTGTGTGAACATTAGAGTTCACTGATAAGAGAGCATAACAGGCCATTGAGGCCCTGAGGTGATGCCTCATCTTCTGATCAACAGAAAGTGAACCGTCACCACCGTCACCACCGTCACCACAACACACAGTTGCCAAGCTAAAGAGCAGTAGTTTGATTTGGGAGGGTTCGTCTCTTAGGAAACAGTTGAATAAAAGCTGCTCAGCTATGTTCCACACCTGTTGTATTTATAGCAACTGTGATAAAAGACATTTAATTGCAAGTACAAATGATGTAACATTGAAACTGTTAACTCCCAGCCTTTGTCCCCACAGGAATATGTTTGAAATGTTTTCACAGTAAACATTAGGGGTTTTAAGCTCTTTTTTTCCTTTCTTCCCATAGCTAAAACAGAGCACAAAGCAGAGATGGAGGTTCCCGTGACTACAAAGGTGAAAGTCGTCGACTTTTTCCAAAGGCTGGTATGTGGGTTACTAATATGCTTCCACTAACATTGCTGGTTTCTTTGTTGTTGTTTTTTTAATGTCTATGGTTGGTTTACTCATTAAATGGCATAAAGTGGCTCTGGGTTTGTGTTTTAGACCTTGAGCGTGTACTTCTGCTTTGTCACCCAGAGTACATTTCTTTCCATTTCTGAATATAATCAACTAAAGGGGATCCTCCTGGATGCTTTGGTACTTTTGACTACTGGCCGGTAAAGTCCTCCCGGTTCCAAAGCCTCCAGGAGTTTCATC
Organism: Xenentodon cancila; assembly: GCA_014839995.1. Lineage (NCBI taxonomy): Eukaryota > Metazoa > Chordata > Actinopteri > Beloniformes > Belonidae > Xenentodon > Xenentodon cancila. Next base: position 32,092,787 of record CM026197.1, read on the forward strand.
CAGAGCAATAAAGACCAATCTAACACCAACTGTGGACAAATGTGTGCTGGTTCTGGTTACATTTAGTCTGGTTGTTGAGATATATTTTGTAGGGCAGCTAAGAAAGGTGGAGCTTAATACAGTTCAGTGCTGCTGTTGAGGGAGAAAATTCTCAAAAATAAAAAAGGTTAGATTTATCGGTTAATTCTTCATTCCCTCAATAGTAACTCCTGAACTCATTGTGATTAAAGGTTGGTGTTTAATTTCCTCTGGGATCTGAGGGCAAAATGCTTCAAGCAGTGCAACTGTTCACTTTGTCATGGTGGTTGGTGCATTAACATGACATTACATTAACTTCATTTCTCTGTGGAGATCCGCTCCTCTATCAACATCTTGTGCAAGACATTCAGCTACAGGTCTGATGTGGCTTTCATTGAGCAAGTTAACAAACTTTTTTAAAAGGCATCGCTTTAACAACAAACAGCCTTGTAAGCAAGGGGCCACGGGTCAGAGGTGAGGTTCCCAGGCAGCAGGGTTTAAAGGATCTGCGTTTCCTGTCATAAAATCACATCCAGCCCTTCATTAGCAGTCTAGGTAGCAAGATTTTAATCCATACTGAGCAAAAGAGGAATGTGAGATTGAAAACTGATGAGTTCATACAGAAACAGCTGTGGTGAGACTTCAGTCGGGACTGGCAGGAGTCGTCGTTGGATTACCGTACCTTACCAGCTTTACCTTTGAAACACTTTAGAAACAACAACAGCGGACTAAAGAGCTGTACGGAAGCAGAAATTAAAAAATAAATAACTTGCACAACCTGCTTGAGACATTAAAAAATGCAAATAAAATACTTGTATATTAAGTTAATTAAGAGGTAAAACATTAGAAAAATAAAAAACAGAGTAAAAAATAATATTAAAAAAAATCAATCAAACAGGTCATGTGGCGCCAAAGGCCAAAGAGCAGAGGTTGGTTTTAAGATGGGTCTTCAAAGTAAGTAAGAAAGGGGCCTGTCTAACAAGCACATGACTGGCTGTGATGGTTTATATGAAGATTTTCCCTGCAAAACGATGTACTTAAACTGATAAAGCGCATATCTGTGCGTCAGTGCCATTGTCTTCCTGCATTATTCCCCTTCTATTACACTTCATCCGGCCGGCAACTTCCCACTTACATCTTTGTCTTTGTTTCATTAATTGGTTCACTTGCACAACTATTTTTGAACTCATTTTTTAATATTTGTAAGAAATGGTTGTCATAGACGGGACAATGTCATGTATATCATATATGCTTTTTTCTTCAATGTAACTTAATGAAGATATGACCATATTTTAGGAAAGATTTACATGTTCATGCAGGTAAACTTATAAATGTAGTATTCTATGAATACAGTATTTGTCAGTGTCTGTTGATCAAGCTGCACCTTGGTCGCCAGAGTTACAGAAACCTGACAGTCCGGATGGTCAGGTGTGATGAAGGGAGTTTCATTCACTCCTGGTCACATGACTTGCATTCACCTCTTTTGAATTGGAGTTTTCATCTACCAACATCTGCTTTTGGGCGCAGTCCTCATCATGCAGTAAATGCTCCAAGAATAATGGTTCATATGTCAGTAAGGATTTTGGAAGAGACCAGTACATTGGACTCTCAATTTTCCTTCAGGTTTTCACTGAAATCAGAAGTCTGCAGGATGTTAAGCTCATGTGTCTTCAACGGCCGCAGCCACATTAACCCTACCTCCACACTGTGTCCACTCAGGGCCCTCTGCCATTCTTCTCAGCCAAGCAGCGGTGGACAGCCCCACGGACAGTAAGGCTTCGTCTGGAGGACAGAGATCTGGGTTTCACCCTGAAAGGAGAATCACCAGTTCAGGTGGTTTCGTTGGACCCTCTGTGTCCAGCTGCTGTGAGTTCAACTGTTTTCTTTACCAGTGACTGCACTGAAGAATGTTCTGTATCACAGAGGAGCTTTGGTTTTGATGAAAGTAGAAATGTTTACGACACTGGCGTGCACAATATAGGATGTCTTGTCTATCTGTTATGTCTTGAATTTAATAGATTTAGTTTCCAAAACTTGCAGATTATGAGTTGCAGATTATTTACACTGTGCAATCATTTACTGTCTGACAGCTCATTAAGAAGTGCTCACAAAAATAGACTCTAATTAAGTCCTGTAGGCTATAGATAGAAACGGATTAGGAATATTACACAAGCCTGACTAGGCCAAACTCTTTTAATGCTGCAGTCAGTAGGACTTTTCTTAATAACTTTCTCCAGAGAATTGAGCTTTTCAGGTAAATATAGGTCAAGTTATCAGGCAGAAATGGTTTAAATCCTTCTATAAAGGGCAACCTCCTGAGAAGATAAAATGTTCTCATGCACACCCTAGTGCCACATGTGTTCTGCCTGCTGTAAAGAGGAACGAAAACCCAGGTTTTGGACTGAATCTCAATGATTTCTCTAATTCTATCCATCCTCACATAGATTGTTTGTTTATTTTTTAGCATATTTTCTTCATCTTTTATTTAAGCTGTAGATTTTTACTGTCTGATGCAGTATCAGACTTTTGTCCCTCTAATTCCTGTTCTTCCCTTATCGTTTGAAGGCTGATGGGCTGAAAGAAGGTGATTATATTGTTGCTGTGGGTGACATCGACTGCAAATGGATTGGTGTGAGTGAGATGATGCGACTTCTGAAGGATGTGAATGAAGAAGGGATGGATATCCAAGTGGTCAGCATGATGGAAAACAACTCCTCCATGGTATGTGGTCCTATTGTTGTGTCAAGGAACAGTCAGACATCAAAATTGGTCTTCAGAAATAATTAAAAACAATAAAACACTGAACCATATTGTTAAGAGCTTCAGATTTTCAGCATAAACAATCTATAGTTTTTTTTTATAATGAGTACGTTTTTTTTTTTTTATCCACATGCGTTTTATAATTCAAATTATAGCGTTGTGATATTTCAGAAGTTTCAAATTTGGATTGTGTGTGAAATAATTCTTGAGCCAGTGGCCTAATGTCAGGAAAAAGAACTAAAGTCTTCATTTTTGAACTTGTCCTAATCGCACCGAACATTTATGTTTATTTCTTTTGTGTACAAAATGGCTACCTTTTAAAACTTTGTATATCTATTTAGACTACATGATGTGGACAGTGTAAAGCAGCTCTCTAATAAAGCATTGTCTGTCTACGCAGCCAACCAAGAGTGCCACCTTCAGTGGAAACTTGCCTAAGACCTACTCCATGATTTGTCTGGCCTATAATGATGAAGACAAACATCCCAAGTCCCGCAAAGTAACCAAGAAGTCATCATTCCTCAGCTGGGGCCTGAAGAACAAGATGAAGAGTGCCAGCACCCTGAGCCTTCCCACGGCAGACTATTCTGGCGCTCTGCCCTGGAATAAACCCTGCCCCACTTTCCCCAGCTCCAGCTCCTACAACAACGACAGTGCCCTCTACTGAGCTGGCTGCAGACTCTTGTGCAGCGCACATGTGGCGCCCGTATGGCTACATACACTACACTACTTTGCTGTACTCATATTGTACTTGCTGTGGTACATTTTAAGTGCCCTTTTGCGTTTCCACTGGAAAACTTAGCAGCAGTGTATGTTACTTGTATGTCACCAGCATCAGGGTGACATTATTGCCAGCTAGTATAAAAAGTGACTGTGTCAAATACTGCAAATACTGATCAAAGGGGGATTATGCTACAGCGTGGGCACTTTCCAGCACACTTCTGCGTCTGAAGGAGGCGGGAGTGAACACCAGGCGTTAGGGAAAGATCATGCTGTGCCATGCTGGTATGTGTACAGCATAGTACCACTGCAGTGGGGTGAAAAGTACCAGTCGTCGTTCCACTTTCTCTCTTTATACACACATCTTACTGACATGGGCGACTTGGTTACACTGTTACTCAAGTATTATCCACAGTAAATTCTCTGAAACAAACAAAACCGAGTTGTGACCACAGGTCAATTTTACTTGACAGCAAAGCAGTGATTTTTGTTTATTGGTATGTGAAGGACTCCATCGTTGCCATGTCACCTGCGTTTTAAAAGTCATGCAGTTTATAAGTAGAGAATTAGGCTTAATAAACCTTTTATTACAAAATGCTTAACAGTGATGGGGGGGGGGTGTTTTTTTTTTGTTGTTTTTTTTTAATGGGGAGAATTGTAGAATTCAATAAGGTATAAGCTGCTAAAAAAATCATATACTTTGTGTTGCTGTTGTTTTAGTATTTGTGAGACAGCCTTAGATGCAGTGTTTGTGCTGAGTGCCATGCATGGGAAACAGTATAATTGTAAAATTTCATATTTAATTTTCGCTTCATGCTCCAGTCTTGCCATGGACTAACATGCCTCTTCGTCCTTGATAAACCAGGATGAATCTTTTACTTGTCTGATATATCTTACCCACCTCTGGCTCGTGCATTTGTATTAATGTGAATCTTGATGTTGTCACAGCTTTTTTTTGTCTCTAGAAGGGAAGAAAGTGGGCAAACTGATGATTTTCATGCGTCACACTTGGACAGCCAACTATGACTTAGATTGAAGCCCACAGTTCGGTTTCCGCCGTTCGTCTCTCCTGCATCCTTGCTGCATCACACACTTTACTGACACGGCAGTGTTGGACTTTCTCTTTATCTACAAAGTAGATTCTTATACACATTTGATAATCAAATTATTTATGTAATAAAAAAAAGCAACGATGAATATATATATGTATATCTGTAAGAAGCAGGTTTAAGTTCTTGTCAGTGGTCAACTTGTGAATTGTTGCATTTTGTGTTGCTTGGTTTCATGGAGGAATGTATTTTACTAGCCTTGCTTAACTCTTTATTGACCTTATACCTTTTGTTTACTTAAAGATATTTTTAAAAAGTTTTTAAAACGGTAACACTGAAGAAATGTATTATTATTTACTGTCTATGTACTCCATATGGTCATGTAAGTGCCATTTATGTTGGATGATGAAGTAATATGTCACAATGATTAAAGGAATACTGTGCAGTGATTGCTCCATGTTGTGCTAAGTAAGTGAGACACGCATTCCCACACAATGGATATGGCTGTAACGCATTATTTTGTTCATGCCACAGTGCCTAGTAAGTCTAAGGGCCTTAGTGTGTAAATACAAAGGTTCATATACCTTCTCTTTAACAGCTTTCATCTTAATGCAGTTCAGTTGTACTGAATAGCCTCCTAACTGTTTGGGATTTCTTATCTGTGTAAATTTAAATAAAAGATGATAAACAAAAGGACTGAGATGTTTTTTTTTTAATAACAAGACGTGTGATCTTGTGTATTTCTGACCTTCAAACACCATTCAGGTTTGAAATGTCTGGAATGAAGTTCAGCCACAGTGAACCAACAAAAGTCAACACTCATGTTTGTTAAGCGTGACTGGGACCGCATGACATCCTAATCCTGTAATAGCTGAAAAGAAATGTAATTAAGTTTTATTTGGTGGGCTTTTTTGCAGCCATGCCATTCAAAGATGGTGTGCAGCGACTGGGTATTAGAGAGGTTTTATCTTAAACATGTGGTAGGACCATGTGACAGAGTAAAAGAGCTGGCATCATACTCAAAATAATCTGCCCACAGAAAACTACTCGTTAGAAAAGAGACATGGTAAGACAATGGGAAGTTTTGCAAGAACTAGTTTAATTGAGGTTAAGTGAGGTTTTTTTTAAATAGCTTGTGCATAAAATCAAAATGAATATATACCTATGACGGAAAACAATGTGTTTTACTATCTAACTAGACCTCAGTTCTATCAACAATGAAAGAAGTTAAATGATTATTTATTTTTCGAAACAATTGTTGGCTGCAATCCTGCCTCTGTTCACTGAATACTCACACACTGCCGCCCCCTGCTGGACAGGCCATGTAGTGGCAAAGACGCCGTTGCCATGTGAATTTAAACGGCCTCTGATTGGTCAAATCTGAACAAAGAAGCCAATCAGCGTCAGTTTTGTAGTGAAGTTTCTCCCTGCGGCTAAGCGTCTAGATACGAGGACAGTTCGTTTTATTTTAGTTTTCGTTCATAACATCCACATCTTTGTAAAGTTCGTGTACCTATTTTAAAGCAACAATGTTGTCAGCATGACATTTGTAGTGTTATTTGACTGGAAAGTACTCCCTAAGATGACGCTGATGGCTTAAACCGAAACTTAAATCGGCTCACTTTTATCAAAATGTTAAAATTCAACTTCAGAAGGGGCAAAGACAAAGACTTTGTAAGTTTGGCTTCAGTTAACGCTTTCATTGACATGATTTCTGTCTTTGGCGAGCACCAACGTCCTAAATGTTACTTCACTGCAGCGACGTGTGCCGCTTGGTAGTTAAATAGTAACGGACGTGTATAGGCGACAAACCTCGACGTTTACTGGAGGACAGCAAATGATTTATTACTGTGTTGCTTCAATATGTGTGTAATTTCTGCGTTTTAAAGTGTGTTCCAAGCGGTGATGGTCTGATCCTTATCCCCCTCCTTCGTAGCAGCATGTTGTGTTTTGTCCTCGGTGTCGTGGCTGTTTCGTGTACCCCCCCCCCCCCCCCCCCCAACCCTCGTTACAGGTGTTACAGGTTACAGGTCTAAGCTCCCTCTGTGTGTCGTGTAGAAACATATAGCTCATGGCCTGATCCCTGCTGCCTCCATCGCTCCCAAGGCAGCCGTGCCTCGCACGCCGCCCCCCCGCAGTCCTGACCCTTCACCTGAGCGACCCAGGTACACCGTCTCCGCGCCCCTGGAACCACCAACAACCTTTCCTATTTGTGTCTTGTTTTCCCTCCTACGTCATTTTCTGTTGGTCCACGTTTTTAAACAAGAGTCTTACAGGTTTTAAGTTTACTTAAATCAACCCTGTAGGTGTGACTTCACGGTGACTAACTGTGACAGAAAAGTGTAATGGTCAGCTCACCTTGAAGGCATGTTACCAGTAACTACTTATTTATTATCACCACTACCCAAACTACATTGATACTTTATGGACTGAACTAAAAACAATTATTGTTATTGGTCACATTAAAATGAAAATACATCAAAAAAGGATGGAAACAAAACTGCCCTCTTGTTTTGATGCGATGCCCACCATGGTTTCATGTGCCTTTCTTTACCTGAAAGTGTTTGCCTCCGTGTTCAGATCGGCCTTAGCAGCAGCCGTTTTATCGTCCTCACTCACTGGACAGACGTGGGCCATCCCTCCTGCAAGGCCAAGATCCTTCTCTGAGTTTGATCAGTCAGTGTCCTTCATATCTGAGCCAAACTTCAGCACAACACGTTACAGGTACAGGTAGTCACTCCATGTTACCTGCAGCAATGTCATCATAGTCACTACTAATGTGCCACACACTGGGTCTAAACGCCCCAAACACAAGCACTTTACAGATTTATTTGGCTTGAAACTGAGTATCTCAGTGTGTCCACAACCTTTTAGGCATTTAATAATATTTAGTAAATTTAGTAACACCAGCACAGTATTTAATACATCTGGATGTTTAATGTTGGGTGAAGGCTTTTCAGTAGTTCTAAAAGCATTTCTTAGCCGATGAATCACACTCTGGATAATTGTCTCCGTCACAGCTCTTACATGGATATGACTTATCATATACAACTTTTATTGTTATTATTATTAAACAAACACCAGCTCTTCAACATTTTTACTATCCTTAGAGACAGATGGTCAGAAGATTTGACCAACCGGCCTCGTCTGTCATCGCCTGACCAGTCAGAGGGCGAGTTTGAAGACAGGGAAGAAGAGTTGGAGAGTGAAGAAGATGAGGAGGAACATGTCTACCAAACGCTGGAGAGACAGAAGTTTACGGCACCAAAAACTGTCCAAGAGCTGGGATTAAAAGCAAAGGTAAGGAAGAACAGATGGGTCCTAGAATACGTTTGTGAACTTGTTTCTTTTTAAAGATAATCTTCTGTTTCTCTAGAGGTAAAAACGTATCTCTTCATATTTGCTTTTACTCGACACCAGCCAGAACCACTGGGTGGCGCAATTTTAACATAGCATAGAAATGCTGTTTTATCTCCTGAGCAAACAAGTGACATGCGTGTTTTTGACCATTTTCACTGAGCTCAGTAGTCATGTTGAAGGACAGGTTTCCTAGTGTGGCGATATCCTTCATCATTATCAGTAACGTCAGTTTACTGGCCATTGCTCTTCTGCATCAAAGTCCTCTTTCTGTGCCGTTATAAGTGTTTTTGATTTCCTCTGATTCACTTCTACCTTTGCTTCATGCATGGTTTTCCAGAATTTGTTTTTGAGGCTCCACCAGCTCAGGTGCTTATATTTTCATCTTCATCGTGTAGTCTTGATTGCAGCCTTTGCAGTTGTGTAACACCCTGACTACAGGGCATTAATCGTGTGTACTTGTTTGGCCACCTATAGTGACATTTGTTCCCTGATTTATATTGTAACTGCTCTTCTTGAGGTATTTTTTTTGTAATGCTCTTCTTGTTATATCCCCAGAGGCTGTGCCTACGCAAAGTTGGGGTTTCGTTCTGTTGCCGTTGTTCTTTACTCTATAAAGTTGTGGTGCTGAGTGAGAACGGCTCCAGTTAACCGCATTTCTGTTAAATGTCTTTCAAGGTTATCACAGGATCTAGCTGCGCCTTCTTTATTCTTAACAGCGGCTGCCTGAAAACAATCTAGTGATAATGTTTTCAGGGATTCAGTATTGATATTATTTCTGCTGACTCAATAGACAGATGTCTGCACAGGATTGTCCTTGGTTTTGGAAAAACAAAAAACTTCTTATATGAGCATATGGCACATTTTTGTATCAAAGTAATTAATTTTGTGTCAAGGTGCTTTTTAAAAATGGTGTTTGAGTAGCTTGGCTCATGACCCGCAGGCTGAGCTGAGAGGTGGATGGAGGAGGACGGTGCACAGATGCGACTAGTGAAGATAATGAGACCCCATTGGAGGGAGTCAGGACACCTGCAGAGATGCGAACAAGGGATGGGCTTATTGCCGACACATAGAGAGACGGAGGAAACGGTGAACCCCCGCAGAGACAGGAAGAGATGTGTTGCACCTGTCGGAGACCTGGATGGAGTCAAACAAATAAAAAGTTAAAAGCGTAGCAGCTGGACTTGTGGGCAGTGGGACCTCTGGGGTGTCAGATAATGGTAAAGATTCATGATGGCTTGAGGAGCCGCACTTTCTTCCTGTGGACCTCGGAGAAGTTGGCCCCAGGTCATGGCCTGGCAGGTCATATATTGTCTGGAGACAATGTTGTTGGTTGTTAACGCGCTTTACTGCCACGTCCAGAAAACTCTAGGAAAGAAGCAGCGTGACCGGAGGTTGTTGCTGAGTCCTGGAGGGGGTGTCTCCTTCTGGGTCAGGCTGAGAGCGTGCATGCTGGATCCCAGACGTTGCCGATTCTAGTACAGAAATTAAAATAAGAAAATACTGTATATTTTGTTTTTTCTCCCAACTCATCTATCTCAGTGCAGTTCAAAGCAGAACACACTTCCATTTTTCCCATTTGATGTTTCTTTGTTTCTTTTTTCTGTTTCAGCACAAAATCCTATCAACACAGTTTGTGAACTTCCTTTACATTTACTTTAAAGTTAATTCACAATTTAATAAGAGTACTGACAGGATTACCCGCTGCACATATTGACACTGGTCATCAAGACAGTGCTCTCTGGTATAGTTTAACACACGAGAGATGAAGGCCGCAGGGTCTTGGTCATCCGTGTGACACGTAAATACACACTGTGTTTTCCCTGTCTGTGTTCCAGTCCAGGACTCCTCCACCAGCTCAGATGTCTGGCAGACGCGTGCCATCTCCAGGTACTGTTGCATCACTGTTCAAAAGACTGAAGGAACTCAGCTCACACACAGCCAACACAACATAAATGATTCGAAATAATACATACTACTGTTGTGATGTGCAGCAGTACCTACCACCAACAGCTGGACTATCAACATATTAAATACATTAAAACATTAGAAAATCTTGAACAGGTGAGCAGAAAATAAATCTATTGTCCTGCCAGTAATAATCATATTTGGATATACTGTACACCTCGTCTAAACCTGACTGGTGGAATATTTTTATCTATTAAAATCACAATGGATACATAGAAAACAGGAAAACAGATTTTTAAATTTTCTACATTATAAAAGAGAAAACTAACCGTGTGTCAGTAGATTAAATGGAAAGGCCCATTACAGATGTTATTACCTGAGCTGCCCTCAGGCTCTGCATGATGTCAAATGAGATGTTTTACGAGTCCCTAAAATTATCCTTACTAAATCACGCTGACGCAGAGACTCGCTGTTTTGGACGCTGAAAAATGGATTTGTGTGATAAAGCGAGAACTTCTTCTGCAATTGTTCATATTTCATTACAACGTCCAGATTTCACTGACGGATCAAGCGCCCAGTCTCCTGAAGCCACAGAGGAGAGAGCGTCTGCTGGAAAGAGCCCTGACAACTGGAAGGACGATGTGCCATGTGGGTTTGTTGTCTTAAAATGTTTTGTCTTTGTTTTTTTTTGTTTAGTTTCAATACTTTAGAAAATTTCAGTTCATGTCTGTAGCTCCTTTTGTGTGTGAAAAATTAAAGACTCACGCCACTTGTTGCTCCCTACTTTGTCCTGTGATCTTTGTAACATCGACAGGTTCTGAAAGAAACAGTGAAACCGGAAGTGAAGTGAAACACGTATAGAAATACATGCTAAACAGCAATAAGTCATTCCCTACATGCCTGTACCCTTTAATGATCTGGAACTGCTGTGTTCTGGTTGGCTGCTGCGTGCACATTTTCACTGCTCTCTGCTTTCACTGGTTTCCTCCCATTCTGCTGTTGAAATGTTCCGACAGGGCGGCGTTTACCGCGAATCAGTAGCTTTAATAGACAACATATACTATAATTGAGGAATATTCAGCAGTATTTACTTTAGTGGGAAGCTCGTATTCAGCTCCCAATCCCCTGGAGGGTGTCTTCACAGCTGTTTTATTTAGTTGAAAGCTCGTTGCAGCACCGCCTTCTACCTGTCACACAATTAGGTGTATTTAAACGGGGCATACTTTCATCTTTCATGTCCGGTTTCCTTTATCCTTTCCTTCTCGCAGTTCAGTGCTTTCTACCTTACTTACTTAAAAAAAACGCTTTATGTAAATATTTACTGGTTAGTCTTTATTGTTTGCTCTAGTTTTCTAAATCTTATGTTTAGTCTCTTCATAGTAAAGGCAACCGTTGGATACAATATTTATTGTTAAATGCAGTACATTTCTAATTTTCTATCTTGTTACAGACTCTCTTGTTTCAGCTATGCCGCCCATTCCAACCAGTGACCACCCCAGAAGCCCCAGGTCCTTCACCCAGACGCCTGCAGAGCGCAGCAAACTATACAGTCAGGTGCGGAAGGAGAAGAAATCAAGGACGATAGATGAACAAAGGCAACTGGAGGAGAGACTGCAGCGCCTGGAGCAGGAGATCAGTCACAGCCAAGCTTCCTCAAACCTCAGGTCTTCTGCAGGTAGTTGGAGAAACTACTGGGGCCATACAGAGGGGCAATACAAAAGGTTTAGCAGTCTTTATTAAACCCTGATGATCAGAGTCTGTTTTCCTCTGTACTGGAGCTCAGCAGGGTTTTAAGCACGAAGCCCACTGAGGACAGACCTCCTTACTTTGTTTGTAGCATTTATTTAGCCTTTTCTAAACGAATTAAGCAAAAAATGGCTGCAATATTACAAAATATTAGGCACTTGAATTTGTAATATTGTTTTTATGATGGATTTTTTTTTTCATGATAAACAAATTCACTTGTAATTGATTAAGAATAACAACATTATTTCAAATGTGAGGCAACATCTTTGTACCCTGTTGTGCTGTGACTGCAGGCAGCCAGGCTGAGCTGCAGAGTTTGAGACAGCATGCTCAGGAGCTGGTGGACGAAAACGATGCGCTGAAATTGACAGTTCACCGTCTGAATGTGGAGCTGAGCCGCTACCAAGCTCGCTTCAGACCTTTGTCCAAACAGGAGGTAACTATAAACTGACCAGCTTCAGGATCATACTTCTGGGGACAACAAAAAGCCCTAGTGAGCTTTATTTCACATGTATGCACAGAATATATATATATATATATATATATATATATATATATATATATATATGTGTGTGTTTATGATCGCGGGCTGAATAACTGTTCACTAACTTTATTATTTACTCCTTCCTACTTATGTGGACTGTCGTATCTATTGCCATCTTTCTTCTCGAGGAGTCTCCTGAAACACTGCTTGCTCTGTAGAAATATGTGAGATGTATTTTGTAGATAATACCAACAGCTCCCATTGTAAATCCGGCCAGCGTCAGAACAGTCCGTCTTCTCAGGGAACGGTACCAGAGGCCTTTCATGTGTGTGCTAGTCTGTCTCACTTCATTAAGTTGCTGCTAATCCTTGCATCACCCCACTGCAAGTTTATCTGCTTTTGTATGGAGCCTTTTGTCAGTACATAATCTTTTTTTTTTTTTTTCCCTAGACTCTGTATTCAACCTTTTGAGATAGATATCCTTTATCTGCCTTTAATCCAGAACCCAGCTAAGCAGGAGACGGTTTTCTCTTTGTTCCTCCTCGCATTTGATTTGTTAAAGTAAATGAGCTCCCTTTGCTGTCTCTGACTGCCCTTTTCAGTCTATCTGCGCTGTTGCACATTTCACCCGACAGATGAGCACTGAGCTGTGGTTTTAATCATGGCTACCTAACGCTGTGCCTTCACCTCGGGAGATTTCTTATTCTCATCACTTGCAGTTTATTTCCTCGATAACAGCATGTCTCTGCTAGCTCTCATTAGTGACGGCTGAAGTGCTGCTGCAAGAGAAAAGAACGAAAACAATTTGAGAAGAGAGTAACACGATAAAGAATGAATAAAAAGATATGACGGGAAAAAAAAGGTTTGGTAAAAAAGCATTACTGTGGAATTATACATATAGTATACATAGTATATGTTTGTAAGCATGTATGTTTTGTAACTTGTTTTTCCCAGTACAAATAAGCATATCTAATTCCTTGGTGACCCAAATAAATTGGCTTAGTCATCATTATTCCGCTGTATGTGAAGCTTTTGCATGTAAAAGATAAAATTTTATGCATGAGTCCACTGATGGCAAGATGTCTCATCTTGTTTCTTTATCTTGTCTCATTCAGAGCTCCAGAGTCGGTGGACTGCGCAAGACGGGCTCTCCTCCTCCATGGCTGGTCAGTATTCAAACCAGGAGACACGGGCATTACTGTCATACGCCTTGGTTAAATATAACAAATCAATAATTAGGTGTGATAGGCAACTCATTTCTCAAAATTGTTTTGATTGTTAATCTGAGATTGATTAGTTAGAAGACGAAAGTGACAGGTCTTTTCCTTCGGTGGAATGATATGGATTTAACATGTCAAATCCCAGATCCTCATTCTGCCTGCTGCTGATGGCTTTGAAGGTCAGCGTCAAGAGCAACAGCCATCTGACTGGAAACCTGCAGATTAAAAAGAAAGCTTATCTGCGCCTGATATTATCAACACAATGTGACACCGTGTGCTGAATGTTTGGTCTCACTGTATAACTTGTCTTCTGTCCTGTTTTTAGCTTGACATGAAGTATTTATGTCCTTTACTGCTGGCTTATGAAGACAGAATGAGTGAAAAAGACGCACTTCTGCAAAGCACGGAGGTGAAGTAGCTGTTAGAGATTATTGCATTTGTTCAGTGTTTTTTGTTCTGAAATGTTTCACTTCTTCAAAGTATACGCTTAGTAGTGATTTAAAAGATTAAACATTAAAAAAAATGTATGCAAACAGAAAAAAACAAGGAGGAGGCAAGGCTTACAAATACAGGCTGGGATGGTTTTCCTCATTACCTACCTTAAAGGAGTTGTGGTAAGACACAACGGACACAACCCAGACCAAGTCATTTCTAGTCACAGTCAAGAACGGTGTCCCTTTGAGGACACCGTACAGAGGCTATTGGCTATTGTACAGGCAGTGCAGGTTCAAATCCCCCCCACACTGCACCCATTTCCTGTCCGCCTACTTTGAATTAAGGTCACTAGTGTCAAAAAGAATGGTGTCTCTTTGTGATGTTTTCCTGTCTCCAGTTTAAAGTTTCTCACATATTTGTCCCCAACATCAGAGGTCTTTACGTCTGATTGTTTGCTACAGGAGGAGGTGAAGAAGTTGCGTGCTCATGTAGAGGAAGTGGTCAAAGAAAACGAAAGACTACATGATGAAATTGCTAACATGGGAGTGGTCAGTCAAAAGGACAGGTAAGAGAAAAACTATTAAATGTGCTGGTTCAGTTCTGTCAGTACTTGTTTAGTTATTTCCGCTCAGTCTCATGAAGTGGTGAACATTAAATGCTTGTTAAGTCTTCCTCTCCTTTATCATCCCTAAATTGCATTTAGACCACATTATAGCTGCTTTTACCAATAGAGCATCACTGAATACTGAGCAGCAAATTGCTAAAAAGTAATTTGGCAGCAACATGAAGGAAAACATTTGTTTGCAGCCAAGTCACTCTGTTTACTTTTGATTGCAGGAACAAAGAGGAGAACATGCTGAAAACGGCAGAACAAATATCAAATACATACCTGAGTAATGTTAAGAGATGTTTCCATGAACAGGCTAAATATAGGTCTATGCTATATATATATATATATATATATATATATATATATATATATATAGAGAGAGAGAGAGAGAGCACAAGAGGACAGGGTTCATGTATATATATATACATATATATATATATATATATATATATATATATATATATATATATATATATATATATATATATATATATATATATATATATGTATGTATATATATATATATATATATATGTATGTATATATATGTATGTATATATATATATATATATATACATACATATATATACATACATATATATACATACATATACACTAAATGGTATTGGCTCACCTGCATATATATGAACAGTGACGTCCCATTCCTGATTCATAGGGTTCAATATGACTGTGGTTCTTTTGCAGCTATAACAGCTTCAACTCTTCTGGGAAGTCTGTCCACAAGGTTTGGGAGTGTGTTTATGGGAATTTGTGACCATTCTTCCAGAAGGGCATTTGTGAGGTTACATTGATGTTGGACCAGAAGGTCTGGCTCTCAGTCTCCGCTCTAATTCATCCCAAAGGTGTTCTGTTGGGTTGAAATCTAGACTCTGTGCAGGCCAGTCAGTTTCATCCACACCAGACTCTGTCATCCAGGTCTGGACCTGCTTTGTGCACTGGTGCACAGTCATGTTGGAAGAGGAAGGGGCCAGCTCCAAACTGTTCCCACAAAGTTGGAAACATGGAATTGTCCAAAAGTTCTTGGTCTGCTGAAGCATCGATAGTTCCTTTCACTGGAACTAAGGGTCCAAGTCCAGCTCCTGAAGAACAACCCCACACCATAATCTCCCCTCCAGCAGACTTTACACTTGGCACAAAGCAATCAGACAAGTACCGTTATCCTGGCAACCACCAAACCCAGACTGGTCCATCAGATTGTCAGATAGAGAAATGCCATTTGTCACGCCTCAGTATCCACTGACCCGCTCCATCAGTTTACATGGCGTACTACTTCGTGTACTACTACTTCCATGTTCTTATAATACAGTTCACAGAAATTTCACGACTGGATTTGTCGCACAGGTGACATCCTATCACAGTTCCATGCTGGAATTCACTGAGCTCCTGAGAAAAAGCGTCATCTGTATTAATATCAGCAGAAAATAGTCTGATTCTCATCAACAGCTGATCAGCAGAGACATGGTCCAGCTACTACTTTGTCTAGCGTGAATTTACGCCTCTGCTCATAGAAACCGGTTTTACTGGGTGGAGTGTGACTCCACAGCATCTCTGTCTTTCACGGTCGGTATTCCCTCTTTTAGGAACAATTTCATGGTGACTTGAATTGGCCCAGGTTGTTAAAATACTGCACCATAGATGGGAAGGCTGAAGTAATGCAATAATCAGCTAACGGGTACTACACTTGGCAAAACTCATGCCATAATTCCTTCCTCATGGCCTTTCAGTTACATTATAGTTTGGATAACATTTTTTCCATTGCTAATTATTAAAATGATTGGTAGGGATTTTTTCTTGTTGTCTACTAGTTATTTTATTTATAGTGTTACATCATCATCTCGGGATTTCGCTAACAGCGCAGTTAAAGTCTCGCTCCTCTCTTTCTATCCACAGTCAGCTACTTCAGCAGCAGGCCCTTCTGGTTTTACAGGAGAACCAGGTTCTGATTGATCAGCTCGAAGCGCAGCATGTGAAGGCCAAAGCCAATCACAGCAGACACCAGTCTGAAGGTACTGAGGGTGAATACTCTGAACAGCGTCTGAACATATTTTCACAAGGAGGAGGAACATAAATAATACAAAAAATAAAATTGAATTTCAGAACTAAAAGAACTTCAGGCACAATTCTTACTCACCGAGTCCTCTCTTCTTTCTCCACCCTCTGCTTCGCTTTGATTCCAATTGAAACTGTTTATTTTACTCAATTTTCCAATTTCTCTCTGTTTTTCTTCTGTAGTATCAAAGGTGTCTAAGCAGCTGATGTTGTTGGAAGCAGAAAAGCAGCATCTGCAGGAGGACCTTGATGAAAGCAGAAGGGAGGTGCAGAGACATGTGAAGGAGGTTCAGATGCTGCAGGCGCGCCTGAAGGATGCCATCACCTGGGACGAACACTGCCACGTTGCAGGGAAACTCAGAAGGCACTCTTTCTCATTGTTTATTTCTGCCCTTAAACAATTAATTAATCAGTCCTGCCTGCATTTCTTTCTATCCATGTACTTTAGCTGTACATTGCACAAGGATGCTTTGTTGGATTTTATTTTTTAAATTTCATTTTTGAAGTGATATATAGCACAAAACAATGAAAGTAGAAGAACAAAGGTAAACTGAAGCGTTGCATTAGAAAGTGCATCAAAGCCAGCGGGATTTATTAGAAGTCTGATTAAATGAAATGAATCAAAATAGGTTGCATGAACTTTTAAATTAGAAGGTTTATTAATGTTTTTACACATATATGAGGATTTTAACACCTGTTGGTCTGAGGGATGTACCGGAGTTACAACAGCAAGTACAGCAACTAAAACAGGGAGGCTACTGTGACATTATGTCATGAGTGGATGACTTTATATGGATTTGGTTGTGACGCTCTGGAAACTGTCCTCGACTCTTAGACAGCTGGACCAGCAGGAGAGCTGGAGTAAGAGCGAAATGGATGAATTACTTCTGAGAGCCTCCAGACTGCAGGAGGAGAACAGGAGTCTGGTTCTGGACAAAGCCAACTTAACTGCAGGAATAAAGACAGTGACAGCTGAGCTGGAGCTCTGCAAACAATCCAACAGGTATTAAACATGAATTACTCTGAATCTGCTGTCATGTCATACATGAAATCTGTTGCATATCAAGAGAGAAATACAGGTACCTATGCTCAGCACATCTAGTCTGTTTAAAATGAGCAGGTCAGGGTTACCCTGCTTCAGTGGGCTTATTTTATAATATCTGCAGCCTTGTGGTTAAACACATTTTATGCAATAAATACATCCATCCATCCATTATCTGTACCCGCTTTATCCGTTTCCGGGTCATGGGGGTCTGTCGGAGCCTATCCCGACGCATATCAGGCGAAAGGCAGGGGTACACCCTGGACAGGTCGCCAGTCTATCCAGGGCCACATACAAACAACCAATCACACTCACATGCACACCTAGGGAGAATTTAGAAAGATCAATTAACCTACACTGCATGTTTTTGGACTGTGGGAGGAAGCCGGAGTACCCGGAGGAAACCCACGCAAGCACAGGGAGAACATGCAAACTCCACACAGAAAGACCCACCGGGCCGGGAATTGAACCGGGAACCTTCTTGCTGTGAGGCAACAGTGCTAACCACTAAGCCACCGTGCTGCCCGCAATAAATACATCATCCACAAAAATAATTGTTGACATTTTATGCCTATCATTCTCTCTTTAAGGTGTTTTTACTTGTTTTGCTCAAGTGTTGCACTTTTTAGGCCTGTTTAGGCATCTGTACATGACTGTGTTTGATGCAAAACCTCCAGTTTAGGCAACACTCAGCACAGGTCTGCACATCTTGAACCTGGCCAGCCGAGATAAAATAGCCCCAGTTTAAGTGTGGCGTCTGTTTAGTGGTGATACACGTCTGCCTTCCTGCAGTCATGTGTGATGTACAAAGTGTAATTGAACTAAAAGGGGGAGAACACTGCAAGGCATTAAATCAAATAGCTTTGAACCGCTCAGTTTATCTGGAGGTGAGATGTAAATTAATGACTTTTTTCCATGTGAACAGCTGGCTAGAGCTTTGCAACTGTTATTTTGAAGATGGATGCGATCACCCTTTTTCAGAGGTTTACCTAATATTCCAAATATATTCTTAGTTCACCCAGATGTTACAGTAAAGAGAACCAGAAACATCCGTGCGACACGACTAATGATGGCGGATTTATTTCTGTCAGGGACCTGTAGCTGTTGTGAAGTTTGCTGTGATCTGGAAGCCTGCTCTGCTCCCAGTGGGCTTGTTCTGGGATTAATGTGATCTTTCTCATTCTGAAGTGTGAAGACTGTCAGAAGGTGTTGGATTAGCCAAAGATGACTTCACCCCACATGTACAGATGACTGTGTCTCCAGAGATCATCCTGTTAACTCTTTGTTTCTCTTCTGTTCTTCCTTTCCCTCAACCCCTATTTTCTAACCCTCTTCTATGTTTCTACATCCTTTGTCTTCCCACTCCTTCTGTATCATTCTCTCCATGTTTTTTCTCCTCACTTTGGTCCTCTTTTACTTATTCCCTTCCTGTTCCCCTGTGTCTCCATCAAACAGGAAGGCTGAGAGGAGGATGAGTACGCTGAAAAAACAGAAAGAAGTGTGTGCGTTGCAGGAGGAAAAGACTCGACATTACCTTGGAGCTGTGATTTCTGTAGCAGAGATTATTTCCAAGGACAGAGACCAGCTATTACACACGGTACTACCGACACTACCGGTGTCTTACAAAGACCTTCTACATGTTGTGGTGATCACATGCACACAGCAACTCTGACTTGATTTCTATTGCATGAAAATAAAACGGTATTACTAAAGATTTTACATATAGTGATAATTTGAATGATTACTAACAAGCAAACTTTGAAAACAGAACAAAATGTAAAAAAAAAAAAAAAAAAAAAAAAGAGAGAGAGAAGAAGATCTGCCTTAAGGCTGCTGAGAGCTGCTCCAGTTTAGCTGGTATACAACCAGATGATTGTCCCGAACTGCACACCAAGAGTCAGCTGGTCAGGCTGAAGGATAGTTCAAACACTCATTTATGGATCGTGAAAACAACAACAATCCAATCACTTGCACTTAAAGGCAGGTGATGTAAGCACCTGCTTCAGACCGTTTTTAACAGCAGATATTTTGGCTGGTTGTGGCTTCCGAAACACGGGAATAAGTGAATCATCTGTTTTCCTTCGAGCCGGTTCCAGGGTTTTTGTTTCACAAAATGCATGCTGGCTTATTGTTGAAGGATCTCTGCTGCTCAACAAAACAATATTATACTTATATACTATTAACAAAAGAGTCTCAGGGACGGCAGACAAACTTACTGCATGACTTAGATTAGCAAAAAAATAAACACAAACTATTGATGAATAATTACACAGCATGGAAATGTTTTTTTTTAACATGAAAGAGTCTGTCTTCCACATCATTGTAGATATTCAGTTTTAAGAAGTAAGATCAATTATAATTATTGACAGTTTTGTAAATGAAAAGACATTTTAGGAAGAGAAACCTGCAGGAGGAACAGATGCCCTTTAATCGCCTGGAAAGGAAACGTAGCACTCTTTATAATCAAAGACGTACGTTAGTTTACACATATACACAAAGCTGTTCGCAGACACGAGCAGAGGAGAAAAGACAATTCATATTGTAGATTTTGTTTAATTTTTACCCTTCCTCTATACTAAGCCCTTTTCAGGGAGACATGTATATAATTAGAAATTATTAAATATCCAGTACGTTATTAATTTGTTCCGTCACAGAGGAGGAGCTCTGCAGTGTGGACATTTACAGCCAGATTAATGAGGCGTAGCACTTCAAACCAGAAAGCAGAAGTTGTTCCTCTAACAAACAAATACTCACTCAGTTTAGTGGCTGGAGGAGGCACTTTGTTCAGGAGAAGATGACTGCAATAAGCATCAGGATGGTGTCTGGAGGGTGTGTTATTCGTAGCATCATGTTAGAGGATAGCAGGTGACCAGGAAGCTTTTTTCCATGAGGATAAGGTGACTCTGACATCAGTTAACACAAAGGTTAAGGGTTGTGAATGCCTATTGACATTTTACTTTACTATTGTACTTTTTTCTTGTTTCTGATCCAAAATAGTTATATATGAAAACTTCAGGATTACTATATTAGCTGAAATTGATGATGAAGATGGGTCTTTGAGCTAAACCCCCGGATATCAGGAACAGCTTCCCTCATCTTTTCTTTCTAACTCTCCCGTAATCCTTCACATCCCTTGTCCATATGTGTGTTGTTTACCCCTCGTGTTATTCTCTTAGCTCAGTAACCCCTCATCTTCCCTCCCACCCTCCTCAGGCTTCAGTTCTTCAGGAGGAAAAGCAGGGATTCGCCAGCAGGATTCTGAACGGCACGGTTCAATTTGGAAAATTACAGCAAGACGTCAAAGTAAGTTCCTTGATTAAAATCAGTTTTCACAGCACAAACACCTCTGCTGGCAGGCACATTGTATGACATGGGTATCATTTTTCAGTATTTTGAAGAAGTCAGGTTTGGTTTTCCTTTTAAGAACTTATATTTATGATTATCGACAGCTCTCAACCTTAGAGTTTGTCCATATTGTGTTTCAAACCTGGAGGACGTCTGCCGGTGAGGTGCACCCTGACACGGCACTGCCACATGGCAGGCCGGTTAATTTGGTCCTGACACTTTGTGAAGCTGCACATTTGACTCTGAACAAGTGCACATCTGTGTCTGAACCGTTCAGACTGAAGCATTTCAGTTAATTTTGCTCATGATAACCCTCAAGTGACGTTCCTATCGATCCCAGCGCTCTAGTTCAATCAATATACCATCTGGTATCGGCCTCCGCTTCTCAGAAAACATGAACTGATGAACAGCAGCGTCTCTCAGATTGGTATCTCACAAACTGAGTTCGTTTGGCCCTTTTTTTTTATTTTTTACCTCCGTTCTTAAAGTGCCCCTCTGGTCCTGCTGCTACTTTTTTGTAGTTAGTATTTGTACATTCATTATTATCTGTTGTTCTGCGCCGTCAATGCTGCTGACTCTACTGGTCCAATAGCATTTTCTAGTTCCTTATTGCCACGGTTTTGTCTGCTGGAAATGTATCTAAGTATATTTTAAGCAGAATATATGGTTTCATGTCCAGATATGCAAAAATGATTAGATACAAAGAGATGCAGCGAACACTGTTCCTGGAGCTTGGAGGCTCTTACCCTGAAACTGAAGATGGTTCAGCAGGGACACCACTCTGCTCATACCGTCTCACTTTTCTCCCCATCCTTTTTTTTGACAAAGTAAAGCACTGATAACACCCATTTTAGAAACTTAAAGGCTATTCTGGTGAATTGCCATGGCAACCTTTGCTGCATTTACTCATTTTAACATCTTGATTTGGATCTTATCTCTGCCAGTTCAACCGTAATACATTTTGTGCAGCGCTTTTTTCCTGAAATATTTATTTATTTCTACTAAAATGAACATGACACTAGCTATGCAGTGTTAGTGACTTGCCACGCTGGGGCCATAGATCTGTATGTTCCTGCTCTCGGCAGCTCTTGTTACTCAAGCAAAAGCAGGGGTAAAACATTTCAGTGCTTCTGGCAAGTTTATTTGTGTCACTATGGCAACAGCACTGTGAAGAAGAGGTATGTGTTTGATTACAAGGGCAATTGGAGCGATGAGGCTCTTAAAAAGAAGAAGTTGTAAATGTTAATTATGTAAAGGGGCATTTTTTTCCTTTTTCTTTCATACCATACCATCTTTTTATACCATATCATTGCCTACCAGCCAAAAAGGGGGGAATTATATCAATCTTTTACAGGGTTGTAGTGAACAAGGAAAATAAAACACGATCAGAAGGTATAAGGATCCAAACAGGAGGTTTTTAAATTTTAAATAAACAAAACATCAGCAAATATTTGATGCTTGGGTGGTTGACTGAATGCTTTTTTTCACCCTTTTTTTTAAACATGTTTACTGTCTATTAAATTGAACAATCATCTCAATGCCTCTCATAGTAAATGGTTTTGTTAATGCCCAGTACTGATATCTCTGTCAGATACTGACCAGTTACAAAAAGGTCAAATACTGATCAAACAGGCCAGTTCTAGGTGATATATTTGTAGGAGCTCAAAGCAGCCAGTGGAAAACCTTCAGAGCCTTTGCAGCCTTACTGTAGGTCAGGTGATATTGTTTTTACCTTGTATAGCCTTTACTGTACTTTTATTATTACCATTACTAATAATTTTGGTCAACTTAAGAACACTGTGGATACCATCAGTCATGCTTGTTTTTGTTCATTAAGACCCGCAGTCCTGCAGGACTGGTAGTAAAGCATTCTTTGACTTTCAGAGGGCTTCCAGCCTCAACAGACTGATAAAAGCATGGAAACATGATGGTGTGGTATTTACATGCATACGCCATCAATTATTATCACAACTACAGGTTTACACCAAAATGTTCAGCATAGACCAGGTGAGACATGAGAACTATATAAACTAAACTGTAAAAAAAAAAACTTAAACTATATTGTTCTTGTTAGTATGTATCTCACGAAACACACCGACATTGGCCTCTGCTTTTAACCATCACTAGTTTCACTGGGAGCAGTGGGCTGCTATCCCAGCGTCCGGGGAGCAATTGGGAGTTAAGGGCCTTGCTCAGGGGCCCCCAGTGATTTACCATTGTTGCCAACGTTCCCAAGCCCATCTCTGTAACCACTAGGCCATCCCTCCCCCCAAAAACTATCTCCCAAAAGTATGATTGGCTGTTTTTACCTCAAAGTGTTTGGACTTGAAATCAAAAGATAAGCTTAAAACGAAAAAGAGTGAATTATTTTGTTTGATTTAGTGGCATTTGCATGCATTTTACTTTTTCACAGAATTAGCTGCTTCCCCCAGCGTTCAGATGTGCAAACCTGCTCAAAAACATTATGTTTACACTGCGACTTTAAGCCCCAGCGTGCCTGTCTGCGCGCCGCCTTCACACATAAAAGGAGACCCTTCATTTCACTTTTCGTTTGAGGTGCAATCTGTTGAGATAGTGCATACATCAACTGGAAGACCAGAAAACTGACTGTGACAGAAAAACAGCACGCCTATGAATATGGAGAATAAGAGAAGTCGTTGTGAACTGTTGCATAGGAGATAGAAAAATCCAGGACAGCAGAGTGGAAAGTCCTTAAAGCTGAAAAGAAATGAACGTTTAAAAATAGAGACAGAATAGATCACAACACAGAGAATATCTATAGCTGATCACAGGAAACGTCTTAAGAACAACCATTAGAAGTGGCATCATGATCCCTGCTTTTCAAGAGAGCGTACAGGTGTGAAAATACCTCCATTCACAGTTCCCCATCTGCTCTGAAGGATGAAAAACATTTCCAAAGAGGATACAAGCAACGCTTTTTGCTCGGTGCATCCAAATTCTAGCAGGACCTGTCTTTCATTTGGCTATCTCTTGGCTATCCATTAACTATCTTTTCACTTACTTTTGCTCAAGGACATTAAAAGGCTCAACAGTGGGGTGGCTTTTTTAATAAATAATATGCTCTGAGTGTGAGAAGTGCGTCACACTCACTGCGAGCTGCTCAAGGCAGCGGCACCCTTAACAGATGCAGAAAACCTGGTGAAAAGACGGTGTTTCACACCGATAAAAACATGTTTAAAGCGCTTACGAGTTCCCGCTGAATGTAGTTGATCCCAGACATGATACTGCTTCTGTATTAGTCTTAAAGTTGAGATTACACTTGTATTCCACTATATAAATATATCTTTAGCTGATAATGGATCAGTTTTATAGTTAAAACTACTTAGTCCTGTGTGTGTGTGTTTTTTTGTTGTTTTTTTTTAAAAAGTGGGTCTGTTGGGTGTGGAGTTTTTTCTCAAAGGCCATATCACCCAGACCTGCTTTTCACCCTCCCAGTGAAGGAATCCAGCAGCTTTGTTCCCGCCGTAGGTTTGTCGGAATATCTGCATCACATGATCACACAGTTTCATGCATATCAGAAAGTACTGAACTCTGGGTGTTTCAGAATGGTGAAACACCCCAAAAAACAAATCAGAAAATGCAGTGAGGCATGTTAGAAAAATCAAAAACAAAAGAAAAACTGGTCACTGACCCCAGTAGAACCTCATGAACTCAATTTAAAAAGAAAAAAAGATTGCAGCGATCGATGGATCATCTTTCTGTTGACCTTAATTGCTCTAGGTTTCTGTTTCATGTTTTCAAATGAAACTCCAGCTCCCGTTTCTTCGTAGTTCTGACTTCACTGTGCTGTTCCACAAAGATTATACTGTAAATGTCAGCAGCGGTTATTTTAAATGGAATAGCACGTAATTGTAATGGCTCGTGTTTGGCCATTTCTTCTCTGTTGTACTCCATTTCACTGCAGCACATTGCTATACCTGAAGAGATACTCCTGCTGTATTTCATCCTCATTCAGCATTAGTACATCTTGCATGTGACTGATGTGGATTGTAGATTCAGTCTGCTTTAAAGGAGTTGCTTTCTCTTGACTGAACAGCTACATCTCTGTTCTCAGCTGTAATTCTCAGTCAGTATCTTTATAAACCTGTTATGATGGTAATATGTGGGATTGTGCTTCAGTGTGCTATAAAGAGGAAGCAGATTGTGGCTACATTATTCATGTGTAATTAAAATTCTTGACACGTCATTTCCTGAAAACACCTGAAATGTTAAGGTACTTCAGTGCACGCTTTTATGAATATAGCCAAGTCACATGTTTGAATGAGCCATACTGCTTGAATTCTTAATATTCTCATCTCTCGCTCAGCTTTCTGCCACATTTAATCAGCAGGTTTCAGTAATATTTGTTCTTTTGCTCTGAGTGTTAGGATCATTGATCTTCCCCTCCCTCATTTGTGCTTCCTACTCAAGAAATGAATCAGTCTTCAGTTTTTCTGTGGATCACTTTGTTCTGTCGCCTCACCTTGTCCTTGAATAATTAAAGCACTGACGCTGTTAATTAGTACCTTTTTCACAGAAATAGTTGCTGAAAGAGTGGGTGGCACAGAGATCCGCGGCCCCTCCAAATAACCTGGAAGGGGTTCCTCCATGCACAGGGCCAGCAAACTGGTCATGTGACTTGTTTTATGAGATTAGTGTTTTAATAAAGCTTCCTGCTCAGTTCAGAGATGCGGAAGACAGATGCCAGATGATACAAGGAGAGAAACCAACACTCTGCTGTTTGACCTCTTGCTGCTGTCCATTTTTTCTGTGATATTTATATATATTTTTTCCTTTTCCCTCCTTTTCTCCTGGGCCTCCAGCTGGTCGCACCGTATAAACGTGTTTCAGTCGTTTATCTAAGTAGCTCACCACTGTTCATCTACGGTCAAATTTGTTGTTAACTGTAATGTAAGGACTTTGGACGTTCACTTTCTTATTGACGCCTGACATCAAATTTATGCAGCCAGACGCCATCTCTTTGAGTGTGTGCACGTTCTGAGAAAATCCGGTCAATAAACGGCGCAGCAGTCTGAAGAAATCCTGTTAACTGAGGATGAAAAAAATCCCACTTCTGAAAGCACAGCTGCTTTTTCTCTCTTTTTCTTTTTTCTGTTAAATCACAAAGAAGCTCTCCTGTTCGAGTCTTTTATTGATTAGAACGACAGAGTCGTGCTGTCACTTTGAGATCGATGTAACACACATTTTACAAAATCAGCCTGTGTTAATAGTGGTTTTGATTGAAGTGGCAGACAGTAAGCAAAAAACAGAAATGAAGACACAATCATCATATAGAAAATAGTTCTCCATTTATTTCATTATCCAGTCGCATCTGTAATCAGTTGTGTGATACTAAGCTGAGCACTGGAGTCAGTGTATCACAGAAACACAGGAACGCTTAGAAGAACTGGGTACAGAAATAGAGAAACAGTCATCACAAAAAGTTGACAAAGGAACATTGACAAAAAGCAACAATCAGCCACAATATTAAAACCCTGACAGGTGAAGTGATTAACATGGATCATTTTGTTTCAGTCAGTGCTTTACTGGGAGACCGTAGGTCCCGAAATTCATGTAGATGCTACTTTGATGTTTATTACCTGTCCAAACAAAGCACAAACCCAGACTGCAGATGCCTTTGCAGCAGCCCTCAGTAGCTGGACCGTGGGCCCAACACTTTGAAAAAAACTGCTTATTAATAATTCAAATCCAATCAAGCATCCACAGGAGTAAGTAAAATAAGTCTCTGTCCTGACAGATCACAGCTGTTTGTGTGGCGCCAGCGGGACCTAGTTTAAATGCTGAAGCTCAGTGACCTCAGTAGGACTTTCATTACACACAACGACTCATGGCTTCAAAATGCTACATTTGCATTTTGATGAAAAATATCTTTATCTGAATGTTATAATTGAATATTTTAAAGAAAAAAAAATCCAGGTTCCTCAGCTATCAACATTGTAACACAAAAGGTTGTAATTGATTCCCATAATAAAAAGGAGACGTGTCTAGAGAGGTGAGTGCATCGTACTGGGGGTAAATAAGCTCATAAAACTCAGAAGCTGAACTGAGCCACCAGCCCAACTCAACATACACAATGAAACACACCTGTGGAACAAGTCGTAGTCTGAAAGCTCCTTTGAGGTGCTGCTGTAAAAGTCAGTCTTACGAGGGCCACAATACGCAGCCTCAAAAGAAGATTTCACACCACAAAAGTGCACCGAGCTATAGGAAACAG
This sequence comes from Xenentodon cancila, assembly GCA_014839995.1. Classification (NCBI taxonomy): domain Eukaryota; kingdom Metazoa; phylum Chordata; class Actinopteri; order Beloniformes; family Belonidae; genus Xenentodon; species Xenentodon cancila. The sequence continues at coordinate 32,119,786 of CM026197.1, forward strand.
ACTAAACAAAACACTTTCTTCAATCCAGAGGAAAAGCTCAAAGCTACAAGAACATGTTTTCAACCCAAGAAGAAAGTGAACTTGTTTTGTTGACATAAACAGAACCGGAGGTGCCCGCCTGGTTTAATTCTTTACTGCATCAAATTGATTCGCTGCAACAGCCTGAATGGCGAGTGTCTGTAGTACAACTAACAGTCTCATCACTCCCGTAGCCAATACAGCAACGTATACTGATTTACGGTCACATCGCAAGTCTCACGCTCTGTTTGTATTCAGCTTAGAAACTCTTGGAGGCATATGTTGAACTCTTATTTTTAAGTATAATTTAAAAAGAAAAAAAAACCCCACTGTTTTTTGAAAAAATATTTTGTCACAAATCCTCAAAGACCTGTGTTTCTACTTTTTTTCAACGGGATCAGCTTAACGCACGTGTCAAACTCAAGTCCAACGGGCCAAGTCCGGCCCGCCATAACTATTTATGTGGCCCTCTACTGCCACATCCGGCCCTTGAATCTGATGATCTTGATGTGGTCTGAAATGAAGCGTTTGACACCCCTGGCTGAATGATTAATGTTATTCAAAGTTGACAAATGAGGGCTCTAATTGGATTATGTTGTTTCTAAATCAAAACTCAAGTTTATTTAAGTCATATGCACGACACAAAACGATTAAAGGTCACAGACATACATCAGAACAGTGCAGGTATGCTGTCGGCTTCTGTCACCGGAAGAGTTCGTTGGCCCTGTTTCTCCTGGCCAGTCTGAGATGCAGTGTTATATAACTGAAGAAGGATCAACACTGAAGATGGCCTTCTTGCTTCATCTCACTGGACTTTCGTTTGCATGATGTCAGCTGGCTTCTACGTGTGTTTATAAGCCTTTGCAGACGATAACACCCTCTTCAACTTTGGCATTTTATCCATCCCGAGACCGCATCAAGACTCTGTTTTCTCCAGGTGACTTTATCCTTTATTCTTCCCAGGACCAGACGTTAGTATCCCATCAGCCCCTGGAGCAGCGGTCTCACATGCCCTGACACAGGCACTGACAGAAACCGTAGACTAAGCAGACTGTCAGACTTGATGGCACTAAGCTTACACAAACAATACCCAGAGTCACTCTTTGGATCACCAGCAAGTAGATTCCTAGAGGCAGTGAACCAAAATATAAGAAACCCAGCAGCCAGACCAGGATGCGTGGGACGTGATTGCAGAACTTGGAAATGGCATCATGATCAGTAGGTCCATTGGATGCTATTGAAACAGAGTCCAAGCTCTGCTCAGCATAGACATCAGAGCTGCCATTTCGGCTTGGAGAGTGCTGCGAGTCCCTCTGCACCTCCATTATAGTGATGACCAGGCAGTCACGAGACGGACTGGAGGACGAGAAACTCCTTGGAGTCAGTAGCACTTCTCTGTTTTCATCAAAGCTACAGGACTTCTCCTGCATTGCCAGGTGGGACATGATGTTGACATCATCAGGCAAGGCTGACACCTGGTACTCTGTGATTTCTGTTTGGTGTCTGCAAAAGGGACAGGGAATGTGGCCTGCTCCATCAGCAATGTCCAGGATCTTAATGAGACAGCGGGCACAGACCCGATGCAGGCAGTCCAGGATTTTTGGCTTCCGGTTATGTGCGTTGTAGCGCTGGTAGCAGATTTTGCACTCTAATTCCTCGGGAAGAGGACAGTCTTTATCCTCTGATTTGTTCTGAGGACAGCTCATCTTCAAGTCATGTTCTGTGGGAAACATAGAGAATGAGATTGAAAAAGCAGAATTAGAGGGATAATTTATAATATATATTCTACTGTCACACATGACTTCAGCTGCAAGAAAAGTTCGTCAAATGCAGAAGAGACTGAAACAAGGAGATGTGTCTGTGCCCAGCAGGAAAAGGTCAGGGCTCAGTCTTCTATGACCTCTCTGCTACTGATGAATGATTTATGGTTTGGAGTTAGGACAGGGTGTCATCCTAGTGCCCTTTGAGGCACAGCAAAAGTCAGTCAGGCTATTGATCTTTAGGAAGAGGATAGGAAGATTTTGTTGATTCTGTGTTTTTGTGTACTGCACTGGAGCAAAATAATATCCCTTGAACTAAGGGCTTCACTTACTTTGAGATTTCTTTTTTTATCACATTTCCTGTGGATTTGTAAAGCCTTGTTCAGCCCCTTTTTATGGTCAGTTACACAAAATGACACATCCACATTATCTATTTTGGTTTAGTCTAACCAAGCTAATACTAGAAATTGTTTTTACAAAACTAAAACACTAAACACAGATATTTGATATGTGTTGAATGCCAAAAACGCAACTTAAAGTTCCTCCTGGCTTGAATTTATTTATTTTTGTTGTATGGACCCAAATGCAGGAGATCTCCAGGAAGCCGAAGGTGCAAACACCCCATCTGTCCTTTATTAAAAAGGACAGATGGGAACAAGGGAGGTCCAACGATAACTAAACAAGACGCAGACGTTCAAGATAAAGCAGGAAACGGGTCACAGACGGCACTAAAACTACAGAACTGCATCCCTTTGCGCTTCGTGGATATCGGCAGAAAAAAGGCCGTTTATGGACTCGGAAACAGTGAAAGGCTGCATGCTACCGGTCCTAGATGATGGCAAGATTAAAACAAGTGATCTGCCATACAAATGTACCTCTGTCAGGCATGTCAAATCAAACTTGAGCAGAATTGAAATTCCTGCAACAGATGTGTTTGAGCTGCTGCTGGAGGACCTGAAGTCCACAGACTAAAGGACACAACTGGCGAGATCATCTTTAAGGGGATTTCATGGACAACGGCCTGGATGTGAAGCATGTTGTCCTGCTGGTGACGGGTGGGGACCCGTCAATGGCAGGTGAAGCGAGTTATTTATCGTTACACTGCATTGTGCACCAGGCAGTGTTGTGAGCAAACCGAAGCGGGGAGCTTAAAATAATGTGCAACGTGATGGCAGCAATTAATTGTATTCACTCCACTTCAAGCCTCAAACACCACATATTCCAAAACCTGCTGTCAGAGATGTCTGCTGAACACCACGACCTGCTTTTGCACAATGACAACAGGTGGCAGCCCAAAGTCAAGGCACTGGAGCGTTTCTGCGATCTCAAAGGGGAGATCAGAACTTTCCTCTCCACCAACAGCAAGCACAAGCAAAAAAAAAAAAAAGCAAAAAAAGTGGAAACACATTTAAATCGCCTCCTGGATGACAACTTTATGACCCACGTCTGCTTTCTGACCGACATATTCAAACACCTGAATGATCCTAATGTGGGATTACAAGGCAGAACCTTTAGAGCAGATGCCGGTATTCCAGGTCAAACTGGACATTTTTGCGACTGATCTGAGCACAGGCCGCATGCTTCATTTTTCAAAAGCTCTGCTTCTCATCCCCATGCGTGGCAACGGAGTTCATTGCAAGTCCGAAAGAAAACTTTGCTGATAGAGTGGATGCATTTACCCTCTCCACACTGTCAACCGAGATCCGTTTACTGTTGGAATAGACGGAGACGTGTCTACCAGAGCGAAGGAGGTGGTCCCCTCCACTGACGAGGGCAGGTTCGTACTGGAGCTGGTTGACTGTCATCCGTCACCCATAACTATCCACAGGGGTACTATGGGATTTCATCAGTTTCCCAACGTGCTCCCAACCCGAGCAAATAGAGCAAAAAATGCAACTTTTCCCTTTAAGAGCCAGCAGTGTTACTGTATCTTACACATCTAAATAATTAGGTATGAATAACAATGTCATATCACACAGTTACATAGGTTGATGATCTGTGGACTATTTTGTTTAATGCACTTTCATGTGTTCCTATAGGTCAGATAAGACCACGTTATTTATTTTGTTTCTGAATAATAACTTTTGTCTTTTTATGCACTTTGTGAAATGAATAGTTTGATATTACCCTTTTATGGAAAAAGTTATATTGGCTCTCCGCAGCATTTTCATTATTTTATTGTGTACATTTTTTATTTGCCTTTGTCAGATCTGACTAAATTTAAAAGAAACATAAAACAGGTTATTTTTCAAAACACAACTCAACTCAACTTTATTTATAAAGCACTTTAAAAACAACACAGCTGAGACAGAAAACACGATTTTGTTTTCCATTATCAATTTTTTTAAAATTCGAGTCTTAACTGCTACTCGCAGGTCAAAGACAATTTCTGGCCCCGTTGATCTTTTTGGTCTCAAAAACTGCCCCACCTGAGTATGTGGTTGAGTAGCCCCGCCCTACACCGTACCGATTCTCTCACCGTGCCCAAGGCCAAACACCAGGTTGGAAGCATCTTCATATCCAAACTATCAGTAAAAGTCGTTGGTCGTTCTAGTATCAGGAGCTCCAGTGGGCTTAACCCTTCAATTCCTCACAGTTACTAAAGTCATGACAGGCTGAAAAGAAAAAGACCGTTAATCCAGTTCCATCCCACAGAAATGGAAACAAACTTGTAAAGAAGCTCTCGGCCATCGTTGCCAAGGCCAGATAGCTGTAAGCAGCAATCCAACGTTCAGAGCTCCTCTGAAGTCACATATTACTGTGGAAGATTATCCGACTAGCAGACTAAAACATCTCGACTGGTATTGTTTTGGTGCAGTGAAACAGTGATTTATTTAAATCGTTTTTTTCTGCAGTAACTACTAGACAGTTACATAACAATGTTTGGGTTGACTTTGAGACCTGTACTCAAACCTTTGTGTCTCCCTCCCACCTTATTCAGATAAAACCAGCATTGAGAGTTTTATTGTAGCTGTTGAAGAAACACCACATCATCAGAGACGTCAAGACACAAGCATGACCGTAAAACTGACAAACCACATCATATCTTACAGAGCTCAACATTAAAACTCACAAGCGTCAGTTAAACTCTGTTTGGGCAGGTGGAAAATCTCATCATGCATCTGTCTAGTCATGGAAAGTGGGAAAGAGGAGGGGGGCTATGACTTAATCTAGAGCTGACAGCTGATTGTTGTGCTTTGGGCCCCTTCTGTCTACCAATCAGACTGTTTTCCCGACTCAGAGGCCAGTCTGAGTCTGTTTTCTCAATATGTGCCTTTTCTAATCTTAAAAGCACAGCCCAGTGGACTAACAAGCAATATTTTAAGTCACTGATTTGGGTTGTGAACTTACTGCAACCACCTCATTTGGCCAAGTACCAGAAAAAGACAATAAAATTAGAAACAAAACATAAAAAACCAAACACAGTATGACCGCAAAGCGAAATGACAACGACAGTTCCTACAGCAACTTGTTTGGAAAAGTTGCTGTGAGGGTTTTATAATCAGAACAACACAATGTTGTGCTTTGCTTATCAGGATATTACAGACGAGACAGACCTAACAACTCTTTTACCAGTTTACTTTGGAGGCGTATTAGTGTAATCCTGCTTGTTGGAATACATTTTCAAACTTTTGACGGTTGCTTGCCCACAATTTCAACAGAATAACCAAAACTGTCAGCACGCCTTAATAATTTACAACAATTTTAATGTTGCGTGGATGAAAAACATTTGTTCTTTCTCCTTGACCAACAATAATTAAGTTGGTATGGAACATGCATGCAGTCTTTAAACTCCAATTTCTTACTAATTTGTTTTTGGTCATATATGAGAGGAAACCGGCTTGTCACTAAGCTGGAATAAGCTGAAAAAGCTCCGTGTGGCTGACCTTCCTCCAGCTTGTCAGCAACAGTGTTGGCGTCCAGAAGGCAAAGCAGCTTTTTTGTTCTTTCTTTAAAAATAAGTGGGGTAGATGAAACCAGAAATTAACAGAAATATAACTTACTTATGAAAGAACAGTTTTACACAAACATCTTTAGACGAGAAGGTCACGTAGAACCTTGTAACTTTAATTGGTCACTAGCTCATTGGACATAAAGTGAAAAAAGCCCCTCATTGGCACAAAACTGTAATTTGTAGTATTTCTGATTAAGTACAGGTTTTATAAATACCCAAATTTCCTTGTAGATAGGAGTGTTCAGGACAGTGTTCAGCTTCCTGACGGCCTGGTGGATGAAACTGTCCCTCAGTCTGCTGGTTCTGGTTCTGTCCCGGAGGGTCCGCAACCTCCTCCCTGATGGCAGTAGACTGAAGAGGCTGTGTGACGGGTGGGTGGGGTCTCTCACGATGCTGAGGGCTTTGGAGTCAGACGGCTGCTGTAAATGTCCTGAAGTGAGGGGAGAGAGACACCAACGATCTTCTCAGCTGCTCTCACTACACGTTGGAGAGACTTGCGGCAGGTTGCGGTGCAGGATCCGTACCACACGGTGATGCAGCTGGTCAGGATGCTCTCAATGGTGCCTCTGTAGAAGGTGTACCTGATGGAGACCGGGGCTCTGGCTCTTCGCAGTTTGCGGAGGAAGTAGAGACGCTGCTTTGCTTTCTTGGCGAGTGATGCAGCGTTAACAGTCCAGGAGAGGTCCTCTGAGATGTGGACACCCAGGAACTTGGTGCTGCTTACCCTCCCCACAGCAGCACCGTTGATGTTCAGAGGAGCATGCTGGGTGTCTCCTGAAGTCAGCAACAATCTCCTTGGTCTTCTCCACGTTCAGGGAGAGATTGTTGTCGCTGCACCACTCAGCCAGGCGGCTCACTTCGCTCCTGTAGTTTCACTCATCGTTGTTGTTGATGAGACCCACCACAGTCGTGTCGTCCGCAAACTTTATAAAGAGGTTGGAACTTCAAGTTGAAACTTGATATGATGCATGACTAGCTGTTCAAAGCACTTCATGATGATGGGAGTCCATGCAACCGGACAGTAGTCACTGAAGCAGGAGGGAGATGAACATTTCAGGAAGAATGTTTGTAGCTTTGAAGCACTTGGGAACCACCGCCTGACTCAGTGACATGTTAAAGATGTCTGTGAAGACCTCCTTGAGTTCTCCTGCAGTCTCTCAGTACACGACCAGGTATGTTGTCAGGACCCGGAGCTTCGTGAGTGTTGATCCTGCTGAGGGATCTCCTGAAGTTAATATTTTGTTTCACATCCATCTAAGACTTCTGTAACTCCCAGTGAGAGTTTGGTTTTGGGAGATTTTAGTGCGCTCCTCATGAACTAACTGTTCCTGCTGGCTCGGGTTTGAAGGGTTTCTTCTCCAGACTTCATGTCTCAGCTCTTTCCACAGATGTTGAATAGCATTTAGACCAGGACTCATGGAGGGCCACTTGAAAATAGTCCAGGACCCTTGACCTGCAACTGAGACCAAGCTTTGCTCCAGACTGTCTTGATAGTCTTGAGATTTGATTGTACCTGCCCTGGTTCAAGACAGCCTGCTCAGATGCAGCGAAGCAGCCCCAGAACATAACCAAGCCTCCTCCGTGTTTCACAGCAGCTACACAGTTTTTTATTTTTTATTTTTATTGGTTCATTTTTGTATCTGCAAACATTGAGCTGATATGACTTACAAAAAAAGCTCCAGTTTTGTCTGATCTGTCCAAAAGATATTCTTCCAGAAGCTTTGTGGCTTGTCAACATGCATTTTAACAACTTCCAATCTTGCTGTTGTGTGATTTGTCATCAGTTTTAACCTTTCAAAGTCAGAACCGGGGAGCCTGATTACAGCCTCATGGCCCTAAAGGTCTGAATGAAAGTTTCCAACTGTAGTCACAGAAACTCCAATCTGCTTTGAGATGGTCTTCTTTACCTTTGACATGCTTGTCTATCGTTTTCTTTCTGATCTCCTCAGAAAACTCTCTCTTTTGTTTTCTCTGGTCCTTGTTCAACACCAAGATACCAAACAGCAGAGCGAAACTCGTTTAAATAGTCAGACTGGCTGGACATTGAAGACATTTGTGATACTAATTACAAGACACATTTTAGTCAAACATGTCACTACGGTCAATTTATTTTCAATCTTTTTAATGCGTAGCAGCAGGTCTGACATTTTTAAGTCACCGTTTCACATATGGAACATTTCCAATTTGGCATTTGGCTGAGCGGTTTCCTCCCCTCAGGACCTGCTGCAGTCCAATCTTAGAAGTGGATGGCAATTATTTAACAAGAGACACGGGCAAAGTTTAATCTCTCACCACCACCTGAAGTCTCTTATTGCTTTTAATCATATGGTGTAGTTATGTATGTTTATGTTTTTTAAATATTTCTGGTCTGTAAAAAGTGCAATTGTCACCGTCTTGACATTTAGCTCAAAATGTTACAGTGTTCATAACAAATAAAATCCTAATAACAAATCAAGTTTTAAATTTGAAAATATGATCAAAACTGACGATGAGTGCTGCTACATAGGTGTAGGTTCGCCACAGCTGGGACACTAAGCCTGAAGTTCACCTCCGCAGACGTGTAGGTGCAGCAGTAACACACACACACACACACACACACACACACACACACACACACACACACACACGCACGCACACACACGCACACACACACAAATCACACTGTGAGCCACAGCGCTGCATAAAAGATCCCACAGAGCGACACAAACACGACAACACAAAAGTATAAATGAAAACTGTGGCTTAATTTGCTTTTATACCAGTTTTCTTTGTAGTTGTGAGACAGAAGCATAAATCTAGGTTTAGTTAGTTTCCTGACAGGTGGGTTGGATGTTCGATGTACAAATATTCACTTCGTTCATTTTCTAGCATCTCAATCCAGAGCTATATCATAATATTATACACCTGGAATACCTAATAAAGTGGGGACTGTATGTAGGCGACGTGCTGTCAGTTATAGGTGTGAGAAAGAAAATCAGAATCTGCCTTGTAAACTTAATTAACTGTAAACAGCCCCTGGAAAGTGTTGGCATGAACATTTGATGTATACGCCGTAATAATTGGCTCGCCTATTTTCTGCTTTCTGTAATGCGTTCTCCACATGAAGAAATCACCAAGGTAAGCAGCAGAGTCTTGATATAACCAAGACAGACCATTAAAAATGAATTATCAAAGGTTTAAAAGGTTTAGTAAAGACTCAGCAGAGTGTCTTCATTAACCACAGCTGTGGTCACTTTATTCCTCTTGTTGCATCTATACTTGGACATTGACAGGCTCCCCCTCCCACCACGGAGATGCTATATAAAGAAAATGCAGTCATCCATTCATTCATGACCATGAAATATAGATTGAATAGGTGGATGTGGCATTGGCAGTTACCCAGCAGGCCTCTCTGTGACTTTGCTGACTGTTAAATATTTCAGCAACAGGTCTGTTGCCGTAAAAAGTCCTGAGAAACGTGTCAAAAAGATGTCAAAAGGAGGAAGTTGATGGATCACTCCCAGGTGCAGAATGGCCTAAGGCCCATCTTTAGGTCCAAAGCACAGCATTGCAGTTAATCAGCCTACGTAACCATTCTCTTCACATATTCACCGGTCTGATCTAAGCAACCCAACATGTGTTGCGTGTTGTCAGATTTTCAGTTTCAGAGTCATGAAAATTGTTTTTAACCTGATATGTTAAACAAGAGCTGTGAAACAGGTGGTGATGAGGATGGTGGCACCGGAGAGAGCCACGATGAAAGCGTGGTGATCGCTTTTATGAGTTGTTTGCTTGGGCTGTGCTGGAAGGGCCCAGTGGGATGGTTTTCATGGGGCCCAGAATTCCCGGGGGTGCCCCAGCCTCTGCAGACCTAAGTGAATTTCACATTTCACATCACAAAAGCTGTAGTCGGAGCAGCACGGCCCCAAAGAGTTGTTATCACTGACTAGTGGTTGTGTTGAAAAATGGTACTTTATTGAAAATATTTAGTAGACGTTGGATTTTAAGTTTGCATTCGTCTTAGTGTTTGTGTGAAAATCATTATAGGGGCTTGTGAATATTTGTTTTGCGGACGATCATTTTAATTGTGTCTTCTGCACGTTCTCGTGTGTTTTGTCTTTTTCTGTGAAATTTAATTAAGTTCACATGCATGTGAATTTCTTTACGCATGTAAAAGTTTGGACTTTTGCTGTCCAAGATGTCACATCATGTTTGAGAGACTTTCACTTAAGATCTATCAGCTCTTGCATTGTGAAACACATTTGCTGCCATATTTAGTCGCCAAAGCTTGAGCTTCGATACACAGGACGGCTGTTTGTCGCCCATTTTCTCTGTGCTTTTTTCCCTTAACCTTGACCATGACTGCTAAACAGATTTAACTAACTACTGCAAATATGATAATATAAATGCTTATGTTACACTGTTGCCCATAAAGTTGGAATCATTTTGTGTACAGAAGCACTGATCTTGTTTTCTTTAGTACTCTTTTCATTCACATCAAGAGAAGAGGTTTTATTTAGTTTAAGGGCAACGGTGTATATGACTTTACTTTAACCTCAGTGAGACGTAATTATTTATTTTGACATATGGGTGTATCTTTTCCTAAACCTGAAGAGACCCATGTAAAGTGTCGTCACACTATATCATGAATAGATTATTATTAGAGAAATACATCTCAGTCTGCAAGTAGAGCTGCCAAAACATGTTGTGCCAGTTTGTTTGTTTCTTTCTTTCTGAATAACTCGCACCTCTGCCTTTGCATTTCCACGGGCTCCACTGATGTTGTTTCATACCTGATCAAGGCCTTTTATACAAAAGCTATCACATGAAAACGATTATATGAGTCACAAATCCTTTTTTTTTTTCAAAGCAAAGCAAAAAGGCTTTAATCAACAAGCTTCATCATCACGGAGGGACTTTATTTAGTGAGATGAAAGCATAAGCCTGAACTCCATCATCACAGAGTTGTCCATCACTAAGCTCCAAACACAGTCGGACTTGCACTTTTCTAGCCAGAATTGCACGAGGCAATATGCTGCATGGATCCTGTTGAAATGAATTGGATCAAAGGATCTGCTTACTTGCTTTTAAAACATACAATATGGGAGAGAACAATAGACCGTCATTCCAAAACTACATCTCCTCTTAGTCTAGCCGGTCCATGCGACGTGATAACTTGGTGGGTAAGATTGGATGATGAGATTGGAGATTACTGAGGTGACTTTCTCCAATTCCAAAAATAAAAATAGTGAATATAGCACATGTAGCAGTCTGCATGTGCTCTGTGTCTCGTCTTTCTTTATATTTGGGCAGGTAAGGTGGCCACTTAACCTCCCCACCCCGTGTTCTCTGCCCCCCCTCCACCTCTCGGTGAGGATTGTTAATGATAGCATTGACCTTTGCTGTTGGGATGTCTGCTTTGTGAGTCTTCTCTGAATCAATCCAAAGGCTTATGCTCGTGCCGCTCTTGCCAGAGCTTCCAACTTCATTTACAGTAATTAGGTGTAAAACTCACAAATGTTCTATTGTTTAGAAAAAAATAAAGGTTAGAATATATAGATGTGCAAATTATACTGCCTTATTTATTCATGTAATCATATTTTTCACTTCGCAATCTGTTTAGCAGGAAATGTTCTCAAAGGTTTGTTATTAAATTATAATAACATCATTATTCGGTGTATCTGCCTGCACATTTACAACCGCACATCCAAAACAGAATGGCAACCAACTGAAAATACTCTCTCTCTCTCTCTCTCTCTCTCTCTCTCTCTTTTTTGTTTTAAATAGGATTGACTTTAGGTGCATTGAGCCACATTTCACATACTCCCAAAGTAAATAATTGATGTTGAAGATCAACCGGTGAACTGGTTGTTATAATCACAGGCATAATAACAGTTAAGTGGATAGAACATTGAAATCATTTTAATATTTATTAAAACGTTGAAAATGCTCGATTTTTTTATTCCTGATTTGCAAATATAATTATGAGTCCTTGGTTTACTAGACTCCACGAATAATCTTTGGAAGACTGAAATAATGAGGGAATTGATTATATGGAAATGTTTTCCAGTGCAGTTGCAAAACGTTTCTATCACACTATTATATAATAATTATATAATAATATTTGAATACAGATGGTGTCATCAGGGGTTGTGTTGGCTCCTTTTGTTGACAATGAGCTCCTCTAATATAAAGTAACCAGACATCTATGTAAACATACAGGCACTTGTGGGTTTTAAAGTTCACAGTCTGCAAGATAACCTTTAAAATCCTGACATATAAACGGATATTGGAATTCTTTCCCAAACTCACTATGTAAAAGACACATTTGTTGATCCATACGGGCACATTTGTTGCAACATATATTGTGTCACAATTGTGATTGATGAATGTATTTCATCATAAGCAGCAGTTTAGTAGGTCTAGTAGTCAAATCTGAGTATTTGGCTCAGTCTCTAAAACTCCGGGTGTCAGGGAGAAAAGCGAACAGAAGGAAACTATGTCAACAATCAGAGTGGCTGTGCATAAGAAAGCGGTGCAAGTTGTAAAAGCAAGACGAAAGTGAAAGCAAATTTGTAGTCCAGCAATGACTTGCAGTTTCACAGCATTTCTGTGGCAAGGACAGAAAAGCTTTTAGATGAATCAGTGATGACTTTGCTTCACATTATTGTAGAACATTTACAGGGGAAAAAACCCCAAAACAAAACACATTATCACAGTGTTCATGCACTACTTTTACAGGCTCTGGGGTTGTTGAAGTTCAGAAACTAAAACTAACATTACACAATTCACTGGATGTAGCCTCAGTGACACTGTTGTCAAAACATAAGTCCGCGTTCAGAGTTCATTATTCTGTGTCGTGATAAACTGGCCGATTCAACAACAGTTAAGCAAACCACTGCAAATGATAAAACCTCTGCATGACATGGGACGGCTGTTGATTCATGACGAGGCAACGCCGGGTTTGAGTCTATTTGAACTCAGGTTCACCTGGCTCTCATCCTCTCATGTTTACTTTGGGAGCTGCAGTGTTAATAACCATTATTCAGTTATTATTGAAGGTACCTTTACGTTTTCCACGATAACCACAGTAGCCTCTGCTGCCCCCCCCCCCCACACACACACACACACACACTGACCTGCACATTCCTACTGCACATATCATGTGTCATTTATACCATAATAATTTATAGCATAATCATGGGTGCAAAAATAAAGGGTATTTCTGACATTTACATGGAAAAAAGAAAATCTACTTTGTGCATTCTGCCCACACTTCTAAATCAATAAATGCTGTAAAAGGGCCAACAAAAACATGAACATGTCCAAAATTATTTATACCCCTTGAAATCAACACAAATTATTTTTCTCCAAGTCAGTTTTACTCATTACTAGATTTTTAAAAAGGTTGATAGATTATCTCTCAAGTAATTAACAGCTCAATCAAATTGTGGTGAAAACTAAATAACTCGGCAAGACTTGACAATTATATGGTCAAGTGCCAGTGACCACAGAGCAGAATCTAACCAAAGAATTTATTAATCCTCTTAAACGTCATCTGTGTTCCATAAAACTGTCCGTTTTAATTTTTTTTTTCACAAAGTATCCTGGAAAAGCAATTGAAAGGACCAGCATGGTAATATACTCATTTTGTAATGGTTTCAACATTATTTTAATGTATAAATAATGGATTAAATTAATGTTTGGCTTGAAAACATTATCAGTCTTATCCAAACATTATCATCTAGTAGTGAGCCAACAGTTGATGAAACCACGGTCCCAGTCTCGTCCTGCTTCTCAGTTTGCAACTCGCTGACTTGGAGTGTGGTGATAAAAGGGATTAGTGGATGGGGCAGATCATCCTCCTTTTAGGAACTTTTTGTCATTTCAAGAGACAACCAACTTCACACACTAATACACAGCTACCCGCTTTTTAGGAAACTAAAGAGGCCGAGAAATATCCAAGGACCTTCATCAAGACCATTGTAGAGAGTCTGATCAATTCTGGTACGGATACCAAAGCTCTCTCTTGTCAAGGGTGATATCTCTGCACGCAGACCAAGTGAGACTCCACTTCTCACACGCCGAGACTCCCCTGGCTTTTGGAAAAGCTCATCTGAACTTGGAGGGTGTTTTGTGTTCTCAGTCCTTTAGTCAGATAGTCAGATACGAACAAAATGAATAAGTTGTTTTGAATTTAACCCAAGAATGAATCCTCACAGACAGTCAGGGCAGTGGGATTTATTATCCCTTGAGGAAGGTTTTTTAGGCAAAGGACAGGAAGCCTTCTTGAAGTATGTGGAAGTTTGAGGTTTCTGGAGGTACTTTTGAGGCAGAGAACTTCAAACAAGATAATGATCTGATATGATCTGATTAATATAAAAAGGTGGTCGGAAATGGTTAAAAACAGAAGTGTCAGGCTTTTTGTTTTTGCTTTTTTTGGTCCATTCAGAATCCCATTACAAACATGCAAAACCAGTTATAAGAGCTGTTTGAATCTTTTAGTCGCAAATAAAAGCTCTTCCGTTCACAAATAAGGAAAGGGTATCACTTTGGACATGGATGTAATAGATACATTTAAACCGTCGTTAAACATGTATGTTGAGGACATGGTTTGGCGTTTTCCTAATTCCATAATAAGTTTCTATACGTATGAAATAAACTGGGGCAGCTTGGTGGTCTAGCGGTTATCACTGTTGTCTCACAGCAAGATTGGTTTGACTGGTTATTCTGAATCGCCCGTAGGTGTGAATGTGAGCGTGCACGGTTGTTTGTGTCTGTATGTGGCCCTGTGATGGACTGGTGACCTGTCCAGGTGGACCCCTGCCTCTCGCCTGTAATGAGTCGGGATAGGCTCCAGCAGACCCCCAAGACCCTGCGAAGGATAAAACAGGTATAGAGGATGGATGGATGGATGGATGGATGGATGGATGGATGGATGGATGGATGGATGGATGGATGGATGGATGGATGGATGGATGGATGGATGGATGGATGGATGGAGGGACGGACAGATGGACGGACGGACGGATGGACGGATGGATTAAATAAATTGTAAATATACTGGTACCTTCCTTTTACCTCAATAACAACATTTTCTCGTCTGATGTCTTTTCACTTCCAGTTTTTTCTTTGTCTGTTTCAGCTTGTCTCTCTTTTCTTTTGGATGCACTGGATGTGCAGTTGGCCAACTAAAGCACAATATTTTAATTTGTGCATCTTGAATAGGGTTATTTCTGCAGAGACGTTAACTAATACTTGAGTTTGTGCATAGTTGGGATTAAAGAGGCACAATGTTAATAGCAAAGTTGTGGGGTGTTAATTATAAAAACAGCAAGTTGGCAGATAAGAGGAAGCGAGGCTGTTTACACAGCAGTGTTTAACTTTAACTTTGCTTTACATTCAGTGGAAGCTGCTGTTGGAGCCACTAATTGTATGTCGGCATAAAAGAGTACGTACTGCAGTGCAGATTAATGGCTGAGTTTAGGCACGTGCCAACGCTCAAAGGTTCAACTCCAGCTGGCTTTGTATGTGAACAAACAACAGCACCATGTAACTGTGGGTTACAAAAAGCCTGGAGAAGCGAAATAAGCCCTTATCGGATATGACATGGGCAAAATGAATAGCTTCATCAATCTTTGAAGGCAACCGTTTTTCAGTCATTCAGGCATCTGCTGCTTTTCCGTGAATGTTTCTCTTGGCTTCACCTTCATCCACACCTGTGAAAGTGATTGAGAGAGCTGCAGCAGGGGGGATATTTGCTGTTTTCCCTTGATTGGATAGCAGTCAAGTGAGCTCCATCACGATGTTGTCTTGCAGCAGTATGTTTTATCGCCATAATAATTTCAATTAATTAAGCATATCAAGCATGCAGTGGTTGTTTTAAATGACTGCGGTGGAGCAGGTGAAAAAAATATTACTATATTTCACCATATTGGCCTCTTATTTGTTAGGATTTCATTCCACTAGAATAGCAGCTTCGTCGTTATTGTCTCCAGAAAAACAACTACTTCACCTGTAGACACTGTTTCTACAGTTCTGCTGGTGAGAAGCCTCATCACACAACCTCACCCCCAGACAGGGGCTCCATGCCTCCCCTGCACCCCCCAGCTGCACTCGGCCCAAACATGAACGTCAACAAGACGGGTTGGGACAGCCACCTTCCGTTAAGGACAAATGTCATCCAAACTGCTGCGTGATTGTGTGAGTCAGAATCGGTTTGTTGATATCCTGGCTGTCGTTAACAGACGTCAGACATCCGATCAGCAGTGAAAGCAACTTTTTATGCATTATTTTATCATTTAAGGTGTTGTTAATGAACGTCTAAACTGTGATAATCAATAAAACTGATGATTTCAGAGGAAATCACCCAGTTTATCGATCGAAGAATCAGACCAAGAAAACAGGAAAGTAAGTAATTGAACTTTTATCCATATTGAATATGGATTATAAAAAGATTGCAGCGTGAAGCGCAGACGTGGACTCGTCAGTCTTTCAGCACCACACTGACCCATCAGTCGAGGAAATCATCCTGCTCCAGCTGTGCTGCAGTCTGGACTGGTCATCAAAATGTCTCAAATGGAAATACAGTCGCTGCATTTTTCCGAGCCCTTTGGGATGGTGGCGTGGGAGTCGGGTACTTCCAAGGACCCATTACAAATATGAAATATGAAAAGTGACTTCACACCCACAAAATGCTTTAAAGCATAAACTAACTGCACATGGATGTCCAGTTATTACGATGAGGTTGCAGCACCAGTTCTCCCCTGAAATGGTCTAAATTTGTCGTATTTTTGTTGACGCCGCGTTGAGAAGGTCAGCAGCCCCTGGGCTGCAGCTGCGAGAGGCGATGGATGTATTGGCTTTGTGTCTCTCTCACTTCAGTTTGTTGTGAGGGCTAAATGTCACTGCTTCATCTGGGCTGATGCTGGTGCCCTTCTGCCTCCCGGTGAGGCTGGAGACATTTTGAGACCCTGACTCACAAGAATAAACACCAGTATCGTTTATTACTGGGAACAGTTGGGGATGATGGACCTTGTTCAAGGTTTAAGCCCTTAATTGGCCCGGTGTGGAAGGAGACAAGACAAAAGTCAGATGAATACTTTTAATTCTGGCTGTCTGCAGTCAGCTCCCCCGCTGAGATAAGGGTGGCTTTCTGCCATCTCTGAGCTCTCCAGCTTCCGTTAAGTTCATTTTGAATGTCACACCTTTATACAGCACTTCCTAGACTACAGAGTTTTTACCTGCCAGAGCCTTTTCTCCTTTGTGCACACACTTACACACAAATAAATGCAACGTGGGCTTCGGCGTCGAGCCCATGAACATTTAATCTCTACCTCGTGAGCACACAGAAACCAATGACGTTTGCTGGCTTAAAACAGCCTGTCAAGTCAGGTTCACAGTTAGTGAGTCTTAAACGTGGCGCGGGAGTCGCTTGAGTCAAAGGCGTGTTTTACAGCCGTTTAAATGCAAAGAAATGTCGGACTGATCAGTACTCAGATATGTTTGTTGCTTGAAACAACAAATACGAATGTGGACCAGTGTCCTGCATGTTATGGCTGTTTCCTTGCTCCAGAACTCCTGATTCTGACGCACTGATCACTTCATCAGTTTCTCATCAGCCTCTTAATGAGCCATTCATCTGAGCCGGATGTTTTGGAGAATGAAAACATTTGAAACGTGCACGGAAGTGGCACACGAGGACCAGGATTTCGAATCACTGTACAAAAAGAAAAATAACTAGGCGACAGAAGCTGATTATTTTTTTTAATGTATGATCACATTCTTTACACGATTTGCAACAAATCCAGCTGTTTCATGGCCCAGGAAGTTTCCTTTTCTCTTTTGATTTTCCTGACATTTCTGACATGCCTGCAGCACGAACTCACACAGGAGCAAATCATACACAGTTTAGTTCTTTCATCCTCGATTTATACTCTGCTTCACTCTTTGGCATCACACACACATTGCAGCTCTTTATGTTCACAACGGAGCGCATTTTTGATGTGAGACACTCTGTGTCACAGCTTTCTGTCTCCAGTCCTCCGATGCTCCATTAATCCAACAACAATCGATCATTGCTGTGAATATTGTTGCCTATTTAAGGACCTTCTTGGGAGGGACAAAAATCCTGCCGGCTCACTTGTTGCGTTTCTTAAAAATGTTTTCTCTGGAGTGGGATGATGCCCACTTAAGTCTTTTTTTTTTTGTTCGTGCGTCCTGTCGCTCTCTGTGTACAATAGCCAGGAGCAGTTGCAGGTAAAATCTGCTTTTTTCTTCACTGAGTTGTGTTTTTATTACTACGGCAGGGCAGTATTCTGATCTGATATTACAACTACCAGCTTAAAGAACTCAGTTTGATCAGTTTTAATCCGGATAAATAGGCAACCCAGCATCAAGTTTGTTAAAAGTGTTGGAGTAAAAGAGAGAAAATTCAATCTTAAGTGCTCTTGTGAAAACAAAAGCTGACACAGCCAGACGCAGAGAAGCCACTAATTCACTGATCAATTATCACGTGAAGTGAAATAGTGAGAGGAACCTGTTTGTTTTACACTTAACCAAGCAGGCCGCATAATAAACCCCTAAACACGCACATACACGGGCCAAACAAAGGCTAGACAACACACCATCTGTCTACCTTATTTATCTGCTGTTCTGTCTCAAACTGCAGAACCCAGACCAACAAAAGCACTGATCATCTACCTTCACCGTGCATCTGTTTTTGTCTCTTAAGCCGTCTCCTCCTCTGATAAGGCTTTTTTTTCTGTCCTGACTGTTATTCTGCATCAGCAGGGACAAACTGTGGTAACTGTCTTCCACTTGTTTGAGTGTTCGTGTTAAAACACCAGCAGCAGGTATGAACCAGCTGCAGCTCAACAGCTGCAGATTTGGAGACACAACCCTTAAATTTAAGTCTGCAACACTAACACACACACAAACACACACACACACGTCCTCCAGATCACCACACATGCAGTAAAAGTGTAGAAGATCTGCAGATCTGTGTGTGTGTGTGTGTGTGGTTGTTGTTCCTCACCTTGTCCCAGTGTGTGTGACTCCCCCTCCTCCACTCCACTTGTCTCTGCTGCGCTGTCCTTCATGTAAATCCAACTCCTTCATAGCAACACTCCACATCTCATTCCTCTGTGTGTGCTCGTGTATAAATGTGTATGTGCAGGTGTACCGGAGGCAGGCTTCAACCAGACTGGCAGCACTGGAGGAGGCGCTGGAGGGGAGGGAAGCTTCTTACCAGAGGGAGATCCTTCACCTGCAGAGGCTGCTAAGAGAAAGACAGGAGGCTGAAGAAAAACTGCTGCAGTCCAAACGGTAGGAGGGGTGCGAGGAGAAGAGAGAGGAGAGGGAGGGAGGAGGAGGAGGAGGCAGGCAGAAAAAAGGAGGAGGATAGGTAGATAATGCATGAATGAGAGGAGGAGGAGAGAGGGGAGATGGTTTGTATTGTTAAGTAGGAGGGAGGTCAAGTAGACTGAGAGGCAGCAGTGTGCAGGTTTTCATCAACAAAACATTAACCGATAAATCCTCCAGTCGTGTTACGCTCTCATTTAAATTCTCATCTGACCTCATCTGTGATTTATGTTCACATGTTCTGGCTTATTAACAGCACAGAATTGTAGTATAAGATAAAGAAGCTTGAACATCTGTGTTACAGTTTAAAAGACAGATTTTATTCTAATTTGATAAACATCCTTTACGTGTTGCATTTAAATTGGTACTTTATGACTAAACATGCTAAACTGAATAAAATTAGATACTGTAATTACTGACTTTAGACCTACGATACAAAGATGTCAGATAGTTTTTGAACCCTTAAAAATGTTGTTGTAACTATGAAAAACATCAAAGCATTGTAAGAAAAAGGCGGAGCCGGTTAAGGAAATGCAAACGTTTGACGACTGCTTACTGCAGAAATTATCCAGAATGAGACATCGTCACGGTTTCCCATGTGCACGTGTGTTTGTGTGTAAGTTTAGAAGCGCGTTTCTCCTCCACGCTGGGCTGCACATTATGTTTCTATTGGATTTCCATTTTCAGAACGCTTACAGTAATTTGATTTCCGTACACGCTGGCCAACACTAACCGCCTTCCAGTATTTTCTGCTTCCCTCCGTTTGGTTCCCTTTCACTGCCGTCTTTACCATACATTTATAGATCTCAGCGGGGAGCCGTTCTGAGTTTTAAGACAGGCATTTATATTTAGAAAAAAACAAGACCACAAGCAGGAGCTGGAGCAGAAGAGGAGCAATTAGATTTTGGTCAGGGTGACACTGACATGTTTGGAGTTTCTGCCGTTATCTCCACGGCCTGTCTGGACATCAGACTGTGCTGCGGGAAGCTGTGCACGCGAGCGTCTCAAAGGGACTACAAAAGCACGATGATATTTATGTCTCTCATGTAGTAAACTGAAGTTTTCTTGCATGAATACATATATTCCATTGATCTTTCTTTTCTTATATTGTTGCTGAAACCAGAGTTGCCAACATGCCGAGGTTGAAGCTCCATAAAACAATGCAACTCCCCCCTTTATTCCAGCGTCAGGCTGTTTTTAGCTCCGTCTCTGGGCTTGCCGCCTGCTTGCTGCCTGCTGCTATCAAATGAAAGCAAGCTAATCAAATTGTTGGGAGATCCTGT
This sequence comes from Xenentodon cancila, assembly GCA_014839995.1. Taxonomy (NCBI): domain Eukaryota; kingdom Metazoa; phylum Chordata; class Actinopteri; order Beloniformes; family Belonidae; genus Xenentodon; species Xenentodon cancila. The sequence continues at coordinate 32,140,143 of CM026197.1, forward strand.
CCCGTTCTGCCCGGAGGGCATCTTAATGACCGATCACAAACATCGCCGCTCACCCTGCTGGCTTTACCTGAGCTCGGAAAGGTCGCCCGTGCTTTTAACTCATCTTGGCACCAATATTGTAATTAATTGTACTGAATAATGCGTTAAATTTAACCTCTGCGCTGCAGGTATCATGTAAGTCGACACAGGTGGCTGACGTGTTAGTGGAATGACTGGTCTAAACATGACAGAGATGCAGTGCGGAGCTGATTTTGGGACAGTCAGCCTCCCCACTCCTGTCTGACACTTCCCTCTTTACAAGTAAAACACTGCATGCTTTGAAAGTGGATGCAGATGAAGATGAGGAAAATAAACAACTTTTCTGTTACACCTGTAAATCTGAACCTTTGCTGGGATGGTCCAAGTGTTTTGAGTACAAACGGGTTGACCCTGCTGTCAGCCAGGGCATTGGAGCAGCTGACTCAGCAGGAGACACCTTCAAACTGAAGAAAAGTCTACCTCTGAGTCATTCTGCTTCCCTCTGATCCACTGCTTTGTATTCCTCCCCGTTGCTACGACAGCAAAGATGCTGATGGGTTGTGATTGCAGCTGCCAGCTGAGTTCTGCGCAGCCTTCAGGGAAGTATCGCTGCCGGAGACTCGCTGGAGCTCCGGAGGAAGACTCGGGCCTCGCATGTCCCGTCTTCCCTTTACCTAGTCATAACATTTCAGAAAGATTTGCTCTATATAAAGAAATACCCTTTACGTTTTAAAACAAGTGGTTTAATTATTATTATTGATTTATTTATTTGCCCTATTTTCTAACAGCCTTCCTCCTGAAGATCAGGTTTACCCGGACATGTCGGGGTCAGGTATCTGCTGGATCCTGTAGTTCCTGACCAGCCTCTTTGACCACATCCCGGGGGAGGACTGGCACTCACGTACGACCGCGGCACTTGGCTCAGATAGATAATCTATAATCAATTGGTAGACCTGAACTAAAAACTAAGGTGTTGCATCTTCAGCCAACTGGAATTCCCATGTTTTGTTTCTTGTTTCGTCTTAGATTTACGCAGTTAGTTGAAACGACGGGTTCTGTTGAAAATCATACCTTTGATGCTTTTGTACATTTTGTTTTTGTTGCTCATACTAGAAACATTTCTTATACAAAAAAAACAACTATAAACCAAGTTTATTATTTTTAAAGGAACATCACATTAAGATTGAAAATACTTTTTTTTTTTGTTAGAAGACGGCAGCAGTAAACTACAGCCTTACAGAAATGTAACACACCAAAATGTGGATCTCATCTGTAAGAGATGCGTCCGCTCATCATCATCATCATCATCATCATCATCATTACAGAGGACTTTTGTATTTTGAGACGTTGCAGCTGCTTTGATCAGATCTGAATATAAAAACTAGTTATTATTAAAGGTTTTTCTGGTAGAGTGCACAATAAAAGTTTGTTTTAGGAGTTTATTTGATCCTACGAGCTCTGTACCAATAATAATAATAATAATAATAATAATAATAATAATAACAATAGACGCTGCATCCAATCCAGGATCGACTACATGTCATGTCGCAGCACCCTGGTTAAACCAAAGAGACAACAAGAACCTTCACTTTGGTCAGAAACCCTCTGTGCCACGTTGTATCGGTGACTTCATTTGGGGGACTGCTCCTTTTCCTCATCGTTGGTGATTCGCTGGGAGACGGACCGCGGCGTTGGGGTCCACGGGACCGGCAGCCAGGCTCGGGTTTATGTTTCCCTACAATAACGGGAGGGAGGCAGCGTGCGTGCCACCGGTGAATCAGCACGTGAGATCGATGCAGCTCAGTCCAATCAAGTGTTTAACCGGGTTTTAGCGCTGCCAGTCGACGTGCCGCCGCGTGTCATCAAAAGCAGAAGCAGAGGATGTTCCGGAGGGCGAATGTGAACGCAATCAACGTGCACAATCTCATTAGGTTCTCCTATCGTGACGACGTGACTGATCAACGAACTTCATCCCTGTAGGGACGTGGAGGAGGAGTTGGAGACGGTGTGGCAGGCAGCAACGCGGGAGAACCAACAGATGAGGGGCGCTCTGCTGGACTCGAAGCTGCCCGGGGACCCGCACGGCTGGACGCTGGACGGCAGCGCCGCTCCTGGCTTCCCCCCTCCTGCTCCACACGAGGCTGCGACGACCTCCCAGCATCAACAGAAACATGGCCTGGACTTCTATTGCTGAGAGATCAGGAGACACAACTTGCAGATGGCATAGGTTATGTCTTTTCTGTCCTATATGGAGAACTTGAAAAGAAAATGTTATTATAATGACCATTTAAAATACTTTATGATCCAGTTTAATTTCACTGTGTCCAAAGACCTCAGGGTTTGTTTTTTTAATTCCATATTTGTCTTTTTAAAATAGTCTCAGGTTTGAATAAATCTGCCAAGTGCAAGAGCTTCAAAATGATATGCTATAGTGGGGAAAGTTGCAATATTTAATTTGAAAAACTGTGTAGTGGTGAGCAGAGCCCTCTAGTGGACACACATGTTAACGCATCACCGTTGCTGTAGTTACCGGTGGAGCAGACAGGAGGGCTGGATGTGCTTAGAGCAGCGATTCATTCAGAGGACGTTGTAACAAAGGCTTTTCTGTTTTTGTAATACTTAAAATTAAATAAGTATTTCAGACACACAGAAATAAATCCATATATGTCAGCATTTTTTGCCCTATTTTTGTAATGTATTTGTGACGTATCAGAGTATTTTTGCATATATGTGATTTATTGATTCATCTTTTTCTTTGTAATTTTACTCACAGAAGTGTAGGGACTTCTGCATAAATAATAAAGCAGACTTTTTATTGGTTATAACAAGCCTCATTTCTTTACTTAGCCTTTCGGATATATAGCAAATACATTTGTATTTGCACACAAAACACAAAGGCTTAAATTAAAACATGCATAAACAGTATTAAAGACTTTGCCTTCCATTAATATAAACATTTTTTGTGAGCTTATTCAACAAGACTGGATTCAGTTTGAAGAGGGCGAGCGAGCTGTCCCACGCTGAGAGAACAGCATTTTTGCAGGATTTGAGCTGAGATGCACTAACCATCAACCACAGATGACTCAAGCCGTGCTTGAACCCCCTGACAGAGCTCTCAGTCCTGCTGGATTAGACTTGGACCACGAAGCAGACTAACAGAGCGAGGCGACAGCGGCGTCCTGACTCACCAGGGTGAACACCAACTCCTTGTGTGACATGACATGCAGGTCGCAACCGTACGCAAACTAACGAGGAATATAGCGGGAAACCAGTAACGGATATTACTGGACCCAGCTGAGATTTGTCATTAGCAGGAGGGAAGGAGCAGCTTTTAGAATTAACTTGCCTCCCTTTAAAAAGCCTCTAGTAGTCAGGTTTCCATTATTACTCCTGGGATACCCGAAGAGCTCCTACTTTGGTGCTGCACTAGTAAGTTCAGGTCATTTCACGATGATCAAAGCAAGTTCAGAGCTGATTCGGGTCCAAACGGTGAATTTCACATTTAGTTTTTATCCTGGAAAATACTTTTTGTTCACCTCATATATATTTAGCTGTTGGTCGGCAACTAATTCACTAAGGAAGACCCAGAATTAGGAGCAAAAACAAGGAAATAAAGATTCTATCAGCAGCTTTCAAGAGAATCCAGAAGAGTTGGACTGGAGGTCAGAGGAGGTGTTTGAGGGGAGACCTGTCTGCAGCCTCCTTCACCGCTGGTTGGAGTCGAACCGGAGGATGAGGAAGAGACAAGCAGTTGATTAGTGAAGGACAACGTTCTGACACGCTTCATCATCCGTGCAAAGACAAGAACGCAGACCAACTTAAAAAAAAAAAAAAGTTTTTGATTTGTTATTTTTCAGTCATGACACGGCTGAGCCTCATCACCTGCTCTGTCAGCATCCACATCAGCACCGCGCCTCAGAACGATTACAGACTGTTTAAAAACGCCCCTGAGATACTTTACAGTGGGGCAAAAAAGTTTTATCAGACACCGATTGTGCAAGTTATCCTACTTAGAAAGATCAGGTCTGTAATTGTCATCATAGTTACAAAAAAACAAAACAAAAAAAAAATATTGTTGGAAATAATAATATTTGGTTATTAAAAGTTAAACTCAATACTTCGTTGGCAGTGACAGAAGTCCAACGTTTCCTGTGAGTCTTCACCAGGTCTGCAGACTGGCTGGGCCACTCCAGGACCTTAAAATGCTTTTTACGGAGCCACTCCTTCGTTCCCCGAGCGGTGAGTTTGGGATCATCAAGATGCTGGAAGACCCATCCACGGTCCATCTTCAATGTTCTCCCTGATGGAAGGAGGTTTTGGTTTAAAATCTCACGATACGTGGCCCCATTTATTCTTCTCTTAACGCAGATCAGTCGTCCTGTCCCCTTTGCAGAAAAACAGCCTCAAAGCATGATGTTTCCTCCCCCGTGCTTTACAGTAGGTTTGGTGTTCTTGGGATGCAACTCAGCATTCTTCTTCCTCCAATCACGGCGAGTTGAGTTTTTCCCAAAACGTTTTATTTTGGTTTCATCTGACAACATGATATCCCCCAGTCCTCTTCTGGACCATCCATACGCTCTCTGACAACCTTCAGACGGGCCTGGACCTGTACTGGCTTCATCTGGTCCCTCCATGTAGTTGTGGGATGTTTCCTCACCGTTCTCATGATCATTTTGACCCCACGAGATGAGATCTTGCGTGGGGCCCCAAATGGAGGAAGGTCATCAACGTCTTCCACGTTCTTACGGTTGCGCCAACAGTTGATTTATTCACACCAACCTGCTCGCCTGTTGTAGGTTCACAACTGTCTACAACTGTCTTCCTGGTGTCCTTCGACAGCTCTTTGGTCTTGGCCGTGGCTGAGTTTGGAGTCTGGCCGTTAGCGGCTGTGGACAGGTGTCTTTTATACAGATAACCAGTTCAAACAGGTGCCATTAACACAGGTAACGAGTGGAGGACAGAAGAGCTTCTTCAAGAAGACGTTACAGGTCTGTGACAGCCAGAAAACATACTTTTTTGTTATTGACCAAATACTTATTTTCCACCATAATTTACAAATAAATTCTTTAAAATTTTCTTTCTCATTTTGGTCTCATGGTTGAAGTGTATTTATGATGAAAATGATAAACCTCTGTCATCTGACTAAGTAGGAGAACTTGCACAATCAGTGGCTGACTAAATACTTTGTACAAAACGTCAGACATCACAGCCTTTACTGTTCAGTGCCATCTACTGTAGCTGATTTTAATCGGCATGTCATTGTGACTAAGAGGAAGGAACCAGGGCCGTTTACCTCTGAACCGGCCAACCTTTGATCTCCATAAAAGCGGGACGGAGTGAAACGCTCCCATCTCCGGAGCCGGCTTCAGATTCAGCGTTGACAAGCCGCCGTGTGTCTTCCCAGTCCTCGACACAGAGGTAATGTCCTGTTTCACACTGATGTATAGACAAATGTCCTTCTTTTCAATTTAAATTAGTTTGGGTCTAATAGTCTGTCTGTTTGGCTTTTGACTTACTTAGAAAGCAAGTAGTTCAGTGTAATTAATTTATGTTGTGATGTTCCTTTAAGTTTTATAAGCTGTCATTTAATTTATGCATGCAAAATATGTATTTTTAATGCTATGTATTTTATATTTAGAATCTCAAGTTACAAGTTTTTAAAGTCCAGATTATTTTAGGGCTGAAAGATAAATAGATTTGTAGTCGAAATCACGATTTGAACAGATGCAGAGTGATCATTTTGCTTTCCGACGTAAGCGGGAACAGGACGATGCAGATGCACACAGAAGTGCTGGTTTTAAGTAAGACATAAGATTTTAGAGCCATTTAGAGCCAACATTTCATATATGGACTAATGACCTGGAGCTTGAATTTTAAACATATTACAAACAAATTACAATTGCAATAACATGTGCAATTATGTTTTGTTTTTTGCTTGTTTTTAGTTTCAGCACATCCATGTCTAAACTATGTATGTTGTTTTTCTTTTTCCAACCAAGAGCTCAATCCCTCTAATGTTGTTTACATGACCTTGTGAGTTTCCAGGGATCAATATCACAACCGGGATGCGTTCCCGAACTCGGGTCTTGCTCCAGACTTGCTGTGTCAGTGTCACTCGGCAGCGAGTGTTGATCAGGCGTTTCTGTTGTTCAGCGATTCGTGCCGTTGATAAGAACATACCTGACTTTTCAGATTTACGTCTTCTCGTGACATGAATTCAGACAGTAATGTTTTTTATAGGTACGGTTAAGTTTATCAGCTCCGTGTAAATTTACCAGGCAGTAACAAGGGTCACAGAGCCTCATCTTTGTGAATGTGCATCTCATTTTGGCTGCAGGAACTTTGCCACAGTGTGAATGAAGATGGGAGGTATGAGGACTCCTGTGATTCACTGACTGACTGCATTTTCACGTTTGTAACAAACAGGAGGAAATGCACGCTGCCTGGTCGAAAAATAGTCACAGACTCTGGTATTTTGTTGAACCACCTTCAGCTTTGGCGGCATTTTTTAAATAACCATTCATAACATTTATATCTGACCAGAGCTCATTTTTCACCAAGATCTTAAGTTGGTGATAGGAGCGTCTTCTCCAGTACATCCTAAAGTTTCCAAGTGGCATGCAGGTCTAGACTCTACGGTTTCCAGTACATGTGTGATAACGATGTCTCATGCTCCCTGAATCACAGGTTCATGATTTGAGCCCGATGGATCAGTTCATGGGGAAATATGGTCAATCATTATATTCAGCTGTTCAGATGACTTTATTTAAGTTGGCACAAAACATTCCTGAAGCATCTCCAGACCATAATACTTGCCCTGCATGCTTGTGGTGTAGACACTTGAGTATGAGGAGTGTCGCTGCATCCTCCGCTCTACATCCCATCACTCATCACTGATCTCTTAAAAAAGTGAATATTTTAGTGATCTCCAGTCACAGTCGCTCCAGAGTTACTTTTTCTGCCACATTTCTTTATAGAGACTAAAGGTTCAACTCCGTTCATGAACATGATGGTGAGCTTTTATAGTTTCAGCAAACTCATCTGGCGTGGTTGATTAAAGAATAAGAAGCTCCTCTCTGCTGCACAAAAGGTTAAATGAGTTGTTTGAGTTTGATGAACACAAGACGCTGAAGTTTTAAAACGATCCTTTTCTTTCACGGTCCATGATTTAACGTCTTCGTCATCACTCATCATACAGTCTGACCCTGTTTGCAGAGTGTTTCTGATAAACCTGGCTCATAAATGAGGTTTCTCTGGGATAACATGGCTCTTCCGTACGTTTGGGTGCAGGGCAAAATGAAGACGGAATATTCTCTGGAGAAGCATGGCACTCAACAAGACTCCTTTGTAAGTCCACAAAGCAAACAGCCGTCACGACCAGCGCGTTCCAGACCTCCTCACATGTCTTTTCCTCTCCCATTGTGTTGCCGGCGTCCGGTGTTTTGCTTACAGATGTGTTTGATCTTCTCTTCTTGCCTCGTTTGTTGGAATGAAATGTTCACTGCTTCTTACTCTCTCTGCGTCTGTCATCTTGCCGCCCTGCGTTTCGGATTCTTCAGGCGGACAGCGTCGTGCGGTGGAGAACCGGATCTGAGGTGTCCAGTCCTGAACACACCGACCCGAGAGGCAGCAACACGTCTCGCCCCTCCTCTTATAGAAAATACCACCACAGCCTACAGACCCTGAAGCCCCTCCGCTTGTCTTCGCCACAGTCGGTTTCATACATCCTTTATCTCAGTCTTCTACTTACACACAAAACTCCATGTAATTGGGAAATTTAACGACTTTCCCCCACGACTCGTTCAGATCCCACCCTGTGGACAATGCAGGCTTCCTGTCCTTTACAACCTTTGCCTGGATGACCCCCATGATGTGGTCTATGTTCAGGAACAGGCTGGACATGTCCTCTCTTGGTCTGTCTGCGTTCGACATAGCTGACACCAGTGGAGAAAGGTCAGAGGGTTTAAGATTTGCTCTTTCACTACTCAAAACACGGGGAAATAAAAGCATGTGTTGATGAGCCCGGCTGTCTGACAGGCTGCAGAGACTCTGGGAGGAGGAGGTGGCAAACAAAGGCCTGGAGAACGCCTCGCTGCTCACTGCGGTCCTCCGCTTTCAGAGAACCAGGCTGATCTTGTCAGTCATCATCGGTATCCTCGCCATGGTGGCGGCATTTTTCGGCCCGGTGAGTCGTCATCGTTCATCCTGGTCTGTCCTCCTACTTCCACATTTGGCTCCAGCAGGTCTCCGAGACTCTGAATAAGAATAAGAGGGTATAAAAAGATGGATAGATGGCATGATAGGTATCTGCCATGTTTGAGTCCAATATATTATCAGTAAAGTGTCCTTGAGGAAGAGCTCCTGCATAAACGAGTGGTCTTGAAGCTCCACATCAAATGTTGTGTGATTGTGAAGTACTGGGTAACGTTACATCAGAGGGACTCAACAGTCATCACAAAACTCAGAAAACAGGAGAACAGTTAGGTTACAAACCTAAAACTGGAGGGTAACTGTTAACCACTGAGCTGAGACGCCGGTCTTACAGGTGATGGTAATCAAAAGCGGCTGGACCCCTGTTTGTTGGTTCTTGAAGATGTTTCACCTTCCACCCAGAAGGGTTTGTCAGTTCAAACTGACTGGTGGGAAGTTCGAGCTTACAAGGTGTGTATTCATATAACTACATGGGTTCAACAGGTGAAACATCTTCAAGAACCGAGAGGAAGAAATCTGGCTGAAGAACTGATCCAGTGATGGTGGCATCTGCTGGCTGTCTCAGTGTGACCGCGAGTCTGACATTTAGGTGTAGAATATATTAAATAATATATGAAAAAATAAGTGAACATATGATAGCTGATATGTAATCTCCATTTCATCAACAATGTTTCTGATCTGGAACAGGTTAAGTAACTCAACAGTCTTTGTTTGTTCTGGGGCCACCAGTGGCATCCTGACACTGTGAACTGTTTCACTGTAAACTGTTTTACTGTAAACTGTTTACACTGTAAACTGTTTCACTGTAAACTGTTTACACTGTAAACTGTTTACACTGTAAACTGTTTCACTGTCAACTGTTTCACTGTCAACTGTTTCACTGTAAACTGTTTTACTGTAAACTGTTTACACTGTAAGCTGTTTTATTGTAAACTGTTTACACTGTAAACTGTTTACACTGTAAACTGTTTCACTGTCAACTGTTTCACTGTAAACTGTTTTACTGTAAACTGTTTACACTGTAAGCTGTTTTATTGTAAACTGTTTTCACTGTAAAAGGTTTCACTGTAAACTGTTTACATTGTAAACTGTTTTATTGTAAACTGTTTTATTGTAAACTGTTTCACTCTAAACGGTTTCACTGTAAATGGTTTCACTGTAAACTGTTTTATTGTAAACTGTTTTATTGTAAACTGTTTACACTGTAAACTGTTTCACTGTAAACTGTTTTATTTTAAGCCGTTTACACTGTAAACTGTTTCACTATAAACCGTTTCACTGTAAACCATTTTCACTGTAAACTGTTTCACTGTAAATTGTTTTATTGTAAACTATTTACACTGTGTAACTGCTTTTCAGTTGATATTTCATCTTCATTATTAGGAACCGCTCTTTCTCACTCTTTCTCTCTCTTTCTGTCTCTTTCTGTCTCTTTCTCACTCTTTCTCTCTCTTTCTCTCGATCCTGCCAGGCTGTTATTGTGTACGAGATCCTAAACTACATAGAAAATCCAGGGAGTTCATCGGTGATCCACGGTATTGGCTTGGCTTTTGCTCTGTTCTCCTCAGAGTTCTTCAAAGCCTTCTTCATATCCCTTCTGTGGGCGATCAACCTGCGCACAGCAGTCAGGCTGAAGGGGGCCTTCTCCGCAGTGGCCTTTCAGAAAGTCATCTCTCTGCGGGTGCAAAGCGGCATTTCGATGGGAGAGGTATGACTGCCTCACACACTCACAGTCAAATCCGCCCGCATTTGTCCTGGAAAGTCTGAAGTTTGCAAATCAGAAACATTTCATCCTGTCAGTTTTCTTGTTTTGATGAATATTTTTCTAGTTTTTGTTTGTGGAAGAAAAGCACATTTTCGTCTATAAGCACAGAGTTTCTCCCTCGCATTCAGATGATCAATGTCCTGACCAACGACGGCCACAAGTTATTTGAAGCGGTGTTGTTCGGGAGCTTTACGCTTTCCACCCCGGTGCTCTTCGTCGTGTGTATCGTCTACGCCTGCTACATCCTCGGCTACACGGCGCTGACCGGAGTCTGCACCTACATCATCTTCATTCCCGTGCAGGTCGGAGTGCCTCACACGCAGACAGACACGTGTCATGATTGCAGACATCCTCATCTAATATGTTGTCAAGCACAGAAAAGCATCTTTTTTTTTTTTCATAAAATATTACTCTTTGTTTCAGTACAATATTTCACGTTTGTCTCACTTTAAGACACTCTGTTGGCCATATTTTACAATTATGGTCCCAAGTATTCCCAAACTCATCTGAGTTCAGCACCGTTGTGTTTAATGATAAAATTACATGCTTTTAAAGTACAGTGGGAAACAATTTCACAAAAACATCAACCGTCATTTTCATACCTAGATGAAACGGTAAGCTTTTACTCAGTTCAGTCAGGAACTAATACGGAAATATTTTTCTGTTTTTCCCTACTACACGGACCATCTAACATTACATATATTTACATTTTTTTATCCTCTTTGCAGCTCTTCTTGGCCAGACTGATCAACAAATTCAGATGGAAAACCATTCTCATAACAGACAGCCGCGTTCGCACGATGAACGAGATTCTCAACAGCATCAAGCTCATCAAGATGTACGCCTGGGAGGAGTCCTTTGAGCAGACGATTGCAGGTGAGGCAGATGGCTGAGTCTTAAAAAGAAGTTTTACTCCATATCAAACATCCAGGAACCAAATTTTAAATATGAGTCCAGTCCAAGAGCAAACAACTCATAAAAACACTAAGACTGAGAAGTGACGCCACTACTCCAGAAGGATTTGGTGAAGAGTGCTGAATAAACCAGCACTGAAAACGAGAATAACATGAGACAAACAAAAAAAACAAGACATTTGAAAGTTTTTGAAAGTTAACTTTGTCTGCAGATGGATTTATTGGAGCTACAAAAACAGTACAAAGTTTGAGGGCCATCTATCTATCTATCTATCTATCTATCTATCTATCTATCTATCTATCTATCTATCTATCTATCTATCTATCTATCTATCTATCTATCTATCTATCTATCTATCTATCTATCTATCTATCTATCTATCTATCTATCTATCTATCTATCTATCTATCTATCTATCTATCTATCTATCTATCTATCTATCTATCTATCTATCTATCTATCTATCTATCTATCTATCTATCTATCTATCTATCTATCTATCTATCTATCTATCTATCTATCTATCTATCTATCTATCTGACCAGCTATAGAAGCACTAAAGTGATATTGTACTTGGTAGAAGCTTTCAGCTGAGTTTCTCCCCTCATTTTGGTATGTCACATGTTAGTAGTGGTGCTTCCGAGGGTAAACATGGTTTGTCTGTACCCAACAGTAACTCGCTCAGCCCCCCTGCCGAGGGAATCAAATGTGCGTTGAAAGCAGGACAGCTTCTAGTTGGACAACTCCTAGCATGGTGATATCGTGGTGATATCGTGGTGATATCGTGGTGATGTCGTGGTGATGTCGTGGTGATGTCGTGGTGATGTTGTGTTGATATCGTGGTGATGTCGTGGTGATGTCGTGGTGATGTCGTGTTGATATCGTGGTGATATCGTGGTGATGTCATGGTGATGTCGTGGTGATGTCGTGGTGATGTCGTGGTGATGTCGTGGTGATATCGTGGTGATGTCGTGGTGATGTCGTGGTGATGTCGTGGTGATATCGTGGTGATGTCGTGGTGATATCGTGGTGATGTCGTGATGATATCGTGGTGATGTCGTGGTGATGTCGTGTTGATATCGTGGTGATATCGTGGTGATGTCATGGTGATGTCGTGGTGGTATCGTGGTGATGTTGTGGTGATGTCGTGGTGATGTCGTGGTGATATCGTGGTGATATCGTGGTGATATCATGGTGATGTCATGGTGATGTCGTGGTGATATCGTGGTGATGTTGTGGTGATGTCGTGGTGGTATCGTGGTGATGTCGCGGTGATATCGCGGTCATGTCGCGGTCATGTCGTGGTGATATCATATACTTGTTTTTTTGTAAAATGAAACCATCACTTTACCACTGAACAGAAACACAACATTACCTGCATTATTCACCACATTCCAGACTCATTTGATGTAGAAATCTTCAATGGACTTTCCTCGGCTCCAGACTTTATGAGGCCCAAGCTTTTCAGTTGTCTATGCTCTTATTTTTAAGAAAACGCATTAGAAAATTTGAAATGTCCCCGAAGTGGAAGTGCATCCGTCTGGTTATGGCGTTCACCAAGAACTGAAGTGTGTGTGCACAAGTGAGTCTGCGCATTTACAGTAGTTTCCAGACAGAAACTCCTTTACTTTCTAACAGGTTTAAGGAAAAAAGAGAAGAAGCATCTACAGCAGGTCAGTTACGTCCAGAACATAAACATCAGCATCACCAGCATCGTCCCCACCATCGCCACGGTCCTCACCTTCCTGGTGCACACTCTGCTGGGCTTGCCGCTCAACACGTCTGATGTGAGTGCAGCAGACCTGTAGTCTGTACTGAAGTGTGTGGTGCTCATTTAAACTCAACGTTTCACCCATCGATGTTGTAAAATATGACCGTCTGTCTTGTTTGAAGTGTTTGAGCATCTCACTGTTTTTGCCAGGCCTTTACCACCATTGCCATCTTCAACGCCATGCGGTTCTGCCTCGCTTTGCTGCCCTTGTCTATGAAGGCCCTGGCCGACGCCGCTGTGTCCATAAAACGATTAAGGGTGAGCTCTTTGTTCTTTTTAATGTCCTCACAGCTAGTGGTTTTCATCAAAACCAGATCTTCTAAACAGTAGAGGAATGGTTGATTTTTGACAGGGGAGATTACCCGTAGAAGAAACTGTGCTGCCAAACCTCCAACCAGCAAACACGCAACCATAATCATGGCAGATTACATACAATACATGCACCCCTCCTCACCAGTCACCCCCTGCTTTTAACTTACATAAGAGGTTAAACTGCACTGAATCATCCATCTATGAAAGCGATGATATCTTCCAGTGACAGACAGAAACATCTTCTCACTTACGATCCAGATTCTCAATTTGACCCCAACTTGTGCCGGTTTCAGAAAGTACTGCTGCTCCAGAATCCGGAGTCCTACCTAAAGCAAAGCAGAGGCAGCGACTTCGCTATAGTGATGAAAAATGCCACACTCACCTGGACCAAAGCAGACGGCCATCCTCACCCCCCAGCCAGCCCAACTGGGAAGGGGAAGGAACGGAAGACGAACGAGATGCCCAAGGAAGGAAAGAGTGATAACCTACCAACCCTGGGAAACATTTCTTTCTCACTGCCGAAGGTTTGTTCAACCTCTGACTGGCACAGAAGAGCTCATGTGGACCCTACTTCATGAAAACTCATGATCTTTGTGTTGTCTCCTGAAGGGAAACCTTCTTGGCATCTGTGGGAATGTTGGAAGTGGGAAGACGTCGCTGATTTCTAGCATTTTGGAACAGGTTATCTTCTATTTTTCCCGCGTCTACAAACATTTTCTTTGGCAGCAACGTATAACATCAACGTCTGCTCATCTTTTTACACAAAACATGTCCCTCATTCCAGCTGTGTTTGCTTTAAATCCATTTTGGATGAGTGCGTAAATCTCACTTTTCTCATGTCTTTGGCTCCCAGATGCATCTTCTTGAGGGCTCCATCACAACTGACGGGACATTCGCCTACGTTTCCCAGCAGGCTTGGATTTTCCACGGAAGCGTTCAGGAAAATATCCTGATGGGGGAAGCTTTGGATCAGGACAAGTAATTACACAACCAAACTGTTGTCAGCATTTATATGTAATTAACTTATTATGGTTATGATGGTTAAAGGTGAAAAAAGTGACATTTGTGTCTCGTCCCAGTTGTGCATTAACGCAGCCTGTAAAAACAAGCCGGATTGGGGGAGGGGGGTTCTTTCTCTCTTTTGAAAACGTGCTGCTGTGCTGAGATGATCTCGTGTTTCAAATGTTTAACTGGGAGGAAGTAGCTTGTTTCTCTCTGAAGTCGGGTCTGTGGAGGCAGTCAAACAAGAGCAGAGGTCGTCTCTGTTATCTGACGCTTTTATCCTCAGAAAGTCAGAGATGTTGAAACTCTGACTGCTGATCTGTGTACGGTGGAGACTTTATGGAGGGTGAACTGCTGTTGTATAATGAAACCGCTCATAAACCACCAGCGACTGTACATCAGAGCAAAATGAAATAAAGCAAAGTTAAAATACCTGCTTGTCTTGGCAGTAAAATGAAATGATTGGTCAGCTGCTTCTGCAGAAGCTTCATTGTGAGGAGCCGCCCTCTAATCCCATAATGTAATGGACCAGTCCGGTCACGTGACTGGCAGCATCAGTGTCAGTGGAGCATTTTCATAGACTGCTTTTGCTGCAAGTCAGACCAAAATCATTTAAGGTCATGAGAGGTTTTTCTCAGCAAAAAACTGAACTGCACAAGTTTTATTCACACAGATAGGATTTTATTTTTAAGTGCCTGCTATAATATTTTCTCCTTTGTGTCAGCCAGTAATCCGTCGGTCGTTGTACTCCACAGATATGACCGAGTTCTGGATGTCTGCAGCCTCAGAGCTGACCTGAAAATACTCCCATATGGTGATCAAACTGAGGTAGATAGTCCCTTTACACAGAGTATAATTTAACCAAGATCATAGTGTTGTTTTGGTGAAGTTACCTCAAGCATAGAGTAACTCTTTAAATAAATGACTTCCCAGAGTTTTTTGGCTTTATTGTGATTGTCTTGATTGGTCACAGTTACGACGAAAGAGACAAGACTGTATTCTGCTAATCAAAGTTATTGACAGCAACTACTCAAAATAGTAGATCTTGAGTCCAAAATGTCTTTCTTGATGATTCTGCTTTTTTTGAACCTACGAGTACTTTTTTGCGCCCTCTTTAAATGCATCGTTTGGGAAGTGTGGATTTTATTTATTTATTTAGGGATGTACTAACTACTCTAAGAAGCATGCTGCTGACTTGTTTGCAGATTGGGGAGCGGGGACTGAATCTGTCCGGGGGTCAGAAGCAGAGGATCAGCCTGGCCAGAGCGGTCTACTCCAATAAGGACATCTTCCTCCTTGATGATCCACTTTCTGCCGTCGATGCCCACGTGGGGAAACATATTTTTGAGGAATGCATAAAGAAGGAACTCAGAGGGAAGTCCGTCGTACTGGTTACGCACCAGCTCCAGGTAAAATCAAAGCAGCAACTTTAACCTTTAGGAAATGGAAATTGAAAGTTTTCTTGCCATGCTGCAAAGCTGCAAAAGCAGTGAACACAACTCCCATCAGAACTCTAAAACAACAGAAACTGAACAAAAAACAAGCAAACACTTGGATAACAAGGAATGTGAGTGCTACGGTTTATGGTTATGATGAGTTGTGAGCAATATCATAAACTACTCCACTCTCGATAGGAGCGCCTGTCAAATGCCACCAACGTGCAAGTACACGTGGGTGCCCTTTGTGCAGCATAGCGGGGCTTCGGCTGTGAAGCTGAGCTTTGTCGATGTGGTCATTCGCTTGTTTTTTTCCAGTATCTGGAATTCTGTGACGACATTCTGCTGCTGGAGGACGGCGTGGTCCGTGAGGCTGGAAATCACCTGGGACTCATGAAAGCCAATGGGCGCTACGCTCAGCTCATCAGCAACTACCAAATGGAGCAGTCCAAAGTAAGAATGTCACAAAA
Source organism: Xenentodon cancila (assembly GCA_014839995.1). Lineage (NCBI taxonomy): Eukaryota > Metazoa > Chordata > Actinopteri > Beloniformes > Belonidae > Xenentodon > Xenentodon cancila. The sequence continues at coordinate 32,156,043 of CM026197.1, forward strand.
TGCTTTGGTACTATTTTTAACCCCGCTTACTTTGCCTTCATTGTTTCATAAACTAAAAAAAAACAAAAAAAAACAATAAACAAAATGGTGAACTTAAAAATGAGGAACGTCGTGTTTCGTGAGCTCGGTTATTTGAAGTAAAATGAGCTGTAACACCATGTTCTTGCTTCTCATTGTCAGAAGGAAGAAGAAGACCCCCAAGATGCTGAGCAGTTGAAAGAGGCTGAGCTCAGGCAGCGTGACGACAGCGGGATCGTGAACCCTGGTATGAAAACAGGAGAAGAGAAAACGTTTGTTTCATGGAATGTTGTTTGATTTTCCTTTTCAGTAGCACGGAGTGGAAAAAGATTAAAGCTGCAGTGACGGAAGTGTTTATCTAGTGATATTTTGTGGTAAACCTAGTGAAGCTGCTTTCTGCCTGGAGAGGCCAGGCCAAGGCGCAGGAGAGAAGAGTTCATAAGATACCAGAGTAAGAGTACCAGAGGGCACATTTTAGTTCACTCAACCAATCTTTGGTTCCAATCTCACTCAACATCCTTGTTGATGTGGTGAATGCGCCTGTTTTCTTGTTTAAAAAGTGCATTGAGAGATTGGGGATTCGGTTCCTTTTAGTCGTCTGTAGCAGCATACTGCTGGTAGAAGGCCAGACTTGCTTTCCGTCGGGGTTTGGATTCCCGGGGCTGCTTTTTGTTCACGATTCTGTTCATAAACTTCATGAAAAGAACTTTTTAATGCAGTCAATAAGAATTTCCAGCTTGCTTGGGTCTATAATTGCCTCTTGACTCTTTGCAGACGATGTGATGCTATTGGCCTCACCAAACAAAGACCTCCAGCAGTCACTGGGTGGATTGCAGCTAAGTTTGAATTGGATGAGATGAGTTTTTATTTACCCCCCCAAGTCTGAAGTCATGCTTCTCAGTCTGGGTGAAAAAGGGTGAATTGCCCTCTTCGTGTCGGGAGCAAGTTCCTGCCTCAAGAGTTAAAGTATTTCAGAGTCTCATTCACCAGTGACTGACGTGAAGACTGAGGCGTGTCTGCAGTGATGCAAATGTTACTTTGGTTTGCTGTGACAAAGGTGAAACTATCAATTTAATGGTTCTGGGGTTTAACAGATTTTTTATTGAGTCATCTGAGACCCACTGGAAGGGTTGGGAATATAGTCCTGATTCCCTCCACATGCCTCTCAAGGGATGGTGTTTTGGGCAGATCTCACCAGGAAGAGGCCTTGGGACAGATCCAGGACTCACTGGAGATATTATATCATTCTGATTAGCTTGAGAACTCTTTGGTGTCATCCTGGAAGATCTGCAAGAGGGGCCGAAAGATCTGGGCATCTCTCGTCAGGATGGAAGGATAGAGGGAATACATCTGGACAATCAGTTGATGGTGAAGGACTGAGCAGACCATAAATACAGAGTTCTTTGGTTCAACATGCTGCTGCAGGTTTGAGTGTCAACAAAAAACTGCCCGTTTTTAAAAGAGCACTTGTACAACCAGGAGGAAATCATGATACCACCAACCAACTCATCAAATCATCAATAACCATAATTAGACCTATTACTATATACTGATGAAAGTGTTTTTTTTATTTTTGCTTTTTTAAGCCTATAGAAAAAAAAGAGACACAATGACCGATATGTCAAAATGAATCACTTTCTGTAGTTGAACAACAGGGCCTTTTGAAAACAGCCCAGGTGAAGGTGGTGCCAGGTACAGCATGTTCAATGGAAACGTGTTCCAGCTGGAGATGTTCTGAAAAATGACCTGTGTCTCCTTACAGCATTTGACATGGAAGGTGAAACAGATGATGGGACGACTGATGAGCACAAGTGTAAGTGTGTTTATTCAAGTCCAGATGTTGTAGGAAGGCAGCTTCGTGGTTCAGATGTGGCAAACGGGATTGCCAAAACTCTTGTTTTCCTTTCCCACATATCCGTGTACTCTTCAATACCATAAATGCACTCTGTGAGGAAAATTATAAAGTTATCATTATGGTTCATGTTTCACTTTGTTTTCACAAGTTAAAGTCTGAACAGAATCACTTTTGTCTTTCTATAATATATGTGTGTATATATGTGGAAACCTCACAGTCAAAGGAGTTTTTTTCACATACCATAATTTTATGCATTGTGCCATTAAATGTTCTGATATTTTTCTGATATTTTAATGTATGCAAAGTAGGCATCTTTATAGACAAGCTCGTACCAGATTAAACCACGAGTGGCCTAGAGGCGACACATATACAGTAACCAGAAAAAATATTGAAAACAAATGGTTTTCTGCTTTAATTTGCCATAAAATATGATTTAGTCTTTATAGAAGTCTGAAATAATTAAAATTTCTTTTTTTTCTTAAAGTAATCCCTTAAACATTCACAGTGCCAGAGGAAAAATTAAGTGAATTTCTGGCATTAATAGGTGATCAAACTTTCTTTGGCGGCTGTGACTTCAAATAAGAGCTCTCTGTAGCTCCGTACAAGACCTGCTCAGTGTTCAGGTTCTTCACCGTTCCTCTTCACAGCTCAGACACATTTGTAGGATATTGGGAATAAATGGCTCTCTTGAGGTCAGTGCACTGCATCTCTGTGGGGTTAAGGTCTCGGGTCTGACTGGGCCACTTGAAAAGGTGGATTTTCTTTTTTTTGAAGCCATTCTGTGGTGGTTTTATCTCGTTGCTTGGGGTCAATATCCGTCACTCAACCGCTACTAAAGCTTGACTTTATCCTGCAGGATATTTTACTAAACTTGGGAATTCATTATTCATTGCATGTTGGCAAGTGACCCATGAGCGCGGAAGCAATAAAGCAAAGCTCACATCAGCAGATGCTTCTCCTGAACAGCAAGCTGATGTTAGTCATTTGTCAATCAAAGTAACTCTAAACCACACCTCCAACTTAAGAGTAGTATCAGGTTTGTTCAGAAATGTATGTTTTTCATTTTTGAGTCAGTTTTTGGAGCTGGTGTGCACCAATATTCAATGCGGCAACCTAACCTGAGGACAACTATAAATCTGTCTCAAATAGCTTTGGGACGGCATAAGTAGTTTCCACCACCATCCCATTGATTTATATACTTCTTCCCTCAGAAAAAAAGCATGAATTGAATCTGAGCTGGCTTGAAATGATCCTGTTGAATTCGTCATATTGATGAAGCAAACCTAGCAGAAAGTGAAGTTCACTCACAAAACACAAAAAGGGAAACAAACAGGGAGTTGGCTGGAAGAATCGAGACAGCAGCTACTGAGGAAGCCCAGAGGTGAAACGCTGCAGTGAAAGCAGCGGCTCGATCGCTGAGTTCCCTAACAGAGTGGGAACAGGTGGGCCGAGTGAGCCGAGGATCAGTGAGGACCTCTAGTGGGTAGATGGAGCGAGGCGAGGAACTGCCACACTGACTGAAAAAGCGCTCAGAAGTGACGTCTGCATTATTAAGCTGACTGAAATCATGATTTTAATCACATTGTGATTTAATCAGAGGTTTTTTTTCCCTCTTAAGCACCTGCAAAGGCTGGTGATCAGCTGGTCAGTCAGGAATTATCCACTGAGGGATCTGTCTCTTGGAGAGTCTACCACCAGTACTGCCAAGCAGCTGGAGGTCTGACAGACACACACACACACACACACACACACACACACACACACACACACACACACACACACACACACACACACACAGAGCTGTGACAGCACAATACAAGTCCAATATGTTCCACCTGGATAATTACGTTTTGCTGTACCTGTGTTGCCTCAGGTTACTTCATGACCTTCCTCACCATCCTGAACATAGTTCTGATGATCGGATCCACTGCCTTCAGCAACTGGTGGCTCAGCTACTGGCTGGGGCAGGGCAACGGGGTGAGAAGCCAATCAGTCTGTTTCTTTCTACCCTGCACACACACACACACACACACACACACACACACACACACACACACACACTATAACATGATCTTGGATGGGACTTCATTCAGTGTAAATGGGTTTTTCACACTTTCACACACAATTTCACACTATATTGCATTTATTGAACCTAAGAAGTGAGTAACATACTTGTAATTATTGTGTTCTGTCATTGATATTTTTATTTTATGTATTGTGGTTTCTATGATCCTTCAAACACATTTCTTTTGAGTTAATCAGATCTCTATCCAATGCTGTTTGGTCTTTTTATTGACTCAGACATCCATCAACACCAACACAACATCACAACCAGCTACAAACCCGGGTGACGTGTCACAAAACCCACGTCTGCACTTCTACCAAATGGTTTACGGTGTGACGGTGATTGTGATGGTGGTACTTGCCGGCATCAAATGCGTCTTTTACACTTTCGTCACCCTGAGGGCATCTTGTAAACTCCACGACACCATGTTTAAGAAGGTATCACAAGATGTGTGAACTCGAGCAATCCGTCTCAGACATTACCAGCTCAATAGTCAATATGTTGTATTTCAAAAAAAAAACATGCAACAAATCGTGATTATTTTTTCGCTTCCCTCCCGCAGATTATGGCCAGTCCAATGAGCTTCTTTGACACGACGCCAGTGGGCCGCATTCTGAACCGTTTCTCCAAAGACCAGGAGGAGCTGGACACTGTGCTTCCTCTACACATGGACCCTTTCTTGCAGTTTTGTCTGCTTGTCACATTCACCATTATCATCATCGCTTCTGTCTTCCCCCTAATGCTCATAGCTGTGGTTGTTATGGGAGCTTTGTTCACCCTCATTCTCTTGTGAGTTTATAGTAACTATGTCCTGAATGTGATAAGACCAGTTTTCTATGAAGATTACCGGAGAACTGTGCAGGTTTGAAAATAATTGCTTGTGATGTTCCTGCAGTATATTCCAAAGAAGTATACGTCAGATGAAGAAGATGGAGAATATCAGTCGATCCCCATGCATTTCTCTCACAACTTCGGCCTTGCAGGGCCTCAGCACCATCCATGCCTACAACACAAGAGACAGCCATTTAAAACTGTAAGATGCCAGAGTTCCTTAAAAGAAACAGAGCTGAAATACTTCTCTGCTTTATGTTCACCCACTCAATACTGCCAAGAAAAAGCTTTACATTATATTCACAATGTTTGTCCTGCGATTTTATTAAATTTGAGGTTCAAGTCCCTGAATGACATCAACTCCAATCACTATTTATTGTTCCACTCTGGCACACGCTGGCTGTCCTTCTGGCTGGACTTCATGGCTTGTTCCATGACCTTGTTAGTGGCTCTGTTTGTGGTCCTCAGCAGCAATGACATCATCAGCCCGTCCTTGAAGGGCCTGGCCATGTCTTACACCATACAGGTAAATATGGACAGCTTGTCAATCCGTGTTTGTGTTCCAACTCATTTTGCAGCACACGTGTTCATTGAATGACATGTGGTCCAGTTGACAGGCTTGCTTCAGTACGTAGTGAGACAGTCAACAGAGGTGGAGGCCAGGTTCAACTCGGTGGAGCGACTCCTGGAGTACATCACGGTCAGTATTCTCCATCGCCACCAATCAGTCCAGATTCATAAGACGGAGTGGTTTCATGAGCTCTCTGAAACAGCTCAGGAGCTAACTGTCATCTGATGGCAGAAAGTCAGAAGAGTCTTGAAAATCTCGGTCTTTTTAAAATTTCATCATCTTTGTGCATGGCTGTTATGCATGCCCATAGTTATTTACAGCATCCAAAAATTCAGTCACTTACTTTTTATATCTGACCATCTTTTTCGTTGAAGGCTAGGACACACCGCAAAAACAAATTTCTTAGTAAGAAAAAAACTTGTTTCAAGAAAATTAGAAGACTAATTTAGAATAGTTTTTTAGTTTTCAGAATTCTACTCAAGGAAAAATGTCTTACCGGATGGAGAAAGATATTATGCTATTTTTTTTTTCCAGGTTTTATGAGACTGAGACCAGTTAAGCATTTTCCAATAACTTCCCTCAGTCATGTCAGTTTTTGTGCTTGCAGGACTGCATATCTGAGGCTCCCAGGCACATAAAGGAGGCTCAGATCCCAGACGACTGGCCCAAGAATGGAGCCATCACTTTCCAGGACTATAAGATGAAATACAGAGAGAACACACCTATTGTCCTGAACGGGCTCGATTTCTTCATCCAAGCCTCAGAGAAGCTTGGCATCGTGGGAAGGACTGGCTCTGGTAAGGCACTTCGTGCTTTCAGTACGACATCAGAAAAATGTCAAGTTGTTAAGTGACTATATAAACCTTTATCACAGAGCTTAATCCAAAACAACCTTACGTACTTATCAGGCAGTGAGATAGCAGTTACAGTGTAATAATCAGCTGCTCTACACGTGTCTTTGACTCTAGGGAAATCCTCTTTAGGCGTGGCTCTGTTCAGACTAGTCGAACCAGCAGCAGGAACCATCCTCATTGATGGTTTGGACATTATGACTATTGGCCTGAAGGACCTGCGCAGCAAGTTGTCCATCATCCCCCAAGACCCTGTGCTATTCATTGGAACAGTCAGGTAACTCTCAGGTCCACGGTGACTGATGACGGCACGCAGGTGCATACTTCGGCTGCGAGTTTACCAACTGTGCTCACCCACAGGTACAACCTGGACCCCTTTAATAACTACACCGATGAGGACATCTGGGCAGCACTGGAGAAGACTTACATGAAAGACTCGGTATGTCACCAGTGCAAGAGTGAAGTGCAACGCCATTATCTTTAGTTGGTCTTTTTGTTTGTCAAAATAACTCTTTAGAAGAAGAGCTTGGACTCATATGTCTTTGTAGTAACCCAGGGTTGATGCACAGAACTGTAGCAGTAACACCTTTTTAGATGCACATTTTAACAATGGTCTTTTCAACTTATCAGAATTAATTAGAGTGATAAAGCATTTGCAACAACTTCTCAGTATCAATCATATCAAGAGCAAGAATTATATATATATACATATATATATATATATATATATATATATATAGCCCACATCACTTTACCTCCTCAGGGCGTTGTATTTCTGATGAACCTGACATGTGAGTTAATTACTCGTAAATATGAAATGCCTTGCGTGCTCTTAGTTTTACTAAGAAACCATTGCAGTCAGGTCTGGGTTGGCCTGGAATGGATGATGAATGGACAGCTTTGATGCTGACCAAACTACCGAATGATAGGTTACCATGAGCTAAGCTGATAGGGGTAGTTTGTGGTAACTGAGGTATGGCGGGCGTGTTCAACTTCCAGGCTTCTTGCTTTGATCTCATTTGCATAATGTTGCATTAACTGAGATGAATCGGCTCCTGCCAATGACACATCTGCCGTAGCTCAGAATAATGGGCTTCAAAAGCACTCTTCAGACCACTATGACCCTCGTTCTGAGAAGCTGTTGGCCTAGTTCCCCATCAAAATTGTCCAGAATAGGAAAACAGAGGCCGCTGACTGCTGCAGATAAGACACCACCTACTAAATACTTCACGCAAACCCGCTTCAAAAATAAGTAGGTGAGCATCCCTTTAAATGGCATGATGTTGTTTCTTCAGATCTCCAGGATTGAGGGAAAACTACAGGCAAATGTCTTGGAGAATGGAGAGAACTTCTCTGTGGGCGAGAGGCAACTGCTCTGCATGGCCCGAGCTCTCCTCCGCAACTCCAAGGTGTCAATGTTTATGTTATGTCATGTACCAGCTACTGGACGCTCCTTTTCCAGCGCACAACCGTCAAGGGCAACCAGTAAAACCCTAAATAATGGCTTTTTCTTTCTCTATGAATACCTCAACATCATCAGCATATTGTGTTTTATTTGACAATTCTACCATGCTGACGTTGCTCCTCTGAAACCAGTTCCTCCTTCTTCTGCTTTAACCCTCCTTCCTTTGTCCAACAGATAATTCTCCTGGATGAAGCCACAGCCTCCATCGACGCAGAGACAGATGCTCTGATCCAACACACCATTAAGGAGGCTTTCCATGACTGCACCATGCTCACCATAGCGCATCGCATAAACACCGTGATGCACGCCGACCGTATCCTGGTCATGGACAAAGGAGCGGTAAGAAACAGTCATGCAAATATGGATGGACTATGTCTAATCTTCAGCTTATGAAGTGTTTTGTCCATCAGGCGGCAGAGTTGGACCCTCCAGAAGTACTGACACAAAGACCAGACTCCATGTTCTCCTCACTCCTAACAGCAGCCAACACAGTAAAAACATGAACCACTGGAACCTGAGAACCATTATGCAGAAATCACTGAGAAATGACAACAGTTCCTCAAGGACACAACCATATTTTAATGCGTAGAGAAACATTTTATCTGCACTGGCTGACTTTTTCTAGGTGTAACCAAACACCACAGATTGAATTTGCTATCAATATTGGTAAGGCAGCATTTTTCTTTCTTACTTTCTTTCTTTTTTTATTTCAAACTGTGTAAATAAAGGTGTGTTTGTATTTCTGTCTGCAGTCTGCTGACAAAAATACATGGACAATATTATTTTCATAGTGGGATGGATGTGATCTGTTGTGACGTGAGCTGTAATGTATATTTAAAATGTTTTATTTATTTATTTACTTTTCATATATATATACATAGTTTAGATCCAATGTTTAATTATACATGACATATGCAATAGTTTAGTTTTTTTTGTTAGACAACTGTTGGATTATATCCAAAAAGGAAAAAAAACTGTATGGAAACAATATATCCCGTAGTTTATTTACTGAAGGAGTCCGACTGGAAAAAAAGGGGTGGAACATTTTTTTAGAAGGTACAAGTTAGGTTATTTTGGAAACAGTAAAGAGTTTTATGGAGATTTTTGATGATTACAAACACACAGGGCAAAGTTCAGATGCTGTGTAAGAACAGAAATAGAGCTTGTTTTAAAATTATGTGACACAAGCATGTGAGAAATTAAACATGTTGCCTAATGTTCAGTATCCTGGTAAATGTTAAAATTAAGCAGAGATGATAAACACCAAATTAAACTTCAGTATGACTGAAAATGGAGTATGACACAGCAGTGACTGTAATCCTAATAACTGCAACTGGCTGACATTTCGTGCCCATTTTATGTCGTGCTTTATCACTGTAGTCTGACGGAGCTGAACAAATCACTCACTAAGACAAAGTTGTCTGAATGGGACCGTACATGTGCTGTCCATATCTACTGTAAGTCAGGTGTGTCTGTTTTTAATGCTACTGCAGCAGATCCTGTCGTGAAGGGCCATCCGCATTACATTACTTTAACGTAAGAGGCTTTTATCCAAAGCAAGGAACTCGTAAGGATTAAAGTGGGATTCAGCATCTTGCACAGAGACACTTCGACATGTAAAAGCGTGGATCTGTAACAACTCCCCTGGCCCTTGTGCTAAAGAAAAAACAAAGCAAAAATGCCTCATTATTTCCTGGTGTAAAGTATAATAAAAAGCTCAAAACAGCCTTCAGTCAATCAAATCACCCTTTCTGTTGAAAAATGAATATATATATATATATATATATATATATATATATATATATATATATATATATATATATATATATATATATATATATATATATATATATATATATATATATATATATATATATAGCACGGTGGCTTAGTGGTCAGCCAGAAGGTTTCTGGTTCAACTCCCGGCCCGGTGGGTCTTTCTGTGTGGAGTTTGCATGTTCTCCCCGTGCGTGCGTAGGTTCCCTCCGGGTACTTCGGCTTCCTCCCACAGTCCAAAAACATGCAGGGTAGGTTGATTGATCATCTAAATTGCCCGTAGGTGTGAATGTGAGCGTGATTGGTTGTCTGTCTTTGTATGTGGCCCTGCGATGGACTGGCGACCTGTCCAGGGTGGACCCCTTTCGCCGACTATGCGTCGGGATAGGCTCCGACAGACCCCCGTGACCCGGAGACGGAGTAAGCAGGAATAGACAATCGTCTTCTGGGCACGGCTCTGGGGTTTTAAATTTTGTCGTCAAACTTAGGTCCCCATTTGCGCCCAGGTCAGCCTGTACACTGTATAAAACTATTTGGTCACATGACCCATTGGTTTCTGAAGCACAGGTTTGAAGCCCGTTTTTCTTCTTGCAGGGCGCAACATGTTGCTTCAGAAGCTGGCGGTAAATATGTTTTTTTCTGCTGACATTTTAACATGGAAGTCAATGGAGATTGACTCACTTTTGCAGCCAGCCTCTATCGGTCCATCGAGGGACTGCAACCAATCTTAGTTTCACATGAGACTCATGCAGAAGTAAGATGATTGGCGCTTGGGCCAGCCCATAGACTGTATATAACAATGGACGGAGCACTTAGTCATGTGACCCAGTGGTTTATGAAGACCGGTTCTGAAACCCATTTTCCCTCGTACAGGCCATGTTGCTCAGCAAGCCGACGGGAACCCGCCACTGCATGTCAATCAAAGTTGGCTTTGCTCCCAGCTCCTTCTACCGAACCCCTCCAAAATACCTGCAGAGCTGCTGTCAGGCCTTTACTGCGGGATAAACCGTTTAACGTGTTGACTCAACAACAAAATCAAAAATGACCATCGCGTTTAGCAGCTGGTTGCTCTGCTGAGCACAAACACATGTTGTTTACGGATGAGGAACTGGTAACGGCTAGCAGTTGGCTGAACTGACTGTCAATCAATCATTTAGAAATAAATCTAATGCTTTATATAAATTCTCCTGATGTGGCACCAAAAATTTTTTCATGGATACGAAATCAAACAATTGAGGCCAAAATGTTTTTTGAACCAGGCTGTAAATATGTTTATTTCAGCTGTAAAGTCTGACATTTTAACATTGGAACCAGCCTCTAGTGGTCAGTCCAGGAACTGCAACAGAACTTATCATCATCATTATGATCACTGGCGCGTGGCCAGCCAAACTTTTAAAAATCCTTGGACCTTCCTGCTTCTGGTCACCTGACTGAAGCTCCATGCCTTTGCATATAACTTAAAGAAACCTGTTTTCATATATTTCAGTCAATTTACCCTGTTGAACATATGATGGCTTTAAACGTGAACAAAAAGTCATTCAAGGTACCGTGGCCTAATTCACAGAAAACCAAAACCAATGTTGCACCCCGCTTTACCCCGTAAGACTTAAAAAAGACTTACATTAAAAATCACCATTTTGATGTGGCAGTGTCGCAGATCAAACCAACAATCTTCCCACTGAAGGATAAACTACTGTGGATCAGTCTCTATTTTGACATTCATATTATTTTTGAAGACTGACAGCCTTTCTACTTCGGTCACTAACAAAGCTTCTGAACACTTTGTGTTTCAGCTGTCATTTGAGTCAGAGACACTTGGTGGCACCGCAAGCTTTTGTAAGCTCATTTTGTGTTTTAGAGAAACAGTCCAGAGTAGATTCAGTTACTAAAATGTGGTCTTTCCTGGACACTGATGTATGAGTCACATGTGAGCATGTTTTATTTATTTTTTTAACCATGAAATTTAAAAAAAATCATTTGTAGCAGCAAACAGAAATAACGTTTTTATAATGCTGCAGAGAAAATCAATCACTTGATTTGAATTATTCTAATAACAACATACCAACAGCTGAATGGCAGCTTTTAGATGCTGTAACTAGTACTAACTGTACCCTGCTCCACCTTGTCCATCAGGCTATACTTTTACGGGATTTTTTTTTTAAAAATACATCTGCACAGACAAAATCACAAAATGCATGAATGCAAATCACAAGTCATGTTGAGAAAACAGAGATAATGATGGCAGAACAGGTAAGACCCAGGTCCCGTTTGTGCTGTTTGCAGGACTTCTGCAGCTCTGCAGGAACAGTTACTTGGGATTTCAGAGACGTGCTCAAACCTTCACCAGCAGCGTTGCAGAGGGAGGCTGCATGGCTGCTCTAAGCAGATCTTTTCAGCTGCTTTAGAAATGTGAACCAGTGTCCTCATAGTCACAAGCTTCCTGACATCTCCTTCAGGCTAAAGCTATATAAAATATCAATGGATCAGTTATTATGCTTCGACTGTGCCTGGGCCAACTCACATGCTGCCCTGAATATTTATCAAAAAAGTCCAGTCTCACTTTCTTTATTCATTTTTTTTTCAAATGTAAAAATCCTTGTTTTATAATCACATGCCAGTACACACACACACACACACACACACACACACACACACACACACACACACACACACACACACACACACACACACACACAGAATTCAACAGAAATTATGCTGTTTTTTATTTTTCTTCTTCATCTTCACGCTGCATCTTGTTTTCATTTTCTTTGTATCTCGTTGTGGACGCGCTGCAACCCTGTGTGGTTTCTGTTTTGGCCCTTGGGTGTCCTTCCTTTTTTTTTAACTGGGCTTTTCTTCTTTTACAATGCTCAACATGCACTTGCTCTGCATCTTTGAGCAGCTGTTTAGTAGCTCATTGTGGTTGTTTATCAACTTTTGATTTATACTTCCCATTTTGTTTGGCTATTTTGCATTTCATTTTCATTTATTTGTAGATCCAGGAAGACAATTCACACCCACGCTCAGACCTTCCTTTTTGTCCATTTTGAGTTCTCATACTTCCTCAGATGTTTGTTCATTCAACTTTGAGTTATTCCCTGTGTATTTTGTACCAATTGGTGAGGAAATTAAGACTCTATTTGCATGTGATTATGTCATCCTTGTTGATACCCTGTGTGCCTCTGTGTCTATTTGGGGTTGTAGTTGATGCATCGTTGTTTTATTCCATTTGAGAGCATTTTTCATTGTTTGTATGTTGCTTTTTAAATACCTAATGTCTGTTTTTACTTTTACTGAATTTAATAATGTGAACTATGCAGATCCTCCAGATGTTTTAAATGGTTTTATTGAAATACACAAACAGAAGACATTGGTAAAGACTCAGTCGCACACGCCTGAGTACATGTTATACACTTCTCACGTGCGCGGACGTAGCTCCACGCGCCCTCCAGTGGGAGGAGCTAAACCGCTCGCTGCTTGGAGTTTGTCAGTTTATCAAATATAACGGACGAAATATCCGCGTCTCAGCGCTGGACACGTCTTCATTTTATTTCATCCTTAATTCACTGAAGCTGCTGAAAGATAGAGGTAGGAGCATCAGACACATGCGTCTTCACGTTTGAAACTGTGTTTACGCTCAGTCCTTTTCTGTTTCGGGGCAGAAGGGAGGAGAGCTTTCACTCTTCATCTCCTTCATCCACTGTTGCGATTGTCTGCCTTTTGTCTGAACAGTTTTCTTGAAGAGACTGAAATGTTAACAACAAATAGACTTCTCTGGACAGCTGTGTTTGTATATATCCAGTAACGGCATGACAGCGATAATTTCGTCTTGTTTTTTTTTGTTTTGTGACGTTTCTCATGTACAGTACGCGTAGCGCACATGTTGTAATCACCAGCCTCTTCGTGCAGAGCTTTAAACTCTTACATTAAGCTTTACATTATATTTAGTTCGCTCTACTAAACATTAGTAGCCTTTGAACTTGGTTTTGGTGAGATCCCGTTACTTTATGTCCCGTTTCTAACGCACCTTCTTCAAAACTAAAGTTTATTTCTGTAAGAAGCATAACGTCCAGTACAATATAATTTCATAAGTCGGTCATAATAGTCACTGCAAACATCACCTTATCGCAAAATACCTGACGTAATTGTGTAAAATATAACTGGAAGAATATCATCACGCTTTGATGACTACTTTTCTTTGCTTTTTGCTTTTTTTTCTCGGGCAGTCAGTTAGTTTTAAGGTTGTAATACACATCTTTACGCCCTTCTTGTGATCCCTCCCCAAAACAAACTCAAATGTGACATACTTTGTTCTGATTCATCAAATCGTGATTAAGACCAGCCGTGAATCAAACGTTGTATTGTGTTTAAACTTCTATCCAAAAGCATCCACTGATTTAGTACAATGCTTTAACCTTTTCAGTTCATTTATGTAGTGTTTTGAGGGGATGTGGAGTCTGTTTAACCTCCTAAGATGTGGTGCTAAGGTGGTTTCTTTCTTGTTTCTTTGGGCCCCCTTTTAAAATCAAATATTGTGACATGGACAACAAAGCGTGTAATGTCCACATATGTCTTAGGAAGTTCAGCTGTCATCGGGGGTACATGTAGTCTAGTACACCAAAGAAAAAATAAAGGACTTGTTTATTTATTTGGGATCTCCCTCCGGGGTTTTCCACAGTGGATCATTGTATTCTGCATATTGATTTGGAATTGTTTCTTTTATACGCTGGATGCTTTTTCTGACCAACCATCTATCCAGGCTCCGGACCGCCACTGACCTGTGACCCTGTGACCACCTGTTTTGGGTTTATATAAAACCCACACACTAGTCATACAGGGAAAAAAGTCAACGATTTGCAACGCTTCAGTTTTATTACTATTTTTATTATTTCACTTTAGCATCTCACGTTCTTTCAACTGTTGCCAGTTAAGCTTCTGTTGAACACATTTCCAGTTAATTCACCAAGCTTTTACAAACTTTGGTTGCTTGCTGAGTCACGCAAACACACAGCAGAAACTTTGCACTGTAAAGAGTTTCAAATACAGCCACACAATTTGTCTCCAGCTCTCGACAGAGTAGACGCAGAGCCACTAATTTACACAGCAATCTGAGCTGTGACTTAAGTGGATTTACGATGTCATGTTACTCTGCCGTACTTACCTTTATCTACCTGTTCCAACTGTCATTAGCAAAAATCAAACTTAAATACTTCTATGTTTTTCAGTTTGCTGCTGAGCCCCCCCCCCCCCCTACACACACACACACACACACACACACACACACACACACACACACACACACACACACACACACACACACACTCGTGTTCAAAAGCATGACCAACTCCCCGTCAAACAAGTCCTGTCAAAAACTTGTCCTTTATGCTCAGGGCCGATTCTAGAGTCTCCTGGGGCCCTGGGCAGAAGTTCACAGGGGGCCCCTCTAAGTAATTAATCAACCTTATACAGTAAATAATCTGACACTAACGAAAAATGTGAAAGAAACATAAAAAGATTTTTTTAAATGGTGGATATCTGTATTGTTTTAAAATACAATTCTTTCCATCCAGCACCTTAGTAGCACATTTTCTAAATTTCTTGCCCATGAATTCTATAATTTAACTATAACTTAGCTTCATACTTAAGTTTAACATGGACACAACTTTGACAGCAGAAGAACGAGTTTTGTCCAAGATACCTACTTTACTTTCAGCCTGCTGTCTGAGTAAACAAGTCGATTGCAGGTGTTTTTATTGTGACACTCAACATTAACAGGACAGACTGAGCTGCTCTCCACTACATTAGGTTATGTATTATCTGCACTACTTACCACTTTCTTGATGCTGTTTTTGCTCCTCCTGTTTTGTTTTTTGGTGCTTTTTCCGCACCTGTGGGGCGCCGCCCAGT
Source organism: Xenentodon cancila (assembly GCA_014839995.1). Classification (NCBI taxonomy): domain Eukaryota; kingdom Metazoa; phylum Chordata; class Actinopteri; order Beloniformes; family Belonidae; genus Xenentodon; species Xenentodon cancila. Next base: position 32,171,382 of record CM026197.1, read on the forward strand.
TAAAGACAGTCTAATTAAGTATAATTCCATTTAAGTATAAATCCATTGTAATCCATTTAAATCCAAGTCAGTTCAGTTTATTTCAATTGTATCATGTAATGCCAGCTCGTGAAACCACGTTGAATCGTTCGGATCCACTCTCTGGTCCTGGGCACGTACGGGAACAGAACATCAGCACAACCAGACTCACGGAGGACGACTACTACTGCCTCAAACGTAATGGTGTCATCTCGTTGTGCGTCATTCCTCTGCGGTTCACAGATCGTTTTTGCTATATGTTGCTTTTGTTTTAAAAGCCTAAAAGGCAAGTAGATAGTATTCATTCATGTTCCTATATTAATCCCTGATAAATGGCTCTTATCATTAATACCAATTAGCAAATTATCTAAGATAATGTGCCTATACTATAACTGTGGATTAAAATAAATAGAGAAATACAGATTAATTGTTAATCGTACAACAGTCGTCCACCAAAATGTTGTGGTCAAAACAGTTGTTCTAACACTTTAGGATTTTTTAACTTAGAGCAATGTAATTGCACAATGTTTTCATAAATATTTTATGTATTAATTGATTGAATGTTAAGATATCAGTTAGATTATAAAACCAAATCCAAGTTTTGATTAAAAATCCCTTCAGGATGTTGTGGATAAAACTAATGGTGAGTTAATAATAGTCAACACGGTAACTATGGAGCTAGAGGCAGGATTGTGCTGTGCATTAATGCTGAATCGATTATATCATTATTAACACTGAACACTGTTGTTTTTGATAATGTGAGCGAATCATCTCTGAGGAAAAAACAAAAATGAGTCCTAAAAAAGACATTTCCATATTCTTTGCATTTAATATTATATTTTTGCTCTGCAAAACATGACAAACTGATACGTATATAGTTTATAGAATATATTGTCTGTAACCCGGGCATTTGTCTTAGTCTGCGCTGCCTCATCCTTGCTCTTTGTTTTCATATTTCATTAGCGAGCCTAGCAGCATGTCCCATCAGCTTCCATTATCCTCCCTGTCAGCAGACCAACGTTGCCTGTCTGCTGGCTTTAGTGATTACAAGCTTCAGGGGGACAGGTAATCAGGTCATGGTTACACTGACACCCTGTCAGTCTGCTGAGACCACAAGAAACATATGGGCTGAAAGAGCTCTTCCATCTTCAGCCAGTTAGTTAAGCTGCCCTGGATGCTGTGTGGTCTGCTTGAGATGTACAGTATTTATATCTTGCTGCATAGTGTCACTCATTTATGTTTTTGTTGTTTTTTTCAGTTACCGGTAGGTCGAATTATTGTATGCGTCGTTTTTGTGCAGACCGTGGAACATGGTCATATTGAAGTATTTGTCTTTATTCTGATCACCATTATGAATTACTATTTTTAGACTGTCACAATAGATTTGAAATAAAACAATCAAGCTGCGAGATTTAACTGAAAACCTTTCACAAAAATATGGCATTTAACATTCATCAATTACACCCATTTTAAACAAAATACTTCTATTTTGAGAGGCTCAAATGTTTTTGGACAAAGTTGTAAATATAACCATAATGTTTTAACACTTGGATGAAAATCATTTTCAGTAAATGACTGGACACATTCAGTAGCTGCTGGTTTGTGGGTCCTTCAGCTGCAAATCTTGCTCCATCGGGTTGATATCAGGATATCAGCGCTTACTTTCTTTATACGAATGTTTATACTTTATACGAATGCACCATTCTGTTGATTGTAATGATGGCCTCCTTCTCTTGCATTGAGATCTCTTTGGACTTCATATCGGTAGCTCCGGTCAAACAGCTGCCGAATGCCAACTCAACGCCTGATATCCATCCATCCATCTTCATCTGCTCATAAGGGGTCGAGTCGCATTGGTAGTAGCCTAAGCAGGGAAACCCTGACCTCCCTCTCCCTGGCCACTTCGTCTAGCTTATCTGGGGGGTTTCCAAGGCTTTCCCAGGCCAGCAGAGAGACATGGTCTCTCCAGTGTATCCTGGATCTCCCCTGGGGTCTCCTCCCAGTGGGACATGCCTGGAAGACCTTTCCAGGGAGGGGTCCAGGAGGCATCCTCGCCAGATGCCCGAGCCACCTCATCTGGTTCCTTTTGATGCAGAGGAGCAGCGGGTCTACTCTGAGCCTCTCCTGCATGACTGAGCTTCTCGCCCCTATCTCTGAGAGAGAACCCGGAAACCCTGGGAAGGAAGCTTATTTCCACCACTTGTATTTGTGATCTCGTTTGTTCGGTCACTACCCACAGCTCGTGACCATAGGTGGTAGGAACGTAGACTAACTGGTAAATCAAGAGCTTCGACTTTTGGGTCAGCTCCTTCTTCCCCACAAGAGATCGTTGCAGAGTCCGCGTCACTGTGGACGCCACACCAATCTGCTTTAAAATCTCCGGCTCCATCCTTCCTTCACTCGTGAACAAGACACCGAAAAACTCCACCACTTGGAGCAGGATCTGATATCCAACCCGGAGAGGGCACTTCACCCTTTTCTGACTGAGGACCATGGTCTTGGATTTAGAGGAGTCGAAGGTCTCGGCCTGATGAAGCCAACAGAACCACTTCATCTGCAAAAAGTAGGGACCCAATTCTGAGGCCACCTAACCAGACCCCCTCCACTCCTCGGCTGTGCCTAGAAATTCTGTCCATGAAAGTAATGAACAGAATCAGTGACAAAGGGCAGCCAAGGGAGAGTCCGACCCCCACAGGAAATAGGTCTGACATACACCCAACAATGAGGACCACGCTCTGACACCGGATGTAGAGGGACCAGACAGCCTGTATAAGGGATTCCGGCACCCCTTACTCCCGGAGAACCCCCCACAGGAGTCCCCGAGGGACATGATCGAAGGCCTTCTCCACAAAACACATGTTGACTAGTCGGGCCAACTCCCATGCCCCCTCCAGGTCCGTGCTGAGGGTGTAGAGCTTGTCCACTGTTCTACGACCAGGACAAAAACCACACTGTTCCTCTTCAATCTGAGATTCAACTAACTGGCAGACCCTCCTCTCCAGTACCCCTGAATGGACCTTACCAGGGAGGCAGAGGAGTGTGATCCCTCTAATTGGAGCACATCCTCCAGTCCCTCTTTTTAAAGAGGGGGACCACCACCCCAGTCTGCCAGTACAGAGGCACTGTCCTCAATGTCCAAGTTATGTTGCACAGGCCCATCAACCAAGACATCCCCACATCATGCAGAGCCTTAAGGAACTCAGACTGGATCTAAGCCCCTAGTGCTTATGCCTGATATCCACTCCAGACTTTTTATCTGCTTAATTTACAAAATTCATTGTCCAAATAATTCTGAACCAGATATATAACTGGTAGTGGAAATATAAACACTATTTTCACTTTTCTGTTGGACTGGAATGACAAAGTAAAACTAGTCATCGTGAGCATAGAACAACAATATCATTTAGCTCAAACTATTGGTGTCACATCAATAGTGACACCAATAGAATCTGGAAAATCTTGGCTAAAACATGTTTTTCTTTTTTATTTGTTTGGTCTCAGCATCCTTTTTTGTTTTGCCCCTCCATTTATGGCTTTTACGAGTTTCACACATCAGCTCTTTTTTCCATTTCTTTTGGTGCAAAGAGCAGATGACAAAGAAGCAAAGAAAAAACTGTGACTTAAAGTGCAAATTCCAGTGGAATAGAAGCTTCCCTTTGAGTGTCAATTTATCTTAAAATATAGATGGATAGATGCCAGCTCTGATGTCTGAGGATCAGGCCAACATTTCTGTGCCTTTTAGTCTCGCCCAACTGGGATCTGGCAGCTGACACCTTACAGAACATTAAAATGAAACAAAACCCACTAGAAAAGAAATTGACAAGCTCGTGCGTATTATGTGTTATTTTCACTCATATGTGGGAATATATGCATCTGGCTGTAAAACGTGAGCTTTTTTGAATGTGGAATATGGAAAACACTGAAAACATACACTAGTAAATACATTTATTCTATCAGCCAGAGTGGATGTAGATGGACAACTATATTGTTTGAATGTTTGGTATTCCAGTAGATTTGAAGATGTTCACAGAGTTCGCTTCACAAAGGTATCAGTGAACTTGCCCAGTTTGGAAAATGTTTGGCAGTAACATTTTATCGCCATCTATCACAGACATTCATTACCCATTCAGATCAAGCACGCACTGCCACTGAAACCAGTTGTTATTTTTTTAACGAGAGCAGCTTTTTATGTGTTTTTTCAGTGTGAAAACTCTAGTACCAGCATACAGACCAACTTTTGAAGGAGCCCCAACTGTGGTTTCTGACTGTCGTCACGAGTTAAACACGCAACACGACACAACAACGGATTGGCAGCAAGCTCACAGCTTGAAAGAGGGATTCTTTAATTATCATGATTTCGCACAAGTCTGCAGAGAATCCGGCTCCCTCACAAGACAAACGGCTTGCTGGACTGCAGCTTGAAAAATGAACATGGCTTATTTATCTGCATATCTTGCCAAAGAGTTTAGCACCTTCACCTGGCCACCACTACTTTTATTAACATTTCAAAAAGTATATAGGAGCCAATCACATTAGGAGAACCATTTACTTTCAATTGAATTTTTAGTAGTAGTGTAAATGTCTTTATTTGCATTTGACCCAGAAAAGCAGAGATTGAGAACCTGTCAACTCTGAGCGCGTCATCATCAAATTATATTTTTTATTTTTTTGATCTCCTGTAGAAAACAGAAGAATCAGCGGAAACCTATTTTAAAATTGGAGTTATTGCCAGCAAATTTTACCACTTTATTTCTCCCACTCTGCTTTTATGATAGTAAGTGTTTATGGTAATCTGAGTTCAGATTGGGTAAGAACTGAAGCTGTTAGTACCGGAAATGAAACTATGGAGATGCTTTCTGACTTTAAGTGAGGGAACGTCACACACTTCTTTGTAAATGGACACGTGGATGTGGTGGAAGTAGACCCCGTAACCAGTAACATGACATTATGTCATCACTCTTCCAGGCTGTCAGTGAAGTTCCTTTGTGCAGTAGGATGGAGTCTATGTGGTCCCTGGTGGTATTTCCTTTCCCTCCTACTTTCTCTAATGAGAGAATATTTTGGGCCGTGTGGTTAACAAAAATAGAAACACTTTCTGAAGGACAGGCTTTTCTTTTTTTCAGCACACTCTGAAGAGATAGAGGCTGCACTGTATTTGTGTGTGTCTTGTGTTTTTATTTGGGGGACTATTTTGAGTTCTCAGTGACTGAAAGCTGTTTTTTGTTGGTTTTTTTTTCTGGTCAGTTTCATGGCTTGTTCTGCAGATTCAAACTAACAGAGACTCCTCCAGGAAGGACTTCAGCCTTTCCAGTCTGATTAGCTCTGATGATTGTCTAAACCTGAATCATGCCGTATTATACACAACAGCGTGTAGCTCACTCTTTGTGCTGCAGACCGATGTTGTAAACATTCCAGTTTTGTGATTTTTGGAACAACAGACTCACATTATGTCACGGTGTTGGACTTAACTCATTTTACTCGTTTGAGGAGTGAAATGGAGAGCAACCTTAGGTTTCATTTTCTTTTAGTCTAAGCTTAAACATTAAAAGTGACCACTTTATACCATTTTACTTGGTCATTAGCAAGAAGTGAAAAGAAAAGCCAGACTCTTTCTGTATTTGATCTTTTTCAGAAACGTATTGCTAAGTCAAACAGCTGCTGTCTGCACCATCTGCTCTCCAACTGTACTCTAAACTGAAGAGTTCCTGTTTCTGCCAGCTGTCTCCCTCCAAGGTAATGTCTTTGATGTGACGTTATTACATTAAATCACTGTCTGCCTTTTAACCATGCTCTTGATGAGATTGTAGGAGGACAATGTTGTTCTGCCATTCCACCACACTGGCCCCGGGACCCGGGATGAAATACGTCGACAGCTGCTATATACTCAGATATCTATGAGAATTGGGACAGACGCTCACGGTCCTCTCCCAGAATTAATTCTGATCTAATCTGCCCCAACAATAGATAAACATTTTTTTAAGTCTAAATGTCTCCCATGTTTTAAATGCCAATTAATTTATGTAAACATGTTCAATCAAGATAAATAATATACCTAGAAATATTATAATTAATTATAATATATTTAATTTTTTTGTATAATTATATTATAATTTAGTAAAGATGTTGGCAAATTAAAAATGAACATAAAGTAGAACATATTGCTCTTACAGCCTGCTGTCATTTTTCTTTCTTTCTATTTTCGTAAGTATTATTTCGTAAATATTCTAAAGCCACTTTGAATGTTGTAGACTGAAACGACCTGGTGTCCAGTCCTTTCAGTGAGGACTGCTGCAGAGTTTCATATACTTATTCAGACGGTGCATCCGTTTAGCAGCATTTCCAAAACGTAACCGTCCGTCTAGATCGGAGGTGTCCCATTCCGGTTCCTGAGAGCCGCTGTGCTGCATGTTTTAGATGTTTACTGCTTCAGCACATCCTGATACCAATGACTGTGTCATCAACGGACCTGTGCAGACCTTGATGCAACGCTGATTGTGATCCATTCATTTAAATCAGCCAAGATTGAGATTATTTGCAAAATCCAACTAGAATTTATATACATGTGAACAAATGTGTGTTTTCCCTTTTCATTAAAGAAAGAAAAAGCCGCATTGGTCACTGAAATAACTTGAAACTGACAAAAGCGATAATAAAAATAATTCACTGAACATGAACTAATGAAAATCATACACTGCTTTTAAATTATGGTTTAATAGACTTAAAAAAAACAAAAAACTAAGGACCATGAACATGGACCATGAACATGGACCATGAACATGGACCATGACCATGGACCATGACCATGGACCATGAACATGGACCATGAACATGGACCATGACCATGGACCATGACCATGGACCATGAACATGGACCATGAACATGGACCATGACCATGGACCATGACCATGGACCATGACCATGGACCATGACCATGGACCATGAACATGGACATGAACATGGCCCAGCGAAAGCAAAGAAGAGAATTGCCTGAGGAGGTCAGAAAGAAAATTATGGATAAACATGTCAAAGGTAAAGAAGGCCATCTCCAAGCAGATTGATGTTCCGGTGACTGCAGTTGCAAACTTCATGAAAAACTTCATAAAGTTCAACCGAGCAACAGCCGAAACAAAGTGCTGAGCGCAAAAGATAAAACAATTCTGAAAACAACTAAAAGTATTAAACACATTAAAATACAATAAGAGTACAAAACAAGACATAAAACCAGTAAGGAAGCGTTCCAGCGAGGAGATGGGCCACCACATGTTGGACGAGTTGAGGGAGAAGACTGGCTGACTCCAGTATAAAGTCAGTTACAGTAATCCAGTAGGGGAAGTGATAAGGCCATGGATTACTGTCTCAAAATGCAGAGACGTTAAAAATGGTTTTGCTTTTGCAAGTTGACGAAGATTAAAACAGCTTGACTTTACCACTGAGCTTATCTGATGATCTCATTTAAATCTGCTGTCCAATTTGAGACCCAAGTGAGAGGCTGTTGGTTTTAAAAAGCTCCTTAAAGAGCCAAATCGACTGGGGAGGGATGTGGCTGCAAGAGGAAACTTGATGTCCAATATTTAAGACGAATGGTAACCAACAAGCCTGAAACAACTTCCAAAGAGGTTCCAGGTGAACTCTAGGTACATCGGTGTCAGTTCAGTGACAGCTCGAGCTAAAGTGGATGACCAAGAAGGCCTCCACTGCTGAAAACAAATCATCAAATGCCAGACTGGACTTCGTCAAAATGCACAAGCCACAAAGCTTCTGGGAGAATGTCCTTTGGACAGATGAGACAAAAACTGGCGCTTTTTTGAGAAGTCGAGTCAGCTTTATGACATCCGCTCTAAACGGAAGCAAGGCTATTTGTCTCCACCCTCACGGAGCAGCACCAGGAAACTTTTGCCATTTTTATCTCAGCAGGTCCCCTGTAAGTGTGTCGGTTAAGCAGGGTACGCACATAAAGATTGTCCCGATTTTCCCCTTCCTGACCACCTCCCGATTATCTTAAGTCTTATAAGATTATCCTATCAGATTATCCTGTTGCCTGAGGTGTGTTAAGAGTGAATTTCTCCCAATAATCGGCTCTGAAACGACAAAAAATCAGTGTGTGTGCGGGGTCAGCCGACAACGATTGTGACGTGGAACCAAATGCAGCCAATCAAGAGAGCGAGCGAATGTGACAACAACTCACCTGGAGCTCGCTCAGTAGACTAAAGCCCGTGTTCACGCCGTCTTCCGGATTTTTTCAGTAGTCTTTCCTTTTTTCATTGTGGGATTTTTTCCGAACCCAACAGTCCCAAGATCATCATGATTTCCTTGTCTTTTCTGTGTTTTATGGTTGCTATGGCTGTTGCTATGTCGTTCTTCGTTTTTCTTAGATCGCGTATGATCACGTGAGGTTTCTGGGACAGAATCGTGTATGTGGTGTGCTGGGCTGGGATCATCGGGGTACACCACACAGTGCAATAAATGCATTATTTTATATCTTAATGTGTGGGGTCTCTGCGGAGAAAACATCTCTTCTTATGTAAAAGAAATCCTTATGCGTGTAGCCCGCTTTAGGTTGGTTAACGATACTGTAATATTTGCTTGAGTTCTTGCTTGGTTCCTCTTTCACTTCCATTATTACGTTCTGGGTTCTTGAAGGTCCCTTTGCCATGAAGTCACCTGCATCTGTGCGAACTATGACATGGTGTCATAAAGCAATATGCAGTCATTGCAAGAGGAGGACTGTTAGTTTGGTTTGTTTTCGACGATAGTGGGAACAGGAGGATTCTCTGTAAAAGTGATTTTATTGATTAGACGTTCCTTCAAATGAAATAGAAACTGATATGTTTTACATGAAATAGTTTATACAGCTTTAAATATTATATGTGTAAATTATTTTTTTTTAATCTCATGACCATTTTGACAGTGCAGGAGGACATTAATCTTCTGAAAAGTTTTCAAACATTGTTGTGTTGCAACAAACACACACACACACACACACACACACACACACACACACACACACACACACACACACACCGTCCAACCAGGCACACATGTATTTTGTTTTCAGACTCCACTGCGGTTTAAATCACACCTGCCCTGCATGTTTTAGGTTTCCCTGCTTCAGTACACCCAATTCAGAGGATCCGTTCAATCATCAACTCGTCTGTTAATGGTCTATCCCTTTTAGCCCAGTGTGCTTGACCTATTATATTAACGGACCAAGAGGTATGAAGTGTGTTTTAAATGAAAGTATTATGGACAATGTGTTTATTGTGTTGAGCAACACCTTGTAGCAGTTATTAACGTTGCCTCTTCGGCCTTTGACTTCATTCTACTTTCCTATTTCATGTGGCTTCTGGAAACCACCTAATCTTTTGAACGTAAGAACTTTTCCTGTGGGACATTCCCATAAACTAAAGTCCTTCCAAACCAACAAAACCAGCAACGACATCTGACCACTGGACCACACACGTATGATGCTAAATATGCTGCAGAGGAGCTCAGAAATTACACTCAGCAAATACAGGACTCAAATAAAACAATTTCCAAATATTAGCCTTCCCGTGTACTTTCCTGCAGTTATATAAACCTGCCTTTGTTTCTCACAGTAAACAGGTTTGACTTTGCTATGCCAATTTAAACAGTAATGATGGGTCAGTGACGGCGTGGCTTCCCTCAATTAACCTCAGTGTTGGTTGGCGGGGACTGGGTCCTGATCAGAGAGCAGTTTGGGTCTGTTTAAGGTCCTGACACTCTTTAATTATACCAACACTTCATTAATGCAAGCTTTGCAATGAGACTAATTCTGGGCTGTGCTGAGTCCTCGTCTATAAAGGTATTTACCCCCTTTCTAATTAAAGAGTCTGCTTGACTTGAAGTGCTTCTACATTTTAAGGTATTTCCAACAGTCACAGTTGGCCTGCTGTGTGCCAGATTGTGGGAACTTCCACAACACCAGATAACTCCGGTCAGGCCCGTTTCTGTTGTCCTACTCTGGTTACCATGGACATCCCATACTGGCCTCTTACCAACTGTTTAGAGAAAATAAATGATGGCCGGTGACAAGAGACAAATCAGTTGAGCTCTCAGAAGATCCGTCTGTCCGTCCATCCATCCAGCCATCCGTCCATCCAGCCATCCATCCATCCATCCATCCATCCAGCCGTCCATCCATCCATCCTTCCATCCATCCATCCGTCCGTCCATCCATCCATCCAGCCAGCCAGCCGTCCATCCTTCCATCCAGCCATCCGTCCGTCCGTCCGTCCATCTGTCCGTCCATCCGTCCGTCCATCCATCCATCCATCCATCCATCCATCCAGTCATCCAGCCATCAAGTCATCCATCCATCCATCCCTCCATCCAGCCATCCATCCGTCCATCCATCCGTCCGTCCGTCCATCCATCCGTCCGTCCATCCGTCCGTCCATCCATCCAGCCATTTTACCTTTACATTTTAGCTTTTTGAAAGATCAGGGTTCAGGGCTTTTTTTTTTTGTTTTGTCTTGTATATAAAAGTTCAAATGCAGCTAGTTTGTGCAGCTCTTGTTTGAGTTCATTAACTTTTAAACAGTTTTTTCTGTATCGGACTGATACAGGAATGCATATTGACCGACTTGTATAATGTCTCCTACTGAACTCTACTTGTCCTGTGCATAAATCAACTTATATTAGGTTCCACTGTTTACCCAGTAATCTAAAAGAGAGAAAAATGCTAATGTTGAAATATGTGAGTGTGTAAGTGGGGTGTAGTGGTGAAGGGGTGGAGGTGGGGGGTGGAAATTGCTTGGAGGACCCTCAGGATGGAGGCCTCAGATCTTACCACTGCTTCACAGCATTAAAAGGAAGTTGTTACTTTGCTGAAAGCGCAGAATTTAAATGAGATCAAGAACAAACAAAAATGTTATAGAATTCATTATAATATCATTTAGGAGATCAAAAGATTGGGCTGAGGCTACAGAATACAGATACTTTTACCAGCTCCTCAGACCTCTTCACTGAGCCCTGCAACTCTCACAAATGAGCTTGGGTGACTGTATGACTACAGACGGCTCGCACCACTTTCAGATTCTTTTAAAATCCTACTGTACACTAAGATTCATGTGGTGCAACGGGGAGGAGCATAGAAAATTAAAAAAGGAAGAAGTCATTTAACGGGTTGCTGTCCTGTGTTCTGTTTCGTATCTTTATTCTTATTTCTAAAATTTCTTTTGCTGAACAAAGGAAATTATCTCACATAAACTAAAAATCATATTTTAGGGAAGTCACTTTTCTTTTCCTTTTATTTATTTTTTTAACCTTAGAATGTAACAATATTCACGAGCCTCTGTGTTCAATTCAGTTAGCTTTGTTTGGTAATTAATGGTAACTGTTGCTGGTAACTGACGAGGTACTTCAGAACCCACTGACAAGTAAACGTGTGACTGTTTATATGGACTACCGACTGACTGACTGACTGACTGACTGACTGACTGAATATAGAATATATATAGAATTTCCATTACACAAGTGTTTCTGTGTCATAGTGCGTTTGTGGGCTTGTGATTATGATGCGTAGGAGCAGTTAGGTTTACTCTTAGGATTGTGTAATGATGGTTTTTTGTTGTTTTTCATTTGAACTTGTAGTATGTATGTGTGGGTGTGTGTATGTATGTATGTATATATATATATATATATATATATATATATATATATATATATATATATATATATAAATATTTCTATTTAATTTTTGTTTGTTTTCTTCATTTTGTTGGAGGAACCTAACCACCTTGGATTGCCCTGGTAGAAGATAGGGCTGGAAATTTCTGTGACACTCTGTGTAAGCTTACGGAAAAAAGAGTGTCCTTTAACAGCTGGAGTGGCTGAAAGTGAAATTGGCGCCCAAGGTCAAGACAATCACTTTAACGGCCATGGCTGAGCTGCACGCTATGAGATTGTCATTTAGACTTGATCAAGACAACGCCGTTTAACCTCCTGAGACCTTAGGCACCTTCTAAAAGTTATCCTATTGTTGTTTTCTTAAAAAAAACCTTGACTGCCTTGATCTTTTTTTACTAACTTCTGTCTAAATGGTTATAGTTTAATCAAGACCATATCACCTCTGACAGCTCTCAAGAAAATGGGAAAATTGCATGAAAACGAGTGCATGCTGGGTCTGGATTTAAGGTTAAGTTCAGACTAATTAGTGTTTTTTATATAAAGAGCAGGGAGAAGTGAAACACAGTTGTTGTTTTTTTACAGAGCAGCTTGTGTTTCAATCTGCGCTGAAGGCATGACATCAGTGTCTCTGTGTTGAGACAGGAAAGTCTTTTCCCACTGCTGCGACCATAAAAGCAGCACAATAATGAAATGACATCACAGTGAGCCAGTGATTAAATGAACAGACTACTATTGTTTTTATTGGGAGATTGTGAGTGACATTGCTGCGTACAGCAGGTTTTTGAATTTGTCTTAAGTCTTCTTATCATAGCTCAACAAAATGCTGCAGCTTTGTGTGTAATTTTATCCACTCTTTATAGTAAATCATGCTTAACATCTTTATAGTAAATCATGCTTAACATTGTCACATAGCCTGTTCATGTGTCGAGTCACATTGTAGATGTCTGATCTGCCTGGTTTTCAGCTTGATGTTGAAAGGCTTGGCTGCCAGTGGAGGGAGATGAGTTTAATTATTACTTTTCAGGCAAAAACCCATTAGCTTAGTGACCTGCAAAATGCCAAAGGCCAACAACATTACATAGGCTGGAAGACACCAGAGACGAGCTTTCCTGGTTTTGGGTGATATATTAATCCTAATGCATGCTCCTGCAATATCAACCAACAAAAACAGCATCATTATGTGTTTTTCTCTCCATTTGGAAAAGACACACATCTTTCTCGCTAAGCCATAGGAATAGATAAACTGGAACAACGTAGGATTGATTTTACTCTACAACATGATGTGTAGTCGGATTCACAGAGACTCATTTGGTGCTGCTGGTTGTGACATGTATACCACTGTGCCCCTTTCTCTCGTCAGAGATTGTGCATTGTGAACATGCTTCATTTGCATAATCAAATGCAAATGTCACTTTTGCCTCTTTTATGTAGTTCCAACTCCATTATATTTAACATAAATTGTCTTTTGCTTTTTTCACATCAAAGAAAACTCAGATTCACAACAGACATGTGGGGAGGATCGTAGTATAAACAGGGATGTGTGCAACACTTTAACCAGTAAACAAGCCCAATCTCTCTCTTCCTCCCCCTCCTTCGGGGAGCAGGTCCACCACATAGGCTGCCTGTTTACCATCTATATGTTCCCCCAAGAACTTTCATAAAAACTCCATTTATGAGAACTTCAAAGAGTGTCCAGGCTTTGCCAAGGGGAGGAAAATAATCTTCTATCAACCTGCTTAATTATGCCTTGAGCAAAAGACCTTTTCTTTCCATGCTGATGGATACCATGCAAATAAGCTGCTTGAAGATGATGGTGAGCAAAAAAGGAAGTAGATGAGAGAAAAAACATGTACAAAGCTGCAGGGAAGGTAAAGCTTCAAGTAAGGACTGTATTTCTGTCATCAGTTTTTAACAGTTCAACAAACAGTAATGATACAGAAACTCTTTCATGTTGCATTGTACATTTCACCATGGCTGTTTCCGCACTGACAGCAAGGATCAGCTCCATAATACACTGGAACAAAGTGACATTCTCTCCTACAAATACTAGAGACAGTACTCTCTTTATTCTGTCCGTGGCAGAAAATGAGAGGGGGTGTGGGGTTGACTAGTGGTAAATGCCGGGTAACTACAGCTTGAAGCCTCATTGATTCAATGTTGGACTGACTGGTGCAGAGGTCACGGAGGTGTCACCCCAATTAGAGATGGACTCAGGAACTTTAATTAGGAAAGGGGAGAAAGAGTTGCCAATTATTCTTGTTTTAACCTTCAATGACTCAAATTTTGTTTATTCTTTACATTAAAGTGTGTTGAATGAGACGACATTAATTGGTGTACATGATGTTTATTTATTGTTTCTGAATTTGCTCTTTTTTGCAGTTTAAGTGTTGCTGCTGTTATTGGTTTATTGAGGTCAAAGTCCAGTTTCAGAGGGCCCTTTCATGGGAATGCCCCTATTGATACCAGGCATATTTAAACCAAACAGCTCCATGAGTTAAGCCTCTCTGAGGGTTAGGTTGGGAGTCCATCGAAGAGCAACGTATGTTAATGAGTCTTTTCTTTTATTTTTCTGCAGTACAGTGGAATGATGAAGGGATGTACAAGCCGATTGTTGGGTGGAAGACCAGTGAAAAACAAGCTGTAAATCCAAGTTGTAAATAAGTAAAATGACATATTCCCTCACTGAATCCTGGGCTTCACTGTTATTGATGCTTACAGGTTTCTGTGTAATGGCGGGTTCCGGTTTTGCACTTGTACGTGTCAACTACTCATTGTACACGTGTTGTCTGAATCAGTTGCAATCCATTATCTTTGTTTTACCAACCACAGTACAAATGCACCACAGATGCTTCTTTTAACGCTGGGAAAGCCTTATACTAAGAGCTAAAAAGGTCCGTAGGACAGCAATTCAGACATATTTCTTGCAGTGCAAACACAAAAAAGGAGAAGCACTTCCTGCAGTGTTTATAAAGACTATAAAACAGGTTCAAAAGCACTTATTTGCTAGATTCTGAGAGGAATCAAACAAGGTACTTGCCCTTTGGTCGAGTAAAAAACACAAACAAAAGACTATTTAACAATGTTTCTACATGTTTCAACAGCCTATTGGTCCTTCCTGGTGTGTTGCCTTGATTTCTGCATCAGTAAGATAAGAGTTTCTGCCTCGGTGACCTGCAGCTTCTCTTCAGTTTTGCTGAACCTTCTCTGAAGCCCATCCAGCTGTGTGGTTTTAGTGATATACAGGCATCAACAACCAAAGCGGATCAAAACACTGAATTAAAGTTTTCCAAAGACAAGACTGGATGTTTTTAATCCACTTTGAATGCTGACTACTGTATTACTGCTATACAACTTTGCATGAGAAATAAACATATTTAAATACTGATTCAAGTATTGCCTCACAGCAAGAAGGTTCCTGGTTCGATTCCCGGCCCGGTGGGTCTTTCTGTGTAGAGTTTGCATGTTCTCCCCGTGCTTGCGTGGGTTCCCTCCGGGTACTCCGGCTTCCTCCCACAGTCCAAAAAACATGCAGGGTAGGTTAATTGATCATACTAAATTTCTCGTAGGTGTGAATGTGAGTGTGCATGTTTGTCCGTCTTCTATGCGGCCCTGCGATGGACTGGCGACCTGTCCAGGTGGACCGCTGCCTTTCGCCTACTATGCGTCAGGATAGGCTCCGACAGACCCCCGTGACCCGGAGACGGATTAAGCGGGAATAGATAATGGATGGATGGATAACTGTTTTGGTCTCCATTACTAGATTTCACATCAATAAGGCTCTTATACCAGAGATGAATTAATATAAAGCAATACATTTGTTCATATTATGGTGTGAAGCCTTTTGTTTGGTAGTGTGCTTAGCCAGTGGCTAGACGTCATCGGTTCTTCATCAGTCATCATCATGTTATGAAGCTTAACAAAGCAATCAGCAGTTTGTACACTCAGCGCTACTCTCCAGAGACCCGGCGTCACCTAAACACAGTGGTCTCCTCTGATGTCTCACCAAAACGATATGTGAAATGTAAACGTTCTCCAGCAGCTCCTCCATCATACCTGGGCTGATGGAGCTGGTGGCCAGGGCTGGTTGACAGGAGGTGGGCACGTTCGCGTCGGCTTGACATGCCCGTTAGAAAACGGTCAGGCCAAGCTGTAACTCAGCAAGTTCCGGTCAGTCGGCGCATCTCTAATATAAACCTGTACCCAGTCGTTAAACGTGTCGCTCTGCTTGTTGGAGTTTCATTACACTCCTACACTCTGTTGCTGACGTAGACACAGTATTAAATTCTGTTGAAAGAGAAAATGTTATTGGTTGTGGTGTGCGACGTGCATTTGTTAGACATGATTTCACATAGATATCGACACCAGGAGTGTTGCAGTCTGAATAAACCGGAAGTTGGTAGAGCGGAGGAGTTTTCAAGCTGCCAGGTCCAGTTCTGTGGTCTGATGTTCCTTACTTTCAGTCACAGGATTAATTGAATTAGTAAGATACATAGCAGTTGATGCTTAGATATAATGGCAGACAGTTTTTCCATGATTTATTCCTAAAAGGCTCATAGTGAACATTCCCATGCAGAACTCTGCTTTCTGTGAAGCTGCTTTGTACAATTGTAGGTCATTGTCTTGAACAGTAAATGAGGACTATGAAGTAATCCTCTGGGTCACTGCAAATATTACAAGATTCACATTAAAGCTCCTCTGGACCTCGCTAATGAACTTATCAAAACTTGTGTTGTATTATGAAATATAGGGTTGTACAGGAATTCATATGCTGGATGGAAATATCAGGTGTTGGTGACGTATTTGAGTTTTTACTGATAATCTGGCATTGTCAGAGTAATGAGAGGATTTATTTTGTTTCCTTTAAAGCTAGTCTTTAAAGTTTCTCCCACTGGTAAAGCACTTTTTAAATCCTGCACAATTCAAGCTTGGAAAAGTGTGCTCTACACCCTCATAAATTATAATCACATTCACAAAGAGCCACAGGAATTGGATTAAACGGATGAAATAAAGAGGGGGTCTTTTGCTGCGAGGTTTGATCCAGAGCTTTGGGCTCTTGTTGTTCTTGTCTTAAAGTTAGACTAACTGCAGAAGGTCAGAGCAAAAGTACAAAATGAAAGAACTGTTTTAATGTTTGTTGGTTTTTAATCTTTTTTCCTACATGGCATAGATATACATGTATATCATTAGACTATACATATGTTTTTTATTTTCAGCACTACAAGTTTAGTCAAAATGTAACCCAGCTCAGGAGTAGAAAGAGCTCATAAACATAAGGCCATGTTAACATAATACCACAAAATCTGTTTAATTAGGGGTCTTCATTCCATCGGGTAAAGTGTGCTGGTTGGATGTAATAAAATTACACTCAATTTCAACTCAGTTTTCTACATGTTTCTAACAGCCTATTGGCCGTTCCTCGTGTGTTGCATTGATTTCTGCATCAGTGAGATGGAGTTTCTGCCTCGGTAACATATTACATCTGTATTGATCAGGACAGCTTGTCTGGGAGGCAGATGAACATGCGTATTAGAGCACATTTTACAGTTGATTCCTAAACTTGACAAATTGAGACAGAGATGTACTGTATTATAACATAAAAACTAAGGTTGACCAAAATTATGGTAAATGTGTGTGTTTCTGGTAATGTATGTACTCTCTTCAAGTTTTCATTTTCAACAAAATATCTACCTTATGTGCACGTGGGCTGCTGCATGATTTACACCATTTGCAAATATCACAACCAGACAAGCTTTGCGGTGCGGACGGTTTTCACTGAAGATTAAGAACTGCACAAATTTCAACATTTCTGAAGCCACAGTCGTCCTGACATTTAAAGGAGCAGCTCTGATTCTGTTTGATTTTCCGGTTGATCGGTCAAATTTAATCTGTTTTTGCTAATGCGTAATTGATGAGATCATTGCGTTGATATTGACGCAATAACTCAATTATGACAGACTTAGAAGGGGCCTTTTTCCTATAAGAGGGTCCTACGTTGTGTCTTCAGTCTTCTGCGAGTATTTAACCGGTTGAAACGTAGCAACATATCTAAGCAACTACGGCCATCACCAACCGAACACCGGCAGCGATGCTTGCAGATAAGACTGTGGTGAAGGAGATTTTTTTCACTTCCTTCTTAAATATTTGTGTCTTCCCATCAAATCATTCAGATTGTAAAACAGATAAATCCTGGTGACCTTTAAATCCCAAATATGCAAAGAGTCCTTGTTTCAGACCATATTCTGATGTGACTCGACAGGTTCATCCAGGATCTGGTTTGAGCTGGCTTGAACGATAGCGTGCAGGGTTTTGCAAAGCAAATTATAATTATACGTACAGGACAAAATGCATAATAGAAAATGCTGGCTCATATATAATCACGTAAATGGAATAAGACTGTAACAACCGAAGAAGAGCACTGGGGAAATATCAGATATGGTTTAGATGCATTTTCAATCAACATGGGATTTTTCTCCATTCAATTTTATTTATTTTTAATTTATTCTGAATTTAAGTGACAGGCACTCGGCTGTATTATATTTTATAGAAGATAGACTTGATGTAAATCAGCAGAAGTGGCCAATAATGTTCATCTGATGAAGGAAAAATGCATTTGTTCCATCTCCTGTAGTGGGAGTTTGGTGGCTCAGCTCTGGGCTCCACATGGTGCAGTAATCCCGGGAAGGTTAGGATAAAGCCTGGCTGTGTCTCACTCTCTGCCTCCTCCCAGATCAGATGAGATTAGGATAGTGCTAAGGAGCTCTGAGGGGAAGACGGGGCTCAGAAACACTGAGGCTGGAGAGAAGAGGGACACAGCGAGGCAGGTGGGCATTTCTGCAGAAGGTGAAAGCAGGAAAGAGCACAGGTAACAGAAATCCAGTCGACAAGGCTGGACTTGTATCTGCATATGAAAGCCAACTAAACAAGGTGCATGTTGAAACAGATAAATTAATTTGTTTTCTCACTGTGTTCTTTTAATCTTTGTATTCATGCGTCTGTGTTGACTTGTTTAATGCCAATCCAACTGCCACAGTTAAAAGTTCCTGTGGGGGGATAAAACATACTCAGTGGGTGCTGAAAGTGTAGTCTGTGACTTACTTGTGTTTTCCATCAGACACGGTTGACAGTGTTTGTAGGTGGGAAGCTGGCACAGGGAACATGTACTTGTTTATGGACTACCAAGTCCTGCGGCTTGTTCTCTCGGTGAAGCTCCTTGTGGAGAAAAGAAGCAATTGAAGCTTTATTCTCACTGTGGCATTGAAATTAGCTGTAACATGATAAATCACTATTGCAAATTGTGGAGAGAATGTGGAAAACTCTTTGTAAGAACGTATTACAACTCGTAGCAGTGTTTGGCATTTGCATTTTCAAGAAGCAGAAAAGAATGATGTCCCTGACAATGTCTCTCAAATGGTATTAAACTTTTTTATCATCAGTCGGTCATCAGTCATAGTTATTGACTGACTTTTGCATCAGTCATCATGTGCAAAATGTAGTTTCTAGAAATCTCATTCTGTCTTGTAGATAGTGTGTCTGGCAGGTTTAAAGTAATAATTTTACAAACATTTCTGCTCTGAATAAAACAGCTATTAACACCAATCTTGACTCTGAATTCAACTGGAAAGTATTTAAACTGCTGCTTCAAATGAAAATTCAGTAAGTTGCATTTATTTGATTGATGGTAACATTCAATACCAAGGTGCAGATTGAAATGTTCAATTTGAATGCTTCTTTTGCCATTAAAACAATATGTACAGCTCTCTCTCTCTCTTTTTTTTTTTTTTTAAGAGAAACACCTTTAAAAGCTTATTATTTCACATGGAGGACACAGAACTGGCAGCACCAGAGAATAGGAGCGAACAGTCGCAGCTCAGTCCAACTGTGGGACTGATGTCCATGGTCCATAAATAAATAAGAAAATGTTAGACAAATTATCTCATAAAGTGGTGGTTATTAGCAAATGTGGTCCAGCTTACACGTTACAGTAGAATACAGCCCTTTCACATTGATTAATGCGTGTAAAACGTTAGACGAGTCTCTGCTTTACTATGTTCATGTAAACTCGCCACATGTTTTGAGGAAATGTTAGAACGTGTTAGATGCTAAAATAATGCTGACTTTACCGTAGCTGTGTGTCGCTGTTCATTCAGTGATGTCCGAATAAGATAAGTTTTTAACTAGATTTCTGACCGTGTGTCTCTTACAGAAAGCCATGCTGAGCTGATGCCAAAGTACCAACAGCTGATAGTGGGAGTATGCATTGAGGATCGTCTCTTGAATCTTTAACCACCTTCCAGTTATTCCTCTTCGGCTGTTTGTGGAACTTGTTTTGGCAATGGGGAGGAAGAAGATTCAGATCACCAGGATAGTGGATGAGAGGAACCGACAGGTCAGTGTCTCCTTCTCCATGTGTCTTCTTACATTACATTTTATTGTTGTGTTTCCTTTCAGGACAAAAGTGCATAGCTGCTGAAGTGCATACGTGCTTATCCCTGCTGCCGCTCTGCACTGGCATCTGTGGAAAAAAGCAGTTTCGCTGTGAAAAACAAGAGCTGGCCTCAGTTTGGAAAATGCTTGGTGGTTTAGATTTCATTATATCTTATGAATGGTGTGGTACCACTAAACCCTGTTGAGAGCATTCCCTTAATGGGGGATTTGCTTTGTTTTTTCCAAGATCCAAAGGACCAACAAATAAAACTGTCGCTGACGCTTACTGCAGACGGTCCGTAGATTATTGTAGATAGCTGAGTCAGTGCCACTTTAAAGACAAACCATGTTATGAAGGAGTCTGAAAACATGATGGCTTGTCTCATGGGGTTTATTTTCTGAATGATATGATTTTTGAAATTCAACCATATATTTGTCGGTGTTTGTTGCACATTTTGGACAACATAAACTGATAATGATATACCTTCTGTCAAAGACTGGCATTGGCTTAATCTTTGTCTATAATCAGACTATATTTTACATTATGATCACCTGCCTAACATCAAGTTGGTCTCCTTTATGCTGCCAAAAGAGCATGGGGATGAAAACAAATACTACAGAATATTCAATCATTGATAGGTTCATTCCTTAAGGAACACTTTGCAGATCTTCCTTGGTTTTGGTCTGAAGAGCTGCTAAAGCTTTCTCTCAGCCATTTCACTTTTGAGGGTAGTAAGAGCAGTAATTGTGGGTTGGCTGGATTCGGACAGCACCCTGTCATTAGCAGGGTGGGTCGGTGTTAGGGACACATAGTGGCCCTGTCTCCTCACTTCTTCTCATGCTGCCACACTGCTGCCCACTGGAATCCCGCACTGTCTGTCTGCTCTATATATATATATAACCCCCAACAGCACAACAAATACCAGCCTGTCTGGAAGGAGGGTTCTGGCTCTGGAAATAGGGATGTGGCTGGAAAATAAATATCTGGGATAATGTTTATATTTGATGTTTGGTTGGTTCGGCCAAAGCTTTTTTAGATAGACACTCCTTTAGCTGTCTGGTCTGTACTATCACTGGAGCCTGTCATATATTTAGATCCTTGTACTCTATTTTAGGAAGTTGGCTTGTGCTCTTGTTTTATCTTTCAAGCACATCAGCTGTGTCTAGCAGTTTTTCCTCTTTTTCAGTTCATCACACTATTATAAAACATGCTAAACATGTACTGGTGGTTTTACTGTACAGCAGGATGCCCCAGTGGCACAGCAGCTACTCTCAGAGAATATCACAGCAGTTCCTTGTTTCGCAGAAATGTATTTTCAGATCAAGTTGAAGTAATGATTATTGCATTTTAAGTTTAACTGAACATGTGTCATATCTGAATGCAACTCTGATGCCTTTTCATAACCTTTTGCAATTAGGAAAGAACCGTGATATATATATATATTTAACTTTCAACATTATACAAGTCTGAATATCAGCGATTATATTTATGGACCTCTTTAATGGCTTAATTTTGATCTGCAATTCAGGGCAATCCAGCTGTTTTATTTTTGTTTTAAATTAATACATTCATGGTTTTAATTATTTCAGTGTTAATGTCTTACTAGTTATAATAACATAATAACAGAATCTGAACCTTACTTGGTCTTATAACTTGGTAAATACAACCTGAGAAACACAGTAAAGTATGACATATTACATTAATTTTCCAAAATCTCAAAATATACAATAAACTGGCAAAGATCAACTATTTTACCTGTCTCTGAAGGAGCATGGGATCCTGCAGCAGACATAGCCCCCTTCCACTTTGCACTGGTAATATCAAATACAGAGGAATAATTATCTCTCCCAGGCTGTCAGAGCAAAGAAGTTAAAACAAAATCTAACATGATCTTAAACACTGGTCAAGTCTTCCATTATCACTCGTTGGCCAGATATCCATCTATATGTTCTCAGTCCTCTCAATGGCACCATCAGACAACTGGTTTAAGTCAATTAATTTAAGTATCTCACAATTCAACTGGAAAAACAAGAAACCCAAAAGCTCACTAGCAACACTACAAGAACAAAAACCATCAGGCAGACTAGAAGCACCTAACTTTCATATCTAATAGTTAGCAAATCAACTTAAATATTTAGTGAAATTGAATTGAAAAAAAAATAAAGAAAGAAAACTACTGTAAAACCATCACAATCAACTCAACCTGACAGCCTGGTCTAAAGCCAATAAAATCACAAAAGTACCTTGTACACACGAATTTGATTTGAACTTTTAATTTCAAAATCATCCCACTAACTTTTCTCAATGGCAACTTGGTGAATCACTTACCTCCTCCACTTATTTAAAAATAACCAGGTTATTTGTTTTCATTCACTGGTCCGGGAAAATGTTCAAAATGGGATTCACTGACACATGCTGACACATGTCACAATGCACCCTGGGTAACAATGACGATTACTTTCATGCCACATGGGCCTGCTCACCTGTTTGCTGTTTTTGGACAAAAGTAATATATTTGATTGATGTATTAAAAAAGAGAGAAAGCAGAAGTGAAAGATGATTATTATGGACCCATAGGCTCCAGCTGGGCACGACCTCAAGGAGGACTGAATGAGAGGGGTGATTGTAATGTTGACTTGTAATTAACAATGTTGCGCTTAAACGCGTAAAAAACGTGTAAAATTGGCTTGTGTTTAGTAACATGTTTGGTCACAGTACGATAATAGTAGTCATTGTGGCTAAACCTGAATTATGTGGGTGCAGGTGGGTGAGAGTTTGGTAAACTGAAGCCACGTGGGCTTCAGGATGTAGGCTGTGTTATTATTTACATGAAACTATAGGGAAATGAGATCCAGTTGCAAATGGGGACTGGCGATACCAGGTGTGAGCCGATGCACAAAGAGCTGTGTACTCATGGCGGGACCAAGCTGCGTGTTAATGGAAAATAACAAAACCCATTGTACATCAGAGTGTATAACATCTGTTTTAAAAAAAGATTTCATTAGAATGTTTTTAAAAATCTATGTTTTGGGTTGTGAGACCACGTGCTGCACTGTCACGGTCCTGTTTACAACCAGTGTGTTTCTTATGTGATTTGTTTCTACTTAAAAAAAGGAGAAGCAGCAGTGGTTCTTTTTTGTGTTGAAAACATTCACCTGAGAGTCAGCGTGTAAAGCAGCTGTTTAATAATCAGTTTCTGCACATTTTAGCCCACATCTGACATAGTTCAGCATACGCAGGGATTGTTATTACTCTGCATCTTGTTGTTGTTCATGTACAGTAATGTAAGATGAAAGTACAACCTCTTTAAAATTAAGGCATAATCAAAATCATCTGCTTTTCATCAGTTCTCAAAATTTGGTAAATACAACATCAGATGGAAAAAATAAACACATGGCATATTATGTTTCATTATTGAGCAAAAACTAGGTCGAAATGACGAAGCAGCCTCTGAAACGGTGCACTCCCTGACCCTGAACAGCTTGTAGAAGCACCTTTAGCAGCAGTTGGAGTAACTGCTCTTTGGCCCACATCTTTTATTTTCCAGTCATTTTGTTCCACTGTAGATTTACTTAGTGGACCTGCTCTTCTTCTGTTGTTTTACTCAACTGCAGCCAAATTGTATCCGTCGAACAGACGGCCTCACATTTGACCTTACATTCGTAAACTCTTATTAAATACTTAATGACATGTGATGTTGTTAATCTGTGGTTAACAATTTTAAGACCTGATAATGACCAGATTAATTTTGCATTACGTCCTGATATTTTAAAACTTAAATCAGAGAGTGCCCTTTCTTTTTCACGTGACTGCGCCAAGAGTGGTGCACCGAAGCAGAAGCTCTCAGAACACCTGTTCTCACGACATGAGAGAGAGAGACAGGAAAATACACTTGCCGTATGCCTCAAAGTCTGACAAATGCGCTGGGGTCCCTGTAACAGCATTACAAAAAGAAATACAGCAAGTAAAGGTGTTTATTGTGGAGCAGCGGCTGTAGGTTCAATAAGACGACCCCTACACAGTGGGGCTGACATCACCAAGTTAAAATGACACACAGGAGCTGTGGATTACATTATTTATATGTTCCTATAAACCGTCTTTGTGACACTGTTACTGTGATTATTTAGGATCAGTTTAATATTTGTTTTTCAGCCTAAGCTATAATGGAAATATCAGATATTACAAAAATCCACCTGAGGTGCTGGTGTGCTCCTTTACTCTAAGTTTTGTAAGATTTTACTCTTTAGAGAGGCACTTTATTAATGTTCCATATTGGTAATGCATAATTACTGTTGTATATGATGCTTTGAGTAAATATCTGAACTTCCAGCTGTTTCAGTGAACAGAAGCCAACATTAGTCACGATGGCTGCTAAAAGGCTAATTGTAAACCAAGGGACATGACCTCATGAAATATTTAACACCACTTAAACACCGTACTGGACAAAAAAAAAAGTATGAGATCCTAAGGAAGCTTGTAGATATGAGATTATATGTGTCAGGTTCTTAAAGGCTATGATGAAAGGAAGACATGCTGATGATTCACTGCAGCGAGCGAGTGAGCGAGCGAGCGTCGCACAGAGAAACCGATGACTCATCAGTGACCTGTGGGGTTATGTGTGGATTGTGTGTGAGTCCAGACTATATGCTTTAGTTTTATGCTTTAAAGGGACTTAGAAGTGTCAAGATGACTTTCATCATTTTAACAAACAAAGTCTGATCATTTTCTTTGAGTTTTTTTTAGCTGTATGTCTTTTGAAAAATGTCTGCACAAATACCTCCCTATTAAAGCTGAATACGTGGATATTATTCACTGAGGGAGGTGAACATTACTCACAACAACATCTCCCATCTGTTCAACCAGTAATATTCCAGTCAGAGCAAAGTTTCATGTTATCTCTGTCCTGTTCTGGAGCTCAGATGTGACGTGTTTTGGCATATCAGATTTCAGACGGTTTCTAAAGGGATTTTTTTCTTTTTCTGCAGTAATGGAGAGCAGTCCGAGCCCTCTTCATGTCAAAATAGAGTATTGTTGTCAGTGCAGATTTGCACGTTTTTATATATATATATATATATATATATATATAATATATATATATGTATGTATGTAGTATGTATGTATGTATGTATATATATGCCAGCCAATATTACAGCAAATATTGTTTGCTATAAACTCTCCTGCCTTCTACTTTCTTTTTACATATGCGTTTTTTCTATCTATGAGCTCTGAATTGTATAAATATGGAAAATTCCTTCTGCCAATCACAACTCTGAAAATGTTGGTGACAGAAAGTAGAGAGAAAAATCAGAGAATGTGCAGATGTTGATTATTGGAAAAGAACGTAGTACTGTTACTAGAAAATGTGTAGTGATGTTTGTTTGGTGCTTCCAGGTGACTTTCATGAAGAGAAAGTTTGGTCTGATGAAGAAGGCCTACGAGTTGAGTGTCTTGTGTGACTGTGAAATTGCCCTCATCATCTTCAACGGCTCCAACAAGCTATTTCAGTACGCCAGCACCGACATGGACAAAGTCCTGCTGAAATACACAGAGTACAATGAACCTCATGAGAGCAGAACCAATTCTGACATTGTCGAGGTAAGTCTTACATATTTGTTGGTTGTTTTTGACTCATGTCTGTCTAGTCAATGTCTTCAAATAGCTTGATCTTGACCAAAACAGTCTTAGTAATGCATAGACTGTATGTAGATACGGTTTTTGTTTGATGAAACCTGCCATTGTGATTGCAGTATGTAAATATGCATCACATGCAACATCTGACTTTGCATCAATATTCAGGAAAAGGTAGCACAGTTACACAGTAACAGTTGCTTGTTTCTTTCTTTTAACCACTGGCTTCAAAGAAGCGTGTATTTCTGGAGCGGTACCTTTTTCTGTGGCACGGAAACCCTTCAGCAGTAGTTAGAAGATTAAATCCTAAAAAACACAAAACACTACATTAACAGGATGGAAAAGACAAACGAAGCTAAACGCCAGGGTAAGGTCTGAATAGCAGCACGCATGTGGCTCTGTGAGACCTCCAAGTGCTACAGATGTTGAAGGCTGAGCTCATCCTCGTTGACGTAGTAATAACAGTGGTAGTGGTAATATGCATCATTACAATGCCCATAATGATAATAAACAGTAGGGCTGCATGTGTTCTTTGACTGTATCCCACAAGCAGACACCTGTGAAAACGCAGGCAGCCATTATTCAGGCTTTATTTGCCTGTTCTGAGTCTTAATTTGTTTATTCCCACAAATATCATGCGGACAGATGAGCTGAGTAAAATCAAGCACAGAAAGAAAGCGGCTTCTCCTTTACATATTGGTCAAACCTTTTCCAACATTTGAGAATGACATTTGACTATGTTTTAAGTACAAAAGTCTAACTCCAACAGATGGGTCTTGTTGGATAGGACACATAAAAGACTTCGTTGGATATATTGTTGTTGAGGGAACATTATTTTGATGATTTTCACTATCCAAATGATAGTGAAACCCGCCAACTGCTCCTTTCATGGGTTCAGCTGTGCTGATGGCCGTTAGCAGTACTTACATTTTAAACTTGAACCAGTGACCATGCATGCTGTATTAATTAGGAAAGCCGCCCTTTTTTCTCTTTCAACAAGAAAAGCTTCTCTTCACATCTGTCTCTATACAGAGATCAATCTGAAGTTAATGATGATCTATCAACCGAAGCAGCTCCAAAGACCTCGCTGGCCAGCTAATCTTACTGACAGATTACTTGTGTCATAATAATGAGACAAGCTCGTGTCCAGCGGAGTCTGGGTTTCAGCAACAGCAGAGCATCGGTCCAAAGGAAGCCGTGCAGTCGTGTCAGTCCACAGAGCCCAGAGATGAATGAAAACCAAACCAGAACGTGAAAACTACGACAAAGTGAAACCTGACGCGGTGGCAAACAGCGCACCGGCTGAGTGTGTGTGGGTGTGTGTGTGTGTGTGTGTGTGTGTGTGTGTGTGTGTGTGTGCGTGCATGAGCCTTGTCTGTCAGATACGTGTCATATCACATCTCAAGCACGGCCCTATTCTTAGCCTGTAGGGCAGTCACCCGACTGGAAAGGGCTCATTGTAGGGGGGGAGTGGGTCTTATTTTATCTTTGAAGCAGCCCCAATAGCTACAAGACATCACCCCCACGTTAAGATGCTTAGCGGTGCAGCTCATGCCTCATGGTGGCAATGAGCCAGATGCCTTTCGAGATTCACTAAAGCCGACTTTGACATTTTAGATGATAAGGAGACACACACACTCAGATTCTTTAAGAGACACTTGGAGATAGTTGTCAGAGCCAACAGATGATGCAGTGCTTTAAACCAGCAGCTATTGAAATATATCTTAGGATGTGAATCTTGGTCCAAATCCCATTAGACCTCGGCTCTAGGCTCTTATTTGGCTGCTACGCTGTCCACTAACAATATTGTGAGCCTTTCAAAGCTTTTAAAGCTACCTTATGATTTTGTGAATTATTTGATCACATGATGGGTAACAACTGTTGTATTAAAGAAATGAAAATTATTATGAAATTATTGTCCTTATGCATAAATGTTTTTAAGGGAACATCCTGCCATTGATATGAGGAAATGTTAGATAAGCGAATGATCATTTCTTTTCACCCTGTCAGTTTTCTTTTAAATTAAACTTGTGTGTGTATATAATGTACTGCACCTCAATCTATCAGAAGAGACCAGCAAATTAACAGACGGGATTGTTCTGAAGTAAAAAGAAGGGGTAGTGGGAACAACCCAGACAAAGCATCTGCATCCATTTTCAGTTTAAATTGCCCAGCCTGAAGTTTATAAGCGGCTATAAACGAACAACTGCTTGATTGAACAATAACTGAGCCGGTGACTTCTTAAGTGGTCGCCAGCTCTGAAAGTGAAGTTTAAAGCCTGTGGTGAAAATAGACCAGTGTGTTTTTAAAGCTTTGAGTAACTACTAGTGTCTGAGAATGCAGAGGACATGTGCTGTGCAGACTGTCAGCTGGCTGGCATGTTGCTCCATCTGTCTATCGTATCTGTGCAACACTGTGTCATGTACTGTAGTAAGAAGCAGACAAGAGATAATGGGTACCAGAGAAATTATGTCAGCATTCAGGCTTGCAGGGTGTTGGCATTATTTACTTTGTGACTCCTTTATGAGAGTTCAAGTGCTGTAAATTATTTCATTTGTCTATATTCCAGAATTGTGATCTAAATTTAATTTTCTTGAACCAGTTGACCATCCCAAATCATGCTTTGCTTCTCTCTGAGTGGGAATTACAGGACGATGTTTCATATGCTGCATGACACATTACAATTTTATTTGATTTATTTTTTTAAGTTTTCCACTGAACCTTGGGTAGAGTCCTCATCAGCTTATTTGTGGGGGACAAAAACCTTAATACTGAACAACACAAACTTAAATAGTTATGGACACATATTATGGGGCAAAGATTACGTGATACATGACCTTTGCGAGAAATGTCTCCAAAACACTGTGAGTGGGATGTTTCTCAGACCTGTTAGTACTGCTTTTAACAATCCCAGTCACTCACAGTAAAACCTCACTGACTCCTAATTAATGCCTCGTTAAAGCTTCAACCAACATAATAAACTTAATGTCAGACATTATCACTCCTTGGGCTTTGTCGAAAGTAAACACATTTCCATAGTTCAGACTCTGAATGTCTACTTGTCTGTAGAGTAACGCATCTCTCCGCTGCAGGCTTTTACCAGTCATTTACATAGAAACAGCTTGTTTGACACCCTGTTGAAAAAGTCCATGGAAATGTGATCCCAGTCAAGCATAACCAAGAGTAAATAAACTAACATGAACTGGTGTATATGATGCTGTTGCAAAGTGAGCAAAACATTTTAAAAGAGCAAATAAAAACCCAAAACAAAACAGATAGCAAAAATGCTCAAGTAGGGTTTTAAATATAGTACTGTGTCACTATTAGTTATATCATTATTTAGTTGAGGTATTTGCACACCAAGTACGCACCAGGTTAAAAAGAAAAAGCAATAATTAATCACATACTTGTTTGTTGTTTTGTGTTTTAGTTTTAAGCTTATTTGAAAAGAAATGGCTTTATTATGAACTGCTGCAACAGGTCAGGAAAAGGATTATGTTCTGTTGTTCTTGTGTTTTTAACTCCTTTCCTCATCGTGTTCACAGGCTCTGAACAAGAAGGAGCACAGAGGCTGTGACAGCCCAGATGCTGACACCTCCTATGTCCTCACCCCCAGTACTGAGGAGAAATACAAAAAGATTAACGAGGAGTTTGACAACATGATGAAGAGTCATAAAATTGTGAGTTTCTTAAAGGTTTGTTGTTGGTTGTAATTAGCTCTTTTACTCTTAACATCGAGATGGACGGTTGTTTTACAGGGGGAAAGGATGCGTCCCAGTTACATGAACAGTACCTAGTGTATGTGCTTAGACTCTGTTTATAGTCAGTTTATATCTGTAATGCATTATGGTCATATCAACTTCATATATCTGACCACTTTTAAGCACTAAACTTTGAAGCAACTTTTTAAAAAATATACATGAAATTATGACAAAATGTTAGATAAGATTCAGTTTCACTTTTCACTCGCTATTTGTGCTCTAGACCACAGGGCAGCAACAGCAGCACTTCATGCACGTAATACCAGGCAGCACAGCCTACTGTCAAGGTCCCGGTGCAGGTGCAGGAGGGGCGACTTCCCAGGCTCTGGCAGCGGCCACAGCAGTGCTGGCCGACAATGGCATCCTCTCCTCACCTCATACACATCCCCACAGAAACATCAGCTCCTCACAGAGACCTTCCAGTACTGGAGACACAGGTAGGTGTGTGCTGGATGTGTCATCTATAGAGTGGTGACACTTTATCAGGCATACACAGATCTCCATCCACATGAATGAATGATGGATCAACCAGCAACTGTGCAGAATAAAACCACACAAATTGAATGGTTCAAATATTTATTTACAGAAAAGTGGCATTTAGTTTAAAAATAGGTCCTATGTTAATTAGTGTGTGTGTGTGTGTGTGTGTGTGTGTGTGTGTGTGTGTGTGTGTGTGTGTGTGTGTGTGTGTCTCAGGTGGTCTGCAAGGAAATTCTGATCTGGTTCTGCAGAATGGATCTGGACCAGCTGGTATGTATCTTGTAAGGTAGATAGAGGGGTGACCACCAGAGTTATCTTTGACGACAGAACTCTGTCACTTTGTTTGAGACCTTCATAAGCTGAAATGTAACTTACTGAACCGCTTAGTATTGCAGTAATGTGACTATTAAGGTTTTTCTCCCAACAGGGAAGTTTTTACCTGCCGTTGTTTATGTAATTTTGCTCGGGGGTCATGTTCTGGGTCTCTGGAAAGATCCTGGAGACAACTTGTGTTGTAATAGAGGCTATAAAAATGAAATTGGATTGAACAGAACAGATTATTTCATTTTTTTCCATTGTTTCAGTCATCTTACAATTTGCAGGTGGGGCTGCAGTGACCGACACAATTGTGGCTTAATAGATTTGTTCTTCTCTATTCAAACACTTGGGTTTGTTGCTGTACTGCATTACGTTTGTGCCCTATCCAGACCTGCACAAGGCTTTCTGGACTACAAAAATCCCGGTGGAGGTCTGTGGAGGGACCTGTGTTCCCCCAACGATCAGGGTGCATCTCAGTTTATTTCTTCTAGCTCATGTTAACTGTAGTACGCATTCATACTCTGGTCTCTAACCCTGAAAACTAACTGTACTTGAATAAAATCCCTTCTGTCATCTTTGGGCTCTCTCTTCCAGAAACGCTGCCATTATATAATGTCAAGAGAGAGGAAAGATCAATTATTCATTATTATCTCTTGTATTATATATACTGTATCTGCACTTTCTCCATTCTGCAGTCAGAAGTCTGGTGGACAGGTTAATCTTAATGGATCCAAAACATGGGACACTTTAGAGCATAGTTACAGCAAATCCCTGAACATTTTCACATTCCTGCTGCATGCATGTTATATTTTATACAAAAAAAGAATAGGTGAAGGTAAAGAATACAACAAGCAGCAGCACTCAGTCGCAGTCGATTACTTCTTTCCTCACAATAGCTAATGAAATGTCCTAGCATTTCCTCATTTCTGTGTTCAGTGAATGGATTTGTTGGTTCCAGTGGTGGAGACAGTCTGGGCAAGATTGTTCCACCTAAATCTCCTCCTCTTCTCCCGCCTCAAGGTAACAACCTGGCCACCAGCAGCCGCAAAACCGACCTCCGAGTGGTCATCCCTCATTCCAAAGGAGTGATGCTGGTATGTATTTTGTTGGGTTTTATGTTTATGACCTTAATAACATACTTGAAAGGTTTAAAAATCATTATTTTCTTTTCTAGTTAAAAATCATGTGCAAAATCACTCATCAGTTACCTCAGTCAAACAAAAACCTTTAGATTTCTGTCACAGTGCCAGTGTTTACTTAACAAAAATGAAGCCAGATGAAAATTAAAATACTGCTTTGTGGCTTCATGATAAAGTTCAGAAGCAACAACTTTATGTAGGTGTTTCTTGTATGACTTATCAGTGTCACAGTTGTGGAAAGTTGTGGAAAGCATTGCTTCAGTTCATTGAGGTTTTTGTGTGTTTGCTTATGCTCAGTTTCCTTAGCCCCAGTGTTTCTGCTGGGTTGAAGTCTGGATTTTGACAAAACATCATCTTTATTCTTATTTTAATCTCAAGCCATTCTGATGTAGACTTTCTGATGTGCTTCTGATCATTTTCACACTGCATCGACCAGTTGTGACAGTTTTGACCAGACAGATTGCTTATATCTTTTGCTCTTGGCATTGTGTTAACACACACCTGAACGCTCCAGTGCAACAAACAAACAAGCAAAATGTCTTCTTGATCATATCTGATGATGATGAGCTCATCCAGGGCTGGTGATTCAAGGCACCAAGCTAAAACGTATCATCTTAAGTCCTATGGAAGCAGTAAAATGGTACTTAGTGTTTCCCACATTATTTTTTTGTCTATTTTTTGTTAAATACATACTTTCATAGTGCAAGTAGGTATCTACAATCACATGATCTTAAGTATGTTATTACACACATAGCATGGGATAAAATGAGGGGTACTGGTACTGACCTTTGCATTTGACAGTAAAGGAAGTGATGCTCAGCAACTGTCCATGTACAGATGGATGTAATAAAGTACATTAACAAAGGCACCTCTGCTTGGGCAGCTACAGAGCTGCTCGAGCGAGATTCAGTTTGAGTGTCTGTGTGTGCGTTTCATTAGGAACAAGAACAGTCTATGATGACTTCAAGGCTGAGGGACGCTGGTCCCAGACATGAACAGCATAAATAGATTATACAGACAACGACAGATGGTCAGCAACTTTTTGGAACAACTGCTTTGACACTAATTTGAACAGATGGTTGTTGATTTTGCAGATGGAATCATTGTTCCTTTACAGAAGAGGATATCGGGGGTAAAAAAATCCCATATATCTTCTTCAGAAAAGACCTCATAGCAGGATCTGTTTGTACCAAAACCAGGTGGACTAATTCTGCAGTTTCTGTTGTCAACTGACTTCTTTTAATTCAGTTTTTTACCCAAACATTTCACTGAATGGCTCGCTTTAAAATGTGGTGTGGATTCATATAATGTTACAAAGCACTTTATATGAACACGTAAATTTATTCTTTTTCATAATCCTTCCTATGGCACATGAAACATGATTTTAGTTGACTGTGAAGCAACAGCAAAGGCTGAGCCAGATAAGAGAGTCTCCCTTTATTGAGGATTTTATTCATCTGTCTTCTAGTCACATAAAAACCACAACGATAACTTTCTTTAGGGCCAACGTTTGTGTAGTTTAACTGCAACAAAGTACAAGTATGAATTTCAGTTTTGGAAGGCAACAGCTGCTCTCACAGAAAGACTGATGGCATTTCTTGTAGCCTGCCAAGTCATGTGCTTCATTGAAAAGTGACTGCACATTCTCTGCGAGCGCTCTAGTTATGTCAAGTAAAGACACAGTACCAGTGGAAGTCGAGAGCAGAAACGGTGTCCTGTTATGTGTAGTGACGTCCTAAAATATGCCACCAACAAGTCCTTAAAGTTTGTGTACAAACTATGGCGTCATAGTCTCATAAATTAACTCTGAAGACTTGGAGAAGTCTTCAAACTTTATATTCATCGGCTGCGGGGTCACTGAGGGTAATTTGGCCGTCTCTCTCCCATTAGATCACTCCTTTTAAAGAGTTAAACTCTGAATTTTTACTTTTTTCCCTTTTATTGTTACAAGGCAGCATCATTACCCTGCTGGTTCTGTTTTCCAGGGATTGTTCACGTTTTACAGCAAGCCATTATCTACTTCTGTTTCCTATTATCTGCAAAAATGTGAAACATTTAAAGCTACATTCATGTAAGTTTTAAGTCTTATGTCGCAGTAGTCATTAATATCTGTGAAATATCACATGCATTTGAAGTGGAGAAATGTGAAAAAGAATCAACCCACATGTAGCAATCAATACTTTCTCTGTTCCTCCTTAATTATTATTTGTATCACATATATAAAGTTTTGATATATATTTCTATCAAAACCTTCTTTAAGCACTGGTACGTCTTTGACTGGGAACCAGCGTGAAAGTGAGGGAGCTCACTATGTTTAGTGCTGAAAAAAACAGTAAGAGGCACGGGGCAGCGATGGATGTGCATTTTGAAAACATATTTGTAACTTTTTTCTGTGCGAGGCCAAAATGCAAGTTTATGTCGACATGAGAACAAATCTACCGTTGTGTGTAACAGCAGTGTTTGATATCCTTCACTCCGTCGCTTAGATAATCAATATAATATAAATAAATATGTTGCGATGGCCTTTAACACGTGGAACTCTACAAGCGCAGTCATGTTGTCACACAGCCTCTCTGATCTTTGGTGCCCCGCTGAGTGAAACGTAGACGCCAACTTGAGGACCATGGTGTCAACTGAGTGGTTAATTTAGCTTTTTGTGAGCGTATGCTGGTGTCAAGCTGTAATGTTGAACAAAACAGAGTCATTAGGCATTTGCATCCCCACCCTGCTTAAACCCACAGAAGAAGGTCCCAGCTGTTCAGATGATGGCATGCGTTTGCCTCATTTATGACAGTGTAAGATGTGTCGTTGTGGTCAGACCCTCGGCTGCTCCTCGGTTTGATCATTTTAAACTGCCTTTCACTTCCCCTCTATGCACCTACGCCCTTTTGCTTTGCTCAAACAGGCAAGAACAACTTCTTTAAATTCAGTTTAAGACATGCATTGGCCGTTTAACCCTCTGTTTGCATCAGTGCTTGTGTATGACCTCATTTGGGGTGATGTCATTGCTGACGTTACTATGTTGGAACCACACAAAACTCAGAAAGGAACATGAAACTTTTAAATTCTGTGTGACGTGTTTCCAGTTGAAGACACAGCTACATATAAAGTGGACTGAACCGACTTCGATCTATACAAAACTGAACACATTGTCTGGTTCTGATGAAATGATGTAGTACAATGCGTGTAACTATACGGTGATTCAGACACTCAGCCTGGTAAATCACTAAGTCCTGTCTGTGCAGGAAGCCTGGGCATCATTTCCTAGATGA
Source organism: Xenentodon cancila (assembly GCA_014839995.1). Classification (NCBI taxonomy): domain Eukaryota; kingdom Metazoa; phylum Chordata; class Actinopteri; order Beloniformes; family Belonidae; genus Xenentodon; species Xenentodon cancila. Next base: position 32,206,073 of record CM026197.1, read on the forward strand.
AATCGTACACATGGAAAAAGCCAAACAACTTAACGCAGCACACAGGCTTGTTCTTGTATAGGTTGCTTATGTTAGATGAAAAATGTTGATTTTATATAAAATGTAATGCACTTTTTCTGATGAGGCTTCCTAAATCCAACAGGTTCAGGTGCTTTCTCTGGACGTTGAAGGAAAACTGAGTAAAGACTGATTATTGAAAGAAAAAAAAAGATTTTCTTTTATTTAACTTTTTGGCGTTTGCCTGCCGTAGAAGTATTCTATTGAAAAATGAGTTTATACTGACATCCTGTGGTTGAACCAGGGCATCATAAATCAAGTCATGCTCTGTCGCAGCGCTCTGTAGCGCAGGTCCTTGGACTGTTTTAGCATTTCTTTTTAGATGTTAATCTGCATCGACACACCCTTTCCAAATGAACAGATCACCATCAGCTCATCACCAAGCTCTGCACAAGTCTGTTCATAACCCATTACCTGAGCCAGGTGCGTTTGAGCAGGGAAACGTTTAAAACATGCAAATCTGATGGTAACTACACGTTTGCGTTCAGCTGCTGGACTTTAGCATTAAACGATGAGAAGCTTGGTTACTTTAGGACTATTTCAATCACATGTTTTTGTATGTCTGTATCTATGTATGTGTTTGCAGAGCAACCAGAGGCTGAGCAGCAGTCAGTCCAGTCAGCTTCTGTCCACACCAGTGGTCTCCATCACCACACCCAGCCTGCCTCACCAGACTCTGGTCTACTCCAGCATCAGCTCTGCCTACAACGGTACCTGCTCATTATTGGTCACCTTTGTTCTGCATTGCTATTATCAGTGTAGTCAGCAATTTTTATTATTATTAGTGGTGGTAACTAAACATTGCAGTGACTGAATACCAGAATATAAAAAACGTCTGCTACTAGAGACCCTTTCTATAACCTACAATGACTCCTTACTGACATTTCAACAAACAGCATAAATTACCTCAACAAGGGTCAGAAGATAATTACCAAAACAACAAATTATACTTTACATTGTAAACATTTCTAAATGACCGTTATTAGGAGTTGTGAGGTGAGGACCCAAATGCAGAAAACAGAGGCAGCCGGCGTTGGAAAAGAAACAAAAAAAAGGCCTCCACTGGAAAAACTGGAAAAATTCAAAGGAGAAATGGATGAAGACGCAAACAGGCAGACCAACAGGAAGGATTTGTCTGGATATCCAGACCAACTCACAGGGTTGATGAGACGCGGTGGGGTAAAGGAAGTAAAACAGGGCAAAGCAAACGAAAGCAGACTTTTCAAAATAAAACAGGAACGACCCACCCCAAAAAAAACATGATGAAGAAAGCCAGGCAGATGTTTCAGACGCAGTTACACTAACTACATCTGTAGGCATATCTCTGTGATAAAACAAATTCTGGAAGTGTAGGATCATTTGAATAATGGTCTTACACTTGCAGATCATTAAATAATGATCAGAAAATAACTAAAGTTATGGCCTCAAACGTGATAAATCACACTTTATCCACCGTGTATTTTTGCAAATAAACTTTCCTTGCCCTGTCCAGTTAAACTGGAAACTGAGTAAGGTATCTACGGAAAATTAACATTTTGGACATGATAGTTTCCTTTTTCATCGATAGGCTGCATCAATGCCATTAATATGCTGCTCTCCCTTTTTTTTTTTTTAAATCTCCTCCAAAAGCAGCTTGTTTATTTTCCAGTCTCTTTTTTTAACCGTTGGATTCAGTTATTAATGCCATTTGTGTGGGCACCACGCATTTCCAAAATCTACTTATAGGAGGACATAAATAGACGCAGACTTAAATAGGACATATTCAGATGTTCGAAGGCTCTTCGTTTGTGGCAGTCAGACTCCTCTGATGGCATCTGGCCAACAGACTCTCCCCTTGACTAAAAACTGAGTCCAGTTTATCCTTAGGGGATTATTGTTATTTTATTATTCAGTGCTGCTTTTTAAAAATCGTGTGGGTACAACTTCATTCTTAGAAATCAAAAAGACGCCTCTGAATCACTTAAAAACCTATTGTGTATGACCAGGTATCTCTGTACTTCTGCGTGGCATCGTCACAGTTTTAAACCAACATCAACAGAAGGCATGTTTGTGGACCGGAGGAAGAGGGAATTCTGTTCTGCTAGTGGTCTATACATATATAAATACGCATCAGCTTCCCAACATCAAACTAATCATCATCTTCCACAGTCACAGTCTGTGTATCAAACACTCTCCAGCACGACGGAGTTGGTTGCAGCTGTAGTAATGAAAGTTAAATTATTCCGGGTGTTTTGGCGACTATTGGGAGTTCCATCAGGTGTCCAGTCACGTCTAATTCCTTTTGAGTGCTGTTATAACACGTCTCCTCTGTCCCTGTCAGATTACTCCCTGAACAGCGCCGAAATGTCGGGCTTCAGCTCAGGCCCGTCTCTGGCCTCCATGGCGGCGTGGGAGCAGCACCAGCTGAGCTCCTTAGGGTGAGTACGTGATGCGGCTCACCTCTGTCTCTCTCTTCATGGCTGCTACGTTTAATGTGAGTCTGTAATGTGTCACACAAGTTGAAATGTGCAGAAGAATTTCAGAATCAAGAGGGTTCGGGTCAAGAGTCCGTCTGTATTATCAGGGACAGATCTACTCGCTGTTCTTAAACAAGAGGACGTCTTTTGTAAGGCCTGAAAATGCAGAAAAGTGCAAATAATGAGATTTTTGTCATAACTGGAAATGATATAAAAATACTTTAAAAGATTATAAAAATATTTTGGTTTACTTTTAATTAAATTCCAGCAGCACATTTTAAAACGTTTCATCCCAGTTAGTGAGACGTCACCTGGTTAGGCATCAAAGAGGAACTATGCGAGGAAATCCAGATCTCAGATATCCAGTTCCTTGGTCAATCCATCAAGCGTCATCCTTGTTTTAAAGCAATAACAGTAGTTTCTACTCTGACTGCCTGGTGGAAATTTTTTATAAAATTATAAATTCACTTTTGTTATTTCTAATCTCACTCCGATTTGGAATAACCGTGATTTCATAACCGACAACTAAACAATTAACTTGGGCTGTTAAGGGGATCACTCGTCTTAAAAACATCTTTCTGGCATCATTTTCCTATCTGGTCCAGGATTACAGCATCAGGAACAGTCAGTTTCTGGAATATCTACAACTGAAACCATCGATTGAAGCTAAAATCTTCATTAGATTAACAAACCTACCTTCCACCTGCAGCAACAGATTTAATAAATATCTCTTCAACAAAGAAAATCCTCTCTAAAAGATACAAAATAATGATAGTTTGCTCAGATAAGACCAGATCTCTTCCGTCAACAAAATGGGGAAAATTATCTTATAATTGCTCCTGATGCTGAATTCTGGACTCAAATCTGTAAAAATATTTATTTTATGACTAAAACTGCTAACTTACAAACCCTCCAGTACACAACTCTCCACAGAACTCATTACACAAGACCAAAAATGTCTTAAAATGGGATTTGCATCAGAGATATATCCATATTGCTCACAAAACACTCCTTTTTGGGAAGAAGACACAGAAACTTTATCTTGTTTCTTGGGCCGGCTCATCCCATTATCTCCCTCGCTTTGCCTAGTAGGAGATTTATCAGATTTATTCCACTGACACTACCGAACCGCAATCCATTTGGTCAGCTTTCACCTTATCTGCACTAATATCAACATTCAAACGTTTGTTTGCACACACGCGCACATACACACACACACACACACGCACAAACACACACACACGCACACAAGCACACACACGCGCACACACAGTAGTAAGCCAGGCAGAAAAGGTTTTCTCACACCAAGCAAGTTCGTTTGTCCACCACCAGGGGGCTCTCTCACTCCACATCACAGCCTCATCCGTCTCCTGTCTCTGGGGTTGCAGGTCAGGGAGTTCCAGTCTTTCCATTAACACAAACCACAGCATCAACATCAAAGCTGAGCCAATCTCCCCACCACGTGACCACCTCAACCAGCCCGGATACATGACCCACCCTCAGGGCCCTCCTCATCCTCAACCCTCCACCTCCTCTTCTACCCGAGCAGACATGGGGAGGTCTCCTGCAGACAGCGTCAGCTCCTCCTGCAGCTCCCACGAAGGCGGCAGCGACCAGGAGGATCAGCAGCAGCAGCACCCGGACCTCCACTTGCTCACTGTGGGTCGGTCAGAGGGCAGTGACAGCCCGACGGTGAAACGAATGCGAATGGACAGCTGGGTGACATAGACCCTGGAGTCATCTGATGACACGGCATCAGGACAAACGCAGGAGGGACACTGTTATGCAAATAAAATGTGGATTTTATTGATATGTTTTGTTTAAATTGCCATGTATTATTTTATTGACATGTTCATTTAAATTAGTCAGAAACAATTTACTGATACTTTAAAAAAAAATCCCACTTTTGGAAAAAAAAAAGCAATGACAGCAACATGGAACAGTAATGTGCGTCAAATTGCAATACAATCAATAATTTTCTGATCAAGCAGGATATACTGACTCAGGAGAACGGAGACGGGATCGCTGCTCATCTTGTGATGTTGTGTTTTAGACAGTATAGCAGAGAACTGTTGATAAATGTCTCCCACTAGGTGTCAGCCAATTCATGTCTGATCTCTCAGGGTTTGAAACGCTCAAGCAGTCCAACATGGAAGCAATACTCCCTCCGCGTCGTCATCTCTGTCACTCCCCTTTATAAAAACACTTATTTATATCAGCCAAAGCAGTATACCGTTTGTTTTTATGTGCACAATATTTCATCCAGATGTTTAAATGAAAGTTGTATGGCCACTTGTATGTACAACAGAAATGCCATGTCTTTGTTGTTTTGTATATACTATCTTTAATATACAGTATATCACACTTGGTGTCACTGCACAGTATTGTCTGTCTGTTTGCCTGCCAGGTTTTCAAAACTTCACTTTCGTTGATCATTGCAAGGACTTTTTTTGTAGTCAAAAGTCTGTTGGATAAATCTCTATTGTGAAGGACACCAGACTCTCCTGTCAAGAAAACAGCTTGTCCAAAATACTAAAAGGTGTGTGTGTTTATATATATATATATATATATATATATATATATATATATAAATTTTTTTTAATGCAAGCTCAACTAAGTGCTTTTGACCTCAGTAGGGCTGCATCTGACTCACAATCTGAAGTAAAATTACACTAAATCAGGCAGGCAGAGGTGAAGTTGTGTAAAATAATTGGCGGAATATATGTCTGACACAGACATAAGAACACACAATTATGACTTTTAAGTGCAAAAAACAATGTAATGCAAAACGATTGTGCTTTTAAGTTAGTGACTCTTATTCAAACCCCAGTGCGCATTTAAAGGAATTTGCCAGTTTAGCCTTTGTTTTGTTTAAGGAAGCCATAAAATGTGAACAGGTCTTAAACTAAAAATGTTTGCCTCAGACTGAGTTTATTTATTTTTCAAAAAGCTTAAATTTGTACACGTGAAATAACAAGTCAACATACCATTTAGACGTCTTGCTTAAATACAACGCTATGACATGTCCATAAATTTCATTTAAATCCAGTGTTTAAAGACTTTCTTATCGGATGGGTGTCAAGCAGCAAATGACTAAAGCTCCGAAACTGGAGCATAGAGTGAGAAGGCGAATGTGGGGAGCGCGACAGCTGCAGAGGAGTAACCACAGTGAATGAAAGCATGCATGGAAAACAGATCAGTCATGAGTGAAAGAGAAACAGTGAACGAGAGACAAGAACGAGTGAAAGTTTGAACCGCTTTTTGATCGCTGTAGTCAATGGACTGCAATTGCCTGTTAGAAACAGGAACTGTGTTATTCATGAAGGCTGAACTGAGCGAACGCTGCGGCAATATTCAAAAAATTAAAAACTTGTTTAATGCCATTTGGATTGTGCAACGTAAGCACTCATGCAAATTAATCCAATGAGTTGTCAGTGTAAGAAGGAACCAGTGATACCATTTGCTGATTTAGAAGAAAGGGGTTAAATATTCATTATTTTAAAAGAAAATTTTAAAAAAACAACAACGGTCCATTCCTGTACAACACTTTATTGCCTCAATAATAAGTTTACAAATCTGGTCAGTGATTAAACTATAAAGCTTTATGGTTAAAAATTAAGCTTTTATGTCTCACACTGTGGGAATTTGTGGGAAGGCAGTTCTGGAGAACAATGAGAGCAAACATCTGTTTGAGGAAAGGATTAAGTTTATACTGTGCGGCCCACAACAGACAAAAGAAAGCAACTTGTTCTGACCTAATCCCTTTGCAGAGGTCGCCACAGTGGATTATTGCATTCTGCATCATGATTTGAAATAGAGTTGTTTTGTTATGTTAAACAGCCTTCCTGTCACAACCCCTTTCAATTAAATCCGATTTGGGATCAGCACTATGAGTGACCCACGGACACTTTGGCAAAAGTGACGAGGATGAGGTTCTGGTGACCTTCTGACTGACGGACAACCATCTCTACCCACTATATGAAAGACTCCACAAAAGAATCTAGAAAATGAAATATGGAAGTTGATGACAAATATAGACTGAACTTCTCTAGAACTGCTCGAGTCTTGTTGACTGCTCAAATCATTTTATTCTACGAACTACATTCACATTCCTCAGTGATGCTTGGATTTGTGCACCAGGAGATTTAACCAGAGGCCGTCCACCTTGCAAAGGAGTGTTTACTTCATTAGGATCTGTCATACATTTTATATGTATGTTTGTCAGTAGTGCTAATCTGCTTGAAATATGACAATAGGCATTCACATATCTAAGTTCAAATACGTTTAAAGTTTTAAATGACCCGAGGCCAACGTGAACCACAACTTTGGAGCACCGGTGATGCTGTTGACAATAAAACCTTTTACTCGACAGCGTCCCAAAACAGCCTTCTCATTTACACTGACGTCAAGTCAAATTCAGTGTGTTTTAGAATTTACAAGTGAATCCAGATAAGACAACTTAACACAGATAAAAAAAAAAAAAAATTATTACACTACAGGAAGTGGTGGAGTTTAATTTTTTTAAACACTAAAACGACAAACTACAAAAAAAAAAAACCGACAAACTACATGTTTAACCAACTGAGTTTGAAAACGTAATCACTGACTAAGAAAGATTATACATTTTATTAAAAATATATATATTCTGGTCTTATTATACTTATACAAAGCAAAATAATAACTATACTTATGCCAACATTTAAGCTCAATAATACTGTAACTGATTTCATTTTCTGTGCTGATTATATTCAAGCAAATAACGACTTTTATTATGTTTACTTTGACGCTAATGAACGTGTTAGCTGTGCGCGCGCTGACCGGAAAGGCTTTTATTTTTGAAAAGTGCTCGCGCTGCGTTAGCGCGGCTTTCCGTTTGATGATGACGAGAGGAGCGTTTCTTTACTGCCGCTGACGCCGCCGCCGGGGCTGTTGCGCGTTTAGTGGCCGTGGGATGCATTACGGGCTGTCTTCGGAGCTTTCCAGTCGTTTATTCAGGTAAATGCGAGCTAAATGTGCTTTTAAATTTGAAAGCCTACTTACCTGTGAGGGTGGTCTAGGCGGGGCTGGGCAGGTGAGTCCTCTTCCTGCCAGGAAACGTTTCATCTGGCGGTCACTCGGTTTTAACCGCTGACGTCCACGTAGACTGCGGAGGCTCGACTTCCAACTGTGTTTTATAAATACTTTCAACGTTCATGTCAGTATGAGTTTGTCATTAGTTGGGGATTATCGCAACGCACAATTGCTTCACTTTTTCTGTCTTTTATTGAGTCATTGATAGCATTTATGTAGACACACTCTACTGGACGTGATGGGAAGTTGCTGCTGTCACATAACAAATGCCACAATAAACTTCAACTACATACAAAAACGCTGTCGTGAATGAGGTTCGATTTTGACCCACCTAGACGGACTCTTTAACCTTTTCCAAGGTCGCACTAACAACCCTTGACTTGGAAAAAACTTGAGTTACAAGGCTTCGGATTCATGTTAACTTTGGCGCACTGAATGTGTTTTAGAAAGAACTTTGTGCATTTGCAGAGTTCATTTAATTCAGATTGGTTTGTGCGCAGTCTTCGCATTGGGCTCTAGTCTTGCTCCCCATCAGAGTGGAGGCAGCTCGAGCTGTGAAACGGCTTCAGGAAACGACTTGTCTTGTTCTGACACGACGGGGCAGTGATGTGGTTACAACCACCTTCTGTGAGGAAACAGACTTTTCTTTGCAGCATGCAGCAGGGCTCTTGTGTAGCTCTTTTAGATTTGTGTGCAATAAAGTGTTTCAGGAAAAAGCACTCGGATTTCAAATAATAATAATTTAAAAAAGCTTTTTTTTTTTAAACGTCGTGGGTGCTGAGAGAATTGCTGTTCTCTAAAGATCTCTAAAATTTGGTGGATGTGATGTAGTCTGCACAAGTGCTTTAACGTTTAACAACGGATTAACCCGGTATTATTTTAAAACACCATCATCCCTTATTTGTGGACGCAGGAGCTGTTTGTGGAATCACTGCATTTGTGCTTTTTTTTTTTTTTTTTTTTTAAAGCTGTGACCTCATTCAGGCAAAAGAGCAGAAATGCAGCAAGTGTAGAGTTATGTGTAGGTCTGCATGTGCCTGCCTGCTGCAGGACTTGTTACAACAATGACTGAGGATTGCTGTGTGTAAAACATTATGTGTCAGGTTGCCTTACCAGCATTCATCTGTAGAAGAACATGGCAAACACTGTTGTGACCCAGACTTCCTTAACCCCATCACCTGCACATATCGGCAGGAGTACTTGTTCATGTGCAGATTTTATAAAGACAGAAAATTCATACACAAAAAATAATTGTCTATAGACGAGGGTGTAGTTGCCACCCTCAAATGTGTTTACTGAATAACTGTGTACATATTTATTGAAGGATGGCTGATGTGGGTTACGTAACCACCAACCCGGCTTATTAAAGGAGCAGAGAAGGCAAATTATATTACTGACTGATATTATTGCTGAGAAAATGCAATATTTTTCAATTTGAAACACAAAGCGGCTGCACTGTTATGATGCAACCTGCACCATTCCCCCATTTTACATCATGCATCAATTAAATTAAAGTTCAAAGTCCGTCTGAAAGATTGATCCACAGCACTGAGCTGCAAACTGTGAGAATTTGCTATTTTAAATAGATAAAACTCAAGCAACTGAATGTAAATATATTTAAAAAGAAATGTGTGGTGACACCATGTTGAACGCATGGATCCAGTATGTTCGTTTAAGAGCTGCTGAACTGGTACTGAAGCTGATGAACTGGGATGTGCTGGCAAACTGTAATACTGCTCTTTCCCACTAGGGGTGGTATAACTTATAGCAGTCTTCAATTGGTCAAATTAAGACAAAAATGTCATTCACTTAAAACATACTATATGAATCCCTAAAGGGAAATTAATTGTAGCAGTAGTGATGATTAAATTTTTTTTTTCTTTTCTTTCTTGTCAGTGTGGACATCATGCACACGCTGTATGTACGATGCACACTGAAATTAGTCTCTGCTTTTAACCCATCAACTAGTTTCACTAGTGAGCAGTGGGGCTGCTAGGCCAGCGCCCTGGCCCAGTTAAGGGCCTTGCTCAGGTGATTTACCATTGTGGGAAGCCCTGGGCTTGAACCTGGGTCCTCCACGCCCAAGCCCACCACTGTAGCCACTAGGCCACCACAGAGGGGGTTTTTCACCTGCATGACACTCGCATGTAAAGACCATTTCTGTGAAAATCCTGATGTGCAAAAGAAACTTAAAGGTACTCATCAACACTTTATCCAGCATACCACAATTTGACTCAGTAACTGATGTACTTTAATCCACATTTGTGTTACATGAGTGTGACAGTATCACTTTCAACAATCAACAAAATCAAGTGACTTTTAAATTTCTGACCAAACATCATCTGTGTTTGGCTGTTTTCAGTCAGCATTTTAGACTTGCAGGTAGGTTTGTTTAACTTTGTGGCGCTTGACCTCTGTGTCACTGGTTGGCTGTTTTATCATGATCCTGGAGACGACAGGCAATCTCGCCGAAAGTGTGTTTTGTTTTTGTTTTTTTGGCTTTTTTCTTTACGTAGTGGAAGTGAGATAAGTGGCTAAAAGTAAGGTCGTTGCACTCGGTTCCAGGACGAGGCTGATGGATGGATGGTCTGTGCATCTCCTTGACCTGGACTGTCTTTGCAGCCTTCACGTGTGCTTTGATTTGGCTTTCAGCAGTTATGTACTGTAAAAGATATCAGTAGAGAATACAAATATCTATCTCTGTCTTCTCATGCTTTTTATTTTCAAATAAAAGTGTATTTTCTAGGGAGTGGAGTTGAGGCTGGTGAGATGAGTCGCATCACCTGTCACAGCTGTGAGGTGGCCTGGTTGTTTAAGCGCTGCAGCAGGGTGGTTTCTGAGCACTGGTATGAAGTGGGATTGTGGCAACCCTTAATACACCAGCGTAAAGTACACTAACTCATTTATAAGTCAAATCTCTGCTGCATTATACACTTCAGTGGATTTTTCAAGCTCCCATGATGCTCTCTGCATAGTGATTCAAAACTGGGCTGTTGCGATTTCAAGGTTAATTATTGAAGTTTATTGTATTTGCTTTAAGACTTCAAGGGACAAATGTGCTGGGAACAAAAGTGTTTGGACGTTAGTTACTCATCATTTTACCATGTGCAAAACTGTCTCAGGCTTGCAACCGGTCACTTTACTGATATTTATGACACTTATCTGCCTCATTTCACTCGCTGCTTTATGCTGCTGTCTTGTAAATACATTCTATTGCACCCATATATTTTTATTCTCCCCCCCTATTCTATTTCATGTTTCTATTCTATTATTTATTATTTTTATAAAAATGCACTTTCAGAATGGCACCTAAAATGTTGTTGTATAGTAACTTTGACTTTCACTTTGACTAACTGTGTAATGACAATAAAAGGCTTTGAATCTGAATGAGGAAGAGCTGAAAACTGTACAGACTGACGCGTGTAGTACCAGAGTTCTTTCAGGTTATACACATTTTTTTTTACAATTCTTATCTTCAGGGAGTTGGTACTACTTGTTTGCCTATTATCTTGTTAAATACAGGAATTTGAGTTAATTTTCTCCCCTTTATATTTAAAAATAAAAAAATAAACCTTTTGCTGTGAAAGACATGCACATTAAGATGTTGTTGTGGAAAAGGAGTTTCGTGGTGTCAGCCCTGTAAGCGGTATCTTTGTCCTGCTCTGACCAGTGACCAGTACAACATGCATACTCATAAAGCAGAGTTTTAGAAACTCTGAGTTCCATATTTGGGCTTCACTCCCCAGTCGCTACTGTAAACCTCCCAGTATCTGTCGCTCGTGAGGCAACAGGTTTTATAGCGCTTTTTTTTTTTTTTTTTTTTTAACTGAAATAGCTGCAGAAACTGGTGCTGTTGCTGTTTCACTTAAAATCTGACTAACGGTCAATGCTTACAATCGGTCCAATTTAATGTTAAGAGTACTGGATGTTAAAATAAAGCTGTGTGCTAGATTATAGCTGATAAACAAAGTCATCTGAGCTGCTGCTACTCCAGATGCCAGAACCGAGGAATAAAGGTGTGCCGAAGAGAGCAGATCGGTTGGAGGCGAGTCTGATGGTTCGCCGCCAGCGCGGACTTCAAGATAAGTCATCAAAAAGTAGTTTAATCATTGACAGGGAGAGGAAATGGAACTGTTTTGATATAATCATACATTTTTAGCATGAAACATATTCAGACAAGACTTGGCAAATGTATTTTTCATTTCACGCTTGCTCTAAAATGTTAGTCATCTGAAACATAATCATTTTGCAGCAATTTCAACACCACCTCTCAGGCCAAGATTACAACAAAACATCTTTGATGAAATACATCTTTGTTAAAAGACATGATGTAAATCATCCCTTGATGGACAGAGAGAAACATAGTTGGTACGTATCAGACCGCTGCAGCAGATCCCCGTGACCCGGAAGAGGAAAAAGCAGCTATAGATGAAGGATGGATGCAAGGTGGTGCAGTGGCGTGTCGGTGTGCTGTCATGACACACAGCGTGTCAACATAGGAGCTGTGTGTGAGGTTGTTCACAAATGAAACGAGGTTGACTATTGGTGCGTGAACGCAGCCTTGAACGTGTGTAACGGGCTACGGTGTCAGAGCGACTCGAGGCTGCCTTGTAAGGGGATATGTGACACTCGAGGCCTCCTCCTCTGTCTAATATTGGTTTTTCCACCTTCAACACAGGTGGGGCAAATATGAACCAAATTAGAAAGAAATGAGAGAAGTATCTAATTTTTTTAAGAAAATGAGTAAAGCAATGGTCAGAATGTAGCTGGTTTAAGCAAACACATGGTCATAATCTGCTATTAATCCATGGGTTTTTATATCATTCCCACTAGGGGTTCGGGCCAAGGCGCGACATGTAACAGGGGAAGGAGGGTGGACAGAATTGTCCCAATTTGCTGAACCACTTTATTGGGTTCTGTCTGTTTGTTGGTAGAGAGCATCATCCCCTCTGTTGATGGTCGCTTCCCAGTCCAAGCAATTTGGATGGGTCATAAAGGAGGGCAGCTTGCTGTCCACAGGAGACTGGTCCTGTGGGTGCAAGGAGAAGGGGTTTCCTGCGTTCTCCTGGGTTCTCCTGGGTTCTCCTGGCCTCTCCTGTTATTGTTTGGGAACTGGCAAAGAAGTGTGAGAATAAAAAAAAACTATTGTCTCAAATACAATCCGCCTCTCCTCAATTCCTTTTTCCACCTGGAAGTCCGACACATTCCAGCTAGTGGGCAGACCACTTGGTGTCTCACAGACCTATTTTTTTTTTTTTTTTAATATATGGATGAAAAGTAATTAATTTATGATCTATAAATTGGTATTTGGTCATCAGTACTGTTTGTGGTTTGCTGCATAACTCTTCCTTCCTATTTCTTTGCCATTTGGTTCCTGTTTTAAGAAAAAAGTTAACTTTAAGTAAATATGGAACAAGTTCTGTGGACACGGGTACCGTGTCACGTTGGCTGAATGAGATGTTTTGTGTAACAGCACAGTGCTGCCGATGATGCAGAATAACTGCTCAATACATTTTGGTGAAAGCAGTGACTGCAGTTCCACTCTGAGAAACTTCATGTCTGAACAGCGAGTGGACTACGATATCCAATGGTTTTGGTATCCCAGAAGTTAATATAACTGTTATTTTAAAATATAATATCAAAATATTCTACGTAAATGCCCTTTATGTTTCCAAACTAGCTGTAACTTATGCAGAGCCGGATTATCGGCAGCTTGGTCAGATGTTGCTGTGCTCGTCCACTAACAATAACACGCCTCTCCCATTATGTTTTGCCCAACAGCTTGAAGTGATGTCCAGGTCTTAGACACAGATTGGCCCTCCCCTGCACCATGGACTCCAAGAAGAGTGTGCTGCACCATCTTCGCCAGAAGATGCTGCCACATATCAGAGGCAAAGGTAAACCAGTTGTCCAGCTCACTCAGAGCATGGACCACCGGATGAGCTCCTCCGTTCCAGACATGAGGAACATGAAGCAGGAGTTCCCCGACGTCTCCTCCAGCTCGCAGCTCCAGCAGTACAGCAAATCCAGCCACAGCAATCCTTCCACACCACCTACCAAGCCGGTGGGCCACTCCCGTTTAAGAGAAGGTAGGAGTGGCCTGGAAGTGAGTGGAGAAGCAAAAAAGAGCGAGCACAGACTGAGCATGCCCAAAGACTGGTATTCCTCCCAGGACTCTTTTGGTAGTAACGTCTGTGAAGAAGAGAAGATTTTTCAAGAGACGCTCTCTAAACCCGCTCAAGGGATGGAGCCCGAGGAGCTGGCCCTGCCGGAGATGATGACGGTGTACTCTCCAGACGCCCCCGCAAGGGACGTCTCACCAGTCAGCTCACAGGTACAGAAGTTACATTTGAAATAGGTGCACGAAAGCATTCAGAGGTAATTTGGTTTCAATTATTGTTATTAACTCGTAATTAACACCATTGGCATTCATAAACATCAGCAGTAAATTAAAGCAACTGTATTTTGTTTCCTGGTTTCAGAAAGGATCTCAAAATAAATTCAGCACCACATGTGAATGTACATTTGGGTGTTGAGGTGTCAGGTGTATTTGCACAGGACTAACTAAGTTTAACTTGTAAGAGCTGCACACGGCTGCAGCTGGATCTTTATCTAAGGAAAGTTGTTTATTCCAGCACTGTGCAAATTATCCCGCTTGTGTTTTGCTTTTCTGTACTGTCGTGCTGTCAGGATTCAAAGTTTTGCAGCACAGTTAATCTCTTACTTTTATGCACTGAGAAAAGATGAATTGGACATTGTTGGATAGTTTATGGTTTGGTCCCTTAATTGAGTTGTGGCTTGTAGATTTACTAGTTTAGGGAAGGCTTTGCTGACAGACTGGCATAGCATCCATGTCACTGCAAACGCTGCCCAAATACACCTGTCAATGTCAAACCCAAATCTCTCCATATACAAATGCAAAACTCTTCTCTCATGAAGCAGAAAACTATCCTAACCTCATGATGTCAGTCTAGCTTTTTTATCCATTCAAATTCTCTGCTGGCAAATGTCAATCATCCCTGGAGTCCTTAAATTTTCATCCCTGCTTCTGCTACTGAATGTGTATTTTTTGGGTTTGAGGGTTTTTTTCTCGCACAGGTGAAGAGAAGAGTATAATCTGTTATTGTTTGCATTTTGATTGTGTTAACGTTAGACAGCCAAAGTAAATCCTGAAGTCATATTAGCTTTTTGTGCTCAATCGTTGTATTTTTAGATGAGGCTAAACTTTCATCGTTGAGAGAGAAATAATAGATGAGCCTGATTACGTCAGCAGGAGCCACCCTGTAGGGTGAAAGTATAATACTATTCCTACCGAAGGCTATTGCTGTTGTAAATTCCTCTCTTCATTATGAAGTTCAGCCCCCAGGACTCAGGAATTTTTAATAAATGCTCCAAAGATCTGTGTTTGCGGTCTGAATAGGGATCAGTCCTTGGCCCTGTGATTAGTTGTCAGACTCCAAAGTTGTATCACGTAGTCCATGAAACTAAACAGAAGACAGTGCAAACGAGCCTTTCCCGTTATCGTGATTATTTTGATCAATGTGAAATGTTATTATTTAGAACGATTATCCAGACTTTTGTGTCTGTGGAAGTGTGGAACTGTGGAACTGTGCTGCGTTTAGCAAACTTTACAAAGAAATTTTGGAATTTCTACTTTAAACTAAAACACTGTTTTGGAGCTAATCTGAAGGCCACATAAAGTTTGCAGGTCTGTAGCAACTGACCTCTTCACACTATGCGCCACAGCATCCGCTGACCTCGGTTTGTCTGATTACCACCTCCTGGCTGAGTTGCTGTCGTTCCAAAACACTTCCATGTTCTTATAATACAGTTGCCAGTTGACTGGAATATTTAGAAGCGAGGAACTATCACAACTGGATTTGTTGCACAGGTGGCATCCAATCACAGTTCCACGCGCGACTTCACTGGATTTCATAAATGGTTGTAAAACAGCCTGCATGTCTAGGTGCTTGATTTTATACACCCGTGGCCATTGAAGTGATTGGATACCCTGATTTAGATTATTTGGATGGGTGAGCGAATACTTTTGGCATTATTGTGTGTGTGTGTGTATTCAAACGCAGTCGAGGGAAATGTCGCTCCGTTGCTGCTGTTACTGGAATTATAAGAAATGAACTGCTTTGTCCGACCAGGGTGACGTGTCCAGTGAGAAAGTGAGTGTGACAGAGAGCATCCAAGATCCTCCCAGATCCTTCCTGCTCACAATCAACCTGAAGGAGGGACGCAACCTCGTCATCAGGGACCGCTGTGGTAAGCCATCATCCAAGTGACGCTGCACCCAAACGATATGCAAAACACCTGATCTGTTAGGGGAGACTTCTTTACCACATGAATAGTAGAAGTTAAACAGCAGGTTTCCTGTGCATTACAGAGTCAAGTACTGAACATATTAAGTTTATAATTTAATATAAAGATTAGATGATTAAATCAAAGCCTGCGGCATCATAATACCTTTTAAATTCAGAACAAGGAAATTGGCTTGAGGTTAAAGAAAATAACAGTGAAATATGTTAGGTATGCCAGAAAAGAGATTTGTGGCGGTGGAAGTATTTTTGCCATCAAAATTAATGAACCCCTACTGATATGAGGTTTATTGGCAAAATGTACAAACCAGCAGCTGTTTCTAATAAATAATCAAAGAAGAACAATTTGAATAGCTCAACACAACTAATGTTACATGTGGTTTCACCAAATTCAACAGGAAATGCCACTTTTAATTCTTCATTCTCCTCCTCCTGACGTACCGCTGGTCCGAAGGCCTGAAAGGTTCAAGTTTAGTTTCACCACTACTCAGAACAGACTCTCAAAACCTCTATTGCTCATTTATGTAGTTTTACACTGACTTTTCTTGTTCTTTTTGGCTGGGTGGTGGTGTGGGTCGTGTAGTTCACACATGGAGCCCTCTAGTATGCGCCTTACCGTGGAAACTGAAACCTCAGATCCTGCTGCCAGCAGGTCTTCTGCAGGTTGGTTGCAGTCGCTCAAGGGTTTTTAATCACCTGCCTCCTCGGGACTCTGTTGCCAGCTGTTGATGGCCTCCTCTTTGTGCTACATCCAGACAGTGTGGCCACTGTTATTTTAACTTTAAACTTGTGAACTCCGCTCCCAGCTGTATCTTGGGGAACATTTAGTGCCTTGAAGTTTCTTCTCTGAACGTTTTGGGCGATTCTCCAAAAACATAACCATATTTCTATCGCGAGAACACCTGATGCAACTATTGAAGACTGCAGTAGTCATTAAAACAAGGATTTATTGTTGAGTTTGGATGGATATTAGTTTAAACTGATAGTGTATAATATGTTACTTGCAAACTCCTGAAATGTATACATTTTGTCAAGTAAACTAAAATGCATTGGGTTTGAATAATTTTGATAGCATATTATGTTCAGGATTAAAAATATAACAAGATGTGATCAAAGTTTAGACTTTTAACTGCAAGAGTTTACAAAAATATATAATTTTCCATTTAGCGTTTACAGTTGTTTTAAGCAAAGTAAATCCATATTCAGAGGTTCAAAAGTGTTTGAACAAAGTGACATGATTGTAAAGATATTCATAGTTATAAATACCTGGATAAAAACCCTTTGCCATCGACTACTGTCTCAAATCTGGAGTTCATGGACATCCCCAGCTTCCTCCCTGGAGATGCTTTTCCAGGCCTTCACTGAAGGCTCGCTCAGTTGCTGACAGCACGTGGGCCTTTCTCCCTTCAGGTTTGTTTTCACTAACTGAAAAGTGTGCTAATCCATTACTTTGTTTTCCAAAAGTCTCGCATGCTTTCCCAGCATGCTTAGACTCATTACTATTACTATTTCTTTATTAATTGTTTTTAAATGTATTATTCGATTGTCATGCTCATGCTGCAAACATGTATTTCATATAAAATCTCCCACCATGCCCGTGAATTCAGAAAAAAAAGGGCACTAATGTGATGCTGAGCTCAGTCAATAGGTGAAACACTGTTTATATGTTACAGCCAGTTTTGTCACGCGTATATAGTTTATCTCCAATATTATCAGGGATTTCCTCCTACATTTGCATGTCGGCCCACATGAGTACCTGAACTATTTCTAATTTGTTCCTCTGCATGTGTAGTCATGCTCATGTTGCAACATGAGGTGCTGTTGACTTCCGACATCAAACATGTACGCTGAAAACGGTGTATTTCTTATTTTAAAACTTCCTTATTTTTTCCGTTGCGTTGACATCACCTTGCGTTCAGCCTTGTGTCATTAATGCCGGCCAGAATTGTCTGTTTGATTACACATCATGGTATTGATTCTAGAGAAAACAGACACCTGAGTGTGAGGCGAGCCGTGCAGCTCCTGTAACAGCCCAGGTCGGATTCCAGACAGCATTTTGGAGCTTGTCTGAGCCACACCCAGCATTCGTGGCAAAATGCCCTTTCACTCTTGACTTATTTAGTTTTTTGGGTTTTTTTCTGATTTGCATAGCTCTATATTCACACAAGCAGACTCAGTGTGACGATAATGTAGAAAATGAGGGAGAGGATGAGGGGAAAGGGGGGGTTTGTTTAACTGCAGTGTGGTTTAAACCATCCGGGTGTTCAAAAGCTTGTTTTGTTCTGTTCTTTTTATTGTTTGATCAGATTATCACACACACAGCAGGCCGAGTATGTAACAAAAGCTGTGTTACTGTTGTGAACCGCAGCATCATGCATAATCATATGCAGGTCATCCTGAAAGTTGTACAAAATGTGTAGATATTTTCCACATAGCTTTGGTAATTTAGGTTTCAGGATTTTCTCATGAATAAAAAGTTAAAAATGGAGCAAATCAGATAAAAGTGGTAGGTGAAGTCATTTGCTCAGTGATGAAAAGGATCTGATATTGCATTGCTTTGTAGCAACAGTATGTGAACCTCTTGGACTTTGAGTCAGTCAGGTTTTTTAATTCAATTGGAAAAAGGTTTTGTGCAAGTAGGGGCCCTTCTTTATTAAAAAAAAAGTAAATAAATAAAAAGTCTTTGTGGATAGGCTTCGTAGTATGAACTAAGGCCGGGTTCTGACACCACAAATCCACAGTAAGACCAGAGGGACTCTTTTTTTTTTCTGGCATTTGTGGGTTGGGCCAGTCACCATACAGCTGTGTCACATGTTTTAATTATGTTAAAGGTTAAAAAAGGTTAAAAAAAAAAAGATGCCATGAAAAGGAGTCCTATAATGAACAGCTACAGGTCCTGTGGTGTGAACACAAACGAGGGAAACTTCCTCTAATGGTTGTGAAACCTGTAAAAAACATTTTTCTTAGTTATTTTATTTAGAATCTCCATCCACTGATAAGATGTGTGTAAAGATATTATTCTACTTTGAGTCTTATTTTTGTGCTATAAAATAGTAATTACTTATATATCATATACAACTGACAAAGTCCACAGCTGTTTTTAGTAGACTAATACCTTTAACAGGCTGATATATGTTATTTACTTTAAAATAAAAAAAACTTTTTGACAGAAGGGCAACAAAAATTGGATTTGTAAATGAAAATATGACTTTACTAAAAGTTAATTATAAAGTTGGCAATATTGTTTTTGAGTTTTGAGTGTTAGCAACCACCTTTTACGGGATGAAATGAAACGATGTGTAGAAACGAGCTAAAACCCGCATAATCACATGTAAACTTCTCGGTTGTCATAGAGGAGGGTAAAATTTTGTTGGGTTGAGGAGAAGAAAAAAAAAAAACATCCTCCACGCAGACATGAGTGGTATCATGTGAGGTTAGGTCTTCGTTTTACTGAGAGTAAAGATGGAGTAGATGGCTGTTGGAGCAGTGGTCTGCAAACTAAGGAGCAGAGAGAAAACTCATTGGCATTTATCTCTGTGGACCATGACGACAAGCTCTTGGAAGAAGAAGTGAAGAAAGCGCTGTGCAAAGGCAAACTCAAGCTGCAGCGGCGCGTTTAGATCACATTATATCATCCATCCATCATCTATACCCGCTTACTCCTTCTCAGGGTCACGGGGGTCTGTCGGAGCCTATCCCGAGGCATTGCAGGCATAAGGCAGGAGACGCCCTGGACAGGTTGCTGGTCCATCACAGGGACACGTACAAAGACAAA
Organism: Xenentodon cancila; assembly: GCA_014839995.1. Classification (NCBI taxonomy): domain Eukaryota; kingdom Metazoa; phylum Chordata; class Actinopteri; order Beloniformes; family Belonidae; genus Xenentodon; species Xenentodon cancila. The sequence goes on from CM026197.1 coordinate 32,225,755, forward strand.
CAACCGTGCACGCTCACACCCACACCTACGGGCAATTTAGAATGAGCAATCAACCTAGTATGCTTGTTTTTTTTGCTGTTGGAGGAAGCCAGAGCAAGCACGGGGAGAACATGCAGACAGAAAGACTGGGAATCAACCAGGAACCTTCTTGCTGTGAGGCAACAGTGCGAACCACTAAGCCACATCATATCCTGTCATGTCATTTTCTGATGAACAGCTACAGTGTGATCTGGTTTTACTGTTTAACTCCCCGTTGCAGTTGATGTTGTCAACGATTATTAACTGTGTGACCTGGTGGTATTTGTTCATAAATGCCAAAACTTACCAACATAATGTAAAATGATCATTTAAAAAAAACAAAAAAAAACTTTTTTTTCTAATTTATTTTCAGGTACCAGTGACCCTTATGTGAAACTCAAACTGGATGGAAAAACATTCTACAAAAGCAAAGTGGTGTATAAAAACCTCAACCCTTCGTGGAACGAGTGCTTCTCTCTGCCTCTGAAGGACCTGAACCAGAAAATTTACATTAAGGTAACTACTGTGCTGCAGTTTATCGGGTTGTCGGCCGTTTGTAGTGCAGCCTCAGAACCACTCAGGAGGGAACAACTCTGTGAGGGTTTTGCAGTTTAGAACGAGCTGTTAAAACCAGCATGACTTCTGTCGTATCCCATTGCTGAGTTGTGTCTTTATGATTGCAGGTAAAAAAAACAAAAGCAAAAAATATTTACAAGTTTCAGGAAAGTGATGAGCATCATCAAAATAATAACCAAATCACAGAGATCCCGATTCTGTGGTTACTGTAATGCTGTAGTCGTGCAGTCAGTCTGTTACCATGGCATTAACTTCCCGTTTAGTGCTTTTTATGATAACGGATTGTGTTGTCAGGTATATGACCGTGACCTGACTACTGATGATTTCATGGGCTCTGCCTGCGTCCTCCTGAGTGATCTGGAGATTGACAAGTAAGTACAGTGGTGAATGGGTACAAATAGATGCAGGTGGACTGTGCACAGCTGAGTAGTTTATAAACTAAACAATAATGATGTGTGCATTTGAGGGAAAAACTTTTTTAAAATGTATTCACCTATTTTGACAAAAAAATATCATAATTGGAAAAAATGGTTGAAATAGCGCCCTCGGGTGGACATATGATGGTCATGCTGTTTTTAAGTCACCATCTGTCGCATATATTGCTGCTTAATAGCTGAGATGCAATAATTCAGTTATATTTCTGATTTTCAGCCAGTATAAAACATAGAGATCTGAGTTTTCCTGACAACATGATAAATCTGGACAACATTATTTGCAGCTAATGTGACCAACTGAGCTGTTTACCGCTTTAAAAATGATCTTGGAGTTGCGTCATTAAAAGAATCATGAATGTACAATTCTTCAACATTTCCTGAAGGATTGTACTCCATTAATGAATTTGCAGAGGTTTGTTTTTAATAAGCTGTGCCTGCTTTCACACCCTACATGAACAACACAACCCACAGCCACGGAAGGCTGCTCACCTATCTTTTTGTTTGTTTTTGTATTTTTTTGGGGGGGGCGGGGGGCTACTTGGTGCTTTTACTCAATCATACTCACATAAATGTTTGTAACTACAAGTGAAACTCTAAACCTCATCTTTGTGTCAGGGTCAATGAACTGTATTTACCACTGGACGACCCAAACAGTCTGGAGGAGGACATGGGCTACGTTCTGGTGGACATGACTCTCACACTCAGAAACGGAGACGGCAAGAAAAGCAACGTACGGCAGGGCAGCAGTTGTATACACTGCATGTGTTTTTGCCAAAGTAACACTTGTGCTTTGAGTCTACTTTATATTCACTGTTAAATGTTTCTACATGCAGCCTACTAACAGTGCCGTTTTGTTTTGCACCTAACATGCATGCACCTGACGGCAGAAGTGGCCACAAAAACGAAAACGAAGCAGTAGGGTAAGGCATGATGTAGGGAACACTCTCAAAGACATAAAGTAGCATTTATTTGGCTGTCATTACACAGATATCTGCCAAATATAAAAGACCTCTGAGGAAATGTGGGCTAGTCTGGCACCCATGAAAATGATTAAACATCCCATTATGCTGAGATGTTATCTCCTTATCAGCTCAGTCTACTCGGCACTACAAGGAGCTCAAATCTCAGTTCCTGTCTGTATTTCCTCTACTTGACAGTTACCTGTGCAGGTTGAGGTCTCTTGCCACTAGAGGGCAGCACATATGTGGCACTGATTGGAAAAAAAAAAACGATAAAAATGTCTCTTACACAAAAATCACAACCATAACTATTGTTTTCTTGTGTGTGTGCATGTGTTTAAGAGACATCTTCCCTTCACATTTTCTCTGTAATAACTGCAACACTTTTTGCGGACTTTTCTTTAAATTAATGCCACACAAGACTTAGTTACTGTATAACAGTAAACCTACTCACTGTACTGAAGAGGGAATACAGTTTTTATTACTCAGAAGTTATACGACATTAACACGTAAATACAAATGAAATATGTGAATTGATGCTGAATAATCCAACAACTATGACAAACCTGTCAGTGAAGGAAGACTGAATGTGGTGCTCGTTTTTCTCACCAATCACAGGGGTTCGCCTGCAGAGCAGCGGTGCATGCCAAGCTTTTGTCTGCAACTGTCCTACGTGATGCATGAATCTCTGCATATAAATGTTGTAAAGTAGGATTAATGACTAGTGGCTGTCTTTGAATGTGCTTCAGCCTCTCTGGGAGTTGTCGCAGTAATCGTCAGTTGTAGCTGTTGAGCCTTAAGTGATCACATGCTGTGTGGCATGTTGCCTAAAACCTGATCATTTGCTTTTACATTTATCAAAAGAGCGAGACATCACCACAACTATGCGCAGTCAGGAGAACTGACAACTGCTTTGCTGCTACTGTCGCTGGCGTTAAATGCTGCTGATATTTAGCTCAGTTCCCGTTCCGCCTAATGTTTGCCTTTTGCTTATTATCTTTGCTGCCTGTACCTGATGTTATTAACCAGATAGACTGAATGTGCTTCATTAAAAAGTAATTTACATTCAGTTTGAGTCCAACATTTTTATTTATTTATTTATTTTTTATCTCCCTTTTTGTTCTTGCTTTTTTACGTCCCATCTCATGAGGTTCCTAACCCTCTCTTACAGCTGGGAGGTCCACCTCAAACCAATCGTTTGTCAGAAACACTAAAGAAGAGTCAACTGTGGACCTCCGTGGTGTCAGTGGTTCTCATCGAGGGTCAGGACCTGCCCGTGGACGCTCAGACGGGCCAGCTCTTCGTTCGCTTCAGACTGGGAGAGCAGCAATACAAAAGCAAGGTAGCCAATATAAAGAAGGACGTGTCCAATCTCTTACTTCATGTAAATGAGCCTTGTGCTGAAGCATAAAAGTAAATGCTGTGGTCTCACCGAGCAGCGATCTGAACCTCCTCGTCAGCCTGGAAATGTGTACAGACACGGGAACAACTGGGAATACTTTTACACCCCTTTTAATGCAGTTAATGCATGAATAAGAGGTGTTTATGGCATCACAGTCTATTGAAGTGCGTTTTCTCAGTGCAGTGTTATTTTTACTTTATGTTTACTTTAGCATGCTTGTCTCAATACAAGATTACAGTCATGACTTCAATAGTGCAGCGATTAAGGAACCGATGCCTTTATAATCTCTGACGGAGTTTATGTACCGTCATAAGATCGAACAGAGATGACATTGATTTCTACTTTGTGACATAAATCAGCCTCTGAGTAGATGATGTGTGGGGCAGATGTGCGCATTCATGCGCTGCTGGCTGTGTTGATGCTGTCACTTCCAATTATTTCACCGCAACATCGTCCATCACACAACAGAGCTGCAGCATTGCTCCTTTTTCTTCCAAGTCACGTTTATACACTAATCTGCTGCTAAAATATATAGAATTGGTTCAAAATGTGGGCGTGATTGACCGTACTGACTTGACCATAACCTGTAGAAGAGTGTAACAGTGACGGCAGCTCCAGGGTGAATGTACATAGTTGTCTTACTGCTCTGTGGTCTGCAGTGGACACGGATGCAGCAGTTGTGACAAAGCATTGATGTAGAGCAATAAGGAATATTTATCTCCATTTGTCTCTTGTGCACAATTGAATTTAAATGGCTTCTGTCATTGCTCAGCGTACATGTTTATAAATGTGACGTTGTTTTCTTTGTTTGATGCTCTGTCTGATTCAGAGTTGCTGTAAAGTGGCCAATCCTCAGTGGAGAGAGAGATTCACCATTAAACAGTTTGCTGACGGTCCACAAATCCTGGAGGTGGAGGTCTGGTCCAAAGAAGGACGCAGGACTGAGGAGTGCTTGGGGATGTGAGTGTATTTCTTTAATCATTATTATAGTTTTCTCGTCTTTATGAGCTTCTAGAAGCACTTGCTGCTCTAATTCAGAGAACTGCATTGGTGTTTTTATTCAGCAAAACTATTGGGGTTGGTTTTGACACTCCAATGATGAAGTCTACGTAGGTTTGCTGTGAATTCGCTGGGTCGATCAATACAGAGATGAGTGAACTCCTTCAATGACCTTGAGTCAACAGGTCAGGATTAGTCGATGCAAGTTCGGTGGACCTCGGGTTCAAGGATTATCTCAGGGTTTGTTAAACCTCCTTTTTGAATACCCCCGAGCTGTCCAGGACCAGATGGAGCACTGTTCCAGATGAAAGAGAGCGTTACGTTTATCGATGAACTGTCAAAGTTGATTTATTACTGTGAAATGTTGTAAGGTATGGATTGCAAATAAAATTACTTTTTTGTAATTAGTAACATTATAATATACTTTTGTATAACTTTAAAATTAAAAGCTGGGTTAAAAATTGTATAAATGTGGTTATGAGGGTGAAGAAAATCTCCAAAAGACATTAAATTACAGATGAGACATTCCTATAACATGTCAAAAATAGTCGGATCTTATTTCCATCATTTACATTTTAAAAATAACAGAAAAGGAAAAAGGTCCTGGTAAAAGTTTGGGCACCCTGCATAGTTAATGCCTTTAACCGTCCCCTTTGGAAAGCTGAGAGCTGAATTAACTCAAGTTCTCAATAATCGATAGGAAAGACCAGGTGATGCAAATTTCAAATTTCAGGTGCCAATTTCCTCTGTTTGGAATGTAATTAAGAAATGTCAGTCAACAGGAACAATGAAGGTCAAAGCAAGAACTCCACATAGAACGATCCCTGCTGGGAGTCGAACCGGGAACCTTCTTACATCAGCGATGACCTCAAAACATTCATCCACTTTTTTTATTTTAAAGAAACTGAGGGTGTTATTATGACAGATATGTCAGAAACATGCTGCATTAGGTCACCGGCTTGTTGTTGAGTACAACCACTGATAATAGTATTGTTATTCTTGTAGCGGGACCAAGTGTTGTATGTGTACTTGGTGAAATAACTGTGTGCATGACTGAAACTGCATGTGTGTCTGTACAGGTGTGAAGTGGACCTGTCCGCTGTCCCTTTTAATCAGAGGAAGCTCTTCAAATGTCCTGTGGTCCCCTGCAGAGGACACTTGGTCTTCTTGCTTACACTGAACGTGTGCAGCGGCGTTTCCATTTCTGACCTCTTGGCAGCACCACTCGATGAGGCTCAGGAACGGCAGAAGCAGCTGGACAACTACGTCAGTATCTGAGCAGTTCACTCCTGTTTGAATTGAACTGTAGCATCACCTCACCACCTAAATATCCCTCTGTTGACTCACTGAGCACCGCCTTAACAGATGTCTTACTGATGTCTCTGATGTTCTGATGATGATCAACTGAATTCAGATTAGTTTTTTGGGTTGTTTTTTGGATGCAGCTGTTGGAAGAGTTTGAAAGTGTCCACGTTGTGTGAAAGACGAGAGGAAAGCACCCCGTAGCTCTACACCACCACCACCATTAGCAGCCTGTTGGCTCTGTAGATTCATGCTGTTGCTGCCAAAACTCTGAGCCTGCCGTCTGCAGCCTCAGCAGAAATTAAGAGTCCAAGGTTCTTTGGAGCAGGTCCAGACTTCAGCTAAACAACGTAATCAGCTGTGAATGTAAATCCCAGGAGATAGGCATTTTTAGAAATACTTAAACCAGTCAGTCCTGCCGCACTCAGAGCCCCTGAGGCTGAGGTTGATGGGAACATTAACAGAAGTTTCTGACTTTTATACGTTTCACTGTAACTGAATAAACATTTCATTAGTACTTCCTACTTGTTAAGTCTCAGCGTGCAGTTCTGTTGTTTGATTTCTGTCCTCGCCAACATATCGACAGGAGTGGTGGCCTAGTGGTTACAGTGGTGGGCTTGGGCGTGGAGGACCCAGGTGGAGGACCCAGGTTCAAGCCCACAATGGTAAATCACTGGGGGCCCCTGAGCAAGGCCCTTAACTCCCAATTGCTCCCCGGGGCGCTGCCCTGCTAGCAGCCCCACTGCTCACTAGTGAAACTAGTTGATGGGTTAAAAGCAGAGACTAATTTCGGTGTGCACGATGTCCACACTGACAAGAAAGGGAAAAAAAAAAAAAAAAAAAAAAAAAAAAAGACAGTGATAAGAGGACTTGAGCTAAGTACTACATTTGTTACGGATTCATAAATCTTTTATAAATCACGCAAGATTTGCAGACATGTTTTACTCAAACATGGCAAGTTGAAAAAAAAGAAAAAAGAAAAGCTATTTCATTTATTGTCAGCATCTATAGAGGAAACGTGACTGGTTTACATGACAACATTAAAGAAAACAACAAAAAACCTCCCTGAATTAAACTAATAATTAGGACTTGAATAGAGTCTTGGTCTTTTCTTCAGCCCTCGTCTGCTCTGCATTGAAGGGCCTACAGATGGCAGTATCTGCCTGATGACCACATTTCTGCTGCACCAGTGTTTAGGAAAGGACACGTCATGACATCTTACTTTGAAAACCTGATGGACAATCAGCATTGAGCGGATTAATGAAGTCTGAATTTGTGAGCTGAGTGTACAGTTTGGTGTGACGCTTCTAGCTGTGAAAAAAGTGTTTGCATTAAAAAAAAACATAATGTGGGACACCAGTGGATAAACGACGCTTGATGATGCAGTGAGGTGTCAGTTGTGTTCAAGGCAGTCAGAAAAATGGACAGCTTTGAGGAATTGAGTCAGCGCCTTAAATCAATTAAAATCAATGCAAAATCAAGAACTTCTCCTGAAACCCTTTATGACAGTTTATTACATGTCTGGAGTGTGGACTGCATGGTTTTCTGGTTAGTGATTAAGATCAGGATGGGCTTTGTCACCTTCTCATAAATTCATACATGTAATAAAACATGCAGATGCCTGTTGATATTCTTTTCTTCTGTCAATCAGATCGTGATTATCATGCACTATGTGCTAAGGTGTGCGTGTTGTCTTTAGTGTTTTGTGTTTTCATCTACTTTCAGACCGCATGTCGTCTGCTTCCCTCCTCAGAGTTTGAAAAGGTCCCTGAAGAACCTACGTGATGTTGGTTTCCTCCAAGTCAAAGTTATCAAGGCAGCAGATCTGATAGCTGCTGACTTAAATGGTATTTCGCACATCTGCGCTTTACTCTGTCTTTAAAATAGAAACCATGTGTTAAACTGATTCATTACAGTTTTGTGTGCTGCTCTTTGCAGGTAAGAGTGACCCTTTCTGCGTGTTGGAGCTGGGAAACGACCGACTGCGGACCCACACTGTCCACAAGAGTCTCTACCCGGAGTGGAATAAAGTCTTCACATTGTGCGTTTGAGTTCTAACGATCTACAGTCATCTGTTTCAACTGTACTATTTTGTCGTTTCAAAGCATATTTGAAATAAAAAGGTGCTGTCTGACGTCCCCGTTTGCCTCTGCAGCTCTGTCAAGGACATTCATGACGTCCTGGTGGTGACCATCTTCGATGACGATGGAGACAAGGCGCCAGACTTTCTAGGAAAAGTTGCCATTCCCCTGCTCTCGGTACAGACCGTCTCACAAACACAGACAAAAAACCGATCTATTTACACTCTGTCTAAATGAAAGTGAAGAGGGCGATAACACTTCAGTGGTTTGGAGACTTGCTAAGATGTAATCCAGCGTGACTGACAATCAGGTTCATGGCTCAGTTCAGCACCTGATGCCCTTTCTGTCCTGCAGATCCGCAGGGGACAGCAGATCGCCTTCCCGCTGAAGAAGGAGGACTTAGGTAGGCTGTCGAAGGGGAGCATCACTCTGGAACTGGAGGTTATTTTTAACCCTGTAAGTAAAAGTTCACCCTGCAGTGAAAACACAAAGACATAATGGCTTTGAAAGACGGGTCCGATTCTTCCTGCTTTTCATGTCCTCTGGCAGGTCAGAGCAAGTATAAGAACCTTCCAGCCCATGGAGAGGCTGTTCGTCGAGGATCACCCCAAATTTTCCAAGAAGGTTTGGAAATCACAAGTTGTTTTATTCACATTTTTACTTTACTTTAGCTGATTTGCTTTTTCACGGTTCTCTTTTAACAGGTAAAATCCGCTGAAAATGTTTTCGTAACTCAAAAAGGGATTCTGTTTGGATGATCGCTTTAAGTAACCTTTAAACAAACCGGTGTCATCCAACCATTGCCGTCGTAAACACCCGCTGTTTCCCGTTCAGGAAACATTTTAGAAAGTCAGTATTGTGGATCATAGAATAAATAAATCTGCTTTATATTTAACAGCCTGACTATTTTACAGATGAACTAGCAATGGGAATGATCTGTAAGGACTTTTGATAGTATTATAGTGTCCTGTGTTTGAATAAATAAAACCTAAAAAAAAAAATAGGCATCAATAGAAAAACAAGCAGTACCAGCGTTAACATATATTTTTAATTAACCTGTTATGCAGCACCAGAATTAGCTGAACTGAGTTCTAATTGAGGCCGACTGTGAGTGAATTCTTGCTCAGTGTTCTGCTACATTAGTTTGATATACAGTGTGTGAGACAGGGTGCGAGACAGGGTGCCTGACTGTCTGTGCTTCCCACAAAGATTCATTGTTGTCAGACAATACATTGCCCGCTAACGCCAAAATTGGTTTACACACTGAGGACTCGGCTTGTAACATGCAGGTTTTCAGTCGGTTTTAATGTTGGAAGTCTTCTTTGACAAAATCAGGTCAGATTACTGACGTTTTTTTTTCCCCACATGACCACAGTGATTCATGCCAAAACATACCAGTCCTTCCCGCTGGTTCTCTAGCTGTCAGGATGTTTCTCACTCAGTAAAAAGTGAATGTCTTACAAAACTTACGCCGTAGCTGTAACCTTTGATTTAAATACGACCACGGCGGTATATTTATCTGCTTTTTGTGTTTATTATTTTGTGTCTTTCAGGCTCTGGCCAGGAACGTGCTGCGCGTTCAGACGCTTTACAGAGCCGTGGCGTCGACTCTGCAGTACATCAAAAGCTGCTTTCAGTGGGAGAGTGTTCAGAGGAGCCTGCTAGCCTTCCTGGTGAAGTGCTTTAACTGCTTATCAACGCACTATCTCCATTTTCCCCTCCGTTTCCCCTGCAAAGCTGCAAAGCACAACCGCAGTCTGTCCAACCTCGTCTTGAACTCTCCCAGAGAGAATCATAATCAGTGCAGCATCGGGCTCAGCAAAAGCACAGGCTTTGCCCCGGCTCTTTGTTGGAGTGAACGCTCTCAGCGTTGCTTCGCTCGTGGATGGAGAGTTAAGCCTCAGCTGGAAAGAGTCGAGTCCCAGCGGAGTCTATTTTTGTTCTACTGCTCTGACAGCTTGTGAACTCTCTGTCCAGTCTGTGCTTGGTTTGATCTGGAACCCATTATTCAGACAAAGGTTCAATTAAAAGGGTCTTTGGCGGATGAGGCTGATTCTCCGTCCTGTCACTGTTGAACGTAAAAGTGTGAAGACGGAAACCTAGGAGCAGGCCTGTGGTGAAACTTCAAAGTGAAGCGTACATCAATCTTACTTTCTCACAAATTTGGCTTAATTAAAACAAAAAAAAAAAAAAACAAAACAGAAAAAAAAAACGGCTTACAGAAAGCGATTCATTAACTATTCAAGCAATCAGGGTCATGATAAGTTCTTTTTGATTTTACGCCTCTTGTCCTGTAGATGGCAATGAAGTTTTGCTCTGCGTTGATGCAGGTCGCTGAGTCGCACAGTGAGGCCATTGTGTGTTTTTGCTTTGAGTTTTAAAACGACAGATGATACAGACATAAGCTGCATCAACTAGGATGGGATCAAGGGTCAGTGTAGGCTTTAATCACCAACCTTGTGCACGGTGAAATATTTCCACGGTAATACTATGCAATAATTAAAACTCTTCCAGTTCCCGCATGTACCGTATCTGTGCTGTTGATTATTAGGGATAATATTGACGCCTTTGCCTGTCAGCGCCACACACACGCGTCCTCCCACCGCATAGCTCGCCGTTTGAAAGACCGTACCATCTGCACTCGTGTTTAACTCTCGTGCTCGCTGCCTTTTCGAGCCTCAGTGAGGGGAAAAAAATGGCTGCTTAATATCACACAGGCATAATGAATCAAAGCTGACAAGATGCAGCAACGCACCACCTGCACCATCTGCCGGCTGTCAGACGGACAAAGAGTTGATACAGTGTGTGGTAAATGTAAATGTGTAGGCCCTGGTTACGTAGGTGAGAAGCCTCAGCCCCAGCAGTGTTGGTCTTGTCCAAACTTAAATAAATCTCCCACCGCTGCCCTTCTTTCTTTTTTTTAACTCTAGAAACAGCGTTTGCTCAACTTTTCCTAACTCTGACACCAATGCAAAAGTGGAAAGAGTTACTTCCACTATCTTAGGATAAATTGGAGCACAAAAAGCAGCAGGTATGATGTAAAGTTTTAGAAAAAACCGAGTCCCATCACCAAAACTGCTTCCTCAGCCTCTGTTTATTTTTATTTATTTACTTTAGTTTAGATGAATGTTTTTAACGATGCCAGCTGCAAGGGTGTCGTGTTGTAACAGTGCACACCAGTAAAGTGTATTTGTGCTAAAATAATGGGGCGTTCTTAAGCGCTCACAAACACTAAATACTAACGTTCTCTGAGCCACGTTCAGAGGTAGCCAGGAGGAATTAAAGTTATATTACATGACTCCCTTTTTGTTTTTTGGAAATAAATTTTCATCCAAATCTAAACGGATACATTTATGAACGACAGCCTTACCTGAACTTGATGTTTTTTTATTTTTTATTAAAGAGCAATAAATGGTATAAGGTGATTTTCTCCTGAAGATTCATTTGGTAAACCTTTCTTTCTTTCTTTCTTTCTTTCTTTCTTTCTTTCTTTCTTTCTTTCTTTCTTTCTTTCTTTCTTTCTTTCTTTCTTTCTTTCTTTCTTTCTTTCTTTCTTTCTTTCTTTCTTTCTTTCTTTCTTTCTTTCTTTCTTTCTTTCTTTCTTTCTTTCTTTCTTTCTTTCTGCTGTGATCTGGATTGTTACCAAAGCTCCTTTTGCTGTCAGAGGCTGTGTAATGCCTCTCAAGCTGAAATGAGCTGCAATTATCGCAATCTTTATGGGTCGAGTGTACATTTCCACCAAAGCGTGACTTGGTTTTCGCCCTGATCCAGGGTCTCTCCGCCATTACAAAGTCCTGGCTAATAAAGCATAACCCTGCCAGCGAGGAGCTGGTTTCACCTCCTCTCCCGGGCTCTGTTTTGGCTTCTGATAACACAGACAGGAGTGTGCTTGGCTCTGCACATTAAACCAGTGGTGGTAGTGGTGGTGGCAGATGTGGCCAGGAAGGTCAGATCTGATATGTTTTATGTCAGTTGGTGCCTCAGAGGGGAGTGATGTGTTTACCAGATGTTCACCTCTATTTTCATTATCCTTATAAAAAATAAACTATAAACGTCTCCCAGAACCTCATGGCTCCGTGCCACTTTGGCTGTTGCTGCCTGTCTGACAGGATTATTTCACATTTTATTCAGACATTAAATTGAAACATTACAAGCAGTATTACGTTGCCATGTTATCCGTTATATCTGAGCCACACACAGGTGGAGTACGCATCGTATTTGACTTTATGGATGTTAATGACATGCCCACGCGGCCTCCCTGTGGCGATTAAGCCTTAATGTACAAAAGATGAGTTTGTGTGGGAAATGTCGATACATAAACGGGGGGAGTGGAGGGAGAGTGGATGTGCCACACAGCACATGTAGGCCACAGTGTGGATTCAAAGTGTGACTTAAAGCCCCCAACTCCCACCCCACCCCTCGTACGTTATATGACATCTGACCTGTGGACTCTGCCTGCAGGTGTTTGTTCTGACAGTTTGGTACTGGGAGTTTTACATGCTGCCCTTCTTCCTGGTTCTGCTCCTCTCATGGAACTACCTGCAGATCAGCTCCGGACGTGTCAGTCAGGACGAGGTAAGTCCAACTGGCTCCTGTTTGCTCACCTTATTTCTTCATTTTGTGGAAAAAAATCAGCCATGTGAGTCACATTTTATACTAGAAGCTGGTATGTTCCCATAGCAACCAGTTCAGCCTTCAGTTCGGCCTTATAATAAATGATGATGAAATAATAGATAAGCATAGAAAACTCACTGAATCGACCAACGGGGTATTTTAGTCTAAGCCAATTATAGTGCTTGTCCTTTACTAACAAAGATTTCTTTTTCCATTTCGCGTCTACCTTTTGTCCTGCATTTGCTTAACTGTAATTGAATGCTACTCTGCTTTTGTTGTGACACATCCAAAGAAAAAAAAATGTTTAGCACTTCTGAAAAGGTCACAATGCACAGTGCTCTTTCCCCCACTGTGACCACCCTCAGTTTCACTCGTGAAAGCTCGGTGGCCACTGGAAAAACGTCTCTTTGCTGAATACAGTAATGGAGCTTCAACACGCAGATAGCAAATTATAGCCGAGAGTGCACTTAATTATGGTTTAAAGTCAGACAGTTGTGTTCCAAACACAACCATGCGTTGTAGTGCTTCGCAAATTAATTGGTCAGACATGGTACAATTGATTAATTGTATAATTATGAAAAATTGTGAGCAAATAGACTTATTGATAGTGTTTTCAAGTTTTTTTTCTTACCAACAAAATTCACTATTATTATTCACTAAAATATAGATGTATTTATTATTTCATTGTTTATTATATGAAATAAAAATGTATCTATAAAGTAAAGATTTTTATACTTGATGAAGAATTTATTTGAGATACGTGAAAAGGCAATTTAAGTAACTATAACCAATTAGGTTTATTGCTAAATGTGATCCAGTATAAATAATTGTAAATGACTATTCAAAGAGTTGCTGTGAGGTTTCCACCAGCAGTTGTGAGTTTATTTGTGGATCTGTTCATAACAGGAGGCCCTGCTTTTAGCTGAATCCAGGTTTTTATTGGAGGCAGTAAACTGTTCTGGAGTCAGATGTGACGTTCAAACCTGGACGAACTGTTCAGAGGAAAATTGATCCAAACATCACCAGCAAATTCAGAAGAGAATGACTGAAATGTCTGTTGTTCTCAGGCTCTGAATAATCATTTGAAAGATCAGGTGCTGCCTGTCGTCTTTTGTTGACCATTTTTGCGGGACGAGATACAGACACTTACAGAGATATGGAGAGAGAGAACTAGGAGAGTCAAACTCATTAAAAAAAAAAACCATTCAATGGAAACGTTGGTTCATTTATTTCGCTATTTAGTTGTGAAAAAGTGTAATGGAAATGCGACTAATGGACGCCGAGTCCGGAATTGACTTCATATAAGTTTCTGCTATCAAGTTTGAGGTGTTGATGTTACAGACTTAAAGTGGGTCTTTTTAGAGTCACATGCTGTACAGTAGATGTATTTTTGGTAGCGTAATTAAATCAGTAATAATGCGTCCAGAATGTCCCGGTATAATATACGTTTTAAACCAAGCACCAACCATCTGACTTCTGCATCAAGTCTCGTGCGGGACTAAGTTTTGTTGCAGTTCCTCGACTGGCCACTAGGGGCCATAAGCATCGACTCCCATGCTAAAATGTCCAACGTTGGAGCGACATAAACATATTCATGGCCTGGATCAAAAAACCCTTCCGCTTTCAATCTCAGGATTTTACGCCCATGACAGCTCTGAGGGGGGTGAGTTTTTTTAGGAGAGTTTATATAAGCATTACATTTATTTCTAATGTGATTGATTGACAGTCGGTGCAGCCAATGGCTTGGCGCTGTCACTTCCTCACCTGTAATCATCATGCTACTGTGCTTAGTGAAGCAACCGCCCGTTTGTATTGACCCAGGTCTGCTAAATAGGATGGTCTACATGTTAAACGGTTTATCCGGCTGTAAATGTCTCAGGGTAGCTCTGCAGGTATTCCAGCGGGGTTCGGCTGAAGCAACACTAACTTTGGAGTTAGATTTGCAGCAGATTTGGGGGCCAGCGTAGCATCGGGTTTCTTGGCACCAAGTTGGTACTTTCCTCACGGCTGGTGGTCAAAAAGCAAAGAACTGGTGCTAAGTCTGGCGCCGGCGCCGACGTAGCACTGAAACCACTTTGGTGGAAATGCCCTAAATGGGGGTTGTTGATTTGAGCAAGTCCTTTCAAAAAGATCCCCATGTGACCAGTGCTAGTATTTTAATATTGATTATAGGCTCTTTAATCCTGTATGTTGTGGTATGTGAGTGTGAGCTTGAGGAAAATGGTTCATGTGCCGTGTAAGTTGAGTTTATTACGGCAGATCTTTAAATCCCATGAGTCTCACCTCTCCATGGTAAATGATTTTCTTACAGGACAGCATGGATCTGGTGGATGACGATGAAGACGATGAGAAGGTAAGTACCACTGGGGGTATTTTATTTTTAGTTGCTCACAGCTGACTTTTGTAAGCTGATAAATGGAATAGAAGGATCTCAATTTTTTACATGTTGACATAGGTATCAATCTCTGATCTGTGGGTGTGTGTTGCTAAGCTCTTTATTCACCACTTAAATCCTCTGATGCAGTCTGATTCCTGCCAACCACCACTTCTGTGTGTGTGTGTGTGTGTGTGTGTGTGTGTGTGTGTGTGTGTGTGTGTGTGTGTGTGTGTGTGTGTGTGTGTGTATATATATATATATTTTTTTTTTTAACTTGTGATTACCAAAGACATTTAGGCTTATTAAGACCTCACCAAAATGCTTGCACTTGTCACAACCCATTCATATGCTAATATCGGGGTGGGGAGAAAGGTCCCGCTGCATTTGGGAAAGTCCCTGAGCTTAACACGCTATATAATTCCATCAATATGGAACTAATGACAGCTCTTTGACATGCTTTTTTAGAGCTCTTCCTTTGAACATTTGTGTTGACTGTGTTAAAACACTTTTTAGGGGCTGAAATATTCCTTTGCACTGACAGCAGTTTATTGTAGAGGTTTTGAATGGCTGGCGCGGGTCTGATTTAGAGCAGTTCTCGTTCTGGTTCCAGTGGGAACATGACCCTGAAACGACTGAAGGGCTTTAGTGCATGATGGATACTTCACTGATGGGAAACTCGGCTTGTCTTACATGTGGTTTTTGAGACCAAGTCACTGAGCATCTGGACTATCACAGAGCCCAGCTCTTCTCTTTATAGTCGCCATGTGTTTGATGTGAACATATTTCCGTCTGAGGCCTCTTCTTTCAGAGATTTTCTTGTCTCCTCTGTTTAAAGCCTGTTCTTCCCTCTGGGCGCCTGCTCTGGCCTCTGAACAATACTTTTATCTCTTTCTTAATGCAATGTCCATCCCTGTTCTGGAGAGCTCTAGGCCCGAAACGTCGCTGCACGGGTCAAACCTCTGGTCTCGGGATGCTGCTGTCATCAGTCTCACAGATAAAGCTGAACTGGCTTGTTTAGTTTGTATGTGAGCAGATTGTTTTAAACGGATTCAGCAGTCAAGTGGCTCAGTTGTACCCGATATCTCTAAAACAGGAAACAAAGTTCACTCTATTCACAAGCAGTTTGTTTGTTTTCAGCCAACAAAACTTTGTGTTTGGAGGAAAAGACGCAATCCGTAATTCTTTTAATACTATTTTTATTAAATACATCACTACGTATCTATGATATTACATTTGTTGTATTTTTCTCTGCTGGGGAAAAATAAAAATCTACATAGAATATACTGAAGTGGGCTTTCAAGACTCTGATAATATAATTCACCCTGTTGGATGTTTGCAACATGAATGTGTAATTGAACATGTTGTTAGTTGTATGTAAGCGGTGTACGTTAAGCTTGTTTGGTGTCTGCGGTTGCTGGGCAACTGCAGTTGGAGCGAATTAACGGCTGACAGTTTTCTTGGAGCCAACTGCAGGAATTACCTCGTTTTTGAGTACTTCTACAATACCAAATTATCATATCTGAGAAATCATGCCACCTTCGTTCCTTCTAATTCTGCCTATCGTGTTTGCTTTTGACATTTTCCAAGCGCCGTTTGGTTTTTTGTTCCCTGCCGCAGGAGTCGGAGAGGAGAGGGCTCATCGAGAAGTTCCACATGATCCAAGACACCATCATCACCTTTCAGAACCTGCTGGACGAGATCGCCTGTTTTGGGGAGCGGATTAAAAAGTAAGAAGTGCACGTGAATTATAGCGCGCAGCTGTTGAATATTTGCTTTTAGATTCCGTGAAAGACGCGCTCGTTTATGATCGCGGTATAAAATGGATTGTAATTATGTCATTTTCTTGAATTGCACCGTGTCCTGAAAATTATGTTAATTTTCTCTCCTGTAATTATCCAGAATCACAGAAAAGAAAAAAAAAAACAAACTCAAATTGACTTAATCAGTAACTGAAGCTGGAAGAAATGCACTTACTGGTTTCTCACTGTCAGCACGTTCAACTGGTCGGTGCCGTTCCTGTCTGGCCTGGCTCTGCTGGTCTTTGTCACTGCGACGGTCCTCACATACTACATCCCCGTCCGCTACGTCGTCTTAACGTGGGGTGAGTTTCTGACACTTTGTGTCCATGTTACCAGCGCAGCTCCTCGTGATGTCCTGACTAAACTGAAAACAAGTGGAAACATTCTCCTTTTCCTTTTATTTCTTTACGTTTTGGAATTTTCTGCCGGTTACGTTTAAACATTTTCACCTTAATAATGTTAAAATAAGACATACAATATGTGTAGCTTATCATAAAAAAATGTAAAGATGAAATTATATCATGCAAAGAGTGAAAATAAAACTAGTAAAAGTCTTTCTTGCATTTCAAGGTGCTAAAAGCAATATTCCTTGGACAGCATGAGTCTCTCCTGCAAGTATTTGTTTGTGTGGAAACAAAGTACACGGCTACAGCAGACTAGTCTTAATGATATGTTGGTGTGAATTTTTGTTTTAGGTATCAATAAATTCACCAAGAAATTACGGAACCCATACAGCATTGACAACAATGAAGCGCTTGATTTCCTGTCGAGGGTGCCTTCAGATGTGCAGAAGGTAAGCTCTGCAGGATCAGCCGGTCAGGAAGCCCAAAATCCCTGAGCCTGCCAGCTTTGCATCTTACCACAACAACTCCCAGGCATTCTTTTCTCTTGTCTGTATAATTAGCTTTGTCTGTATAATTATGCCGCCCTGTATAATTTCGGTTGTGTTTTGGTCACGATACATCCCTGGTGGAGGTCTGCTGCTTGGCTGCTTGGCTGCTTGGCAGCGCTGCCTGTTCCCAGGCTGAGACGGGACACGCTGCTGTTTGTGTCACCTGCACTGACTCAGAGTTGTAAAGAGAAAAGAGGAGAAAACTGTCACGGCAGCTGCTTAAAACTGTAAAAGTATTCCGTCAGATTAATATTGTGTGTGTCGTATCAACAAGAAATCCGTTGCGGTCTCATCCACCAGTGCCCCCTCTCCCTGTCGTCCTCTCTCTTTTCCTGCTGTTGTCTTCGTCCCTCTAATCTGTTTGAGACTAGTGTCTCCTCCCTATCTGTCCTTGATGGATCAAAAGGTTAAGAGGAAGACGTTCTGCTCAGAGCTGCGTTGTGGTGTAGAAAAGTATTATCTGTGTGTGCAACTGTGAATTAAATTGTTGCCCCTCATTAGCAACAAGAAACGAGACAATTTTTATTTTTTATTAATATTTACCCTCGGGTAAATACTGAACTTTGCACGACTGCCTTCCACTGCTTTTCACCTCATGCACTGAATTCATTACTGCGGATTCTTTAGCTTTGAATCTGTTTAGTGATATCTCTAGTGTTTTGGGGAGTTTGCCTTTAAAGATTATTTATGTTCTGACACCCTGCAGGTCCAGTACAGCGAGCTGAGAGGCAAGAAGAAGAAAGTCTCATAGGCAGTGATGCCGAGGAAGGATGAACACGATGCTGCCGATTGTCGGCGTCCGACCTGAAACTCCTGGTGGAGGAAAACTGCCTTCGATCAGCA
This sequence comes from Xenentodon cancila, assembly GCA_014839995.1. Taxonomy (NCBI): domain Eukaryota; kingdom Metazoa; phylum Chordata; class Actinopteri; order Beloniformes; family Belonidae; genus Xenentodon; species Xenentodon cancila. The sequence goes on from CM026197.1 coordinate 32,244,051, forward strand.
GAGACTCGCTTCACGTTGGTTCAGGATGTCAAAAAGGCATTTGGTTGCTGAATCAGCCAACACCTCCCAACCAAAGAACTCCTTACTGAGATTATTTTATTACATTTACTTATTTTTAAATATATTGTATTTTTCCATGTGCTGTTTAACATAAAAGGTTATTAATGAAAAGCTGCTGTATTTTATGCACAACTTTACTCGTTTAAAGTAAGACTTTTGTTATGAAATAGTAACCTGCTATTTTAAAGAATGTATAATTTTCACTGTAACATATTTGATTATGTTGCTCTTAAACAGATGTTATCAGCTGTTTTAAACTCTGGTTTAAGATGTGGATGATTTCAGGATTAAGGATGATCTTGATTTATTTTTTTTTTTTTTACGTTTGCCTTTTATATCTTCCAGATATATTTTGGTTGCAAATATGTTGCACTTTCCTGTATTTCCTATCCCTAAGAACAGATAAAGTATAATATGCTTACATTGAGCATCAGTCAATTTTTAATTATCACCCGTATGGAGTTATTTCTCCATCCATAGACGAGCTCAAGCGTAGTTGAAGCAGATACCCCGGGCTCTCCATTTCAATCTTTGCTTTTACTGTAAAGTTGGGGCTCAGTGTGCAAACGTGTTATTTATTATTAATTGTTCTGAGGACTTTGTCTCCTTAATGTCTAACATCAGTAAATGCATGCATCACCGTGTGGTTCATGTCTCATCTGCCTTTCTCTGCACTGCACTGCATCCATCCTCCTCCTGCAGCATCGTGGGCGTCTTAACAGCACGGTTTCAGAGCCCCCGCTCCTCATTAGGCTTTCATGAAACGAAGCGAGGCTGTGCGTGACCTCACCGACACCCAGCTCCCCGCTGTGTTGACGGCCCCTGGGCGTCGCCACGAGCGGGAGAACCCCGGTGACCTCCTCTCAGCTGCCGTGACGAGACGCCTGCAGCCAGCATCCTATCAGGCGCCGCAAACCTCTGGTAGCGGGCTTCTCACCGCTCCACAAGAGGACCTTAAAACTATCCACAAGGAATAACAAGCGCACTAAATTGGGGTTTGGAGAACTGGAATAGCAAAGACGTTGCTGTTCTGAGTAGCACTCTGGGATTTGGGGCTTTTAAGTCGGGAGCGTGGGCCTTTAGTCGACAGCCTCTGACTGAACTACGCTCATTAAGCATCTATCATTATCTTTAAATATCAGCTTTGATGTACGCACTGGATGACTTTCTGCATTAGAAAAAATATAAGGATTTTGAATTTAAGTGACACGCATTAACACGGCGTACAGCTCAGTGCACCGGCGGCTACACGCAGCAGTCCCACATACTGATATGCAGTCTCTGCAGAAATGTGATGATCTGTCCAATTGTTTGGAGGACGGAAGGTGTGAAGAATGTGGCAGACGATGACCCGCGTGTCTCTTGATCTAGTTATTATGTTGACTTAGGTATTCAATATTAATAACCTGCTGTCAGGGACACTGGAAGGACATCTCAATCTGCCACTTATAGGCTCCACATGAATATGTATAGGCTGCGAGACGCTTCAAAATTACCAAGTGAAATCATGGTTCACATGTGGGGACTAATGTGATGAGCGTCAAACACGGCGGTCTCAGCAGACTGGTTAAAAGTCCAGATCCGTCTGCAGAACCAGACCAGAGTCCTCCAACGGGGCTCTGCACGGGCCCCGCGCGGCCTCGACTGTCCATGAACAGCCTTGATCAACACAATGAGGCGTCCAAAGTGAACGTCGTGCGCGGGGTCTCACGGTTGACTCCACGTTTACGTGCTTGCAAACATCAGGACTTTTCCGCGAGCGCGCAGCAGAGCAGCAGGGAGCCGCGTGTGCGTGCTTCCTACTTTATCCCACAACTCGTCGTGCCTCCTTATCAAAGTGAAGTGGATGTGTGTGACTTTTCTTTTTCACGTGGGGCTCTAATCAGAACAGCTCAGGTTGTGTACATCAGTGGAAAATACTGCCGACTGAACAGCAGGATCCCATCAGCTCGTGTCTTCCCGTTTCCTGTAATCGCCGCTTGTCACGAGAGATGTGTAATTATCCCAAAATCGTCCTGTTAATGAGAATCATTATCATCATTTCTGTTGACCTCTCACAATCAACTGTCGAATGTGATTTAATAAAGTGGGGCCTTTCAGACTCGGCTGGGTATAATTGAGCTTTTTGACTGAGACCCGGGCAAATCTCCGCTCAGAAACTACCTCATCAACTGCGGTCAGCCAGCCGTCATTCCTACTTGCGTGGTCAGATCAGCCGCTCCTAAATGTCGTGTGCGCTCGTATTTCAGTCTTTACGACAACTGAATGAATGCAGCTCAAATACAACTTCTGGTTTTCAAAATAATATTTCAGACAAAATAAACCGACAAACTTAAAAAAAAAATAGATATAAGTTACTGAATTTTGAGGTAATGCAGATATGTATTTTGTTCATAGATTTCCTTGATTACACCCATACTTGCACCGTAATGTTTACAAACCTTTACAACAAAAATATAAATGTGGTAAGAATATGCAAAAATTTCACTTTGTTAAAGAGATTGAACTCTTTTTTTTTCTTCACCACAGCCACAACATGGTTCCCATCGCAGATCAAGCTCTTTCCACCAGGTTGTCATTATCTTGGATCCTTTTCATTGCCACTGGAGCAGAAACGTCTACTACGTGGCTTTCAGTTTCTGCCAAAAAACTAACTATTAAATACAGCTGAGGACAACTGATAAACTCATTTCTCAGCATTTCTGATGTAAAAATAAAGGCATTTACATATTTATGGAAATTTTACAAATGTAGTCTGGAAAAGACAAGAAGATGAGGAAAAGATTAAAATCTGGATAATAATAATAATAATGTTACATACTTGGGAAAAGAAACATACTGTTGTGTGAAGTACTGTTTTTTTACAGTAACTGAGGTATGTATTCCAAGTACATTTAATCAATACTAAAGGAAATATTACAGACCAGAACAAAGTCAAATTTTAAACTTACACTGCTGTTTTAGTTTTATTTGAAAATAACACACACATCGAATGGATTCTGAAGGTGAATATTGTTAAATATAACAATGAACATGAATGGTAACACACACACACACACACACACACACACACACACACACTTTCAAAGTACTGTACGATGACAATTTATTCCAGACACAAACTACAATTCGAGTCTCAAGTCTTCTCCAGTCTTTGCATGCTGAATCGGAGCTGAGTCAGTCTGGAGACACTGGGCGTGGAACCAGCAACAAGTGTCACACTGGATCTGTAAAAGTGGAAATTAACATTTATTTAAAAAAAAAACATGTATATTATGTGATGTTTACAATATGATTTATGGTGTATAAACCTTATTATTCAATTGCTCAGTTTTGTGTTTGTAAATTTTAATTTGCTTTTGTTCTTGGCTGATGAACCAGTTACCTATGTCCGGATATTAGGAAATAAAATCAGTGACTATTAATAGCATTGTATGTGATGTGCTGCACTAACTTTAAAAAAGAGTCTGATTTCAACTAAAAAATGCTGAAAAAGATATTTTTTCAAAGTTGTAGTAATAAAAGTTATAAACTTGACCATTCTTGTTTGGAAGCCTGCTTTCCTTGTCCCTTTATTTAAGGCTAGTGATCCAGTAGACTTGAATAACTACAGTTAATTGAATCTTTAGATGATTAGAAACATGTGGCATGGCGTTTTATTGATCTGTGTACTCAATCAAAGACTGAGTACTGTTGGATTTTCTGAACATGATGTTGGATGGCTTGATAATTACTTATCAGGGAGATTGCAATGTATTCAAGTTCTTCTAGTTACCACAGTGTAACTAATGGTGTTCCTCAGGGATCGATCCTAGGACCCCCTTTCTTTATTATATATATCAGCAGTCTCCATCCATGATGATCCATTCATTAGAATCAGGTGTGTTGATGTGCAGAAACATCTAAAACATGAAGGACAATGGTCCTCGAGGAATGGAGTTTGAGATGGTCTTGTTTGAGGAGAATGTCAAAGTAATGGATTACTGTCATAACAACAATGGGCTTTGCTTTTTCAAACAACTTTTGATAAATACTTTTCATAGTAAATCTGTCCTACAGCAACATTACAATACATTTACAAGGTCCTTTGAGTGAAAGTGTCACGGTATCAGTAAGATAATTTATCACACCTGAGGTTTGCCGTATTGAAGAGCCAAGACTTTGCATTCATTTTCTATTTTTCTTCCTGCAGTGCCAAATGCCATTTATGGCTTTCGTGGAAAGATAATTATTTGTATATCATATAGTAAAAGAAAATCACCCATATACACAGAAGTCTAATTGGACTACTGATGATAGTTAATATTGTATCCTATCTTGTACCTTTGACGGTGTCTCTATGTCTCTATTCTTTCTTATTTCTTGCTCTACCCGGCTGGCCTTCGGCAGGAGGGTCCCCCCTCATGATCCAGGTCCTGCTCAAGGTTTCTTCCCTCTTAAAGGGGAGTTTTTCCTTGCCACTGTTTGGCTTAAGGTTTTTCTTCCACTAGGGGAGTTTTTACCTGCCGCTGTTTATGTAATAATTGCTCGGGGGTCATGTTCTGGGTCTCTGGAAAGCGCCTAGAGACAACTTGTGTTGTAATAGACGCTATATAAATAAAATTGAATTGAATTGAATTGAATTGAAAATGCATTAAATAGACCGTAATCAACATGCATTAATACTTTAGGCATGTTGAGAATTTTTTAAAAAGATGCTGAATAAATCATCATTACCATGAGCACAATTACTCCACAGCTGCTTTCATCCTTTTGAAATGGGTGTTGCATAACCCCTCCTATCCACTTAAAGTCTACCCAGTTCGTTTTACTGTTTTACATCATTTTGAAGTAATGTCTTTGTGAAACAAAGAAAGTTATTCAAATATTTTTGGAATGAACAATACATTTAATGATTAAAAACAAAAAACATTTACAAAATGAAGTTACAGGTTTTTTGTTTTTTTTACCACCAACACTTAATTAAAGGAGCTGATACTTGTTACGTTACGTATCATGAGATTTTAAACCAAAACCAAAGCATGGAAGATGGACCGTGGCTGGGTCTTCCAGCATGACAACGATCCCAAACTCACCGCTCAGGGACGGCCCGAGCAAGGCCCTTCACTCCCAATTGGTCCCTAGGCGCCGGAAAAAAAGCAGCCCACTGCTCCCAGTGAAAACTAGTGATGGGTTCAGTGTGTTTCATGAGATATATACTGACAAGAATAACAAAGTTTAAGTTTTAAAGAACAGAGTAGCGATATGGCAGGAGTCAAAATTAGATGGATATCACTTGAAATATTAAATATCTATGATGAAATCATGACCTACATATTATTACAGTGGTGCTCTTTGTAATACTGCATCTAAAATGCACTTAATAAAACATGCTTGTATAAATTAGACCAAATGTCAAAATTAGAACCAAGTGCGTAGCAAATGTAGAAGCTCCAGTACATGGAGCAGATACCAGGGAATATGGAATATGTCCTGGTGTCCATGTGCTGTCGTTGCAGCAATGACCTATTGAAGTCGTATTACAGCTACTAAATGTCAATCCTTCTTAAACTGAGGCTTAAACAAGGTCAAGCAGGCTTTAATAACTTAAAGTGACATAACTTTAAGTGGAACCTCTATTTTTAATGTTTGGATTAAAATCAATTGGCTGTAGATTGTAGCCCTTCAACATCACCAAATTCTTAGTCTCCTACCTGGAGATGGATTTCATAGAATTACATAAATTAAAATCTTTCTCGTCAAGACTGGATGTGTCAGGTGAACGTTGTCCTGTTCTGATAAGTAGCATCAGCAGAGATTTGAAATGTTTCTCAACATTTCTGCTGCTGTGAGAACGTGAGAACACGATTGCAGCACTGACTTTCCTTCCATGCTGTTTAATGAAGTCGGTGAACAACGACCTTAGAAAGTACGACGCTGACGCGGTTGTGTGGGCACAGGTTAGGTATGTGGCCACGGGACAGGAGCAGAGCCTTTACGGGGATGTCTAACAACAACCTCGTACACAAGCATTGTGCACAAACCTGTTGCTTTGTGCACAATACAACCTGTTGCATCTAAATATGTAATTCTCTGCAACGCTTACAAAAAAGAGTTTCTTCAGACCATAACATTACACAACTTTTCTCTTCCTCATGCATGATCTGTACGCTGTTCATTTAATTTTTGTGTCATCTTGTTTTATTTCTGCTGGCCCGGGAGTGTCTTCATGGCACCGGTTGTGGGAACCTGGTCACTGCAACCAGATGCCACAACAGTACTGTCTCTTATATATGTGTTCCACTTCTCAGCATTTTGGTTGTAAGAACATCAGCCAAGCCAGGGAGGTCTCTGGTCACCTGTCCCGGTCTGCAGTGGTGGTTGGGGAGGTCTCTGGTCACCTGTCCCGGTCTGCATTGGTGGTTGGGGAGGTCTCTAGTCACCTGTCCCGGTCTGCAGTGGTGGTTGGGGAGGTCTCTGGTCACCTGCCCCGGTCTGCAGTGGTGGTTAGGGAAGTCTCTGGTCACCTGCTCCGGTCTGCTGTGGTGGTTGGGGAGGTCTCTGGTCACCTGTCCCGGTCTGCAGTGGTGGTTGGGGAGGTCTCTGGTCACCTGCCCCAGTCTGCAGTGGTGGTTGGGGAGGTCTCTGGTCACCTGCTCCGGTCTGCAGTAGTGGTTGGGGAAGTCTCTGGTCACCTGCCCCGGTCTGCAGTGGTGGTTGGGGAGGTCTCTGGTCACCTGTCCCGGTCTGCAGTGGTGGTTGGGGAGGTCTCTGGTCACCTGCCCCAGTCTGCAGTGGTGGTTGGGGAGGTCTCTGGTCACCTGCTCCGGTCTGCAGTAGTGGTTGGGGAAGTCTCTGGTCACCTGCTCCGGTCTGCAGTAGTGGTTGGGGAAGTCTCTGGTCACCTGCCCCGGTCTGCAGTGGTGGTTGGGGAGGTCTCTGGTCGCCTGCCCAAGGAGATAATGTTGATGGGCCATGGTCATCTTTCACAAGTACCGAAGTGGTATCAGACAACACCTAGTTATGGAGAGAGATTAAATTATAAAACTTTAGTCTAAATGATTTAAAAGTAAAAACATGGATTGAATGTATGATGATAAACATTAAAGTCTCCAGAGCAGTGTTTCCCAACCTTGTTCTGCAGGGTCCACTGTGGTGCATGTGTTCGATGTTTCCGTGCTGCGACGGGACACAAATGACATTTATAGACTTGTTCGGACCTTGATGACACGCTGATGGCGACCATTGTTTTGAATCGGCTGTGTTGATGCGAGGAGGCATAGCAAGGAGTAGATTTTCACAGAGATGACCTGTTTACTAAAAATTGGCTCCAGATTGATGAACAGTAATTAAAAAAAAAAATCTACGTACTTTTTTTTTTTTAATTCAAAATAATATGAAGGGAACACTAACAAAACTGATTAGCAGAGTCCATTTACACACACACACACACACACACACACACACACATACACACACACACACACACACACACACACACACACACACACACATACACACACACACACACACACACACACACACACACACACACACACAGACTCCTCCTTTTAAGAAATGTTTGTTTTTGAATCTTTTTTTTGTTGAATAATATAATGTAACAACTCTTTTATTCCAACTTTAAAGACAATCAAAAATAAAACTTATACTTTAAATGTTCTCTTTTCACTTTTGTACAGTAAAAGTGTTTGAAATTGAGTGTGTTTGTAGTCCTGAAGAAAGAAATTAGAGTTATTACGGGAAATTATGGAAAAACAATTTTTTACAGTGTCTGCAACACAGTAGCTGAAGCAAAAAAAAAAAAAAGTAGTAAGTTTGTAAAAATTACGGTGCAAGTATGAGTGTAATCAAGGAAATCTATGAAGAAAATACATATTTGCATTACCTCAAATTCTGTAACTCATATCTACATTTTTTTTTTAAAGTTTGTCTGTTTATTTTGTCTGAAATATTATTTTGAAAACCAGAAGTTGTATTTGAGCTGTATTCATTTAGTGTCGTAAACACTGAAATACGAGCGCACACAAAGTTTAGGAGCGGCTGATCTGACCACGCAAGTAGGAATGACGGCTGGCTGACCGCAGTGCATCACATATGACGTACAACATGTTGGATTCAAGAAGATGATTGGAGTGCAGTTCGCGGGACTTGCACTCGTTCCTCCTTGGTCGAATTCAAGTTTGAAGTTGTCATGAAGTAAATTAAAACTAACCCAGAAAATATGGTATTAAAATGCTTTCCTTCGAGTCATGTTGACTTCTGCTCCACGCTGGCTCCTGATCTAAAAAATATTTAAATTATTTTCATAAACATTTCATAAACACCACAATTATTAAGCCCACTGTAAGCATCTGTTTGCTCCTGCTCACATACATACATATATGTACAATATTTTAATACCGCTGATTATTTTTCTTTTTCATTTAAGCTGCTCTCGTCCACACGATTCTTCAAAATAAATCTCAAATTATGATTAAATGGTATCCCATTGAGAGTAATACATTTACCTTTTTAATAAAGTTCTGGTTTAATCATCATTTAATCTCTTGGACTGAGGGAGGAAGCTGGAGCACCTGGATGAAACCCACCAAGCACACGGAGAACATGCAAACCCTGCAGAGACACGTGGGGTCAAACCAGGAACCTCGCTGTGTGGCCACGGAGATAACCACCTTGGCTGAGTGAATCATAGAAAATGTGCAGATGACGCACCTCTGAAATAACTGATGCCTTCTCAAAATAAAGTCAACGTGCCAGTAAAGGCATCAGCAACAAAGAACAGCTTTCAACGGTATAAATAAAAGCAGTGGATGTAAAAAATAGACCCTCATATGGGAAGAAGAGGAAGACGCAAAGCATGTTGCTCATTATGTGCTTTATAAGATCACTTTGTTTAAATGTATAAAGGTGGTACGTTTTAGTTAAGTGTAATAATGAAAAATCAAATCTAGTCAGAAATGATGGTGAAAACGCAGGTGAGGTTTATTTCCTGTGAGAGTGAATAGTTTGTACTTTGGGACGTCACTCGTGTCGTTGTAATGCTGAACCCTCGCCGACAGCCTACAGCAGCGGCGTCTACCTGCTGACCTGTAACGCCGGTCAGACGCATTGATTATTCATGAGTAACAACACGGAAACAAGCGGACTGAGTATTGATCGACAGAAACGGTGACGGCTCACTTCCCTCAGCCAGAGTAAAATAATTGGGTGTGTTTATTTTACAGGGGCCATGACCCTGCCAGGTGTTTTATTATTATTTATTATTATTCTCGGGGGACTGATTTAATTATTTGCTACTGGAATGTAAAAACGACTTTCAGCAAACAAAACAATGCTTCTTGAAACGATGTCATAATGGCTCCTGGTTTCTCATTGATCTTCAGATGTCTCAAAGGCATTAGCTGCTGTGCGGACCTCCCGTTGCTCCTGTCTCCTAAGGTGTCAGCCAGCCTGAAAGACGCCTGGGTCCAGGCAGTTGCAGGGTCCCAGCCTGCTGCTGCTCCGGGCCGGTGGAACCACCGTGCTGTCCTGGAGCAGGTCCACATCAAAGCGTCTCATTCATAACAGCCTCAGGCAGAAGAAACAGACAACAGCTCTAATTGATGGAGGAGATGCGAAATGAGTCCGACGCAATCGTTCCAGACAGGCCCTCTGTCTGTTTGAGCATTTCATTTGCATCAGACACTCCAACAGATACGAAGGTCCTCCATGCAATTAGATGTAAACACAGCGAGAGATACTCAGAGTCCACCGACCTACATGGTGAAGGTGTTTAGAGGACATCACAGCCTGTACCCTAAAAAGACGTGAAATAATTAAAAGGATTTTTGAATCTCTTGCTATATTTAGATCTGGAGTGTTTCTTTGTTTTTGCCAACAGGTAAGATCCTCCGATGATCCTTTGCGAACATGAGGACGTACTCGTCTGCTCATCTCAGCCCTCGATGTACCGGATCCTGCTGAACGTTGTAAAGTTCCCTCTTTTTCACCACCAACGCCATCCTGCTGTCTCTCCTCCTCTCTCCCTGCATGCTGTCAATCAAGAAGCCAACACTGATTCATATCTTTTTTTTTTTTTAAGTTTTAGAAAGTATTAATGTGGTATCTTGAAAGTCAGACATTTCTAAGGTGCGAGGAGCAGATGCAATGTATATTTGGCCATGTGCTAAAGCTCACATTGGTCAGAACAGCAGAGATCATGACAGCTATTCAGAAAATACTTTTTTAAGTAGTCCAATCAGAACCAGATGTTACACATCGTAGTCCTCGTTGCAGCCCTGGCAGCACTCGTCTTACACGTCGTTTCTGCAGCAGCACCAACAATGAAGTAATATTACTGAGCATCACAGCCAAGGTCAGACATACGTAAGATATCTAACTCTGACAGACAGACACGAGGCGGCGTGTTGCATCTGCAAACGAACACAAGTCACCCGGCAGGCTTGTTGTGGTGGACATGAACGAGTTCTGCGGTAGCGTAAAGATCGAGAAAAAGCACTTTGTAGGAAAAAGAGAGTGAAGATGGACGCGTGTCACACGGACCTTCAGTCCAGCCTTTTGTTTTCAAACCCGTTGGTTTGACTCACAATTATCAGCTCAACAAGGAAATAACAGTGATGCTTTGTTTTGAGGGTTGTGTGATATAAGTCCATGTGATTTTCTTAGGAGAGGTGACATCATCAGGACCACTGGCGGTGGGAAGTCCTCCTAACATCTACTGAGTTATGGACATTTTTTTCATAATTACCTTTGTGTACCTTTTACATAAATAACATTGATCTCATCCAGCAACCAGCAAATGACACCACAACAATCATTTCACTTTGCTGTCATTTTATTAGGATTTCAATTTCTCATTTCATGTTATAACATTAGATTTCACTGGTTATTTTATAATATAATAACTCAAACTTGCACATGACATTGAACTCGTTGGTCGGCCGTTTCCTTGTTGATAACGTGTCAGAAGTGCAACTTTCAGCAGTTGTAGAGAATGTTGATCCTGGCGATGTCCCAGCCGGACAGACCGTTCCTCTGGCCGATCGGGGCGTTGGGGTTGGGAATGGGGGTGATGGTCTCCAGCCCGTAGCCGACGGAGAAGGCGAATCTTCCGTAGTGCATGACGGAGGAGTAGTCGTAGGGCGTGTTCAGGTTGTTGGTGTCATGCCTTTCGAAGTTGTAGGCATTCTCCTGGACGATGTTCTGCCAGTTGATCCTGACGTAGCTGTCGCGGTCGCTCCTGGTCTGCTCGTGCTCGAAGCCCAGAGCGTGGTTGAGCTCGTGCTGGGCGATGCCGCTGTAGATGCAGCCGTCCCTGTTGAGAGAGAGGTCCTGTCTGCCTCCCTGTCTGCCCAGAGCGGAATAGCATCCACCTCCGTTCACAATGCTGATGAAGTCGTACTCGTTACTGCGAGGGGTGAAGCGGACGCAGGTGCGGCTGAAGGCCCTCATGGCGCCCTCGATCGTCTGCCTCTCATAGCTGGTGAACTCAGGACTTATGACGTAGGGGACAATCACGTAGCCATTGGAGGCTTTTTTCCACAGACAGCTGTTGTACCAGCACTTCATGGCGTTTCTGGTTTTGGGAGCCAGCATGTCTCCTTCCAACAGGAATACGTTTGTGAGGTTATTGGTGGTCAGAATCTGGGTGGTCATGTCTACAGCAGCTTCTCCATCTTTTTCCATCTCTACATCTTGGCCTTCCTCCTCCTGGAGAGGTTGCGCCTGAGACAGGCCGAGCAGGAGCAGCAGCAGCAGGCTGGCAGAGGGACTCATCTTCATCTTCAGGCTCAGAGCGGAGGTTGCAAAACTTCTTTGGAGAGCTGCTGGGGAGAGACTCCTGGAAGCTTGATGACTGGCTCAGTTCAGTCTGGGTCTTTATACTCCTGTACAGGTGTGTCTGCAGCAGGATTATGGGTGGGGGTCTACACTGTCAGGCCTAATGTCAACGTCTGAAGGGCGGACTCTGCAGACAAACCCACTCCTCAAACATACAGTCTTATCTCCAAAGGTTTTATTCTTCCATTTATTTATTTTTTTATTTTTGAACTCTTTTGCTCCCTACCTGAACTAACCTCAGCTAGTGTCATTTGTCTTACTTTTACGAATGGCTTCATCACATCCTTTATCAAATAAAACCAGTGTGACCCAAATATACTCGCTTTCCTTTCTGATGACCTGCGTAGCTGAAATTCCCTCTGTGCCTTTTATGACAAGTTTTTTAAGGTGCAGCCAAAGCTGCTCGCCCCTGCGTGAGGATGATGGACGGTCTATTGAAACGCTTACATATGTAGAAGATGGTAATAGGTTCCTGTGGGACGTGTTACTCTGGCTGTGCCTCTCACAAATGTGAATAGTGAATTACATAAAGAAGTGCAAGTCATTGTAGTGAACCTGCGACGGCTGCCCTTCCATCACCAACACTGATGGATGCTTATCTATTAAACATTCCCGGGACTAGATCATTCATTAGTTTGATGCATCTGAGTTTAAAATCTGATATCTTGAATTAGTGTTGAATCTACAGCCCTTAACATTTAAGAAACATTACGATAAAGTTGTTTACTGTTACTTCCCATCAATGTAATGATGTAATGTTCCTCTTTTACCTTGAAAATATGGACCCTGATTTAATTAACACATGGAAACCTACCATACTGCCTTTCAGTCCCGGATTCATATAAAGTGGAAAGATGAATTGTGAAAGGAATGTGTGTGTGTGTATGTGTGTGTGTGTGTGTGTGTGTGTGTGTGTGTGTGTGTGTGTGTGTTTTTTCTGAAATTCTCCCCCATCTCAATCTCATCAGCCACCGTGATTAAGGTTTGGCATTGGGGATTGTGTTGTCTTTTTGGAGAGATATTTCAGCTGCATTTCTGACACTCTGAAAGGAGAAGAAGATAAAGGAGGCGTCGGGGAAAAAACTCCTTCCCGTTGTGTGAGTCCTAGAGAGGGCCTTGAACCCTGCCATTCACGCCTTTCTCTCCATCAGCTGAGTCTAATTGCCAGAGAGGACAGGAGACCCCAGGCCCGATCGTTCCTTATCCTCTTTAGCGCTTTCAGGCGAGTGAAAGGCGAGCCTCTGCTTTTGATCTTTTCTCTGATTCGTTTTTTTCTTCTCTGTCATCCCTACCATCCTCTCCTCAGGAGTGACACCAACCCCTTTCACTGGCTGCCCCCAGCTCCATCTGCCCAAAATAATGACCAAGGCCCAGGCATTATTAAGCAGAGGTGGAGATGGGAGGTCAGCGCTGGAAGAGAGACAGGGAGGTCTGGAAGGGGAGTCCAAGCTCATCCGAGGAGGGGTGCCCCATTCCAAATCTACTCTGTAGCCTCTGTCTGTGCTCCCCTAAATTTATCCCTAACAGTTTTTGTGGCCTTGGCTAAGAGAAAGCCCATTCTTAAAAAACACACACACCACACACCCACACACACACACACACACACATACACACACACAAAACACACAGACGCCAAGGCTTGCCTGTTCCCAGAGGCACTGCCACAATAAGACCCCAGGCTGCTTGAGACAATGGGGCCTGTGTGATCCCTCAGCCAGACTCAGAATGAGACGGTACCTTGCTTGCCAATCCCATGGGAGGGTACAGCCACTGGTCATTGTTGACTGCTAATGGACAGCATCTTTCCACTGGCAGCCCCCCCCCCCTCAAGACTGTCATTTAAACGTCATAACACCACACAGTCTCAATCAATAGAGGAATTCTATCAAGAACATTCAATTTGTTTGTGGAAGAAAACCATTCCTCTTACAAATCTCAAAAGGGGTGATCGGATGAAAGCAACAAGTCGGCAAACACGGCGTTCAGTTGGGAAATTTCATGTAACTTGAGAAAATAGACCACTATTAATGTCACCGGATTCACCAGGGACAATACATTGGCAGCTAACATTTCAGGACAATGTTAAATATGATAAAGAAAATACTACAGCAGAGCAGTGCACGTTTAAACAGCAGTTTTGAACCCAGAGCTTTCAGATTTGTGAACGTGCATCACTAAACAGTAGAAATACAGTACTTTTGTTAAATACAGCGCATGCACTTATTCATTTCTGGCTGCAGCAAACTGTGAAAACGAACCTCTAAAGCCGTTAAAGCACACGGGAGGGGACAAACAAAGGTGTGACCACTGTTCTCGTCCTTGGTTTGCTTTGTGGTGCACAGGATTACTAAGTATTAACCTTATTGTCTGACATGAAATAATACTCAGAAAATTCTTATCTTTTTATATTTCTTTCTTTATTTCTTTACATTTTTTTGTTTAGTTGTTTTTTTATGGGAGAGTCTCAGAAATTCATGTATCAGTAGTGATACATCCGCGTCAGCAGGTTACTGTTTGAGTTATGCACAGGTTAGTTATCTTCAATCGTTTACTTAATTAGTTAAAACCTGTACGTATCAAGTATGGACTCTCAAAGCACTGTAACATAAAGGTACTTTGTCACATGTAAAATTAAATCAGCACAAGAGTCAAATAACCTGGTGGGACTGCAATGAAAAAAACAGACACAAAACCAAACCATGTGACCTCTTATTCCTCAACAAGAACCGTCATTCATCGGTACAAAATAATCATATTGACAAAGGATTACTTGGGAAATAAAATGCCAAGCGCTGCAGTTACACTTACATTTAAAACATTTTGTTTACTTTGTCCAGAGGCAGTAGGTATATCTCCGGGGTGAGAGGCGTCTGGGATGGAAACACTCCAGCGGTACTGCGACTCTCGAACGTTGCTTCGTCATGAAAGGGCATCTTTTGATTTGTGTCCTCTTTGGCCTTGTGTTAGTGCACGTCTGAATGCTCCAGAACAGCAAAACAGCCCAAATCTGTGGTTTTGTAAGAGGCAGTCACACTTATCGATGATCAATTAATAAGTGAATTTGATCAGCATCAGCTGGACGCTGCTTACCCTCTTAATGCCTCCAGGTTTTGTCTAGACTCTTGTGAAACTTTTGGAACACCTTCTTTTCTATGTGATCGTATTTATGTGCTTTATTCACAGCATGTAGCGCTTGTTACTCCACAGTCCGACGCTGTCAGCGAGACGCGGTACAGTGTCTTACCCAAGGACGTTTGCAGCGGCACCAGACTGAACTCGCAATTTTCGTTGCAGTTGATAGACACCTGAGCCACAGATGCACTGAAAAGTCAGGCTGCGTGATGGATGATGTAGTATCAGCTACCGTGGCGAAGGTCATGTAGACTTCTGTGATGGCAGCAGTAATGTAGAAAATCACTCACAATCTTTAGAGCAACATTATGTCTTCAAGACCACATCTTTTCCAGGGATGTCATTGCATTGTGTTTTTTTAACAACACAACTACATTCCCGTACATTACAAAGGCAGGGCTCAGGCACAAGAGGCACGGCTGCGGGACTGGCCTGCCTGCAGCCCTAACCTGCCATACAGAAGGATCCATGCACATGCATTTCAGTTAAATGTGGTAAAATATATACATTTCTTTTTCTGTCATAAAAATAGACAGAAAGATTATTAAATTTAACTTATATGTATATAGTTCGATTCTACCACTATTTTTGCCAACTAATCTCCAGTAATGATGGAGCGTATTTCAACTTTCTTTATCAGTTTTAGTCTACATCTCTCCTGGCTGCTGAGCAGCAGCTCATGGCAAGTATGATGGATTCTGGAGGGCAGGAGGAGGAGGAGGAGAGGAAAAGGGCATGGCGTTAGGTCAGACTGATAGAGATATCAGCACTGCTTCAGTAATCTTGTGACGCCTAAGAGAGGGGTGGCGGGGATAAAGAGTGGGGAGGGAAGAGTGCAGGACAGCTGAAAGCCCAGCAGCTTGGTGACAGCAGAGGCAGAGACCACCACAACAACGGCAGCAGGGGGGGAGTTGGAGGGTTAGAGGAGTAAAGGCTGGGGGTGGGATCTTCTGTTCCACATTATAGCTGGTAGTTATCCCTCCTCCTCTTAGCGATGTGTTTGAGGAGTGAGGCAGTTATTAGCACAATGATCTCCACAGGTTATTAGAATAATATTGTTTACCTGCATGAATGTGTACTTTTCTTTGGCCACAGTGATGCTCAGGTCACATGCACTCACAAATGTACGAGCAGAAACAGTGTCACGTACTGGGCAGGTAACCCCAGACCTCCGGCCATGAAACGTGATTCAGATGGTAGATGGATATCTGCGGTCAAAACTTTATCTGCTCGCACACACTGCAGCCCCGGCATCGCCCTCTGCTCTCTACTGCAGTAAAGTGATTTACTGATTTACTGCCCCCCCCAGCACACACACACACACACACACACACACACACACACACACACACACACACACACACACACATACACACACACACACACACACACACACACACACACACACACACACATTAACATGCTTTCTTCTGTTATTGATAATAATCAAGTGTGGATGGAGTATAATTTGAGTTGACGGGGGATGATGCTGAGAGATTTAGTGCAGAGGTTGGTGGTGTGTTTGGATAATTACTGCTTCAATATAGTCCAGCTTTTGTTCAGGCATGTAGTCGTTGCAGGTGGGTTGGTACAGCATTTGTCTGTATGTATTCCTTTATGGGAAGGAAACTGTTCTCCTATTATTTTACGTTTGATGTCACTGCACAAGCCGGCCCTAAACCGTGTTATGGCTATGGCTGTAAATAAAAGGTGTACCGTAATACGTGTATATATAGAACATACAAGTGGCACACAATCCTGGTTTCCAGAAAACTGGAGTCCAACCCGATACTGTCTACACTTGCTTTAGTCTGAATCTAAATTGTGTTTTCCGTTTGGTTAGGTTAATAGTTTAAAATCATCATATTTGCATTTACAAATAAAGTCCCATTTAACTCAACTGAATTGAACTTAATTGAACTGAAATAAAAAATATAGTTAATATAATTAGCAAAAAATACAAATACAAACAATTGGAAAGCAGGAAGTGTAGCAAGTGTACGAGGGAAACCTGGATAAAATCCCCAGAGATGACCGGGAATGCAGCAGGGAGACTTGGGGAGACTTGGGGAGACTTGGGGAGACTTGGGAGACTTGGGAGACGATGGTCCTGCAGCCTTGTCATGGTAAACCACATACTGGATTATCCAAAGCCTCAGTTCGTCTTCATCAGTGCTCCAACCTATGTGCCAGTGATCTCAGAGTCTCTGTGACGACTGAGATAAGAAACCATTTAAACTTGCCCCTCCCTGCTTCCTGCTTCACGTCCACCTTCAACTGTGACGCAGCCTCTTCAACCCATCTACAGCTCAAATACCGGTGCCTGTTCAGGGCCTTAGTTAGGTTTTGGAAAGCTTAGCTTCCTGCATGTGTAACCAACTCATGTTGCCATGGTGACTTGCAGGTGTTTATAAACATCCTTTCAGCAGCAAATCACTGAATCGACAGTGAGAAAAAAAAAAAAAAAAGATTTTTTAAAAGAAAAAACTAAGTAAAAAAATGTCAAGATGGCACGAAGAAGACACACTTGGCCAGAGCTGCAGAAGTCTCAAGACCTGAAATCAAAACTTTTGAGTTAAACTTCCATTCACATCACATCTGGAATTCAAGCTTGTGAACTGATTAAGTTTGAACAAGGAACTCTGGAGTAAGAAATAATATCTTTGAGAAAAATAAAGTTTAAATTCATCTTCTGATATTCAAAAACCTGTACCAAGTATATGAAAGTGGATATTCGAGTTTTAAAGAAATACAGAAACATACTGTTGTTATGGTGGCGGTGGTGGGAGTGATGATGATAATAACTACCCTTCTTATTGTTTGTAGTACTACTACTAATTATAATACCAGCAAAAGTGATACCAGGACGTTTATTGGTGTTATGGTTGTTGTTGATGTAGATGTCTTTATTGTCACTGTTATTGTTATTATTAGAGTGTATTTACAGCTATGTGTAACCCCACACACACACACATATATGTGTGCGTGTGTGTGTGTGTGCGTGTGTGTGTGTGTGTGTGTGTGTGTGTGTGTGTGTGTGTGTGTGTGTGTGTGTGTGTGTTACCAGACCTATTTCATGAGAGTCAATAGCTATCACTGGCCAGGCTAGGACTGCTTCATGCTTCATTTTTAAAATCTTCTTTTGACATATTTATGACTTCCTATCACAAAACAAAACCAAAAAATACTTCTTTTATTTTGAAACTTGTGGGAAAAACAACAAAGAGGGAATAGCGTCGTTTGTTATTTACTTCCAGTAACATTAATGAAGACATCTACCGACTTAGAAAGAGCTTTTATTAAATATAAAAAGGAGACAAACAAAATATTTATGACTTTGCTACAGACATTGTTTGCAAATACATACTTACTCTTTCATGCCTGGTGATAATAAAACCAATAAAAGCTCACTAAACCTAAACATCAGAGAATTCCCACGTTATCCAGCTGACATCTTTGTATTAACACTAAGATGAAAATCGTGGGGCAAACTGGGGCAAGGAAATAATTTTGGCATATGAAGGGAGCTGGAGAGAAGGGAAGGAGGGGAATTTCCCAGCATGCCTGCATACGACGGTCCTTTGCTGAGGCCTGGCTGACGCAGCGACATTGTGCGCCTGTCATAGCTGCCCTTCAACGGCAGATGAAGCTGTCAGCAGGACGATGACTTTATTCTGACAGCCGCTCCGCCCTCTCTCTTCAGAGCGTTGCAAATAAATATGTTGGGTTTCAAAGCTGCCAAGGCAGACGTTGGACAGTGGGTCAGGGGGCCAAACGCAGAGCAAAAGCGTTCCCGTCCCCTCGTAACCTGTTCTCAATGAGCCTGGTCACCTCTCCGGGGCACTCTTTCAGCGTGAGCCATCCAAAGGGCCACGGGGGCCCAGATCTCACACGCTGCATGCCGAGGGGAACTCTGTGAGCTCCTCTCTTTTCTCTCCCTGTGCGTCTCTGTGTTTAGAGCCAAATGTGTATTCTCCACAGAAAGAAACTGACAGCACACCACACAGATCAAACCCTTTCATGACAGAGAGCGACTCCATCTGATGGAGATGGAATGACTTCTCCTCACCCAGTCAGTGTGAAAAGAAATATTCTTCTGTGAAGTTTCTTTTTACGATGGAGCCAAAATGTCACCATCAGGGCAGCATGCGGGTGGTGAAATGAATGCTGGCGTGTATTTTGTATTTTGCTGTTTGGCCATAAGCAGTGTGAGCCTATCTTCCACCTCGTCTCGATTATAGAAGGTAAATGTGCGGTTTCATATATGCGACCTGTTTGACCTCCACATGAAAACTGTTCAAATACAAGTTTGGTAACTGCCAGTGCTTTCTCATATACTGTAATTCAAGTTACACCCAGCAAAGTGAAGCTTTTTTCAGTTCAAAAGACCAACGTACAGGGAGACTTACAGCAAACTCAGTCATCCTGAAAGAACAACATTCCGACTCAACTTCTTTACAACCACTCTGGTGTGAATTGTCAATAGAATTTGAACTGCAGACCTGAATATATATATATAACCCAACACGTGTACTGGGAAGCTTTCACCTTGAAATAAATTGGCAATTTTCACAGGCAATTAATTTAATGAAAATTACATAGACACACACAAAATTATGCTGGTGTGTTATTTCTGTCTGCGTGGATATTTCCACACAAATATCATGAGTTGATCATATCATAAGCTTGTTTTTACACTAATAAATATATAATAGTATTATATAAATATATAAATTGTTATATTCATCAAAAGTATTTCAGTCTTTTAAAGCACCACAGTGTATTGTCTTACATAAAAATATGGCCCAAGAATGTAGTTTCATTCCTAAAAAAACACTTTTCCATGAAGGATGTCACATACTTAATTTAATTTATTTTATTTTGCCTTTGGAGTTACATTGTCCTACAAATGCATGTGGAGCTCTGATGCAATTCAAAAGTTATATTTCTGGTTCAGAGTAAAATTGTATTATTTGAAATAAGACAAAAATTTTATTCAATCGGATTTAAATTGTGAAACAGCCAAACTTACAGGTTCATATCTCCAAACATAATTTCTGCTAAAGCTCTAAAATATGTTGTTTTTTTTTACTTTTAGTTTAACTGTCATTTCTGACATCCTGCATACGTTAAAGGGAAGGAACAACTCTGTCTGTCAGAAAAAGAAAAACCCTAAATGTACCTGTTCAGGTAAAGTACATCTTTCTGTTATTACGTAACTATTACGTGACTTTTTCTTATTATTTAACATAGAAACTTTGTTTGCACACAATCAAACAGAAAATTGATGCTTTACATTTAGATGGCTTCTTTTACTGTTTTATTCTTCATTAATTATGTTACTTGACAGACCCTGACTTTAGATATTCACAACATTGTAAAAAATTGAGAATGTTATGAATATT
The DNA here is from genome assembly GCA_014839995.1 of Xenentodon cancila. Classification (NCBI taxonomy): domain Eukaryota; kingdom Metazoa; phylum Chordata; class Actinopteri; order Beloniformes; family Belonidae; genus Xenentodon; species Xenentodon cancila. The sequence goes on from CM026197.1 coordinate 32,264,486, forward strand.
TCGTCCATAGTAAGAAAAATGATGATGAACAAACTAAAGCCACGTAAAGCCTTAAAGAGATCAGACAAAACCCTAAACAGTCAGCTGACAAAGCCACAGTGATGTCATGTAATTGCAGGTTATCTTTCATCTATACATCCATTTTTGCTGCAAAGATCAAACTGTAGCTGGTCTCATTTCTCCTATTTGTGCTGCTGTAAACAAGTTACATGTGTTTAAATTCAAAGCTGCATTGGCTCCTTTTCTGAGTCACTCATCCGTTGTCCAGTGTGGTTATGCAGATGGCTCACCGGGGGGTTCGGCTCACCGGACTTCGGCTCACCGGGGTTCGGCTCACCGGGGTTCGGCTCACCGGGGTTCGGCTCACCGGGGTTCGGCTCACCGGGGTTCGGCTCACCGGACGGCTCACCGGACGGCTCACCGGACGGGGGCAGCCAGCTGTTGATGTGCATTTTCACAGTATGTGGTAAGTGTGGCATAAATAAACACCGTAAGTATTGATACACACCACGCCTGAGGTGATTGAAATTTGATCCTTACAGAGAACACATAAATCATATTTCTCACATTTTACAAAACCTTTTTTAATTCCTGCAACTCGGTCTCAGGAGGAGACGTCTCAGGAATCCCAGCTGAGAAAAAACCCCACAATACCCAGCTGCTGACACGGATCTAAGTTCACGGCTGCAATGCATGATGGTCTGTTTCAACCAGCAGCACCACTTTCGGAGAACTGTGTGACCTGTTGGTAGTACACGAAAGAGCAGATGGAAACTTACAGTTTACGCTTGGCTGCATCACCTTTTTCTGGACTGCCTAAATTTACTGTAATTTATATTGTAAATAAGAGAACTCCTCAAACTCAGCGTAAATACACTTCCACTGCACCCTTTTAACATTTTAAACCATACTTTTATAATCCATAAACGCATGAAGTTGCATTTTACATGGCTTTCAAATAAATCAAACAAGCACAATGTCTTTACCTAAAAGCTACAGATGATGGATTTGAACAACAACAACAAAAAGATTTGTGCGAGTGTTTTAGAAGAAAATGAACAACAGAAGGATGATTTTTAACAGCTCTAAAGCATTCCCGGGTGAACAGTGTGCTTATTTTCACTGAATGGTTCACATCTCTGATGCTGTAAACTGGTCGGTTTTTGTTGTGTTTTTTTACTCACAACATAAGTTGTGGTCGATTGCTTTGTGGTTTTACACAAATAAAAACAAAACAAAAACCCATTAGCTTGGGCGAACAAAACTGCGGGAGTTGAGTCATTTACCCATCCAATGTTATCTGATTTCCCAGAGCGCCGAGATTACAAACAGCCAGTGGTCCAGAGATCAAGAGGTGAGAGGTCACAGCACACGGACAATATACCTGTGACCCATGAATGATCATATATGATTAGGAAGTGCGGAGAAGGGAATCAAGGTCACTCCCTCTTTGTGAGGAGCAGTGTTACACTATGAGCTCATGCAGAGAAATAATGTGCACCGCAACCCTCCATTTAATGTGCACGTTTATTTGGTTGATGTTTTTTCTGCTTCTGTTCAACACCAGCTGCTGGAATCATCACCCAGAAAAGTCCCTCTGCTTAACTGCTTCCAGTCTCTGACTTTACTGCTTGAAGAGGTTGAGTCAATGCATATAGGCCACATCCCAAATAGTCTGTTTTAGTTTTAAAACGGTATTTTGAACATCAAAATCCCTCCACTCACAGTGCCTGAATAGATCTCCATCCACAGTACCACCATCATAAACGCCTGGCACATGGGTCTCTGTGCTCACTGGGCGTGCACACGACTTAAAACCCTGAAAACCCTCCTGGAAAGAGCATTTGTGCTCCTGTGACAGCTTTCCTCTTGTGCATGACGGCAGTTTCAGTTTTATTAACAGGAGACTTTTGTCTGCTTAAGAGCCGGACTACAAACTCAGTGGCATTTGATGTTCTGCCTCCACGTCGTTGTTCACGCCGCTGTTAAAACGCTTCTGCGGGTATCTTCGGGTCATGCTCAGAAGATACGGCCTTGGTGCATCAGGAACGGATAAGTAGTGATCCAGAAGAGCAAATCTGGAGCAGTATGCCTGGAACTAGATGCTTTCTTAAAGGCCTTTACTTTAGTCCATTAGACCATTAGACTAATTAGACTCCATTAGACCACGGCCAAAGCTTTTGTAAACTTAAACTGATGGTTGAGTTCAGCAGCGCACTGTCAATGTCACTCCTAACAAGAACAACAGATTTACGTTTTAAAATGAAACCTTATGATGTGGACACACTCATGAGTCATCATACAGTTTTTCATCAGTTTTATTTATTGCAGCTGTGCATGAAGGCTAAATGAACTTTGTCTCAAGCCCATGAACCGCTTGGTTTAATTGTATAGTTGTCATCATCGTCATGAGTTTTATTGTTGATTTCAGTGGACTGTGACTAACGAACATTTATGAAAATCAACCATCCATCAGATAACTCAGGCCTAAAGGTCGTCTGACTCGATTGGTGACAACTGGAAGCCGAACCTGTGATAAATGTTTAAGGTTTTCATATACATATCCTTTATGATGGAAGATTCAGCGTGGCCTAATTATGCAAAAGCTTTAATATTGTTCTGATCCAAGTAATTGAACCATAAACTGTTACACCAATGAAAGGCGATTCCTGTTCCCACCTACTGAAATGTGGCTGCATGAAAATGTGTGAGGCGCAGAAACCAAAATTTAAACCTCTCACGTTTAAAATGTTGATGTGTAAATGTTTGTACAAGTTCTATTTTGCTCCATGTGACACTGAGACAGACGCCAACTACAGACGTCTCTTTGGTGGTTCTCCTCACAGTTGGTGCTCGGTACCTGGAAAATATTGTAACGAACTATCACTAAGTCCTCTGTACTTAGGTGCATTGACAAATCTGGAATTCAAAGGATTTATTTATTCATTTACCTTTTTTCCTGTGATAAAGCTGAATATTGTCTAAAAGGGCCTCTGGAACTGACCAATCAGAGCAGGCCAGGCTTTCTGGGAGGCAAACGTATCCTGCTTTTTCACAGCAAATGTGTAAATATGCAGAGAGAAACGGTGCCAGCTGGCTCATGGGGACTGTATCAGTTCTGCTGGTGTCCATAATTCCTTCTGCACCAAGTTTCATGACCAAGAGCCTTGTGATTTTTGTGCAGTGGGACAGGTACATGAACGGACAGAGACTTGGTGTCAAAGGCGATGAAGACGACTGAGTGAGAGGTTATCATCGTGTGAAACCTTAGAGAAACTGCTAAAGCGATTCATTTAGATTTCAGTCTGACAGTCAACTCTTAATACATGCAGGTTTTTTTGAAGCAGTTTCAACAGGTCATCACATTTCCGTGACTGTCAGAAAGGACGTGTGCAGATTTCAGCTTCATTTGCGACACTCACTAAAGTCTAATTCATTTTACTGCATGCTGCTACAACAGAAGGTGGAGCTACTTAGGTGACGGGAACAAAGAAACTAAAGAGTGTAAAAAGTGCAGCAGCTTTAAGTAGATGTGTGGTTGCTTTCTTTGCTGTGGTTCACATCAAATGTGCTTCGTTTTAAAGGTGAGAAACGATTTTACAATGCTGATTGATCCAGACTTTAATTTAAAATTGACTATGGCTTACACTTGTCTTCGTTTATAGTGGTTTTGCCTTCGCTAGGAAACATTTTGCCTTTTCCTCTTCCGTAATAAGAAAACAAACAAACAAAAGCATTTAAAAACACATTTAAAAACACGGATGTGCATGCTAATGAACGTTTGCAACAATAAACACCCATTTATGACTGTGCACAACTGTGCTTTTTATGCTGCAACACAACATTTCTAATACAAATAAGAAATTGTATTTTCTTACATGGGCCTAATAGCCTATTGTGCCCTCGGACAGACAAATACCAGTTCCAGGAAATGTCTTTGGATCATGTTGCTAAAACAGATCTCTGATATCAGTGTATTAGTGGGGGATTAACATGACTTTCGCCCTGGTTTATGTGCACAATAAAGATTTAATTTGGGCTCCGGCTGGGAGAACTGGCTGGTGGAGGACGAGCCAATGAGGTGCTGCGATGTCTGCCGACTATCCCTGCCCACGGGCGTCTCCCATGGTGGCGGTGCTGGGGGCCGGGCGGGCCTGGCAGCAGACTGCAGTGACAGACGCGCCCCTGGGATTCCACCTGTCAGCCACACACGCACTAATCGACAGGCCTCGTATGAGCTGAACTCTCTGTCACCTCTCTGTCAAACCTTCATCTTCTCATTCCTCTGACAGACTCCTACTCCCCCTCCCCCCGCCTAAACTCCGCCTGTTCTCCAGCCAGGATAAAGCACACCAATCCTCCATGCCTGCTGTACCCAAACCATATGCATTCTGCCACATAAATATAAATCTATGTATATATTTATACGTATATGACAGGACCAAAAGAGGTACATTCTTTTCATTTGCTTTAACAACTAATCCAAAATCTTCTGTGCAGCCTCCTCATACAACACCCTTCCCAATCCCCCTGTTTATTTCATTCTCTCTCATTTCCAGCTTTAATGTGACAGAGGTGGTCTTTAATGTTCAGCAGTAATTGGGTAGGAGAGGCCGAGGCTGTTTGGGAGGAGGAGGAGGAGGATGAAGGGTCATGGTCAGGTTTCTCATGGAGGTTATTCTGCATCTGTCTCTTAGCAACGACAGCCCACTCTTTGTACAGTCCTACAGTTGACTGGTGTTTTTTTTCTTTCTTAAATCTTTTTTTTTTTTGGAGGGGGGTGGTCTCAGCACACAGCCTTCCTCCCTTATTCACTGCTTTTAAAATTTAGTTTCCATGTGTGTCAGATGGGCTCACTCAAGCATGGCCGTGTAGCTTCGGCTCCCTGGGTGTAGATTTTATTTTTTTAAATAATTACTTCAAAATGGGGGGGGTGGACACTGAATCCTGTCAAGAATTTGAGAACAGTTCTCCTTTAAAGACGGACTTCCTCTGAGGTGTTTGTAAATGACTTGAAGTGACTATCCCACTCCATTCTGACGGCTCGATGCTACCGCTCATCGTTCCCAAACAACTTATCGCAAACATATCTCCGTTTTTGTCTGCTGGTGTCAGGTTAAAGGGCAGATCATGGCCCGGGGTCACGGGATGAATCCTGGGGAACCTCATCAGCTAGGAGGCTTCAGAGCGGCCCGACAGGGCGGCGTGGTGTCAGTCTGACGCAGAGAATAGGATTAGAAGGGCTACTGGCGGACAAGGAAGAGGAAGATAAGCAGGAGGACGGACTCAGCTAGGAAGTAATGCCGAGTGTTTCTACATGTGAATGGGCAGAAAGAGGACCGAAGTGTTTGAACTCCCCCCACTAACAGCCTAGACGAGGACCCAGAATGGAGGGCGTCTGGAAAAACCTATTTCACACCATGTAATGTTTTTATTGCACTAAATGAAAAACAACAAGGGCAAACTATCTAGTAATTCTCTTGATTAATGACTGAAGATTAAAGACATTTTTTCTTTGATCATATGAGTGTTCAGAGTCAAACATTTTACCGGAGACGCTTTTTGAGCAAGCTTTTCCACTCAGAAATGTGAAACCAGTTCTCAGATGTTTCAGATGGGTTTAATGACAGATAGAGCCTCCAAACATGTAATATATCTGTATAAACCTTCATTATACGGGAGTTACAGATTCATGTCTTATTTTGTCACATGCAGACGTTTGAGTTGTGTCTATAACGGTATCATAGACACAATATCTGCCTAGGTAAGGGAGTCTGGTGGCTTTTTCTGATTTACCTCGACTCTGACTGAAGCAAGTGGGTTCAGGCTGCCCGCATGTGTGAACCTCGCAACTGCGAGCTCAACAGGACAACGCTGAGCTGCAGTGCCTTTGGCATTAAACTTATAATAAACACGCAGGAATGACAAACAACACAAATATGCGGATCGCATTTTTAGTATGTGATAAAGAAAAGATAAATAAAGATTTACTAGACTTGTAAATAAACATACATTAAAAACTATCAGAAAAAATAGCTATCAAGACACTGAGGAATAACAAGTCCACCTGATGAAAAGCTTTACTTTAAATACGTGCCTTTGTGACACTGTATTATTAGTTTTACTATTATTGTTGTTGTTGTTGAGATTTTTACGATAATCCTTTACAAGTACAAAGGCATTTGCTCCATGATAAGTAAATATATTAATATATACCAGATTTCCTTGAGAAAACACCGTCACGTTTTGTTAGTCTGTTTTAAGTTATTCCACACGGGGGGGAAAAGATCAATCAACAAATTAAGGAAAAAATAAAGTTAAATTATAGTGTGAATTTTCCGTTAACAGTCTCGGCAGCCACGATGTCAGTGCGCAACTGTTAGTTTATCAAAGTCTTCTGTTACTTTACTGATCATTTAAAACCCAACGTGTACAGAAACTGTGGTGTAAAGTTTGTATAGGGTAAAAAACACTCCGAATCTGATTCTCGGTTATTTCTGTTAATGTTTTAGCTGCGGGGGTCATGAGGACGGATCTGAAGTTCCGAGACTTTAATCTCCATCGGCCGAAGCGGTTATCAACCCGCGGTAAACCGTCTAGTTCACACAGCCGCACACACCACAAAGCGTTTTCTTCATCGGTTTAGTGTGACAACAAGTGAACTAAAATCAAAGCGTATTTGAACAAAGCAGGACATTTAGTGTACAAAGACAAACTAAAAAAGTATTTACAAAAGGCCTAATGTGTTTGCCTGATTTGCTGACAGCAGGCCGCTGTGATAGATCTAAGGAGCGCTGTTGCGAAACTAAACTTCATTTTCTAATTTTCTACACGAAGCATTCATTTAATCCACAATTTATTTTAAATGTATTTTGAACTTTTTAAGCCTGTAAAGCAGTACTGCTGTTTTGAGATTTTGGGACTGAATTTCTCTCAGTCAAAAAATAACGATTTCAAAATCCGCGGTCGCTACTCAGTTTACTGATTTTGTTTGTTTATTGGTTAAATTTAAGAAATAAACTAGCTCTGTACAACTTGATAACGTGAATATATATATATATATATATATATATATATATATATATATATAATCATTCCAATTACGAAAAAACAATCTCACAATAGTAACAAATGTGCGTGGTTCAAACTTAATAAAACACTTAACTTAGTATACAATTACAGAAAAAATAACCCAAAATAATTTATTTTTTTGGCCCTCAACTTTGAGCTAGTTATTTTATACATTTTATCCTGTTTTGTACACAGTTTAAGGAGTGCTTATTACATGTCTTAAAATATAATTATTAATATTTAACGCAACAATATGAGCTGTTTGTCAAAGAAAATCTAAACAAAAAATCCTAAACCCGACAAGAGCAACACATGTGACAGACAGCAGCAATTATTTCATTTGATCCGTAAACTATATATCATTAAATGTTTGCTTAAGGAACTTTGAATTAGAGCTGCCTCTGACATATTATTCTAACAAGTTTGGCTCCTGAAAGTGATTGGTGTAGTCCACATGTGTCTAACGTCAGCGTGATGCGGTCTCCGCGAAGCTGTCACTCAGGATAAGCAAACAGAAACGATAACGCAGCAAACTGAGCCCCATCTGAGCAGCAGCAGCGCCTGAAGATCTCACCCTGGACCGCCTTTCCTCCAGCAGATCAGGCTCCACAGCCACGCTCTTTGTGGTTGTCTTCCTGGAGGACCTGTACGTGTGTGGGAAAGTGCTCCATTGTTTAATGTTGGCCCTTTGGCCCAGAACGCCCAGGGGCCGTGGAGCAGCCGGCTTCATCCTCCTCAGGGTAAACTGTAGTGACAGAGCACGCAGGGGCCCCTCATTAGCTCTCTGTCCGCTAAGAAGCAAAGAAGCTGCTTTAATCCTCTCTGTCTTTCTCAATCTGGCGCCGCAGACACGGCTGCATTTTCGTCCTGCTCCCTTCTACTACAAACAGTTTAAACACCTCTCTGACCTGACAGAGTCTAAACGAGACGTTAACTCTCTGGAAAGTTGAAAAAAAAATTAAAACAAAGTTTTTTAATTCTTTTTCCTGAATAAGACTAAAAGATTATACAAATTGTGTCACACATAAGCTCTATTTTAAATTAAAATCCATGCATCTTGCAGTCATTGTCTGCAGACTGGATTCTTTTTGAGTTTTCTGCTTTTGTCAATAGCTCACATGAGCCTCTTCAAACTCAGTATAAGTCAAACACTCCTGCAGAGAGTCTTTAAAGAGGCAAATTTAAATACACCATGACATGCGCATAAAGCTGTCAGTGTCTGTGGAAGTAATTAGTTTGATGAAAACCTCCAGTTGGTGGCATTGCTGCAGTCAGAAACAGGCTCCAAACATCCCACAGCTCTGCTTGGCTTCATTATTGGCATTTTATCCTCACTCTCAGTACCAGACACTCATGTAATGACTCTCTTGTCTCTGTTGGAAGAGTTGCAGTGACAAACAACATTGGATTGAAAAGGTGAAATAAACCAAATACACTTTATTTATAAATCTTGAGTTATAATTTAATACGGTACCAATATGTTAATGAATATGCCTTCACAGTACATCAGAGTGGTTGTCAGGAGGAAGTCAACAAACACACACACACACACACACACACACACACACACACACACACACACACACACACAGTCATACAGTCTCAATACCCTGCAGTGGTCGGTTAAGCCAGTAAATGGCCTGGGCTCATAAACGCTCGAGTTCTACTGAAGTACATTTGTCTCTTGGGCCGGAAACTTGTCCACCTCATTCCTTTAGGTGGTTTAACATGTTCATCTTACTGTCTGTGTAAAGATCCTGGAAATATAAGACGCTTCCAAGGATTTAGTGTAGAGTCTGTTATTAAAGGATGGGGCTTGGAGATTGTTTTCTGAGGCATTTTTGCTATTTTACCTGAAGTTCCTTTTACACTCCAGAAGCAAACAAAATGCTCTCAGATCAAATAAAAAAAAACTATGAATCACCTGTGGAAGGGACATAACTATAAAAACACCTTCAAACACCATCACTGTATGTGGCCACATCAATGTCGGAGGCAGGTTTGTAGGAAAGGGGTTCTACTTTGTAACCGTTTGTTTTCAAAATCTCTCTTTTTCAACACGTGTAAGAAATAATCCGTCATGGGGAACATGATTTGGATGTTAACCACTCTAAATGTATAAAAACAACAGTTTTCCGACACTCAGCACTGCCATGCGTAGCCTTGTATTTATCTCTCAAATTACATGATTAAGTAAAGAAAAAAAAAAAAGAAAAGAATTTATGAAAATAAAATGTGATTATTACCAAAAGAAATTAACTGCTTTTAGATGTTGCTTTTAAAGGCAAAGGCGTAATTAATTAAAAACAGTCTGGCAAAAAGAAATAACAGCATTTTATGAATTGTTTAGGGGAAAATGTCTGTTTTAAAACTAATTAATTTCCCTTAAAAGAAAGTTAAAAGTAATGCATTACTTGGCACGATCGATTACTGACCAACAGAAGTGCAGTTTCCAAATTTGCTATCCTCGATTCTTTGCATGTGGATAAGAAAAACAAAAACAAATGAACTTAAATTAGAGGCTTAATATCAGCTCTCTGTATAAAACTGAGGTTGAAGTTTGACGGTTTCAGGTTTCAAACACTCGAGTTAAATATATTGAAATTTTACTTCAGTCCAAAGTGCCATGTTTGGAAGGAATGAAAACATTAACAACAGAAAAACAAAAACAAACCATGACAACACAAGACAGTCCCTGCAGCTTTGTCATTAACCGGAGCAAAAGGTACATAAAACATAAAAAACAAAAAGGTTCAAAACTTATTTTACAAGCATGATAAATATACACACACACAGGTCCAATAAATATTTTTTGTTATCCCAAAAACCGTAGACCGTGAAAGGTCACCACAAGCCAAAAAATAGAGGAAAGGAAAAGAAATAGAGTAAATTATAAGCAGTCATTTAATGTCACAGAATAATGTTTGTCGTGTACAGCTGTAACGTCTCTGTCAGTGGGGTCGCATCATTTCATGCCGTTAGTGACGTTCATTTGTTTCCGAACCTTCTCTGGAATAAGGCGGATCACTCATCTGATATCAAGAAAATAACATTAAATTTGTACATTTTAATAATCTCATTCCACTGGCTTTATGTATTTTTTTTTTTTTTTTTTTTTTTTTTTAATCAACAGAGACGTTAGGTGTCAGGCCTTTTTCCTGACCTCGGCAGCACCACTGCAGCTTTCTCCTCTACTGAATATTCGGCATGTAAGGCCAGCTGAAGCTGCTGCCGGACAGCAGCATGTCCCTTATCAGAGTTTCTATGGGGGTCTTCCCCACCAGACGCACAAAGAAAAGCTGCTCTATGACAGAGGACGAGACCGTGCGGAGGGAAGGCAAGCGAAGCAGCAGCTTCCCAAACCTGTTGGGTTGGTTGGGATACTGACTCCTCACATACTCTTCTAACGCACACTGGGATTTCTCCTGGAGACCCTCCACGTGGGCCACATCCGACAAACCACAAGCATCTGCACAGAGAGAGCCAGAGGAAGGCAAGGTTAAGACCAGCATCGACCATTTCTTTTAACATGCATTCCCCCTCTTTGTACAGGAATATAACATCTATAGCATCTCAAAGAAGTATAGAGGGGGCAGAAGATCCTCACCGGTGGATTTGGTTCTGCCTGATATTTTCAGGAAAAAGTATACCGAGATCTTTGGTGGTTGTGCAGAACCGATGACTACTGAGTGTTTTTGGCTGACTGAGGCTGCCGATACTTTGATAACAAACAGGTACAAACATTATCCACGATTCAGATCATTTCAGGTAATAATACGAAGGCATCAATTATCTGTACATGCTGGAGTACGAGAGCTCCACTTCTGCTTAAAGGTTGGTTTTAAAAATCTATTTAAAAAAAAAGAAAAGAAAATATCATCAGGTTGTAGAAAAAAGAAGCCAGTCTGAGTTTTGCAGAGGTCTGACTGCCGCACTCTTCCATACACACACCTCTGGTCTGCTCTGCAGCACTGCAGGCCGCTTGCTGAATGAGGTCACAGAAAGGCTAGTGTGTCCCAGTTTAAAGACACATGTTCACATGACGAAAATAGAGCCACATCAGAGGCCTTCCTTTATTTTTTAACTCTGCTGCTGCTCGCCCTTTTCATGCCGCCAAGTCAAAGCTGCAGCAAAGCAAACAATTTTACCTCTTTATACACTTGTGAATGCCACAATTAAAGGGTAAAGAAGAAAAAGATTATTTTGTTTGGTTTTGTATCTTAATATTGTGCTTTGAATAACTGCAAAATTAGAACCAAAAGTGTTGATTAATAGTAAAAAAAAAAAGGTGTATATGATAAAGTATATAATGTGAAGTAATGGTTGAAATTATTGTTGAGTGTGGTTGAATGTTAAATGTTTAATCTCATTTGCATTAACTGTTGTATGATTCATACAAAATTCTTATTCATAAAGGTGCTTTGGAGATTTAAAACTATCAGTAAAACGTACAGGAATATTAATAATATATTCCAGTAAATGGCCTTACAAGATGACAAACTGGGTCATAAACAGTTCAGTGCAGATTTTAGTCACTAAAGAAATTATTTTCTGTATATAACATGAAACAAACAGTTTTCACAAAAGTACCCAACATAAATGTGGAGGTCGTGAGGCCTAGTGACATGACATAAAGGGAGAAAAAAACATTTGATTATTTTGCACTGAAATTGCTTCTGGATGACTTTAATATATATTTTTCTTTTGTTATTTGTGACAAAAATGCACATTTACTGGAATTAACTATGTTTACGTCTTTACAGCGCACTCAACAAAATTTAAAAACAGAAAATTAACCATGTTGTGTTGGTGGAGAATATTACAAGATTTATTCTTCTTTCTTCATAATTATATGGGTTTTTTTGTTCTAAAGGTACCAAGTAGGGTTCTTCATCTGATCAATGATTCAAACACAGCGCATTTATAGTTTTTCCCAGATACTTTTGTAGAAAAGCACATTGAGGGTTTTTAAATATGAATATATTGTATTTATATTTAAGATATTATATCTCATTCCTGTCATATTAATATACATTCAAGACATGCTGACGATGTTTACAATTTAAAACAAATTAAATTACTAATGGTTTCAATTAATATTTTTCAGAAATGTATTTTTGTTCACATAATGTCCGTATAACTACTGCACTTTAGTTTTCTATCCGCGTGCACGTGGACGCAGGGCCTGACCTGTGGTGAACAGCACGATGGCCTTGATGCAGCTGTACTCTGCGGAATCCACATGCAGCACTTTCAGCTTCTCCACCTGCTCCTGGAAGACCCGGATGTGGTCCATGAAGGCCACCACCCGGTCGGCGGACATCGGGGACGCGTGGAGGCCCGCGGCGGCCAGCAGCGGAGCGACGTGCACGGGCATGGAGCACTGCGCGGCGTTCAGCACGAACAGCTCGCTCCAGGTGAGGCGCAGGAGGGCCACCTGATCCGGCACCTGCAGGTCTGGGAAAAACGGAATGTTGCGGGCCCACTCCACGGCGCTGAAGAGCATCCGGGCCGCCAGCTCGCAGATGTTCTCAATCCCCATGATGTTGTTGCTCTGCAGACACTGAGAACCGAACCTGGAGGTCGGGTAGGGCTCGGCCCGCAGCAGCAGGGAGATGTACCCAGACAGGTAGGAATGACACTGAAGAGGATCCCCGTTCGTCAGCGCGAACTGGCCGTGGTAAGGCTGCGTGGGTATCCTCCCTCTTTGAACAGCTGAGACGAGAAGCGGCAGAGATGTCACATCCAACAGCACAGGTGGCATTTACGGAAAATCTGAAAGGGCGAAAAACTCATACATGGCGTTTGTCTTTTAAATGTAGCTGAATTTAATTTTATTTTTTTAACCTATGCTATATGACATGTTTCAGCTAAACGCGCTGTTGTTTTGTGGGGGTCACTGGAAGGTAAATCACGGCCGGCCGGCTCCTCAGAGAGCAGGCAGAAAAACATTTATAGACAGCTCGTGTAAAGAAACGTCATTCTCCGCGCGGGACGCTCGGCGCTACTGGGAAATCCATATCTAGGCCACAAGCAGCACATAATAGCGTGGCGTGTGTGTGGCTTTGTCACGGCTTTAATTTTATCTGAAATGGCCTCAGCAGAACAACCAAACGGATGCTTTTTGTCTTCAACTTATTTATGCAAACGCCCCGTTTTTTTTTTCTTTATATTCTAGTAAATGTTTCCTGGCACGAAATGCCAACTTTGAATGTATCCTACCTTTGGCGTAAAAATCAGTTAGAAACGCCATTAAGATACATATACATAGGTGCTTAATTTAAATTACAATAAAAATTACATGGCCACATTTAGCCTGTTTACAACAACTGTAGGCCTGCACACACACACACACACACACACACACACACACACACACACACACACACACACACACAAATTACACACTCAAAAATAATCCAGGGAAAAGACATTACGCACTTGAAGGTTACAGTTTAAACGAAATGGCACTAAAATGGGTCTAAATCGTAGCGGTAGGCCCACTGGGGCTGAATTTGAAGTGGTAGCCGAACATGGTGCAGTTTGAGCGTGACACTGACCGTGAACGCAACAATAACAAGCCTCCGGTAAACACGCTCAAAGAAGGCACCTGGAGCACTCTTATTTCTATTATTTCTCTCTAAACATACATCATATGGAAACGTATCAATAGCACATTTATAGAATGATATTATGTTAAAAAAAAGCATAGTTTTGTGAATAAAAACGACTATCTCCACAATTGCTGCTTGAACAAAGGCGACACGGACGGCCGTGTCCCTCAGAATATTATGTGGACATAGGCGAGGCTTTAGAAAATAATTTCAGTTTATTGGACAGACACAAGTAAAAATAAAAATAATTAACAAATATTTATGATAAACAGATTCGTGCCTGTAAGCTTCCAGGAGGCTCTGGAGAGCAACAATAGGACAGCAGCCCATACCTTCCCTCCTCATGCCGACTTTGAGGCATTTCTTGAGGCGACAGTACTGGCACTGGTTGCGGTGGTGCTGGTCTACGGGACAGTTCCTGTTGGCCCTGCAGGTGTAGGTCAGGTTCCTCCTGACGCTGCGTTTAAAGAAGCTCTTACATCCTTCACATGTGAATTGTCCGTAGTGTTTCCCGCTGGATTTATCCCCGCAAACGATGCACTCGATCTGCTGGCCCTGCTGTTTGTCCATGGATGAAGAGGAAGAGGAGGATGAAGATGAGGATGAAGAGGTTGTGTTGTTGTTGTTGTTGTTGTTGCCGCTGCCGCTGCCGGACGAGGTCGCAGCAGAGGTGCCAGACGGATTGAGCAGCGGTGCTCCCTGAGGGGCCGCCGCCGGGGGTATCTCCAGAGAGGGCGCCGAGTTCCTGTGACCCGCCAGCTCTCCAGGCAGAGCCAGGGGCGGTACTTGGGATACCGGCGAAGACAGAGTCCCCTGGGTGTCCCCGACGCCCTCGGTGTTTCTCCACGCAACCATAGCCATCGTCGAGCGTCTCCAAAACTTTACGCACCCAACTTCCCTTTATTTACGCAATAATTAACGCGCACGATTTCGTCGGCATCAATGACTAGAGCACATTTAGGGAAACATCGGCATTATTTCACTAAATTCAATTCAGCTTAAATGGCATAAGATGGTTCTCAAAGGGATAACGGTGTTAAAATGATAGTGCGATGCCGAGTAGGTTAAGAATGCACAGTCACCCAGTGGAAATCCCGAAAGACGGCTTCTTTCAGACCGACCGGATGCGCTGAAACATCATCCACCGAGGGAAAAATAACAACAGAGCCGAAATCCAGCAGGGAAGACAACGGTATTCCAGATATCGCGTACTCAGTCCGATCTCTTCTGGTGTGTGTGTGTGTGTGTGTCCAGCTTTGACGAAGAGAAAGCCGTGTTAGCAGATCCTACATCAGCGATGGAGCCACCGGAACAGGCTTTCCAGGCGCTCCCTGCCCGCTCGACCAGCCCGAAGTTACATTAAAAGCCGATAGAGGAAATGGAGAGAGAGAGGGGAGATGATGGATGATGATTTTGAATATGCTTTGCAGAGTGTTGGAAAGTGATGCGTCCCCACGTCATCGACTCGGTTACGTGGTCTCGGGGAGGAGTTTACGCGTGGAGAAGCTGATCTGGGAGCAGCAGCGTCGGGGAAGAATCTAGGCTACATGTTATTGTGGGCGTTTTTAACCTCTGCGTCATCTCGTGTTTTCTCATTTATCTGCCTCTTGTGAGTGTTGCGCTGAGTCCTTCATTGCAGCGCTTGTCACGGACAGGCGCTCACATTTTGGTTGCCAAGTCTACGCGAGGATTGTCTGCACGGACACCTGAAGGGATATTTAAATCCTAAGTTATTTGATGCCACCTAGTGTCATCAGTTAATCACGCAGAAAATCATCCCACCGTCCAAGGTGATTCTAGGATAAAGTTTTCATCAGGTGCTGTTTAGTGTTATTTATTACAGTAACGAGACATGTCTAAGCCGACACAGACCCATGCGCGTTATAGTCGTCGTGCCACTTCTTAAATATGTAATGTGGGCAATAATGTGTCAAGTTTTCATATAACACCCAATTTTATTCATACAGTTATATTAACGAAAAGTGTCCGAAATAGACCAATATTTTATTGACACATACTTCACACACGTGTCAGTCTTGTCGAGGTCTTTTCTAATTAAAACATACAAAAATACCCAAAATTTAAACTTCAAACTGCAGAAGTTAATAGTCTTTTTACATCTGTGAGTGACGTGCATTGTGTCAAACGCAGCGCTTTTCGAGAAACGTAATCGGCCCTAATTTAGTTGGGATTTGAAAAGTTTAATTGTAACAAAAATAACAACCATCGGAAAAAGAAAAAAGAAAGAACCCCCCCCCCCCTTTCTTCTGGACAGGCATAACAAAAATAAATTCAAATACAGGAATACTTACATTTATCGAATCTAAATTAAAATAAAGACATTAGTTGTAATCTGTAAAGGCATGATGGGAAACCTGTGTGTGTGTGTGTGTGTGTGTGTGTGTGTGTGTGTGTGTGTGTGTGTGTGTGTGTGTGTGTGTGTTTGAATACACAGACATGACAGAAAAAGTAATGACATTTGTGTTTGGTAGATTATTTCTTTGTTCTAACAAACCTTCTTGGCAATAAATCTTACACCGTTGGAAAGCCTCTTTATTTTGCTTTTAAATGGTGTCACATTTGTAAGGAACATGTAATTGTGGATGAACAGCAGAACCAAACTCAGCCACAACAGCCTGGCACCTCCTCGTCGTGCTGGTCACCAGCCTGGTCACACTGCTGTGGGTTGGGATCCCAGTCTTCAACCAGCATTTGTCGCAAGTCAGCCAACGTGGTTGTGTTGGTCACTCTGGCACGAACAGCACGACCAAGCGGATGCCACAAGTGTTCAGCGTTTGAGGTTAGGACTGCTGGCAGGTCATTCCATCCTCTCCACTCCCAAATTCTGGAGGAAGTCTCTGATAAACCTGCTCTGTGGGGGCGAGCGTTGTCATCTTGTGGATAGTTTGGTCCTGGACTGTGGAGTTATAGGATTGCCACTGGTTGCAGAATCTCATCTCGATATCTGTCTGCATTGAGATGTCTCCAATGATGACGAGACTCGTTTTTCCAGTGAGGGAGATGCTGCCCCACTGAATCACACTGCCACCACCAGAGATTTAAATCCTAATTTAAGTTATTTGATGCCACCTAGTGTCATCAGTTAATTACGCAGAAAATAGACCCACTGCCCAAGGTGATTCTAGGATACAGTTTTCATCAGGCGCTGTTTAGTGTTATTTATTACAGTAACGAGACATGTCTAAGCCGACACAGACCAAAAGATGTTACTCTTATCGGTGCAACAATCAGCATTGCGTTCTCAGTGAATGTGTTGCCAACACCAGCACAAGAGTCAAAAGAAACAACAATGTGTTTATATATATATATATATATATATATATATATATATATATATATATATATATATATATATATATATATATATATATATATATATATATATATATATATATATATATATATATATATATATATCAAATAATGTAATCGTAATGTGCTTTAGTATTAATTACAACCTCATAGGATTTTTGAATTTGTCTGAGCATCACATGGTCTGACCCTGAGACCCTGAGACCCTGAGACCCTGAGACCCTGAGACCCTGAGACCCTGACATAGATTTGCTGGAATGCCCACTGCTGGGATGATTGGCACCCGTCTTAAATGCTTTGTGAATAATGTGTCTCAAGGTTAAAATCTAAATAATTTGAAAATGGTTTTATAACTCTCTGTAGGTTGATGTACAGCTACAGCGACTTGTCTAAGACCATTGCTTATGTCTTTTCCTCCACGTAGACCAGGACAGTTTTTAACATAGATATTGTGATATTGTGCAACAATCTGCGATGGAATGAGATGGCTTTTCCAGCGTTGTCTTGTCTCCTTCTCCTTTCTGCACCTCTACTTTGTCTTACTGTTAGCTTTTGATATATTTGATTCTTTGAATTTATTGCCGACTTGTTACGCAACATGTCATTATTTCAATGTCAGTGAAGTCTTTTAATAAGTCATCTTAACGTTAGGATATCTGTATATGGTCAACTCACTGCTGACTCACGCTGCTGGAGTCCCGAGGCTGTTGTCATGTTCTTCCAGAAAACCTCGGCTTCACTCATCCTGCTACTGATCACAAACACAACAAGCTTTCGTCCTCCTGCTAACAAAATACACATTTCGCACCCAATACCCCATCAAAAGTGGAAGAAATAGGCTTCCTCCACTGTTTATAACTGAGGAGCCCCACCTCCTGCACCTTCTGAATAATATTGAACCCAAATCTCCCATGTTTTTAGTTTTCTGCTGCCGCTTGAGAGTAATCCCTAGTCTGGAACTGAAAGTGAGCTGAGTGGAGACAGTGGCAGAGAGTTTGTCCAGGAGAGCTGCTGCTGCTGCGTAAAACCACCTGGATGTGACTGTTTCTGTCACGGTGGGAGGCAGCTGCAGCTCAGATCAGCAGCATGTTTTATTTTGGCTCCATGTCACGTTTTTTTACCTGTGATAAAAACATCCAAGTAAAAACGAATGCAAGGAGGATCGTGTGCATTGCAAAACTATTCAGACGACCTGATGAGCTGCAACTAAACATGAAGTATATTTGCAGTCCTCCAGGAACATGCAGTAGTATTCCTGGTATTCAGACTGAGTGGGTGTAAGATCATTATGGTAATGAGGTTAACGTGTGTGATCTGAACGTACGCTGCAGCTATGTGACCATGAGTGAGTGCACATATGTAGTGATGTCATGACCTTGATTAGAAAAGGAAAACAAGTAGTGGATCAAGATAGTCCTACTTAGTGGTGACGTAACGCAAATTTCCAAATGTGTTTGATTATAATGCGTATAAAGTAATGTCTGGATGTCGCAACTGATGTCTAAAATAAAGATAGACCTTGATAAGAGAGTGAGCGGTGCAGTCTGTGTAATCAAGAGCCCCCAGTCCAGGTCCTCGAAGGCCACTGGCCTGCATGTCTCAGATATTTCCCTGCTCCAACACAACTGATTCATATGAATGGGTGTGAATGTTAATTACCAGGAAAAAAACATTTAGATTGCGCAAGGCAGCCGCCTTTCAGGGCCGGATTAGGAAACACTGGTGTCATTTTGATGAATTTTGTCTGCACATCAGTGTGCAGCTGTCTAAGTCCTGATGATACAGATGGCCCCCACAGTGTGGTTGGCGTATACAGATGTGGGCACGTGTGTTGGTACCGTTCCCTTAAAGACGAGAAACCCACAACGGTCACTGAAACAACCTGAAACTGACAAAAGTAATAATCCGATCAGTTGTCGTTTTTGAATTGTGGTTTAACAGAATCATAAACAAACAAACAAAAAACTAACAAATGAAACTAGACTTGACAAATTAGTTGATACCCTCAACTTGATATTTGTTTTACAGCGTTTTTAGTCTCTGTGACTCTCAATGACACTGCTGCACCTGTAGACAGCTTCACTCCTCATGAGTCAACTACTCCAGCTGAACCGGTTTGAAGGCTTTCTTCTCCAGACTTCATGCTTCTGCTCTTCAGGATCCAGATCAGGACTCATCGGGACTCATCGAAGGACACTCAAGAATAGTCCAGTGTCATTGTTGGGTGTTTTTAGTTGTGTGTTTTAGGTCAGTATCCTGCACGGCCTGCTACTGAGACCGGGTTTTCTCACACTGGGCAACACATTTGTCTCCAGAATGTCTCGATAGTCTCGAGTTTCATTGTACCTGCAGATTCAAGACACCCTGTCCTAAACAGCAAAGCAGACCTGAACATAACCAAGCCTCCTCCATATCTCACAGTAGAGCCAGTCTTTTTTTTTTTTTTATATCCTCTCTCTCTCTCTCTCTCTCTCTCTCTCTCTGAAAGCTTCATCTTTTGTTTGTGAACACAGAGCTGATGTGTTTCGCCAAAAGGCTCCAACTTCATCTGTCTAAAGTACATTCTCCCAGTAGCGTTGTGGCTTGTCAATATGCATTTTGACAAATTCCAGTTTGGCGTTTCTATGATTTGCGTTCAACAGCAGAGACCTCCTTGGTGGGCCGCCTTGCCTCAACCAGTGATGGATGGTGGTCTCACTGATATGCCTTGACCTTGGAGTTTACCATGAATCTCTTTGGTTCTCATTCATATCATATGTCCTCTTGTGTCCACGTCCAGGAAGGTTGAATATAGTCTTGTGGACCCTAAACCTTGTGGACCCGAAAGTTTCCAACTGTGGTCACAGGAACATCAAGCTGCTTGGAGATGGTCTTCTAGCCTTCACCTTTAACAGGTTTGTCTAGAATGTTCCTCCTGATCTCCTCAGACAGATCTCTTCTTTGCTGTCTCTGGTCCTGGAGCAACGACTTTAACTCTTTAAATTAGTCAGACTGACTGAAGACACTCGTGAGGCTTCAATCGCATGATCCGAGATTAAATCATCCGAAAATGTTTCAGCCTCATTCATTTTCAACTTCATGAAAATCATTTCTAAATACGTTTGGTCAAATTACTTTCAAACTTTATTACCGACTAATTTACATCATTTTCATTATTTTGTTTTTTTAATTATTCTGTTGAACCATGATTCATAAGCAATGTCTGGTTTTAATTAGTCGTTTTTCAGGAAGTTATTTATGAAATGCTGAAACCAACCTCACAGACCAGACTAAGAAAAAAACCATAATGATAAATCAAAACTTGTGTAAAAACCCAAACTCCTCCATCCTGTTCAGTAGGAAAATACAAATATCATGTATTAATTAGCAATATGTAATAATTCAAATGTCCTTTTGATGTATAAATTCACTCCTTGCCTATTTAATGACCTTTGCCAGAAATGTGGACATATGATGATCCGTTATGTGCAGTTTTGGCGTGCAGCAGAAAATTTAAATACTTCAGATTTTCACTATAAAAAAAAAGTTGAGAGGTGGCCTAAGAAGTAGATCGTTGATTGAACTTTTCTTTTTTTTTTCATTTATATTTTTGAGATTTTACAATGATCACTATTGTGTTATTTGAGTAGCACTGCACTGTGACAAATCGTGCTGTTCATTTATGCTCGATGAAGGCATTTCCAAGCTGCGTGAGATCAGATTCCCGTTGTTCCAGCACTACTTTGGCTTTGTTCAACTGTCCTGACGGCTCATCTGTCCCGCCATGGCGCACAGTCAGCGTGGGAGTTTCGTACTGTAAGTCCATGTCAAGCCTGTAGTGGTAAATGCTTTAGACACTCCGACATGGATGAAGCACCTCAATATTGATCCAAAACCATTAGAATCGTCTGTCGTATCAAAAACACAAACTGATATCTGCATCAGGTTGCTTTTTTTTTTTAAAGAAAAGAAATGCCAAACGCATGCTTGGAAGCGTGATATCCTAAATAAACGATCCAGTGGAGAGTCAGCCAAATGAATTCCCAATTTTGAGCTCTGAAGGAGATAATAATCAAACTGGATAAGTAGATCAGAAAGGACAGGTTGATTTGATTAACTTTCATATGACATCAGACAGCGGGACAGCATAATAACTGGCGGTAATTAAAGAGCATCCTCTCATGCTCGTGTTGTTTAAACTCTGACATGGATGCTGGATTCTGAGCCTGCAGAGGGGCATCTTGCTGCTAACCCCGGCAGACACCGAAGCCAAACTGAAAGCTCTTAGGCTGTTAAGCAGGGTCAGATCCTGGTCAGAGAGCAAATGTAGTTTGTGAGTTAGATTAGCGCACTCCAGCCGCTGCTTCACCTGTGACCGCTGGACCGTCGCTCCCCTTTGATTAACTGCACACAGCTGACCCATGACTTCCTCGGAGCCGCGGCGGCGTTCTTCACCAGGCAGATTTCATGCTTCAGAGATGCATTGCGCTACAGGTCAGTGTGCATTAATAACGCATCGGGAGCTGCGTTGCCAGTCCTGGACAGATTCATCCTGGTGAAATGTTGGGATCCTCACTGGGACTTGTACAAAGTCCTACTTAACCTTTGACCTCATTCAGACTACAAGTCATTATCTGGCTCAAGATTAACCCTCAAAGCTTAGTAAATGATCTAAATAGATCCAACTCAGCTGTGCGTTGAGACGCAGTCTTTGAATTTAAATATCTTTTATTTTGTTTAGACATGTAACTATGACATGTATATTTTAAAATATACATGTGAACTATTTTGTCACTTTTCCACATATGACTGAAAAATATCCACCACTATGTGTCGCTAATAAAATAACACTGTGCTGTTATTATTTTTAATGACTGTTAGTTGTATGTGTGAGAATTTAATAGTACAAATGTAAAAGTATTGCAAATATTGATTCACATGCACGCCCTTTTAGGGTTTAATGGTTAATTGAGAGCTCCAGCAGTTGCCTCTTGGTTTTCTTGCACTTTTTTCCACTCGCGAGCTTCAGCAGTGACACTCACACACGAAGACCTGGAGGTGAACTTGAGGATGTGAAGTCTGCAGGAAGTCGCTTGCACTTGATCTTTTGATCTGTGGCGGTTGCCGGGAGGTGGTGCAAGCATGTCGTGTTGTTCTGGTTGTTGTGTTCAGCTCGGACCGCCGCGTCAAGGCCGGGGTCAAAGCCAGGGAGGAGATGAATAGTTGGAGGCTTCAGAAAACATGAATCCATCTTGGTGCTGTTCAAGGTCAGGTGGCAAACATGATTTAAATACGGAGAGACTGTCCTTCTACATCTCTCTGCGCTGGGTTTGCATGTGCAGTCCTTGTAAGAAGGAATTACACATGCAGAACTAGTTGTGCTGTAATGGCTCTTTGGGATTTAAATGATGAACTGGAGAGATTTTGGAAACACTTATCTGTGCACCACCCACTTCACATCGACTTGCATTTACATTTTAAAAGCTTGACCGCAGAAAAGACACAAAACATGTGTCATTCAAAGCAAAGACTCTTCCTTTGTCCCTCGCAGCAGCTCTGCTCGCCACTCTGAAAACGCCGTCTGGCGTTGTGATTGATCATGTATTTGTATCTATTCATGAAGGCCAGATTCATCATTCCAATTTGTCAAGTTTCAGGAGTACAGAGTTAATCACGTGCAGGGGAGCCCCAGACACACAACAGCAACCCGTTTAGGTTTTTTCTCTACATCACTTCATCTCCAAACGAGCAGCCGAAGCTTCACTGGGCTGCTCTGCACCGTGGGTAATTAGTGTGATGAATGCTTTCGCAGAACAAATAGTGGCAGTGGGCCGTCTTGCTCATCGTGTGGCTGTGCTGTCATGGCTCTGGGGCTGCAGCTCATCAGGGTAAAGGATGATTCTGTTACAGGACCATCTCTCAGACAACAGCGCCACCATCGAGCACAAAACAGAGGTTTGGGTTTTTATAATTTTTTTCTCTCTCTCTCTCTCTCTCTCTCTCTCTCTCTCTCTCTCTCTCTCTCTCTCTTTCTGAAGGAGATCTGCTCTGGTCACAGACGTCAAGTGCAGACGTACGAACTCCATAATTATTAATGAATATCAAGTAA
This sequence comes from Xenentodon cancila, assembly GCA_014839995.1. Taxonomy (NCBI): domain Eukaryota; kingdom Metazoa; phylum Chordata; class Actinopteri; order Beloniformes; family Belonidae; genus Xenentodon; species Xenentodon cancila. Next base: position 32,287,592 of record CM026197.1, read on the forward strand.
GCAATTTTTAAAGGTGTTTATACAAAAAAAAAAAGTAAAATTATTCAAAATATTTTTATGATCTTTCCCCTTAACATATGTCAAGACTGCGTGTATGGATATGCAGATGTCTCCTCAGTGGCTTTAGCTGCCCCTGCTGAAAAGATGAATCACATTATTAGATCCAAGCAGAGGACAGTTGACAACTGGATTTTCCTTTTTTTGCACAAAGAGATAAATAATAGAGCCTTTGTCACAGAGATTATGTTGGTTTTTTTTAAACAATGAGAGGATCTTAGCAATAATTCAGGTCAGCTGTCTGACCACATCTGAGACACATCCTAAAACAACATCCATCCATCCATCCATCCATCCATCCATCCATCCATCCATCCATCCATCCATCCATCCATCCATCCATCCATCCATCCATCCATCCATCCATCCATCCATCCATCCATCCATCCATCTTCCTCCTCCGCCAGCGTATCCAACTCACCACCAGGTGCTGATCAGTTGACAGCTCAGCCCGTCTCTTTACTCGAGTGTCCAAAACATACAGCTGGTGTAATAATAAATGATATAATGTATGTATGGATGAATTCAGTCACGTGACATCTATGTTATCCATATGCTGAACAGGCTGATGGCCAAAACGAAGTAACCCTTTGCACAGAAAAAAAAAAAATAAATAAAGTTGAGTGAATTGTTTCAGTGGCAGCCAGGCTGAGGGTTAACAGAGCGTGATAGACAGGCAAGGTTGTGGAAAGGTTATTTCTGGGTTCAGGAGTTGAGACTTTGGGGATGTGGACATGTCAGTCCAGCAGAGTCCTGGGGTCAGTGTGAAGACAAGTGGAAGACACATTTCTTTGTCAGCACGCAGAGAGCCTGCACGGGTTCAGGTTTTTGTTGTGAAGTCCCAAGTCATTGAGTCAATAGCCAAGGAACATGACACAACCTCTCACAGTCACTCGGCATCAAGCAAACAGAGAATGGCATGCTTTCCATTTCACTGCACCGTGGCCCCGGCAAGTTCCTGTCTGCACTCAGGAAACACGAGAGCTCTCAGCCCAGGCTCTCGCTTAAACACAACGCTGCAACCTGCTCCCAAACATGTACATCAGTCCCTCAAAGGAGCCCAGCTATTATCTCCGATGGTCGTTGTAGCACAGTGGGGAGGCCTCGGATAACCAGCGGGCTTAGATGGCGAGGAATTAGATCACGGCAAAGTAAAAGCACATTTTGATTAAAGTGATGTCAGGACTTATCCTCTGACAGTGTGCTTAAATTGGAAAAAAGAGTCTTGCTTCCTCTGCTCTCTGACCAGGCGCTGACCCGGTTAAGCGCCCTTTGCTCCACACGCTTATAGCTGACATACATCTGGATGAAAAAGCTTAATAAAATGGCAAAGCTGGTTTTCTGTTTTACCACTTATTGTCAACACAAATATATTCACATTTGACATGCTTGGTTTTTTTTTTTTTATCCTTGTAAGAGTTTTAAAGATAGATTTTTTTTTTTACAATTTTCAAAAACATGAAAAAAATTTCAGGTGTTTTTTCACGTTTCTATAAAAGAAACATTGAAAAGCTGAATAAATATACTCCGTAGGCTGTAGGGAGAAGTGGACAAACCCTCTGTGATGACGGGTTGTTTTAGAAAGTCAGTATGAAACCCAGTTACGAGGCTCTGCGCTGAACTTTTCCACCCCTGGATAATTTAAAAAATAAGCAAATGAACCTGGCAGCTCTAACGGAGAACTAGATAGTTAACCTGTGATGCTACCTAACAGTAACTTACAAATCTGTCCACCGATCCTCATTTCAGCTGTCGCTACTTAAATGACATCGAGTCAATCTCTGTTGACGCTCATGTTAAATTGTCCAACTTCAGAGCAGAAAAAATCTTTCACTGCCTGGTTCAAAAAACATTTTGATCTCAATCGTTTGATTTCACATCCATTGCAACTCTGAGGGGGTGAATAATTTGTTTGTACCACTTCAGGATAATTCATTTAAAGCATTGAATTTATTCCTAATATGATTGATTGACGGGGGTTGATGGAGAATGACTTGGTTTTGGAGCCAGCCTCTAGTGGTCGTTACGGGAACTGCGTGTTTTGCGACTTCACGTTGACAACATGTAGGTTGGACTAGTCCCTAGTTTCTCCTCTGAGGTGGTTCTCTATTGTAGCATTGCCCTGCAAATCTGAATGGCTCACTTTTTCTCTTCTCTTCTTTCTTCTTCTTCACTTTTGTCCCCAGGTTTTGAGTTGGTAGTAACTTTAGATACCCAAATGCATCCTTTCTCGCAAATGATGCAAATGATGCCTAATTTTTTTAATATTTAGTGGGCAGACAAAGTCAAATTAAAAACAAAAATAGTATATTTAATGAATTTACAATAAACATACAATCATGTAATCTTCACCAAGAAATATACAGAACTTAAAGCTTTTAAATATAAATTCATGGAATTCAAAATAAATGTAAAATAAAAATAAACTCAGAGAAGCAACAGGGCATTTCTAAAAATCTTAAGTAAAGCTTTGAAAATATAGATGATATATGTGTGTGTGTATGTATGTATCTATATATATCTATATATCGATAGATAGATAGATAGATAGATAGATAGATAGATAGATAGATAGATAGATAGATAGATAGATAGATAGATAGATAGATAGATAGATAGATAGATAGATAGATAGATAGATAGATAGATAGATAGATAGATAGATAGATAGATAGATAGATAGATAGATAGATAGATAGATAGATAGATAGATAGATAGATAGATAGATAGATAGATAGATAGATAGATAGATAGATAGATAGATAGATAGATAGATAGATAGATAGATAGATAGATAGATAGATAGATAGATAGATAGATAGATAGATAGATAGATAGATAGATAGATAGATAGATGGCTGGGTGGCTGGGTATTATGGATGGATTTATTTTATTTGAATGCCCGTCTCCTCAACAAAATGAAAAATACACTGCAAACAGCCTTGAAACTCATACACTGGATACCACCCACAGGATAAGCAGACAGATCAATCTGTAACCAGCACATGGTTTCACTTGAATCAAAGGCAACATGCTGCCTAAAGGCTTAAACCAAAGGATCATTTGAATATGAAGAGTTTACTGTTTGTAAGAACTGATTATTAACAAAAACAAAAAAAACCATGGCCTTATTTACAGGGAAACTGTCAGCAAAATGTTTGGTGAAATCCCTCTGGAAATAACATTTTTGCAAACGAGTGTGACGTTTTGCCAGCAAACTCTTCATATGGTAACAATCCAGTCCAATATAAAAATCAACCACAAAGCAAGGCCATCAAAAGAGAATAATGAGAAAAATAGAATGTAAAAAATAAAAACATTTACACTCTCAAGCTATTTTCTCATCACAAGGCAAAACATCTCAAGCACATTGGTGCCAAATGAAACAGTCCTGTTGCTGCAGGTGAAACAAGGTCCGGCGAGTGCCGTCACACTTTCCAACATGCCAGAAACACCTGGGGTATGTTGGCTTTTTTTTTTTTCGCGAGTGTCAGAAGTTACAGTGCACGGGTTGATATGGCACAACAGGGTTCCCATCAGAAAGTCTCAGAGAGGAGCTGAACATCCAGACTTTTGGCAGCCTACCTCATTTACTGTACAGCGTCAGGCCGTCACCCAACATCGGTGCCACTTATGTCAAGCGAAACTGTTATTTTCGTGTGAACTAAAAGCAACAAACAGCAATCAACTTTGCCACTGATGGAAAGAGAGATCAATCTAAATTAGACAGGATCTTCACTAGTAGAAAAGTCCTATAACAGTTGTTACATCCTACATAATACTGTTTTCTAGAGCAATGTACAATATTTGATAGGCAAAAGTTTTTGCAACACTTCTGTACGATACAGGAAAAGTGGGATTAGGGATATCACAGAGAGGCTACGGCAAGCTGGAGGAGGGTCCAGCATGTTGAGATGTTTCACAACATGTTGTGTTGTCACTTTGGTACTTGTATGGCACTACTATGTACAGAGGAGTCGGCACTATGACGCACTGGTTTCCACCTGGAGGAGGTCGCTGTGGACGAGCTGGTGATGATGCCACTTATCACCATGCCCCCGCTCAGAAACGTGGAAACTTCCTTTTATAGTGTTTGTAATTTTCAGCATTAGGTCCAGCAGTCTTCCTAACAGAGACTGTATGCTCATGTTTTAATTTAGGCACTGCCAAGTCAGATAAAAACAAGATCTTTTCAAGGATTTGAACCTTGCAGCGATGTCTCATATGTATTTTTACTGCAGCACTCAGTTTACAGCAAAATCAAGCTGATGTTTAGATCCATTAAGGGCTGATGTTCAACAAAACTGTCCAACTCTTGTTCGTTGTACCGACTTGATATAATATTCTCTTTTTGTGAAACTGCAGCAGCATCAACTTAATGTTTAAATCTGTATACTATATATTCATTAAGATGCAAAGCTAAACATAGTACATGAGTAGTGTAGATCTAAAATAAAGAGAGAATAGTTTTCATAAGATAACAGCTGGCTTTTGGTAGTTCATGGGAACATGTCTTTTTCTTTATGGTTAATAAAAGATTCGCCAGCAATGAACTCAGATTTGCATAAATATCAGGAAAACTGGCCCCGGAGGCAAGGTCCTGCTCCTAGAACCTCTGACTCCAGCCTTTTAACACCTCTTCTATGTATCATTGAAACAACAACCATAGAATACTAATGGCATACTTTAATTTTAGGAACAATAGTTGTTTTTTTTTTTTTGCACATATTTAGGCAGAGTTCAGTGACTTCTAGGAACCGAAAGGAAACCCAACAAGCATCATGCACCAAGATGCATGTTGCAGTATGTCATTTAAAAGTGTTCTTTGCGTTTGAACAAAACCTAACTAGGTAGTTCTAGTTTTTGTCCTCCTGCTTCCAGGGCTTCTGGTCATTCACTGCTGTTGCTGAAGATACTGATCACACAAAGGTGACCCAATCTTTGAGTCTGACTCTCAGCGTGAAAGTGTACAAGCACATTTCTCAGCAAATTCAACTTTTTTGCCATTACGTCTCAAAGGGATCACACATTTTGGAAATGAAATGTATTACAATACTACATTTTTGATGCAAAACATAGAAAACACTTACAGAGTAAGCCTGAAAAACACTACAGTATATTATTTATGTCAGAAATCAGAGGCTCATTAATTTCCTTAAAAAAACAAAAAACAAAACTGTATTCATACAATCACATCAGTGTGAGTGATTATTTGTCAGCTGAGGTTTAATAGAAACAAAAGAAAAGACTTATATCGCAATGCAGTATGCATTATAAAGCATTTCTATGGTCAAAAATATAATTTCGAGGCCATTTGTGTTTTTTTCACCAGTACAGCAACCAACTGAACAGAGTATGTAAAAACTTTGAGTTCATACTGCAGGTATTTTTATTTGCATATGCACGCATGCATTAGCAGCATGCATATAAACGAATGGTGGTGGTGGGACCCTGCGTCTGCTGACGGCGAGCCCACCGCGATCACAGGGTCTCGCTGCGGTGGCTCGACGCTCTACAGGGCCTTCGCGCTCACCACTGCATGTTCATGAGAGCTTTGCCTCTGATGCCGGTGCTGTTGGCGAATGTGGCGTCCAGGCAGCCTTCGCCTGCTCTGCTCTGCTGGAGCGCGTTCCCAGCAGACTCTTACTCACACAGTCCCCCGATTCTTACCGCCTTGTTGCTTTTCAATCTACGCAAGGGACGTTCACACACGCAGATAAATTAAATAAAATCTCTGCATCACTTTGCAACCGACGTCGCTTTCATGTGTTGAAATATACATTAGTGTTTATGAGTCAAGTAAGTAGTTTGATAGTCTAAACAAAATTTGACAGGTAGTTTCTGAGACCTTGGGTTCCTTCTCCAAGTAATAATGATTAAGCAGCGCCTCTGACAGTCTGTTGCCTTGAGGAAGAATATTTAAAAAATAAGTGCTAAGTTTTCAAATAATAAAAATCTGATTTTTAAAGTCTGTGTTAAAATAGATCTCATTCAACATTCACATTAAAACACTATCAGACAGAGGAGGGATGGGGACTTATTGGCTCCACCGTCGTCTTCTTTAAAGCAAACTCCAGAAATGTTTCCAGGGACAGAAATGGGCTGTTTGATCGGCACAAGATAAAACAAAGGAAGTTTAATCTTGCTTACTCTATTTTCTTTGCTTCGTTATTCCGTTTTTAATGTTATAGCAATGTGCCGTCATTTGCGATGGCTCCTAAATGAATTTCTGAGCTGAGTGTCGACTGAAAGCGAGCTGGGTGGATTATTAATCCCTCTGTAATGTTGCCCGGTGACTACGAGCAGGGTCCCAACTGCTTTGCATCCGTGTGGAAACTTTGCGTTCAACGTTGTTCTCTTTGCATCTCCTGGTGACCTGAGGAATATCACAGGAAAATAACCTGTGTGATAAAGCTTAGGTCTTATCGTGAGTCTGCGTCTCATGTAAATGTGGTTTTGGTCTTTAAGGAGGGCCGTTTGGTGCTTGTGTGCATGCGACTCTTCTCGTTTTTACCCTTTATTGCTATCAATCTAAACTCTGCCATCAAACGCAGAAAAAAATCCCCCAAATTAAAAAACTTTCTAGTTAAGCTCAAGATGTTGGATGAACAAAGTAGAGCATATTTTGGGAATCATCTCTCTCTATATAGGTATATATATTTATCTTTTGATAGATATGATGTTTAAATTGAGAGGAAAACAAGAACCTGACTGATGAAATGTATCTAAATGAATACAACACACTGCACATCAGCTCAGTAGCACGTGAATGTCTGCTGCCATGGTGCATATCGCACCTATAAAACGGACTCCACGTTGTCACTCATCTCATGGTCCTCCAGGTTGTATATAAACTTTGTCCTGTTGGTGGGGTTCTGGGTGATCTCTTTGCCCAAGTTGTCGAGAGTCACGTTGGAGGCAAACAGTTCAGTGGGTGTGAGGTACCCCTCGCTGTTCTTGATGTATTTCCTGTAGTTCTTTCTCAAACACTGCCACGTGGTGGTGTACAGGACAAAGGCAGAGGACTTGAGAACAATGGCGATGCTGACGTACAGATGCCTGTAGGCCACGTTGTCGTAAAGCATGCAGGCTCCCTTCTCGCCGCAGACGGTGCTCCAGAACAGACAGGTGGAGTCGATGCCCATGCCAAAGATCAGAGGGGGAGGGATGAAGCCTGGGACAGAGGTGGGGGTGGACAGACAGCAGGTCAAAGAGTCAGAAGAGTACCAGTATGAGCTCGGGTTTCAAATGTATGTGGGTTGACACACGGGCGAAGGTGATTTCAGGGAAGGTGAAAAATTGCTCTGACATTTGCACCGCAAAGTAAAAGTCCAGAGCAGCAGCCGGGATGCAAAGGGCAGAGAGGGACCTCGTGCAGTACGAATGGAGCGTGTGGATGTAAATGCACGAAAGTTTCTCACCAATCAGCCTCAAGAGCAGGAACAGGACACCGAGAGCGTACGATTTCAGCTCCGGACTTACAGTTCTGCAAAACAGAGGAAACTGTGATGAACAATGTGCAGCAACAATCTGAATACGGCAACGGTCATCTGCGTTTCGTGGACTACGACGCAGTTTTCCTGTTTGAAAGTTCCACCAGGATATTGATCTGCTGATGGCACTGCAGCTCCAGTCAGACAACCTTCAATTTTAGAAAGTCATGAGAAATAAATGCAAACGTGTATTTAGTGTGTTAATAAAATATCCAAAGTTATTTAAAGTTAAGGTTATTAAATTATTTGTGACAAACAAACATTTTCGGTTAAGCAAGTATTCATTTAGACAGACATTTCAGCAGGGATCGGCCGCTTTCTTTTTGCAGTGCATTATGGGAGAAGTTATTATATCATAACCCTCCTCCTTGTGTCAGTGTTTCTCTACACGACTCTGCTGGATAAATCCTTTGCCCCATATCGGGACCTGATCGGCTCTGCGGGCCAACAGCTCCCTCTAGTGGCAGACTACCGTCGCACCTGATGAGGATGATGACGGACGGCGTCTGAGCCATGGCTCCGATCATGCTGCACACGCAGATCACACAGAGGAACGTGAGGAAGGCCTGCTGGCAGCCAGGACTGGGGCACTTCCCTGGCAAAGCCACGGCTTCTTCGCTGGTGCTGGATACGCACGTACAGCTGGTCAGGTTCTGGCGCAAAGACAAGAAACGAGATCACAATGTGTTTATGGAGATCTGATACAGCGCTGCATGTACGTTTCGCTGCCAACTGTTTGCTCCTAAGTGCTCAGAGAAATGAGGGGAGCATCTTCCTCGGTCCACTCACTGGTTTGGTGCAGCCGGCGAAGCAGGCTGAGAGGTAGGTGACTCCATTGGAGCCACAAACGGGGCTCACTGATGCTGTGTAACAGTTACAGTTGCTGATGCAGGGTGATTCCGGTTGCTGCCAGGAATGCAGCGTCCTGTGAAGATGATTAAAGACCATCGGGGGGATTATACTGCATACCAAGTAGAAACAACTGCAGCACCTCTTTCTTTTCCTATCACACATTTCCCTCATATTTCTATCATTTTGATCGTGCGTAGACTTGCAAAAAGCAAACAAGAAGAGGTGCCCATGTCTCTTACTCGTTGTTGTAGGCCACTGTGACCCCAGCGACAGGTCCTGTGTCACAACCCAGGAAGAGAAAAGAGACGTAGCATGCGGTGGACACCAGGTTGACCAGCATGGCCATGCGTACAGCTCCGAGCGCTGACAGGTTCAGCTTTTTAACCAGAAGTCCCCCAAGAAAGATCCCCAGACAGGCACAGGGAATGGCTGTCATACCTGGAGAGGGAAAGACGGAGCCATCAGCGGGAATTTCCTTAACAGGTTTATGAACTTCAAAAACCACATTATTATAGTTTTCTTTTTTCAACATATTTTAAGCCCTGCCTATTGAACAAAAACAGTGCAACAAAAAGAGACAACAGTAAAACCGATGGAAAGTATAAACATTGATAAGTGAAATTATAAATGAGAACTAGAAGTAGATTGAGGGCTGGGCTGGATATGCGTCCTCTGCTCGGACGTCCCTAATCTGGTAACTTGTTCATGCAGACATCTGCTTCTAAATTGCTCACAAATTGCTTTTTGTTTAATAAATGTGTAATATTCATATGACTCTGAAAATGAATCGGTGGGTTTAGATATTAGACGGCTGGATGAACGTGTGCTATGTGATGGGTTGTTGTACTTTCCTGACTTTAAGACCCGATGAGGACCACATCATACTTGTAATATCCTTACACATCACACCTTAGCTGAACGTCAGTGTACTTTGCATTTCACGTGAGCGTGGAGCTAAAATGTTCATGTTAATCCTGCATACCTAGCAGCTGGTTGGCGGAGGAGGTTGTAAGGTTGAACTGCTGCTCCAGGTATTTGCCCAGGAAGGCAGCAAAGCCCGCAACCACAGCTATCTCCATACAGGCTGCCAGCGTGATGCAGCTGAACACCGGGTTGGAGAGAAGGTGTCTGGTTACCCTGGGGATCACTGGTTCAAAGGAGAAAAAAAGTGGTAAAAAAAATACAGAAAGCATTATTGCGATCTTGAAAATTGAAATAAATCTGATATTTCTTTTATTTAAGTACTGCACCACTTTCTTTGATCGCTTCACCTCCTTACCTCTCAGATGCTCCCAGACTGAGAGTCCACTGTTAATATCAAAGCCACGAATGGCTCCATTGGGTTTAGAGTCCTGGTGCTCCAGGGTCAAGGAGGAAGGCAGCATGGCCTGCTCACTCTCCCCCCCACTGTCCATATCCTGCTCGTCCAGTGCCTGAGGAAACCCAAACATGAAGAGGGAGGACAGGAAGAGTAAGGCACCGCACAGGAGGAAGCCACCCCACCATGCCCCGATCCAGCGAGGGTCGTCGGGGGTGATGTCCAGCTTACCTGGACAGAAGATAGAAAAATTAAATGGGTTAAAAATGTAGTTTTATGGACCGTCCACAAGAGGGCGCTGTTAACGTTGAAGGTGGCCGCTTTACATTAGATGCCAGCACATTTAAATAAATGAGACGGGCAAACGGAAAATCAGATCAAGTAATCAGGTTAAAAACTGTCCCCAGGGACATTTTATTCCACTTTAACGATTTGTTGCTGCATTTTAAGATGTAAAATTAGACAAATAAGGCTAGAACTATCTAAAATCCAGAAAGAATGAGAAAACATTTTACTTTCAGACCTACATCTGTAGGTCTCTCCAATTTGATCTATTCTTTTATTATCTATTATCATTCCAGGTCTCCACATTATTATTATTATTATTATTATGTTGATTACTTCAAATTCAAAATAATATTAATTCACATGTAGTAAAACCTTGAAATAAAACATAAATGATAATTTATTATGTAAATATCACATGATTACTGAATTGCATGGCATGATCTTTTTTATTTTTCTTAATTGAATTTCTTTATTCTTAATTTACTATTTACTTACTGGTGTCGATGAAGAGAGCATCAACATAGACTTTGGTACAAACAGAACCTAAGATGAAACCACAGGCCGGGCCGAACACTAAGGTTGAGAACAAGATACCTGAAAAGAAAAGACAAAAGGACAGAAGAACATGAAATGTCACGTGTTTTGGATGCACGAAGAGCAAGAATTCTGTATTTGTCAAGTGAGGCAAGAAACGAGCGTCAAGTAATCAGTGCAATTCGCATCATCGGTCACCAGGGGGCGGCAATCTACGCAGACTGCAAGGTATGTCCGTCAAAAATGAAGCAGGCAACAGAAAGAACACTTCTCTTTGTTCTAGTTATCTGAATCATTTGTGTTGTATTCACGGTACTTCATGGGATGCCTCCTAAGAACCCTGTTATGTTCAGTCTAAAGGCTGCACAGCTTAACTGATCTAAGGCCAGATTCCCAGCAGGGTTATAAATTATCAAGCAGGAAATGGTTTCTCGGTGTAAGTGCACAGGGGAGGGCGAGTTGCTCATACAGCAGCTCTGCATCACTGGCTCTTAAATGCTGAGGTTTTCTTCAAGCATCAGGCTCAGCTGGACTCTGTGTGCGGCAGTTTAATAACACCCTCAAAAACTATCTCTCTTTTCTTATTAGAAGTGCTGATTATACATTGAAATGAAAAAGACTCTCAATTTATCAATTTCTAAATAATCATTTTTCCTATCATGAGTACATTAAGTAAGTTTATTTACTTTTCTTTTATAATATTTTGGTTTGAATACACTTTTTTCCCCTTTGTTGATTATGGGGAGTGGTTCAGAGATCTCAGAAATTCATGCATCAACTATGACACATCCAGAACTCTGGGGTTAATCTGTTATAAATAATGGTGGTAAATGAAGCCACAGTAGTGAGCAGCAGCAGCCTGACTGCTGATAATGAGCCCAGAGAGAGGAGGCGCCGCTATCCGCTGACCTGAAGAATCTCCGGGCATGCAGCTATACGCAGATACTATTTGTCAGATCGCTGTGGTATTCCAAGAGAAAGATTTTAGTCGCAAGAGACCCAGTAGATGGTATAGTCATATGTGATAAACAGGTGCATCTAAAGGAAGCAAAAGCAAAGACATGAAATGTAAAATTAAGGGTTGACCTTCATTCCAACATTCCTAAAACTGACGTATTTTGCACTTTCATATCTGTTTCACTTGGATTCATTTAAATAGATTTAAACTGGTCCTTTTTCTTGCACCAGGGTTTTTTTTACTGGAGGTTGAACTCCATTCTTCACAGCTAAATCTCCAGATTTACGACACCTCCAAGTACATAAATGTTGAATCTAGTTTTCCAGATTACATCTCAATGATTAGACCCTCGTTCCAGAGACTGGTGGGAGCTGCACTTTGTGATCATACCAAGACCCAACAAAGAGTTTGATAAAATCGACCGTGATGCTTATGACTCAGCCAAAAGATTGACATATTTTAACCACAAAAAAAAATTTAAAAAAAACAACATTTTTTTAAAAGTGGTACCCCAAGACTGTTACTCACAAAAACACATCTCCAAGAACCCTGACATTTCATCACAGGATCATTAAGTAATGTCACCCTTGCAATAATAGTGAAAGTGCTTGTTTTGACAATCTGAAAGAGATCTTCCACATCTGACCTGATCGTTTCTGTTTTAAAACCAGACTAGAGCAGGATGAAAGTTTGCAAATGAACACGCGGGTGAAGAGAGCGGACTTATGTGCTCTGGACCAGGGGATGAAGCAGGCTGATGAAGCAGTATTAAAGAACAATTAATACACACAAACATAAATACATCAATTCAAACTACATGTGTCTTTTATACTCGAGTTGTTCCAATACTGAAATACTTGCCAATACTGCTGAAAATAAGAGTGCTGATTTCAGCGAGTATTTACATCTGTGCACCACCTAATTTTACAAACAATCTGTGCAATATATCGTTATTTAAGGCTAAACAACCACACCGATCCCACCAAAAGGCTGTGGTTTCAAGAGTCGGTCGGAATGCTGCTTAAATTAACACAAACAAACAAAGTATGTAAGGAGGCAATAGGAGAAAAAACTTGAGCTTATCAAGTTGAAGGGGAACTTGGATGTACTGTAGCAACAAACTCTGGAAATGACAGAAAAATGGACAAAACCAGTCAGAAAGACATCTGAAACAGCGATTTGCTTTATGTCAGAAATTTGGACCTTTAATGTGTTCAGATATGAAAATATTGATGTTTTTCCAGTTCAAATCAATTTAATTGTATTTAGATAGCGTCTATTACAACACAAATCGTCACTGGATGCTTTTCAGAGACACAGATCACCACCCCCACCCAAATATTTTATTTTTACTTATTTGTGGCTGCACTTTAATTCCTGAATTTCTATTTTTAAATAGATCATCTTTACTTGAAATAAATTAAAATTAAAATGAACATCCATCCATCTATTTTCTATACCCGCTTTATCCGTTTCCGGGTCACGGGGGTCTGTCGGAGCCTATCCCGACGCATATCAGGCGAAAGGCAGGGGTCCACCCTAGACAGGTCGCCAGTCCATCCAGGTAAATGAACATTGGCTTTAATATTAAAAAAACTCTCTAATATTTAAATATAAAAAAAGAAATTAAAAATAAGACTGGTATCAGTGCTCAGTATTGGTCAACACTCAAAGGCCAGGTATTGGAATTGAAGCAGAACCAAAACAAAGAGTATCAGAACATCACTACTTACATTAAATTTTATCAACAAAGGAACCAACTGGTGAACCTTCAAATGACTGGAAGCACAATGAATCTGAGTTTAAGGACTGGATAGATAGCTAATGTTATTTCTTCAACGGGGTAGAGAAAATGTTAGGATGGTTAACTAAAGTAAAAGGACTAATACAATGTTGTACAAATATAGAAAAAGTCCTGCCATGAAAAGGTTAAGTAAAAGTAAAAGTAGAAGTAAGATGTGAGGATAATTAGGAAACGGTGGCATTAATGGAAACATATTGTGAAAAGATGATTTTGTTTCTGTGCCTGAGGGCGTATGTTTGAAATGAAAACCAAACAAAAACGTAAAGTAAGCACAAATTTAGCCGTTGCCAGGTCTGAAAGCATGTCACTCTATTTTGTGACTTCACTTATCCAAATTACAGGAGAATCATCCAGTTTATCCTTTTTAATCCTAATCCACATCAGATCTGGTGTTACAAAGCTGTAACGCCAGTCTGTCAATCCCACAAAAAGCAGCCAGCTGCTAAATATGTTTTTCAAATGAAGTTTTTGTACTGTATATCTGTGATGTTTTCTACAAAAGCACGTCACAGACAAAATATGAAGACCTCAGGAAATATGTTAACTTGTGAAACAAAAACTTTTGCCAAGCATGTCTTCTTTTGAATGCCTGGGATTTAAGAGTAAACACCCTTTTTTCTCTAAACACTGCCCACCTACTTGGAGATTTGAATATCCGTGTAGAAAACCCTTCTTGTATACTTGCAGCTGACTTTTCTACCAATTCAGTTGATTTTTACAGTAAAACCTTAAGCAGCACTTTGAATTTCCACGCCCCTGTTAAAACCAGAACAGTCACCTTCTCCGACGCAGCGCCCTGGTAATGAACTACGGAAAATGAAGACAGTTTGGCGTGCCACTTAGCTGCAAATAAAGCTTCAGGCCTTACTGTTCAGAAGGTAGCCTACCAGGAACAACAGGTGACAGTCAAAATTTTACTCAAATGTCATTAACAGCCATGGAAATTCCAAGCAGTTTCTCTCCACATGAGACATGAGTCATCTTCTCAAACCACAATCTCCCTCACCTATAGGAATTACAGAAGAGCGCTGCAATAATTACTGTATATGGTTCTCTTCTCTCTTTATCCTGACATTTTTTGCCAATTACAGGCCACTTCAAATCTTCTATTTTACTCAAAAGTACTGAAAAAAGGTAGCAGTTCACCTCCAGGATCATCTTGTACAAAATCACCACTCTGAAAATTTCCAGTCTGGTTTCCGTCCTGCCCATAGTGTAGAAACAGCCCTGGTTAGAGTTACAAACGACCCCGTGGATGGCAGCTGACACTGGCTCACCTTTCCTCCTCATCCTCCTTGATCTGTCGGATGCTTTTGACACAAGTGACCATGGTTTATACTCCTCAACTGGCTTTATCACACTATTGGACTCACTGACACGGCCCTAAACTGGTTCAAATCCAACCCTATTGACAGAACAGAACAGATTTCAGCTGAAAATCGAATATAAAAAAAAACACACAAACTGTCACCTGTGGGGTCCCCCAGGGATCGGTCCTAGGTTCCACTCTGTTCACAATATATTTGGTTCCTTTTGGTCACATCATAAGATGCTATGGAGTCTCATTTCACTGTCATGCTGATGACACTCATACCCTGTTAAGCGCTGTCATCACCATTATATTCCACAGCTTCTTCATCAGCATCATTGCTCTCTGCAAACTCACACTGCCTCCCTGGAGGAAATAAGGGTGTGGATGAAATTAAACTTTCCTCAATAAACCTGCTCAAAAACTGAGTCCATTTTGATTGGCCTGAATCCTCCAACATTACTATCTCTGGCCACAACATCCTCATTTGTTCTACAACCTAACTTTGACACTCATGTTAAATACCTGTGTAAGACCTCCTCCCATCATCCCAGAAACATTGCCAAACTCTGCCCCATTCTTTCCTTGTCAGATGCTTTTATCTCCTCCGGGCTGGATTATTGTACAGACTACAGACTACAATACATCCAGAACAGCATTGCAAGAATTCAAATGAGAACACAGAAATATTAATAAATTGCACCCATTCTCCACTTACTTCACTTGCTTCCCATCTCAGTCTGGATTGAATACGAGGTCACCCTCCTCACTAACCTGTGCACTCATGGCAATGCCCCTGCCTTCCTCAAAGAACTACTCACTGAACCCATCACGTCGCATTCCCATCACACCACATGCAAAAACTGCCTCCCCTCCAGGAGTAAGCTCATCGCATATTTTGCTCTGTTGCCCCTCGTCTTTGGAATAACCTTCCTGGAATAACCTGAGGGCACCTCAGTCTACTGAATCACTTAAAATGGACATAACACATTCATTTTTTAATAAAAATAATAATACATATAAAATGTATTATTAATGCACTTTTCATTAAAATAAATCTCAAAGTGGCGCAAAAAATAACTAAGTATAACAAATAATACACAACATACACACTTAAAATTATAAAAAGGAATCTTCAAGGACCCCTGGGAATTAAGAAAGCTTAAAAGCCTCTTTAAAAGAAAAGTCTTTAAGTGCTTTTTAAAAGAAGCCACTATCTGAGGGGCTCTGAGGTAGTTGAAAAGGAAATTCCACAGCAGCAGCACAGAATGCCCAATTTCCCCAAGTGCGAAGCTTGATTTTGGGGGTGAAGGAGGTTCTGGTATGAAAACTGCGTGGACCGGGTTGACTGCTGCTGACTGAGGAGTTCTGTTAAGTATGGTGGAGCAGTTCCATTGACGCGTTGGTCTGTAATGACCTTGTAATTCATTCTTGAAGTGATGGGAAGTCAGTGTAACGTGCGGAGTATTGGGTGATGTGTTCATGCTTTCTTGCCTTAACCAGAATGCGTGCAGCACTATTTTGGATGAGTTGAAGTTTGTTTTCTTGTAATGCCGGTAAGGAAGGCATTACAGTAATCCAGCCTGGAGGTGATAAAGGCATGGATGAGCTTCCCGGCACAAGATGCAGTGAGGGTGGAGCGGAGTCTTGCAATGTTCTTGAGGTGAAAAAAGCGGGATGGATTTTGACAGATGTTTGATGTGGCTTTCAAAGGTTAGGTGAGGGTCCAATTTCACACTAAGGTTGGTGACAACAGATGACAGGGGTATATTCTGTCCAGTGATAGTGATGGTGGTTGTGGAAGATGACAGGTCATAGTGAGGGGTGCTGATTAGTATGGCTTTGAATTTAGAACAGTTCAGTTGAAGGAAACTCTGACTCATCCTAGCCTTTATCTCCTCCAGGCAGGTGGTGAGTACTGAGAGAGGTGATGATGATGAAGATGATGGTGATGACAAAGATGACAGAGAAGTGGAGGAGGTTTGGCAGGTCCTGATGTAAAACTGAGTGTCATCGCCAAAACAGTGAAATGATGGTTGATAATACGACCATGGGGGGAGCATGTATGTGATGAATACCAGAGGGCCAAGGACAGACCCTTGAGGGACACCACAGGTGACAGGGAGTGTTTGAGACCTTGCAGCTCCCAGGATGACAAAGTGGGTCCTCCCAGAGAGGTGGGATGCAAACCAGTCCAGACCAGGGCTTGAAAGTCAAACTTCATGACGGAGGCGTTTGAGGAGAAAAGCATCTGTCAGGTTGAGGAGGATAAGAAGGGATGGAGAGTCAGCATCAGCTGCCATAAGGAGGTTGTTAGTGACACGGACCAGAGCTGTTTCAGTGCTGTGTGAAGAGTGGAAACCTGGTGGGAACGTTTCATATATGCCATTTAAATAAAGATGATCCTGAAGCTGTGAAACAACAACCTTTTCCAGTACTTTCGAACTAAAAGTGAGGTTGGAGATTGGCCTATAGGTGGCAAGGGTTTCTGGGTCAAGGGAGGGCTTTTTTAGAAGTGGTTTGATGGCAGCTATTTATAGTGCAGATGGAACTCTAGGGAGAGGTTTATTATTGTAGTTATGAGAGAACCTATGGGTGAGAGGTTTGATTCAATCGTTGTTGTGGGAAGGGGGTCCAGGAGGCAGGTGGATGGTTTCATTTTTCTGATTATAGCTTCTGTTTCACTCTGTGAGACCTCAGAGAACTGGTGGAGGGGATGAAGGACTGTTGACTGTGAGCAAGATGACAGCGGAACAGAGGCTGAACAAATGGACTGATGGGAGTATGTAGTGTCAATCTTGGCCTTGAAGAAGAGACATTTATTCCACTGCTCCTCTGAGTTTTCTGAGTGTGTTTGAGACTGAGGTTAAAGGAGATGATTTATTGTAGAAAAAAGCTGTTTGGAATTTCCTGGACTGCTATTGATGATATATGAATAGAACCGGGACTGTGCATCCTTGAGTGACTTGGCATAGGCTTTCTGATGGTCTTGAAATGCTAGCCTATAAACGTTGAGACAAGTTTTTTTTCCACGCCGCTCAAGAATCTGAATGGCAGTTTTGAGTTTCCACAGCTCGCATGTGTACCATTGTGCTGAGCGTGAAAAACAACAGTTCTGGTTTAAAGAGGGGTTAAAGATTTGATGTAGTAGTCCACAGATTAACTGATTTAGGAAAAACTTGCAGTGGTTAGATGAAGGAAATCTGAGGACAGAGCATCAGGGTTGATGTTTTTGATATTGTGAAAGGGAATCTGGCGTTTGTGGTTTTGAAAAGGGGGACAGAGATGGTACTTCAAAATAAACAACTTCATGGTCTGAAACACAGGGGAACGTTTGTTATAGAGGTAGAATCCGAGATAACCAGATCAAGAATGTGTCCTTTAGTGTGAGTGGGAGCATGAACATGGTGAGTTAGATTAAGACAGTCCAGTACTTGTAAAAACTCAGAAGGTTGTTGTAAGGATGGGTTGTCAAAGTGGATATTACGATCACCAAGAATAATATTTGCAAATGTTGAGCAAAATTTGGAAAGGAGATCTTGTAACTCTGGGATGAATGCTGAATATGGTTTGGGTGGTCGATATATAGATAAGCAATATTGTTTAAGGGAAGGAGAGCTGACACTTGAATGCAAGACATTCAAATGACAATAACAGGACCTAAAAATAATGATGACTTGCATGATGCTCTAAATCTCTATTACCAACGTGTTTTATACATTTTCTTTAAATACTCTTTTTTTTTTAGAATTACTTTAAATGCAAAATGTATTGCAAATCTGTTCTCATTATAAAAAGAAAAAAAAAACAAGTCAGAATATGTCTCCTTTAAGGGTGTGGTGTGAAGGAGTGGTCCAAAATTTCGAAAATCTGATTATCAGAGGATGCAGGGTAATTATTCAAAATGCTTGATTGCTAATTTGTTTGACAGATAATACCTGCCTATTCTGTTAGATTCAATATTTAAAAAAGAATCTTCTTTATGGTGTGGCTGGCAGCTTTATTTAAAGGTACTGACTTGTCCCCCTCAGCAGAAATCATTCCCATTACACCATGCTGTGGTAACGTACGGAAATCTGACCAGTAGTAGTCTCTCACTACACAACTTTCTGAGTCAGATGAGTTAGGGCTTAGTTGAGTCACTGATGCCAGCAGGGCTGGAGTCATGTGACAGAGGAGGTCTGCAGTCTCAGACAGCCAACTAACAGCCTCCTGTAACAGAAAAGTACAGAACAACTAATCCACAATGCATGCAGGGTTGCTGGCAAATGCACACACCGAGAAAGAAAAAAAACAACCCTGTTATGGACCGTCAACCGTTCTTGGTGCATCCTCGTCTTTCACCTGAAGACAGATGAAATAAGCTGCAGCAGACCCCTGAGAGGTTTTAATATTTTAGTGGGTATAAATGGTAGATGGGGGGGGGGGGGGGTGTCAGTGAAGCAGCGTAGACAATCTGATCTGCAGCTACGTTAATGCGCAATGTCCATAAGTTTAACATACAACCAGCCTCACCGCTTCTTGTTACTAGAGACAAAGGTAGAAGTTGGAGCAGCTTTCAGCAGAAATCGGCTCATAAACGTGACAGAGAGGTGCAGTTTGCTTTGTCATTTCGTGAAAATGGCTGAATAATCCTGCAAAAACAGCTGCAGGACACCAGTATTTCAGGACTGATGCCAAACTGACTCACTCATTCATTCACATATCGGAGGCCTAAACCGCTTCAGCAACATTTTTAATGTTCCAAATAATTTGAACTCAATTTAACCAGTTGTACTTATATTTAAAGACCAGAAAGTGCAGGATCTAGTGACGGCACAAAGTCAAAGCTCTCCTCCATACCAATGCTGAGGTGGGTGCAAAATGTTGTAGCTGCAGAATTTGGTCGTTGCTCTCGACCAAAAACCTGCGATGTTGCCTCACTGTGGTAACGTAGCAGCAAGGCGAAGATGACGACGCGGAGCATCTTTGTTTATAAATGACTCATTCTAAGGTGATGACAATGCATTAATTCTTATTTCATGTGATTCTATCCAGATGAAAACAGTAACATGAAACGTCACTGAAAAAAGAAAAAAGGAAATAGACACCATGGATGTTTGCACTGCTGGGGTTCTTGAGTTTTAACTGTTTTAGAAAGGTTTTTTATATATATATAATATATATATATATATATATATATATATATATATATATATATATATATAGATATCTCTCTCTTCTATCTCGCTCTCTCTCTCTCTCTCTCTCTCTCTCTCTATCTCTCTCTCATATCTCTCTCTCTCTCATCTTCTCTCTCTCTCTCACTCTCTCTCTCTCTCTCCCCTCTCTCTCATTGAGGATGAAATCTCCCAAACTACCTTCATGAATCTTTGAGAAATTTGAGAGACAACCATAGTAAGGCAAAATATAAGGCTTAAAAGTAATCCTGCAAACCAGTGGAGGTTTTATTTATAGTCTGCAGTGCACTTAAAGCTCTCACGTGAGGTTGTCTGTGTAGTAACTTCAAGTCACATGCACAAAGATGACCAAAACATGATTCAAGAGATTATTTATTGAAGTACAGTGGGAGGGCTAAGAGCTTCAGAGATGACTTAGGTATCCATGCAGACCTCTTGCTGCTTCAGCTTGCTGTAGGCAAACTGTACTAAAAATAGGCTTTCTGTATCCATATGATGCAATATCTGCACATATAATATAAATAGTCTGCATATGATAGACATTTTCACAAAGAATTGGGGTTTATAGCAAGGTCAGAGATACGGTATCAATATTTATTGCATGCTGAAGATATCCTCTAACTGAATGCAATAATAGAACAGCACCATGCCATAAAAATAATATTTATAATCAGACACAGTACCAAGAAACAGATTACATTTAACTAATACTGGCGGTACACCTGCTTCTTACTATCTTAACTGAACAAACAGTCCAGGTCTACATCTTTTTGTCTCATATGTGTCACTCTCTTCTTATACTGTATTTGTGTTTTTATCACATTCAGTGAATGGAATCCATCTCAAACACATTGTAACTTCAGAGCAACTTGTTTTTCTGTCATTCTGATGTAGATTTTCTGGTATGCTTCGAGCCATTAATGCAGGCTTGTCGCACGATCCAAGGTTTAGCTGTGGGACTGAAGGCATCACATTTATCTCTACAATATGTTCGTACTGTATGTAGTTCATGGTCGATTCATTGGCTGCAACGTGTCTAGTTCCTGTTGCACCACAACAAACCTCACTCATCACCTCTCCACTGCCATGCGTAACAGTGGGTACAAGATGCTTCTTGTGAAATACTGTTTGTTTGGTTTTTTGCCATGGGCATTAAGGCTAAACAACTCTATTTGTCTTTTTCAGTCAATAGGACATTGTTTCAGAAAGTCTGTGGCTGGTTCAAATGCAGTTTTGCAAACTTTAGTCATGCTTCCAAGCTATTTTTAGACAAAAAAAGGCTTTCTCCTGACAACCTTTCCAAACGTGTTCTGTCTTTTAACTTTGCTCTTATGATGTGAGATGTGGCTTTTTTTTGGTATTTCTCTGACCATTGCATGGAATGTCAAAACCTTTTTAACAACTGGACTGGAAAATTGGTAATCATCTTAAGTGCTTTCCACCTCTGAACAATCTCTCCCACTGTCTAATTCCAAGTTGTTTGCAAATAGTTTTTATAACCCTTCTTAGAGTGATATGCAGCAACCACTGGTTCTCTACGACCTTTGCTTATGTGTTTTTCACTCAGTATTGTGTTAACACACACGCCTGAATCCTCCAGACCATCAAACTGACAAAACATAAAGGTCTGCACAACTGCTGACCTTTTACTTTTGGGCTTGACTGTATTTTACCTTATTAATATGCCTCTCTGATTAATTGAATTCTGCAGGCAGTCTATGCAACATCAATCTTGTCTGTGTAATTACAGCACAGAACATAAGAGGTAGCTTGTTAAATGTTCTGACACTTGGTCTAAAAACTGCTGAAAAGGACACTTTAGCTAATATTATTCCACTCCTATAATGAGTCTTCTGTAGCCAGCAGTAATAGCTGCAGCTGTGGAGAGGTCATACTGTGTGGGACAGGGCTCTCCTACCTCGTCATGCTGCCTGCACATAAATAATTTCTCACTCAGACTCACATTATGGCACACTTCAATCGTTAGCCCTTGGTATATTGGCAACAGTGCTTCTGAACAGCGGCCACATAAAACAACCTGGGCCGGCTCGAGTGGACAGTGTGTGCTGAGTCAGAGTCCATCCCTTTTTCTGCTGTCCTACAGAGGAAGAAAAATGACCACATTTGAGTGAAAACATTTTGATGAATTGGACTCACAACTTGCAGTCTCACAGTGCTTCATTACACGCATTACTGAGATGGACACAGGCTCTGATTTGATGCAAGTGGAGCCAAGAGGACCCTATCTATTACAGAACTCCATGCTTTTTACAAACTGCTCTGTATTGTACTTTAATGTATAGTAGATAATTAAACTTTGCAGTTCTGGGCTGTAATTTGTTATATTGTTGCTTCAGTTTAGCACTCAGTTGCATCTTCAGCAAATATATTCATTGCTACTACAACTAAAGTATATATAACACTGTGGTGCATCACTTCTGATGCATCAATGTTGGTAAAACTGCAGTTAATACTCCTCCATTTCAATTCCCCGGGGCCCCATGAGACCCCGGGGAACCTGGATTGTTGGTCTATGTGTGTGTCTGATGTCAGGGCCTTGCCTGCTCCAGGGACCTTATGGGGCTTGTGCTGGGCTGGGGAACGCCTCTGGTGGTGGATTGGGTGCTTGGGTTGGACACGGGGGGACTTTTGGGAAAGGTAGCTGGTGCATCCTGGTGTGTGGGGGATGCCATACGGCTGTCCTGGTGTTAACGTTTGTAGTGGGTTGTGCCCTCTCATTAGTCACCATTGCTGTGGTGGTTGTGTTGCCCATGTTCTTCCTTCCTTCCCACTCTCCCTGTCCTCTGTCTTCTTCTCCTGTCATCTCCTGACATTTGGTAGATGGCAGCAGACGGCTGCTGCTGCCGGGGTGTGCGGTGTTGTGGGCTGTTGGGTTAGTTACTCTTGGTGGCACCAGTGCCGTAGACTGGGGCATGCTGGTCTGAGGCCTGGAATGAGGCTGCCTGGTCATGGCTCTAGGTCCATGGATTTTAGCACACATCTTCTGTCAGTGGGGGTCCAGCCCTTCTGGGGGTGGTGGCCTGGGGTGCCGCAGGCAGCTCTTGCGCTGGTTTCCCTGACATGGTGTGGGGCCTGCCAGTGGTTGCGTGCCTGTGTGGAAACTGGGGCCGCCATGAAGGCTAGTTTTGGTGGGCGTGTCCTCAGTCCAGCTGCACACCTGCGTCCCATCTAATTATGACTCTTCTTAAGCCTAAATGGACCACAAGCCAGCACCACATTGTTGTTTCACCCCAGGTAACACTCTCAGGTGGTTAGTAGTGTTTAGGATCTCTTGTTTCAAAATATTTACCTGCTCTCGTTTTTCTGTCCCATCAGGAATCCTCTTTGTCATCCCTTCCACTAATTTTAGTGTCTCTGTTCCGGTCTGATCCGGCTCCTTGGATTACCTGGTTCCAGCCTCAACAACCCTGCTGCCACTTCCTTCATACCGGACTGCATGCCAACTACATTCCCTGAGACCTCCGCTTGTATATATGCCCCAATAAAATGTACCTCACCTTTATCTCTGTGTCCACAATTAGATCCTACCTCAACAGTAAAATCTGGCCACAAATAGATCCAGCAGACATCACTACGCCTCTTCCCCCAGTTCATCCCACCACTGATCAGGTTCAACAGGATCCAATGCTCTATGTTCTGGATCAAAAGAACAATGCTATTCTCAACCAAGTAGCTCAGCTTACTCAACAGGTATCCACCTTAATGACACCCGCTTCACAGCCCATACCACGTCCACTTCTTGTCCAGCAGGACCGATTGAAACCATATGAGAAGTTCACATACCTGATCCGAAGCCACATTCAGGAGATCCGGGGGGATGCAAGGGCTTCCTGTTGCAGTGATCCCTTGTTTTTGAACAAAGACCCCTCACTTGTCCCATCAACGGGTCCAAAATCTCTTATGTTTGTATTGGACTCCTAAACTGGAAAGCGTTGACATGGGCCGAAGCAGTGTACAAACGGCAGGGCTTAGGTCAGATGACATATGTTGCTTTTATGGCCGAAATAAGAAAGGTCTTCGACCACCCGGTGAACAGTGGTGAGGCGGCAAAACAGATTCTGCGGATCCAACAGGAGTCTCTCGACAGAATATGAGATTTCCTTCAGGACTCTAGTGGCAGAGTTGGGATGGAATGATGTAGCACTACAGAGCATATTTTCCAATGGCCTGAACAAACAGTTAAAAGAAGAGCTGGCCGCCAGAGATCTTCCAAACTGACCAAACCCCTACCAGCCCCAGTGATAGCGGGAGTTTTGGATGGACGACTGTCATATACCATGACGCACCATTCAGTCCCTCAGCATCTCCGGTAACCATTGTGAAATGTTCCAACTACCCCTGTGGTTCTGGGTCTCTATTGGTTATTCCAACACAACCTCTATGTTAATTGGCAAATGGGCCCCATTATTAGTTGGAGTCCGGCATGTCATGGTTTCTGTCTTTAGTTGGCTCTCCCGTCAACATCTCCCGACACTAGCCAGCCCTCAGGGTCCACGGACCTCTCCACTGTGCCAGTTGAATAACACGATCTGGTTGGTGTTTGACAAAGACAAGGCTCTCACCCTCCCTCCACACCATCCATATGATTACACAATAGAACTGCTTCCTGGCATGCCCCTGCCGTCCAGCCATCTGTATAACCTGCAATGGCCTCCCGTGAAAAAGTACATCTCCAACTCCTTGGCACTGGGCTGATCAGACCCTCCTCGTCGCCCACCGGTGCAGAATTTTTCTTTGTGGCTGAGAAGGAGGGGACTCTTCATCCTTAACTACATCACAGTCCATAATAAGTACTCCCTACAGCTCATCGAATCTGCCTTCAACTCCCTCCATGGATCTTTTCCAAATTGGACCTCCGCAACACTTACCATCTGGTGCGGATCAAGGAGGGGGACAAATGGAAAACCGCATTTAATACACCCCTAGGACACTTTAAATATATGGTTATGTCATTTGGTCTCTGTAATGCACTTGCGATTTTTCAACCATGGGTCAACGAGGAACTCAGAGACTTCTTCAACCGATTCATCTTTGTGTACCTCAATAACATTCTTATCTTTTCACCCACTTCTTACGATCATGTGCGCCTGGTTCTCCGGATTCGTAGAAATCCACCTCTGTTTCAAAGCCAAAAAATATGAGTTCCATCAGCAGTTTGTCTCGTTCCTGGATTATTATATCTTTGAGCGGGGTCAAGTCAAAGCTAACCCCGGGAAAGTACAAGCCGTGGTGGACTGGCCAGTTCCTACTTCTGTAAAACATCTAAAAAGATGTCTGGGTTTTGCATAAATTCCATGAGTTATAAACGGTGAAACTGGCACTGGAGCATTTGCGGAACTGGCTGGAAGAGCAATTCCCTCCACAACAGCTATGACAATAATAACTGCCCTTGTGACTGTTTGCAGTACTACTACTCATCATAATACCAGCAATAATGATACTAGTATTGTAATATTATTATTATTGGCCTTATGATTTTTGTTGCTGTAGATGTCTTTTCTGTCACTATTATTTGTATTATTGTCATTATTATAAGAGTGTATTTACAGGCATGTGTACTTCTCCCTCTTTGTGAATAATTGTATATTTACAATTGTGTTTCTGTATATGTATGTGTGCATGTTTGCATGATTAAATTTAGATGTATGTTCATATATATATATATATATATATATATGTATGTATGTAACACAGACATTCAAAAATACTTAAGACTTACAAGCCTTACAGACCTACATGCATCTCTCTCACACACACACACACACACAAAGACTCTTTTCTGTTGTTCCCTTTATTATTATAACTGTTTGTCTTATGGTAGCGTGTCTGTCCTTTTTTCTCCAACACAATTCCCCACTGAGGCACATCACACAAACGCTACAGCAATCACCACACTACACACGCCACACCCATCACTGTCTTATCTATCTGTCTTGTCCTTTCATGTTTCACATCAGTGATTTCAGTCCTCTGTCAGAATCAGAAATTCAAATGTTAATAAAATCTATTAGATCAGTTAGTCAAAGAGGAGTGGTGAAGGACACACACACACATATACCCACGCACCTAAAGAAACTAACATCTGCTGCAAGGTTTAAATGCATAGATATCTCATGGATAAAGGTTTTACCAAATCATGGTACTAACCATTAATATATATGCAGACAGTTGGAAAAAAAATAATCAAAAAAAACCACAAGGTCCTATAAAATCACAAACCACAGATTTGCTGTTATCAATCTGCATATTACCTCTGCTGAGGTAAGTCAAAAAAGTTACATTTTTGCTGAGGATTTTCAAATTTCAGCCTTGACTGTTGATAGGATCAGAAAGATTTATTTGAAAATGTAAATATTATTCATTTGTAACTTATTGGTGACTGGCTTTGAAGATGTTTTTGTTTATAAATGAAAATCAAATATATATACATAAATAAATTAAATGACACCGCCTTATGAGCCAGTGGAAGTGAGTGGCAGTGTTTGTCTGTATGTGCGTTGTAGACTTCCTGGTAGTATTCCCTTGTTTTGTCGCATATGCTTGCTTTGGGACTGCAGTGTAAGTAGAAACTGGTGACGTGGAAAATTGCAGAATCTATAGAAAATGTGGCCTCTGATAACCTCTCATAAGAACAGACGGTTATTGTTCCAGCTATCTGCTTCTGGGAGACAAAATCATTCCCTCTCAGGAACTGTCCAAGGACACCTTGTCTGTGAAGCAGCTAGACCAGAAAATGATTTACCCTGTTTGGACATTATTACTCTGTAGCTTTGCGTCTCATGTTTAAAGAGCTATGCGACGCAAAAGTCTTTTTCACTACATCACATATGGCTCACTGTGTTGATCCTCTGACCCAAAGGCACGTGGAATAAACACTATCTGGAAAGTCAGATGGGTCAGCGTACCTCCTTATCTTAGTCTCATTAGAAATAGCTCATACATGATTTCAGTCTTGCTTAAATATTTAGAGTTCACAGTCTTTTTTCCACATTAAAAGTCGATTCAAAGTGCTGTCATATCTACTCACATAAATGCCGTATGTCTGCAGAATGTGGACTAACATCAAAAATGCAAACACAGCACCTTCTCATGGGTTTTTGTGGAAGTGTGGAGAAACTTATTTATGCTTTAGATCCATACTCCTCAATTTTGTGGACAGTAAGGTGAGCATAACATCCTGAAGTGGAATGGTGAAATTAAAGTACGTAAGGACTTTAACATTACTGTTGCAAAAAGCACCATGAGTGCTCCAACACATGCTTATTTGTCCGGACTTGAGGTTTATTTGCTTCAGCGTATCAGTCGAGTGGTAGAAAGTAATAAATCCAGTTAGACTCTGACATCATTACAGTTTATACAGCTAAAGATCATGTTAACCTTTTTACACACAGCCATTTATCCCAACAAGGACACATTCCAGCTGACCATTTAACCCCAGGGACTCAATATGGTAAACACACTAAATACGTTTACATTATAACATTAATGTGAGTCCATTTAAACTGATGCATGTTTGTCAAACATGACATTTGACATACCATGAAATATGAACAGGTATTGTTGGTCCCAGGAGAGTGGACCAGTACCAAAGTCTTAATTTACCTAGTGATGTTTTCTATAACCTTTACAAGATGAATTGTCAAAATGTCCTGCACAAACATTTATAGTTCTCTGAGGACGGACGAAGTGTTTTGTTAATAAAATACAGCCTGTGAGGAAGCTTGAATCACGGTTACCACTCATAATTTATTCTTTCATATTGAGACGTTTACAGTCCAGGTCCATGATGGGAATTTTTTCCTGTGACAGCTACATTTGCTGGATAATTTCCTAAGCATTCATTGTTTCCTCA
Source organism: Xenentodon cancila (assembly GCA_014839995.1). Classification (NCBI taxonomy): domain Eukaryota; kingdom Metazoa; phylum Chordata; class Actinopteri; order Beloniformes; family Belonidae; genus Xenentodon; species Xenentodon cancila. The sequence continues at coordinate 32,315,259 of CM026197.1, forward strand.
GTATTGGGAGAAGATGTGGCCACAGAAGAGCAGCCTCTCCTTCAAACTTGTTTGTTTCTGAGCCCGTCAGGAGCTCCTGCTTTAATATTTAATCAGCTGGACAGATGTTTGCTAAACAGAGCCTATCTGTTCATGTGTCACTCTGCATTATTCAGGGATTCTCCTAACAATGGAACACTGTCTTCACACGTCAAGCTTGTCAAGCTACACCTCTCCCTTCAGACATAAAATCTGGAATCATAGCGAGTACAAAACACGTGGGTTTGGTATAAAGATGAGATGCTGTGAAATTATTGAGCCTAAACAGCTGTTAATCAAGATGCCTGGATCATGAAAAGCAAATTAAAAAAGAGAACAGACAAGCTTTTGGAGAGGAAACAGTAGTTTGATATATTTGAAAGATAAAAAAGGAGGTTGAGGGACATCATGAAAGACGACAAAGCTACTACCAGCTCAAAACATATATGACACAGTCCTGTCACTTTATTTTGCCTGGGTTTTAAAATGTCCTGTTCAGTGAGCAGTTCAGATTTGCAGAACAGTGTGACATCACACAACCAGACCAGAGTACAATCATCCTGTTTACACTCAACTTCATATCAGGCTGCATTTGCTGAACCTCAGAAAAACGTAGCACAAAGCTGTAACACCAGTTACAAAGAGGCATACCCCTCAGGGGAGGCGTTTGGGGGGAGGCGTACGGGGGGAGTCGAGTGGCTGAATCCACCCCTTTTGGTTTGGTTCATTTTGCTCCCAATCATATTTGTTATGATGGATCGCCATTGGATACATAAGATGGGACACTGTCGGTGGTTGGTAACATATCTCAACAAGTTAATTAAGACAACTAAGTTAATCGCATCTCCTTCAGAATGAAGATAAACTTATTAGTTGTTTTTTATTTTTTGTGCAAGTTAACAAATGTTAGAGTAGATGCTTAACTAAGATGATGTACATGGTTGATGTTATGTGTGGCCTCTTCTAAGTAGGATGCATATCTTTATAATTGCTGTAAATGTTCAAAAACAGCAAAGAAATAACCATAACATCTATCATCAGTCATCTGGTATGAGCAGGCCTCAAGCCAGACAGAGGAAGGGCGAACCGTTGGTGCTGTGCAAGCTCGCCTTGTCTGCCCTCTGTCTCCTCTATCCTCTATCCTCTGTCCATCGCCTCCTCCCTCCTCCCTCCTCCCTCCTCCCTCCTCCCTCCTCCCTCCTCCCTCCTCCCTCCTCCCTCCTCCCTCCTCCCTCCTCCCTCCTCTCCACAGAGTGCTGCTGGCAGAGACTGAACAGATCGAAGCATGGACAGAGCAAACCACAGGCCTTCTTGCCCTGCAAAGAGATTTGAACCTAAACAATACCGGGACACATCCAGCCAAGCTTGTGAGGAGGAGGCATTAAGAAGCCAAACGTGACCGTAGGGAGTATCTACAGGACCATAAAAGGAGCAAATCAGTGAGAGTTGTGTTTTACTTAACATATATCACACCTTCAATATTTAATGTGATTGTAATTTTACTTGATAAATGTGGAATTTAAGCTTCAAAATTAGTTATCAGTACATGACACAATATGCCTGTAATTGGATCAATTAAGATGCCATGAAGATGGTAAGGACTTTTGTACTTTTAAACAGTTAAACACTGTGCCTTGGCAAGTATTCAATCCTTAGTTTGTTGCTGTAGTTTCAACGGGTTTTTAGGGAAATTGAAATAATTAAAGTCTTCTAAATTAAATTGATAGAATAAACAAACCAAAGGCAGTGGGTGGATTTGTATTAAACTAATTCTAATTAATTAATCTAATTAATTCTTTGCAGAGCCCTGTTTTTGGAAAGTGCCGCTGCAAGTCTCTTGGAGGAAGTGCGGCACATCTGACCTCTGGGATCTTGGCCAGTTCCTCAAGACAAAACGGTTCCATCTCGCTCAAGCTGGATGGATTCGTCTATTGTACAGTGATGTTTGTGTCATCCACAGATTCTCTGTCCCATTTACTCCTGTGAGGAGTATTCAGAATGTTTGATTTGATTCATAACCCAACCCTCATCAGTATTTTGCAAGAACCTTGTCTCTTATGGTGCTATTGCTTAGTTGTCGGGTCCGGCGAGAATCTCTGTGTGGAGTTTGCATGTTCTCCCCCTGCTTGTGTGGGTTCCCTCCATGTACTCCGGCTTTCTCCCATAGTCTAAAAACATGCATACTAGGTTGATTGGTTATTCTAAATTGTATTTCTAATTGTTGTCGTTTTGGACAGTGGTGCTTTTACCGTGTTTCTATTATTGAAGCGTTGCGGTGTAACTGTCCCTCCCTATGCTGAGGTGTTGAACGAACTGCCTGATCGGTTTGGCATGATACCTCCAGTGATCTAACCACACCTGTTTATGGTTTAATTATCTCTCTTAGCTCTGTATCTGCTTTGACTCTGATGAAGACACAACAGTGTTGAAGCATTTGGTCAAAGATGTCACATGATGTCTGTGACCGTCTCTATGCTGTTGCCTTGACAACTTAGGACTGCATTCACACTGCAAGCCTCAGCGCTCAGTTCGTTTTTTTTTCCTACATCAGATTTTCCTCCTCTGTGGCTATTAACCTTATTTTAAAAATTGTGACCTTAATTAAACTCCAGGGCAAATGCCTCAAGACCCTGGTCTGAACCACATTTACAATGAAATTACGTAACGTCATATGCAGCATATGGATGAAAGTAAACAGGAAAATGCACAATTCTGCTCTCAACCTTGTCAATACAGACTGACAAATTAGTATTCAAAAGAAGTTAATCATCAATTAGCAGGGTAGTATGGTGGCATTGTTGCTTCACAGTAAGAAGGTTCGACTAAACATTTGGGTTCGATTCCCAGTCTTTCTGTGAGGATCCCTATGGTTGCATTGGTTTTCTGCAGGTGATCCAGTTTCCAGACACATGCACGCCAGGTTGATTAGTGAGTCTAAACTGCCCATAAGAGTGCGTGTTTGTAGATGGTTGGTTCTACTTCTAGTTTTTAGTCATTTTTAAACTCATAGTTAGTTGAAAGGAACATTCATGAGTTAAAACAACCCAAGGTCTATTATTAGGTGGTACGCAGTTTTCTGAGGCACCGAAATGACATCAATCAAGGCAGTTTGGAGAGAGAATGACATGCCTGTTTGCAGTAAAATAGCAATTAATATAAGCACTTGGGGCAATAGCTCTCTTTCAAAATAAATAGCTATTTTAAGCCTCTGCCAAGACTCAAAAATTGTCAATCCTATCTCCTTCCAGTCACCAGTCACCAGTCTTTATGGGGGTGTGACCATCCAGTCATAGACAAGAACACCCAGAGTGTCACACCTTTGCAACATGAGCTCTTCGTTAGTGTAACTCCTAAACAGTTTGTGTGATGCAAAGAAATCAAACGATATCTGAAAGTAGAGAGTGAGCGTGTTCTAAAAGTGTTTGGTAGGATACATGAGACATTACGGTACGCTGAGTGAGGGAAGCTTGACCTGCAGCTTTGAGTAGCAAGGGGACGTGAATGAGAACGACAGCAGACATTGTGCGGAGTTTTATCAAGTTTTGGAAAGTAATTTCTGAGATATTTAAGCTTTAGTCTCAGAAAAAACATGCCAAACATGCGTTTGGCTGCATGTGTACAAATTTCTCTGCTCTCTGCACTCTCACAGTGGATTTCCGGCCCAATGTTTGGACAAAAGTTAGTGCACTCCAGAAAATATGTTGCATCCCAAGGCTTTATCTTTTCTAAATGAGTGCGCCCATGTGTGTTCAAAATTCATATTTGGCTTTGGAAATATGATCTTATATCCTATACTCATCTAGTAAGAAAAAACACTCAGTGTGTTTTCCAAAATGTGATGACAGTGCTATTAGTGGTGGAAACATCCTAATGAATGCAGTTTATTATATTAGTGGCGCCAGACTGCCTGAGGAGTCGGTGCTGAAATTTTACCCACTGAGCAACTTCAGGAATGTCAAAAACACGCTTGTCCATTGTCTCGTATGATGCGCCTCTACAGAAGCTCCACATGACTTACCTATATACAATGAAGAGTCCTTCTTGTGGACATGGTCATCAATGTAAGACACTCCCAGAGGCTGGACAGGTGTGGCTCCGATGCCAAGCAGAACCTGTGCTCCAATCAGCAGAAGGTACATCATGTTGGTGTTGGCTCGGTTGCCGCAGTTAAACCCAGAGTCTTGATTTTCTGACCTGGATTTGTTGGAGCAGATGTCTCTGCCATCTTCAGCGTGCCATGAGTCCCCTTCCTCATACTCGTACTGATGAGTCAGAAACTCTGGCAGAGCTGATAGCAGTGCTCCCAGCGCCATGACGATCCCACCGCAGCCGATCAGCCGGGGCCGGTGGGCCTTGGCACCAAAGTAGCTGACAAAAAGGATGAGGGCCAGATTGCCGATTTCGAAGCTGCTGGCAATGACGCCTACATCAGCGCTCTGGAGGTTGAAGCGTCTCTCCAGAGTGGTCAGAACACTTACCTGGCAGCAAAAGAGAGACAAAGAAAGGTTAGAAATGCTGCCCAGTAACATCATGGTGACCGCTCACAGTGTACATGCTTGGTTTTCTCTCATTTCTGCGCTATTGATTGCACTTCGCTAGACTTGTGGCAGTATGAATTAGAGATATTTGTCTACAATAATGACAGCTTTTAACTTTGTGTGTTAAAGAGTAAAAAATAGCAGAAAACCCATTCATCTGCAGGCTGTTTCCAAGATTTGCCTCCCAGAACTTCCCAAAGACTAACCTGATGCCTTTCTGAGAAAAGAAGATGTTCGTGTGTGCTTTAGGCAAGAAAGCTCATGCAGATGTTGTGGTGACACACACACATCCTCCCTGTGCAGGGAGGTACAATATGTTAGGGTAAATGAGGTTAAATGGTTTGTCACAACTTATTTTAAACATGCATGAATCACTGGTCCACAGTGAGGGGAAAGTGTGGATCTAAGCCCAAAGACTTCTTCAGATAGCACCAAATAATACTAATGAAGAAACCAAAATAAAACATAACCGTGGGCTCCTTGTAAGGAAAATAAGATGGACAATATATGTCAGTTCTGTTTTTGCTTTGTTCTGTAACCTCATTACTATGATCATAATAAATACGATTACAACTAACAATTATTTCTAGTTTTGAAGTACTCAAAAAAAAGAAAAACCTGTTAATTTGAAAAAGATCAATAAGAAATGCACAGCACACTACACAAATATATCTCATTTACTAGCACATAAAGGATTGATTACCACAAAGCTTTGATAGAAAGAGGTTGGAGTGAATATTGATTCTGATTGATTAAACATCATTTCGTTAGAGGGCAGCCTTTGGGTAACTCAATACTACAGGTTCTAAGTTAATTAAAAAGACGCAGATTACATTAACAACAGGAGGAAATGCTGTATGTTAGTTGGCTTATGCTTTATTGGCTGTCGAAACAAAGCTCAACAAACTAGTAAACTAGTAAAGCACCATTTTATCTGGACAAACAAACCATATATATAAAATTCCCTTTGGTGTCAAAGGTTTATTGTTTCAATAGAAAATAACAAACCTACTTCTGACATTATGTTAAAGAAGATAGTTATACTGCAGATCTGATCTGAAGTTAAATTATTTTAACAAGAACCAACACTTTGAGCCCACTAAAACCCACTAAAATGTTTAGTCTAGTGAAAGAAAAAAAAACTTGTACTGAAATCAAGTTTCACAAGAAATATAGGAGAATATGCTGTTAAAAAGAAATTAGCTGATTAAAGGGATGAATTCCTTCACTTACGTGTTTGTATATATACACTGATCACCTACAACTTTAAAACAACTTAGAGGTGAACGTGAGTAACAAAGCTCATCACATGACCATTCTGCTGGGAAAACGTGCTGCCTGGCCTTCATGTTGTTTTTTTTGTTTGGTTTTTTTTTTGTTATTGTTTTTTCCCAGACCAATCAAATTCCCCATATGGCACAAGCACTTTCCTACTGCAGCAACCTCCTGCAGAAACACAGCAGTGGGTCCTGCAAATCCTGCTTAGAAACAACTCAAAGACAATGCATCTGAAGCGTTCACCACCCATCCTCCAAACTCATCTGATGGGATGTGATGGCATCTCTAGAAAGCAAACACGGGCCAAAAAGACCCAACCCACGTCTTTGCAGTTTCTGTGAGACAATAAGCCCTTTTTCCTGACGGGGAACAGCCAAAAGCTGAACTAATGGACACTAAAGCACAGATGTAGAGTCAAGCTGCTGTTATAATTGTGAATGTGCAATAAGATTTAAGAATCATTTTGGTGATTCACATCTCTAAGGATGTATTTAAAGTAAAGCTTACTCAAAGAGCACTTTGTTTTTTACAGACAGCAGTCACAAAGTGATTTACAATAAAATTATATAAGAAAATATGCAGCCCTTTCATGCTTTATCATTTTACTTAGGACGATTAAACAGTCTGTGAACTTGAAAAACAGTCAAAGAAAATGGCTTTGATCCATTAATTAAACCAAACCATATTAACGTGTAATGGTTAAAAGGTTTACACCAGGACATAACATTTCAGATGTTCTATCTGACATTAGACTTCAGTCACACCAAAAGTATGAGGATACGATTATGTTTGCATGAAATCGTATTATCTTTTTCCTGCCTTTGGGATCCTAAACACGATTTCTCTGTTTTACTAAATGAAGATCATCTCTGTCGTTCTGCCAGTCATCAAAGCATATTAGTGCAATGAGCTGCGCTGTCACAGGAAATGGGTGTTAACGAGGAAGACGGCTCCTGTCTCGGTGTTGTGGAGATCACGTCATCTTCTACAGGCCTATGAACCACACCAGTGTCAGAGGCCTCCTGCATTATTTACTGAGGTGTGTGTCTGCAGACTGGAGCAGGTTGGATGAACCTTCAGACCCGTGTTTGGTAACCTGCAGACTCTCCATGAGCCTGTGGACATTGTACCAAACAACGTGGCTGTGACGCGGTCATTGTCATGGAGATGGCGCATAGGCCTGATGGATGATGCGCAGCACGCTATCAATCAGCTAGAGCCGCTGGTCGCTGGAGGATGGTCGTTGTAATGTGAACGGCATAATGAGACTATTGCCCGCATCAGCTGAAACACGGCGCGGCTACTGCGTGTCCGTGGCGCTGTGAAGGGCGCTGCGTTAACCCGCTGTTTGCCCGTTGCACACTCACCAGATAGGCGCCCACGGTGCCCTGTGCCAGCATGAGCGCACATTCCGACACCAGGAAAATCTTTATGTTGGAAAAACACGAGGTCTTCTTCTGATTGTCATCTTGCTCCGGGTCGTCGGTGCTGATCGGTTCTGCGCAGATCCGGTTTTTCACCTGCATCCTTCAGCTCAGGCTCCGCTTGGGTCGGACGGCGTGAAACTAGACGGGTCCGGACCGGCAGAGATCATCTGGTTACGATGATGACGAGCAGAGCTGTAGAAGAACAGCGGTTCTCGTATCAGTGGCCCTTCTCAGCAGTGGAAAGCACCGCCGTCCACGCAGCATCACACGCCGCCCGTCACAGTCGTCTGCTGGCCGCCTGTCCGCTCACTGCAGATCAGAAACATCATAAATACGTAGGCGACGCATGTATGGATGACGGCTTCTAATATACCACGCAGAATTTCACAGTGTCGTTTCTCCCACATCCGGGATGTTCCCCTCCCGCCCAGTTAAACCGGTTAGTTTTAGTGTCACAGTCCGGTTCCGAGATGCAGCTCTGCATCCTGTAAATGGCGCTATATTGCTCCTCCTCTCCTCTCCTCTCCCCTCCACTCTCTCTCTCTTTTCCTCTCTCTCCTTCATCATGATGACCACATCACCACCAGCACACACATATACCGACACATTCAATTTCACAAGAAAACTCACCCAAGAATTCCCATAACCAGGGCTGTTTCCAGCTTCTGTTTGGAGGTACCTACTTTTTTTTTAAGCATAGTTCAACTGAGGAATTTAAACAATTTAAGAGTGATGACTTTCTTAAGATCTTATACTCAATCCATGCATTCATCCGACCATCCACCAAATATGTCCTCATCCCTGTTCAGGGTCCCTGTACAGGGATCTGCTGGAGTCTTTCCAATGTCTCTTTAGGCAAGGACCAGGTGCACCCAGGACAGGTAGCCATTGCAGCCTGTTGCAGAAAATCTGTTAGTGTATCTAAAATCTAAACTTCAAATAGCACAGTCATGTATTTAGGTCATTTAAGGGGAGGAAACAGTGGTGCAGTTGATTAAAATTCATTTGAAAAAAGAATTCATAACTTGCACATTTTTGATTAAAAAAAACAACTCAGGAATTTTATCTTCATAAACTCACAAATTTGGAAAAAAAAAACTCATAAACTATAACTTTAAACTTGTACATTTGAAAGCAAGCCAAAAAAATGAATTTCTGACTTTATTTCTGAAAGAATTGTGCAAAATATCAACTTTTCTGATTTTATCGTCTCAAAACTGTGAGAAATCACAGAACCTGTGACTTTCTAAATTTGCGAATTCAAACTAAAAAAAGCACAGAAATTTTGACTTTATCACAAAAATCACAAATCAGTGGGGAGAAAAACTAATTGATCAAAACAGGCACATGAGATATGATTTTCACTGACTTTCATAAATGTTCGTGTTTAAATAGCTACTAAAGAATACTGTACATTACTGTATTACAGTAATGTACAATTTATTGAGGATAAACTAGCTGGTGGTGTGTGTGTGTGTGTGGGGGGGGGGGGGGGGGGCTACCTCAGTCTTATACATCTCTTTTCTGTTTATAATCACTAAAGAGAAATTCTACATAATCTTGGAACTATAATTACTACATAACAGCATTCATGGCTGCTAGAAGCATGAAGCCCTCTTAAATTATTGATTTATTTGAAAGGTTTTTTTCTGTCGTCCCCATGAACACAAAATAACTCCATGGAGGAGCTTTCAAAATTTCTTTTGAGTTGATTGCTGTTGGTTCACAATTTTATGCATCAATGATACGTCAGTCTGATCCATCCGTCCGTCCGTCCGTCCATCCATCCATTTTCTACACCTGTTTTATCCTTTGCGGGGTCACGGGGGTCTGCTGGAGCCCATCCCGGCTCATTACAGGCTGAGTCTGATCTAGTTAATCCAAAATCTTATTGACGAATTGAATTTCCCCTTCTGTGAAGTCATTGAAATTTATAAATTGTTTTTCACTAAATACATTTAAAAATACAATTCATTATTAACTACAAAACAGCTTAAATATTAATAACTGATGGTGCACAAAAAGCTTTACAGGTTTTGTATACCACTATATATGTTGGATACAATATACTTAAAATTTAATTTACTTTTAATTTGATTTAATGAGGACTTTAAAATGTAATTTCTTTCCTGTGTCACAAAAAAAACAAGGAGCTTGTAGAATCAGTTGCCAGCTGATGTAAAAGCAGCTTCAGCTTAACTCATCTGTCTTCATGCTCGACTGAACTGTACTTTGCTTGCTCAGGACAGTAAAAGTCAAAACGTACCTCAGAAGAACATCACACACACCAGCAGCTCATTATCGTCAGCCTGCAGCACTCCCATATTACTGTTGGCACGTGCCAATACATGTATACCATATTTATTTTATGATCCTGAATTTGAGCTCTAAGCTATTTTAAGACTTCAGAGATATTACATAAGATTGGAGTTCTGAAATCTGTAGTGGAAGCCACCGATCGAGCCAAAAGATAAAAACGTCCATGATAAACATTGATTCTAAAACTAATGAAACTGCTGGCTATTCTACTGGTACTGTGATCAAAGGAAATCTACAATGTGCTGCTTGAACTATTTAAAGACCTCCCGGAAATCTGATTAAAGATGTGATGCTTGAATCAGACCGGCAGCAAAGGGACTATGTGGGCTAAATTGATATTGTGCTGGATGTGTTGTTGATGAATAAGGCATGATTTGCCTGGTATTATCTAATAAAATTAAAAGGTGGGTTCTGGCTGCAGGAACCTGAAAGCAAATATATGTACTTTCTCTGACATTTTTTAAACAGAACAAATGAAATGACAGAAAGAGAGAGCAGTGAATAATAGAGGAGAGGTTTCCCCTGTTGTGATTGGGAAATAAGCGAGCAACAAGCACCAAGGTCACTTACCCTGCAGCATTTGGCTCACAACATTCCTGGGACAATTTAGATGCTCTATTAGGACCAATTCAATAGCATCTGAAGCAGCGCAATCTATCAGGTGAAGTGTGGACTCAGCAGGGAAAGCGTCCATTTCTCATGGAGTCATTCAGAGTAACGGCAGTGATTTAAGATCCGCCAGAGTGCCTGCTAATGCAGTGCAAGCCCACGGAAGTTTTTATATTAGGTTGCCTCTTAATCACAAAGTCCAGTGAGAGGATAATGCATTCCTGCATTTCTGCTCCAACTGCTGAATACATTGGCAAACATTGAGGTGGATGATTACCAGCTTTATTCCCAATACAAAAACCTTTGATTCTCACCGTAGATGTTGGTTTCATGCACACTGATGACTGCAGTATTTTTATTATGATATAGTTGGTTATAATGGTGCAAATTAATCATTATGAATAACTATAAAGAGAGAGGTTTTATGGGAATAATCACTTTGATTTTGAAGGTACAAACATATTGAAGCTATTTGAGTTATTGTTGTTTTTTTAAAGCATCCCTTTAGTAGAACAGAGTTAAACTATGGTAACACATAGGGTTACAAAAGAAAAAATAAATAAAATAATAAACATGCCAGTGTTCTACAGAAAAGAAAAAAAATACAGTATTACTTAAATTACTTAAAAATATATTATTAATTAAAAAAGCAAGTTTTCTTTTCTTCCCCTGATGTCTGAGAGCTGCGGCGCTTGAACAGTTGTTGACAGATGTTGTATGTCTGTACCACACACTGTTCCCCCTCTTTTTCTCTTCTGTACATGTTTCCAGAGCTTTATTTAATAATTGCTCCAGGGACCATGTTCTGGGTGTTGGAAAGGACCTAGAGACAACTTGTATTGTGATCGACACTATCTGACTTAAAGTGAATTAAACTGAATTAAAACAAATAAGAAGAACTGGATAAACCTCCAGCGACATCACCTGTAGGATCTCCAAAAAGTGCCTTTGAAGGTGTAAATAAAACAACTAAACCCCTAATTATGCATCAGTTTGTGGCTTTATCTAATTTCACCTTATGTCATTGTAACAAATTAACCTCCCATAGTTGTTGTGGATGTGAAATCTAGCTATGGAGACCAAGACTAATTTTCCAACCACGCTGTAAATATGCTTATGTCTCCTGCAAAGATAAAAGGAGGGTCAAAGGAGACTGACTTGCTTTTAGAGTCTGCCTCTAGTGGTCATTCAAGGAACTGCAATGTTCTTACACCCTGTTGGCCTCTAGTCTGTATTTGGACTTTAACAGTTTGTCATTCTGGTGCTTCTGCAGCTCAGAAATATCTTATATATATCATACTTAATCTCACTTTGTCTACTTTCATTCATAAACTACTTGGATACCTCACTCTGAGGCTTGAAAGTACCAATGGGGTATCTTTCACTATCTCCAGTCTGGACTTAAGAATTTATTTATTTATTTTTCTATCAAGTCTTGCTGCTGGGCTCAATTCAGAAAAGCTTGTTTTGGTTGGGGCTCTAAACTGTGAGGTGCTGTCCCTGCAGCTTCAGACAACCTTAAATCTGTCATCCGCTCTTGATTTAATAGTAATCAGGGCTCCTCACAAACGCACTGATGTTGGAGCTGTCAACAACCTCAGCTTGCAATCACTACACTTCCATTTCTTTTTTTTTTTTTTTTCTTTTAACGTGACTTGTTTTATCTGCACTGGTTCAGACTTACATTCAGGAGCTTTAGGGGTGCTGAGCAGCCACACACACACACACACACACACACACACACACACACACACACACACGCACGCGCACGCGCACGCACACACATACACACACACACATGTCCCCCTTATTTGCAGAAAAAAGAACATCTATATTGTATATTTGTACTGCTGTGTGTGTGTGCGTGTGTGTGGGGGGGGGGGGGGCATTTCCATTGAACTGATTTTTTTAATGAGAATTATGAATTATGAGACTCCTCTTCAAATTCAAAAATGAAATAAACTTTGAAAGTGATGGATAAAAAACATATTTTTCTTTGACAAATAAGTGCAACTGCAGCTACCACTGGCAAAAAATAAAAGGCGCTTACATACTGGCAACCGTAATATTTCCGTAAAAATGACCACCAATTTTACTCCATTGGCCTTTACATACTGGCTCAAGGAAGCAAGAAAAATCCCGTAAACGTGTGTCCTTAAATATACAAAACCAGCATTCTGGAACTGAAGTGTGACTTGACCAGTGTGCATGAAAAAAGACGAAATTCTCACACTTCTTACTCGGTTATGGAATAGGGGCATGGTCCTTACATACATGACTGGTGTCTCCTTTTTTTTAGGTTTTTTGGTCTTTTTGGGGTTTTGCCAGATTTCGCCAGGCTTTTCTTTGCCATATTTAGGTTTTGCACAAATCTAGGGGTAATGGAAACATGACTAGGGAAGCTACAGAGAGGTGAGGCACAGCTGTGAAGTGGTCCCTCTCAAATCTGCACTAGAAGGTGGTGAAGTTGTCAGCGAGGGCTTTGTTGGCTTTAGCAGCGACGGCAGGCCTCTTCACACTTCACACGCCCCTTTTACATTGGCGGACACCCCATGGTTAACACCCGGATCTACCATGTCACCTGTCCTTTTTACCTTAACTGACACTGGGTGGCGTGTCAAGCTGGCCCTGCCAATAGTTCGCCCCTGAGGGTGCACTTAATGGCTGGTTAGACTTCATGTAAACAGAACTGATGCTGGGTGGTGGGTCGTGGGTGGGATTGGTTGATGACAAGACGGGATGTTCGCAAGCTCTTCATCCGCAAACGTTATTGTTCAGCATGGATGTGCCATCCACTCCATCTCCTGCATCAGCCAGCTCTTCCGATGTTAGTGAAGCAAGGCGAGGCAAACCAAACAGACAGTGGGCTGTCATGTTATATAGTACCACTCAATAACGCCTCCTGAGTCCTCTCCCCTCCCCTCAACTTGGCTTCAAACGCCAGGGAGGCAATAACACGCCTTGCATTTACATTGCCCAGGACACGTTAAACACTCAGTCCTTCGTCCAGGGATAATACCAGGGTCTGGTCTAAAAACGCCAACTGATGCCAGGTCATTAGCTTTTCGCAAAAGAGCCTATAGCTGGAAGCGTCTAAATCTTTCTCACTAGCTGCTGCTTCAGTTTGGGTTTTAACCACAAGCTGCTCGTCTCTGGAGCGAAGTGTGGCTCCTGGGCTAACGACTATGGAGGAAATCACAAATTACACAAATCTTCTACCATGGTAATATCACACTGACTAACTGCAACTGATTCTTTGGCCTCACAACGGGTGACTTCATCCTTTCCCTGATGTGAAAGGATGCTGCTTTAGCTGCATTCATTCAACTATTTATTTAGCTGTAAATAAGTCTGCCTTGTGTCGCACATACCCTCTAGCTGGCTGTTAATGAGGGGCTTTTGGCGCAGAGGAGTGTGGCTGATGCTGTGGCAGTCGGAAGGACAATAGTTACTTACTCCCGCCTTGAAAAAAATCTGTTACAGCTCAGTCAGCCAATAAAAAGACTGCAACAAGACGTGCAAACCCACTGGAATAGCACGTATTACATGTTGCAGTCATTGAGCAGAAGAGGGCCCTGGAAACACCCGGGTCAGAGCACAAGCTTCCCGACAATCCTGCTGCTCACCAATGGGTGCTTTTGGAAATGACCATAACTGTCCTGGCTACATTTGAGGAATTAACACGAAAAGTAAGCTCCTCTGGTGCAACAGCATCGTTCTTACAGTCAGGAGTTGACATATTTTTATGTCAAGCTATTTTTACGTGAAATAGGTGGCAAGGCTAGTTGTTTAAAAAAATGATTTAAATGTAAAAAAATTGGTAACAATCAGTAATATTAAGTGTCTTGTTTTTTGAGTGAAATATGTGGAAATGCAATATAAAGGAAGTTTCCAATGTCAATAAGAATTTCTTACAACCATAGAACTGATCTGTTATTGTTCAAATAAAACACATTTTCAATTGATTGTACAATTGACTGGTATTGATAAGTACTCGTATTGGTACTCAGTATCGCAAGTACTCAAATGTAAGTACCTGTACTACTCTATTTGAAAAAAAAACCTAGAAAAAAACACTGCCAGATTTGTTTAAGGTCAGGCACAAATAACTCCTTTGTTAAGATTGAAAACACAATACAACCTTTTATATATCAAAAATATTTATAAACAAATATATATATATATATATATATATATATATATATATATATATATATATATATATATATATATATATATATATATATATATATATATATATATATATTTATATATATATATATATATATATATATATATAGAGAGAGAGAGAGTATTTTCTAGTATATTCCTGAGTTTGGATGCAAATATTATCCATTTAAGTTAAAACAATTTTACATAAATTTGATTCATTGTATTTAATCGAGTTGCCTTTTTAAAGTTCGGTCATGTCATGTCAAAGTCATGATGTATATCTGTAATTTCCTCTTAGCTACAGGTAAAATGAGAGCAAAAAGATGTCACCGTGATGAAGGAAACGCCATATGAAGCATGGAGGACACACTGCAAACACAGCGCATCATACCACAGTTTGAGCAGGTAAGTACTTTTGCATAAGATCATTTTTACCTCACCTGCTGCTCTAAGTAGCAGCCAATATACCCAATTTTGTTGTCTCTTTTTCCATTTGTGTTTCATTCATACAACCAATCATACCACAAACAGCTTCACCACTATGTTTTCCTTTTTTCCATTTTAATTAAACAACTCATGTTTTATGCCTGGTTGGACCTCATTTCTCTGATGAGTTGAACTTAGGAGTTGAACTATATTGTTGAGATGACATTTGTCTTATTTGTCTGATTTGGCACTATATTATTAAAGCAAATAGCTTTATGGCTTTAATTGGCTAATCCCCAAAATGGTCCTTGTGGTAAACCACAAGCATTTGGGGAAAGTAAACTGCCGACCACCACCAGCACCTCGTCCCATCTAAAAACCATGACCAGAGTTTAAGAGTGAAATTATCAAGCAAACAAAAGCAGAACTGAAGATCAACATTATTGTTGATTTCCCATGAGATAGCTTTTAGGAAATAAAAAGAAATATGTGTATCGAATTTAAATGTTGGTCCAAGGTAAAGTCACAACAGGGATAAAATCTCAAAACAATTCAAGGAGATGCAGAGACTAACACTACAAGGAAATATTGTCTATACTTTTACTAGAGGAGCTGGTGGTGGGCATGTTCCTCTGATTAGCATTATTAGTCAGTGAGAGCAAGGAACCCAAATTTGCAGTGTTCTTCAGAAAGGTGAGAACTCCCTGATGGAGCTCAAATAAACCTGCTGGCTCTGTACAAGACAGATTGTATTATTGTAAAAGTTGAGTTTAGTGGGAGCACTGATGCAGAAGAAATAGCAAAAGTGCAGAGATCCAACCCATAAAAACCCAATTTTCAAGTATTGTCAGTTGTATTTATGCACAAATGATAAAAATGAAAACACATTTGCAAATTTCTAAGATGATGTTAAAGTAGGAGTCTTCTTTATAAAAGTCAATGATGAAATGTCATACATGTGCATAATTTAAACTTCAGAAACACAGAAACCCCTCTTTAATTACTTATTTGAATCACAACTAAACAGACATGACAAAAAGAGTAACAGGTAAAAAGAAGCACAGCTTTCCTGACGTAAGTAAGGAAAATTAAAAACATTCTATTTAGTGATTTGTTCTGAGAAGATTAAAATCTACTGAATAAACAGACAATATAGTGATTAAGCCTTTAAGTTAGCAAAGGACCTGGCAGAAGAAGAAAAGAAACGAGGGCGCACTGGAGGGCGCGTATGAGGCGCAGCCAGGTTGCTCAGCAAGCTGACGGGAAAATGCCCACCACATGTTAATAAAAGTTAGATTTGCTCCCAGCTCCTTCAGCAAAACTCCACCATCATATCTATAGATGATGGATGGATGTTTTTTTGAACCAGGACATTTTAACATGGGAGTCAAAGGAGATTGACTCGCTTTTGGAGCCAGATGGTCAGATGGTTGGGCTTGGAAAAAGCACATCAATGATAGGAGTAGAGGACCAAAACCTCTGCTCTTTAAATTTAGTAGAATTATATAATAAATATAAATTCATTATAGAAAAGCCAATGCAGTCAATCCACCAACAACATATGGTCTCTGAACAGAAACCACAACAGTACACATGCAGAAAGAAGATGTTGGAGCTCACTGAAATTAAAAATCAATGTGAGGATGGTGAAGAAATCAGGACAGACAGGAGGAACGTTTTTGAAAACTTACATTAATGTAATCTTTACTTACATTTAATAATCATTACTTACATTAATGCCACAAAGCTGTCACTTTAATTGAAAAACAATTTTACAATTGGCTAGACTAAAAACTAAATAACTACAAAATCTAGCCAATTTGCAAGTGAACATCTGCTTGTGAAAAGAATTTGTGCAGGATGAAAACACACCTTCCAACCATGTAAATATACGCTGTAAATAAGAGATTTTTCTTTGTGCACTCTCTCCTGTTCTTCTTCATCAGTCTTCCATACCTTTTGCAATTATTATCATACATAAATATATTATGACCAACTTAAAAACAGAATAGAATAGAATAGAATAGAATAGAATAGAATAGAATAGAATAGAATAGAATAGAATAGAATAGAATAGAATAGAATAGAATAGAATAGAATAGAAAAGAATTTGAGGTAGGAGATCAGTGCATCACAAAAATGTGATTAATTTGGATTTAAAACATATTGAAAATGTTATTGAGACCATTTACAGATCCTGAATTTGGGATATAGAAGCACATGCAGTCACGTTTTTCAGCAGACAGAATGACCATTATATAATTTTTGGTCTTATGAATACAATAGTTTTTAAATCACAAACTTCTTTCAAAGGACTAGCTGAATTCTCCTTTGTGGGTTTAAAATAAGCAACCAAAACAGAAATCATTGCCTACACAAGTTATTTAGTATAAGATACAGAAAACTCAACTTGTAGCTTGTTTCTACTTTCTGCTGCTGTAGCTTCACAGTTTTCAGGGAAAAAACAAGCAAAAAAAAAAAAAAAAAACAGACAGTTCACTCCAAACTGTTCTGAAATGTTCCCAGAATATCTGGATTCCTGAGCTGTGAAATCACATCAGTAACTTCTCACCTGATCCTGAATATCTTCTCTGGAATAGGTTTTCAATGTCAGTGATCACGATGATGGGCACTTCAGGGCAAATACACACAAACGTGTTACTTACAGTAAAGTCAAGAGTTATCATCTTTCATTCATGCTTTTTGGGGTGCCAGAGCACCCCTAAAATCCCTAAAAACCCAAGATTACATCTTTTCAGAGCTAGAGACTGCCTCAAAGAAAGAAACCTTGGTAATCGAAGGTGGAATCAGACTGATCACAGTTCTTTGTAACAGGCGCAGTCCTCTTATTCCATCCATCCATCCATCCATCCATCCATCCATCCATCCATCCATCCATCCATCCATCCATCCATCCATCCATCCATCCATCTATCCATCCATCCATCCATCTATCCATCCATTTTCTATACCTGTTTTAATCCTGTGCAGGGTCACGGGGGAGTACAATCTCCAAACCTGCCCTCTCGATTATTCAGGCAAATAGAGCCACACACCACTTTTCTTTTATTTTAAGCCTGTGTCAGAGGTTCAGAGAGCCTTAAATAAATTAGACAGAAAAAAGCAGAAGCACTGTTAAAGGTGAACCATTCTTTCTTAAACAGGCTGCTGAGTTTCACTCATACATTTTTAATTTTTCCCAAAGGTCTAGAAATCCGCTTGTGTTGTCTAAAAGAAGTTGTTAATAATTTCAGGCCAATGTCTTAAGTTCTGCACCCTGCAACCGTTTTTGAGAAGACTGTTTTTAACCAAATGAGGGACTTTTTAGATTGTGACATTTTATCTAAGAATCAGTCTGGTTTTAGAAAAACAAAAGAAAACAAATCTGTTTATAATATTGTTCAGTGCAACCTGCAAAATTAAGAACTAGTTTTAAACCCAGACAAACGTTTAGTAAATATCTAACAAAATAAACTGGGTCTTACTTCTCTCAATGATCTTGACCTCCTAAGGAACTATACTCTGGGTCAGACTTATCTGTAAATCTTAAATCTGCTTGGTTTCTCTCTATTTGTGTACATACTGTATCTCCAAAGACCTGTGAGCAGCGATGTCTTGCGATCCTACATTGTCCTCCAACCGTCTGTTCCTCAAGTATGACCTGAACTTGGAAAAATAATAAAGTATTGCTGAAGGGAACATCTCTAAAATGAGCTAAAACACTTTTGGTTCCATTTTGAATTATAGTTACCAGTTAGTTTAGGTGCTTTTGATTCCGTCACGTTCATTTGAAGATCCACTTTTATTTTGTTTAACTTTTGTGAATGTGTTGCATACACTAAGTGTTGTCTGCTATGATAATCGTCTTGTCCTTTGAGAATTCACGCTCCTTCCTTCCCGGCCAGGTTTCTCTTGCAAAAAAGATCTTGATCCCAGTGGCCCCAGTCCTGGGTTACCCTCTAAGTACCATTGTCACACTGGCATGTTGGCCGACAGGCTCCGCACTGTGCAGGCCACATAGTAACAGTAACAGTAGCTGTACATTTGTATGTACAGATAATGACATAACAAATACAAAGGAAAACACCTATTTGTGATTGATATTTTTTGTTTACATTGAATTCACTTATTGAAGATTTTTATTATGTCCACATATGTAATCAAAACTCACATTTCCAATCTTCTATGTCCAAATGTTTAATAGTAAAAAGAAAAGTTGTTTTTATTTTTTTTATTTGTTTTTGTGTTGTTGGTGTTTTATTGTATATTTTGCAGCATACAGTCAATACTGTATGTATATTGTGGAAACTAACTATAAGGACCTGCATGGCAGAATGTCCTGAAAAAAAGATACCAAATTTACATAAAACATAAACATAAACATACATTTTTATGGAAAAATAAAGTAAAACCAAAACAGCAAAAGGCCATGGGTCTCCAAGGGTTAAATACACTTTAAATAGTAAAATAGTAGTTGATAGTAAAAGTAATCGTAAAAGATTCTTAATTTGCTGTACTTGTGTGAAGGCACCATGTGAATACCCGGCTGGCCTTCGGCAGGAGGGTCCCCCCTTATGATCCAGGTCCTGATCCAGGTTTCTTCCCTCTTAAAGGGGAGTTTTTCCTGCCACTGTTTGGCTTAAGGTTTTTCTCCCACTAGGGATGTTTTTACCTGCCGCTGTTTATGTAATAATTGCTCAGGGTCATGTTCTGGTCTCTGGAAAGATCCTAGAGACAACTTGTTGTGTAATAGACGCTATATAAATAAAATGGAATTGAATTGAATTGAATGTGATCTCAACAACACACACAGACAAAATAGCACAGCTTTAACACGTACTTCAAACCTTCCATGATTCACTGATTCATACCTCAGGGGTGGAGTGAGTCGTTTAACTTTAAAAAATATGCCACTATGAAAATTGAAAAAAGGCCTTTTGCTTTGTATCTCAGTGGTATTTTAAACTACGGCTGTCACGGATAGTTACGCTCAAACCTTTGCAGGCTCCTTACAAAGAGATTAAAGTAAACTCAAGACTGAAGTTAAAACTTTTTTTTAAGGTCATTATGGATTCCTGCTAAATATCATAATAATGAGAGATAGACAGTTGTTTTTAAAGTGACCTTTAGAGTCACAGGTTTCCTCAACCTAAGCTGATTGCTGCCTGAAGCTGATTACAGAATCCCACATGTTACTTTTGGCACTAAGCTTCTAAAAGACTAATGTGGGAAAATGAATAGAAATCAATAGCTGGGTTGAAGATTAAAAAAAAAAAAAAAGTTTATGAACTGACCCTAAAAGTCAGTAGGTCTTGGTATTGAGTCTCTGCGCTGGATCCACCATCATAAAGTCCTAAACCCAATCGTACAGAAAGTTTGCGGGCTGAACTAAAAACCGTGTGAAACACAACTTTGGTTGGTACACGGACCTGACGCAGCTCCACCAGTTCTGTCAGGAAGATGGGAGCAACTGGTGAGGTTCCTGAAACCTCCTATTACAGCTTAAGATAAATGAATTAAAAGAAATCTAATAATTTAAAATGAACGCCTTTTACGGCAGTGCTGGCCTGAGCTGTAGTTTGGTTAAGCATTCTAGCAAATAGGAACATTCAAATTTAACATGTTTATATTAGTATTTAACACAAAGACCTGATGTACATACCAGTTTCAACCGGGTGTAACAGCATTATACATATCATGGTAGTGTGTTTTGTTTTGCTTTTGTGGAATAACTGAAGAAAAGTCAAACAAATGTGAGTAGCATAGAGCAGATTTCTGAAATATAATATATGTGTTGGGGGTTAATTTGACAGAAAATATTATGCTGGTTGAAAAGTGTTTAATGTGTTCAGATAAATGAACTATAGCTAGTTAAGCTGACTTTATCTATTTAATGAATAGTTATAACAAATCATGTTTGAGGAGTGGGTTTGTCTGCAGAGTCCGCCCTTCAGACGTTGACATTAGGCCTGACAGTGTAGACCCCCACCCATAATCCTGCTGCAGACACACCTGTACAGGAGTATAAAGACCCAGACTGAACTGTGCCAGTCATCAAGCTTCCAGGAGTCTCTCCCCAGCAGCTCTCCAAAGACGCTCTGCAGCCACCTCCCTGAGCCTGAAGATGAAGATGAGTCCCTCTGCCAGCCAACCTGCTGCTCCTGCTGCTGCTGCTGCTGCTGCTCGGCCTGTCTCAGGAGGATGCAGGCCGAGATGCAGAGATGAGAAAAGATGGAGAAACTGATGTAGACATGACCAGAGGTGTCAAGTATCAAAGTACAAATACTTAACTTAAACAGAAATTTTGGTATTTGAACTTTACTGGAGTAATTTTTTTTTAATAGCCTCATTACTCCTATTTAATTTAAACCTGATTTCCTTTTGGCTTGTCATCTTTTCAAAAAAAAAAAAAAAAAGAACAGAAAAGAAAAGAAAAGAAAACCTATCCAGATATAGCCTGATTGATCATTCATTTTGACAGCCCTAATGTATACTGTATATGGACAACCATACAAGGGTAATTGTTACTAAGCTTGCCCTGGGTACACCAATTTTCTTGACCAGCTTTATCTTAATTCTTTGCCCCCACAGATTCCTGCAGCTAAGCTCCAATAAAGTTCAATAACATGCGTCTGAGGTTTTTGCATCATGACCATACTTATAGGCAACTAATCATCATCATCCACTCCCTGAAACACATGAATGCTCAGTTGTACACATATGTGGTATTTGTACTGTATTAAAATGCGTTTATTTTCAATGGGCACATATGTGGCTGAAACAGGTAGCCTATAGCACCCAAAATGTTTCAACATAACATTTTATATATAAAATTTAGTCATTATGGTCCTTAGAATAATGTTGTTTTGTTTTTTTGAGGGGGGTAGTGCACTATCCCTGTGGTGTGGCCTAAGCTTTTGTGCTTAATTGCATTGTTTTTCCTCACATTACTTTTACTTTCTTTACTTACTTTACTTTTACTTCACCCCGAGTAATGAATGTGAATACTTTTGACATCTCTGGACATGATGACCGTGATGTCACAGCCGAGTGTCAGAGACGATTTTTTTTCAAGAAAAAGTGAAGTACTTGAGAAGAGTCTTCGCAAAATCAGACTTGATGTGTAATCTGAAGTAATCTGTAAGTGGTATCTTAATAAATCAAACACAATACATTTTTCATTTGTACCTCAATGAACCAGATTTAAAAAAGCTAAATCATCCCAAAAGAAAGCAATTTGTGATGTAATTAAGTCAGAGGAGGTCTGACCTCAGGGGTCTTGTAACGTCCAGGCAAAGTATCCAAACAGCAGACACACCCTCAACTGACATGTTACTTGTCTTGTTTTATTATTTCTTCTTGTGTCTGTGTTTGATTGTCCAGTTCTGTAACATGTTTCTGAGAATAAGAGCCAGACCTTTTTTTTAGCCTAATAATGAGACAGGTGTTCAGATCCTGCAGCCCAGCAGGGGTGTGATGAGTGATGAGGGTGAGGTAAAGGGGGAGTTTTTCTGCCTCTTTAAAGTAAAAGACAAAATATATCAGTTTTACAAAGATAACCTATAGAAAAGTGGGTTATTGCCCTTTAACGGTGCATGTACTATAGTTTTTTTTTTCTTCTTTGACATAAAACATTGTGAGTCTTTTCTTTCTCATCTTTCACACTTTGCCCCAGTGGGAGGAA
Source organism: Xenentodon cancila (assembly GCA_014839995.1). Classification (NCBI taxonomy): domain Eukaryota; kingdom Metazoa; phylum Chordata; class Actinopteri; order Beloniformes; family Belonidae; genus Xenentodon; species Xenentodon cancila. The sequence goes on from CM026197.1 coordinate 32,337,731, forward strand.
GCCTGTGCATGTTCATGTTCGTGCCATCTGTTTTATCTCCCTGTAGCATCCCCCCTCCCCAGCTGTCCTCTCGCAACTGTCTGCCATGAAGTGGGATATTTCTTTATTCCAGCTCTCCGTAGGGCCCACCGAGGACATTCTTTCAATGCAGGAAACGTCACAGTTTATTTACTTAGGTTAATACAATTCATACTCGTAGTACCTATGCTATACTGTGAAATTGTTTAAAATCCATATAGATTATATATAGGGATCTTAAAATTAACTAACAAAAACACAATCCTAGTTACTATGTATTACAATTGCATTAAGTTGAGTAAATAAATTGCATAACTGTGATTTTTATTTATGCAATTCATTCATGTTTGACAAATAAACATCACAAAAATGATAAAAATACTAAATCCAAATGGGTGGAAATTAAAATGTACAAATCCTGAAATTGGAGCTGATTTCTTTGGTCTGTTGTTTTTTTTATTGTTTAGAGTGCACAAACGAATGTCTTGCACACAAAATATCAGCACGTCTGCAGCCATTTGTAACACAAGAGCAGCAAGCAGTCGCAGAGTTCAGAAATGCATCGCAGTAATAAAGGACGCTGTCTGTGCGTAACATATCATGAAACCATGTTTCGTACGAAAATCAAATCCTGCTCTCATGCCAGTGTACAGGCAGTCACGTGTTTCTGCGGGAGTCTTGGGTGTGTTGCGCGCCCTGATATCCACATATTTCCATATTTTATTTCAGGGGACTGTGAATACATGATCCATTAAAAATTCAAGCGTTCAGATATTTCTACTTGTTTTCCTCCAGAGAAATGCTCCCTGTGCAAGAATCATGGCCAAGCTACTTCTGTTTAAAAGTTGAAGAGGAGTCGTGAAATTTCATGCAGTTGTTTATTAAGTAAAGTGAGCACAAAACCTCCCATGAAAAGTCAACAGTATCTTTCACCCTCTTTCTGCTTTGTGGTAATTAGTTATTTATATTTTGGAGCATCTTAGAAAAAACCATGAAGTCTTTATATTTATTTTTGTATTTAAGTGTTTAATTGTTAAATTTTGACACTTGCATCACCTGGCTAATGAGTTGGAGCGAGCCAAAGGCATGAGGGTCAGAGTTTTATAAAAGGTTTCTTTTTCTTCGGCTACTCAGGATGTAACAAGGGGAAAATACAGCGTTTACATGAAATGTCATGTGCAGACCAGTGCAATCAGAGGTGAGTGACACCTTCAGACTGTTAACGTCACTCGAAGCCTCTGTGCAACCCCATGAACATACTTGGCGGGAATAATCTTGAGGTCACAAAAGTCTGATAACAGCAATTTAAAAGCTTCTGGATTTTGTTTTGCTCAGATGATAAGTGAAAATCCAACTCAGACAATCGACTCCAAAAGAAGGATCCAACTTTAGACCTGTGAAGGTTTTTACGGTTCGCATTCAAACATGTTCTTTGTTTATTATGAATTTCTTCAATGTAGTGAAGTACTGACGATGTAAAAAAAATATATATAAAATAAAACCATCTGCAATGTGTTTAAAAGAAAGAGTGTAAATAAACCACATTCATCAGAGGCCATCCTTAGCTTTCAGTTAGAACATCACCTTGAGATGTTCTAATAATCATAATTATTGATTACTTTCCATCAGGTTTAATTTTAATCCCACAAAGAATCCAAAGGTCTACAGCCTCTTCTTTTAAACCACTTGTGTTGTGTTGCTCCTCCTTCAGTGACCATAGGTTTGTCTAAATGTCTGTATAATACAAGGTTCTCCAATGATCTGCCAGTTTTTCCGTTTTGAAAAATAAATAAAAGAGTTCAGGTTTCTCTCCTTTCCTATGCATCCCACACTATTTGATTTGGATTTAGTTCAGACGGCTGTGGAGACCAGATGGGCTGGCATATTGCTGCAGGAGCAAGTCTCTCCTTCAGAATGATCCACCGAAGTAGTGGTTTGGTTTTTGCTTATTTCATAATTCAGTGTGTGTAATGTCGCAGTTTCACTTCAAGCACAATACTTCAGTGAACAACCACCACCAGCTTAAATTAAAGTATAAAGGTTTGCAAATAAAGACCATACAGGAAGCCTTGCAATAAACGTTTGATTAAAAAAATTATATAAATCCTTGATCAAATGTGAATATATCCAAATTTGATTTATCAAACTAAAAAACATAATTATCAGCTTTTTTCAACATATCAGACGGTTTTGTAAATTCTTAGAAATCTTTAAATTAATTTCCACTAGATGGGAGCAAAGTCAATCAAATCCTACAGGCTTGGCTGCCAAGCAAGTGCAGCGTCTGCACGGACTTTATGTTATCCACACTGTTAAAGCGCCTAGTATTTTTAATATATATTAATAACATGTATACATGTTAAATTGACTTCTGAGGTGGATGCAGGTTCGCCTGCTCATGCAAAAGATGACTGGAAGGATGACTTCTTTTCAACTGAGCAGCAAAATAAAGCACATCTCTGTTATTTAACAAATACAGAAATGGCAATTTTATAGAATTTACTGTATAAAGGTTCCTTAAATGTCCCTCTAAAAACATATCAAATGGTTCATGCAGAAAATGATTTCACGTCTTCACACCGACCTGGACGAATCTCAGCTAAAAGCTGACTGATAGTTGCTATTGATGTGACAGACTTATCCTCCAATCCGGATATTAATTAAAAACACTTTGTCTCTGACCTTTATTTAGTCAGCCCACCTTCTGAACATCTACATCTTCATCCCCAGGAAACCAAATTTTGCGACAGGCTTATACTATTTTCTCAGTGCCTGACCTTTTTGGCCCCTGATGTCGAACAGGGAGCCGTGTGCAGTCAATAAAGTTCACGGGTTCAGAGCAGCTTCATCAAAACGCCAAACAGAGTTTTGTTTCAATGGATAATAAATGATCTCATTTCAAAAAGTGAAAGTAGCTAAACTGGCTCCGCCTCCGGCAGCTCCAGCGGTGACACGCAGCTTTAATCAGTCCGTGACTGAAGCATTGAACCATACTGCTTCTTAACTTCACAGAGCCGGTGATGAGTCAGCCTTTAATTTTTATAATGACAGGTGCAAGGCTGCAGCAAACACGTCGCTCTACTCATATTCGGTTTAGCTGTTCCAGTGAACTCATCCTTGTCCAACATAACTGCTTTTGCCAATATCATGTATACAGTCAGATGAGGACGCCCAGATGCACAGACCTGCGTGATGTCTTTTGGTCAAAACTGATGTTTGACCAAGAGACATAAACTGAAGGATCTGAATAGGCAGGTAATGCAAAAAGCATCAAGCCAAGTACAGAGACGCAAGTGATTAACAATAGCACAATCATGAAGACCTGGTCACGAGTGGAGGAAAGAAAGAAACGAAATACAAGCGGTTTAATGAGGAACGTGCGCTTATAACATGACTGAAAGCATTAAAAGGGTGAACTAAGGGAACACTAATGAATACCGCAATAAAACTCAGCCCGGAGAGAAATAAAAACACAACTAAAACCACAGACAATCACAATCCCACTGGATTCAGGGTGAAAGATCTTTTGTTTACTAACAGGAAGTTCATTTATTTGTAAAAGTTGCTGAGTATACAGTGATTTTACAGTAACACTTAACTTTTTTCTCCCATTCAGCTCTATTTATCCACGCAGCTTTGTGTGTTCGTTTATTTCGACCAGTTAAATGGTAACTGCTGTCTGTCCTTATCTAAATACCACAAGCTGCCAAGCCTCTTTTCTTCTCAGTACCTTAACTGTGACGCTTGGTGTTTCATGTAATATTTATCTTACACTTGCATGTGAAGAATCATTTGATAAGTTTAGGAAGTCATGAAAAGGAAAAGAAAATATATAAGTGTAATTTTTAACTAGAGAAAGTAAGTGTAGAAGGAGTTAAAAGCATCCACTGCTAAATCTTTAACGTTTCTGTTAATAGGAATCACTCAGCCGTCCTGATTGACAATGTAAAATCCACAGTAAGACAGATGTATTCTTAGTTTGCCCCAATTTCTTGTAGCTTTCAGAAGTCATTTACTGATGTTTTTACTGATCAAGATTGACAGCGACATAAAGATACCCTCTATTTGAAAGATCAAATAAGAGCAAAATATTATTATTTATTTATTTAAAGGAGAAAATACTTGCAAGAGTAAAGCATTATAAGTTGTAAGATAGCAAAGATAGGCTGCAATCAAGTACAGTTATCAATATTGTTTATTTTTGCAAAATAAATGCTAATGGTAAAAATAAATAAATACAAGAAATCCAAACCCGTCCATGTGGCTTATGTCATATGTAACTACAGGAGATCCTTCAGGCCGCTACAGGAGATCCTTCAGGCCGCTAAAGGAGATCCTTCAGGCCGCTAAAGGAGATCCTCCAGGCCGCTACAGGAGATCCTTCAGGCCGCTAAAGGAGATCCTCCAGGCCGCTAAAGGAGATCCTTCAGGCCGCCACAGGTGATCCTTCAGGCCGCTACAGGAGATCCTTCAGAGCACTAAAGGAGATCCTTCAGGCCGCTACAAGAGATCCTTCAGAGCACTAAAGGAGATCCTTCAGGCCGCTACAGGAGATACTTCAGGCCGCTACAGGGGATCCTTCAGGCCGCTACAGGAGATACTTCAGGCCGCTACAGGGGATCCTTCAGGGCGCTACAGGTGATCCTTCAGGCCGCTACAGGAGATCCTTCAGAGCGCCACAGAAGATCCTCCAGACCGCTACAGGGGATCCTTCAGGGCGCTACAGGTAATCCTTCAGGCCGCTACAGGAGATCCTTCAGAGCGCCACAGAAGATCCTCCAGACCGCCACAGAAGATCCTCCAGACCGCCACAGAAGATCCTCCAGACCACTACAGGAGATCCTCCAGACTACTACAAGTGATCCTTACCACTGTTGCAGGAGATCCTTCAGACCATTACAGGAGATCCCTCAGACCGCTACAGAAATAAACCTCTAGAATGAATCTCTAAAGAGACTTAAATCCCAAAAAGTACTGCAATAATACATTTCTTTCAGGGATGTATAAAGTAGTATAAAGGTTCATCAAAACACGTTTTTTATCACCGTTGTACTTTGTACGTTTTTGTCTGATGGTCTGCTGTTTAATTCAAATTCAATTAAAAAATACCTTGTTAATTTAATTAATTAATGGTTTAATTCATTAATTTCTATGTCCTTCTGTAGACTTATATATCCATTCACAAATCTTTTCTTGGTGTTTTCTCATTCTAGCTACAGTTTTCAAAACAGCTCTCAAAGTTATTACATCCAAACTGAGATGGAGAAAAATACACGCTGGTCGTAGAATCACGTCAAAACCCACCTGAACCCACCTGAAGCTCAAGGATTTAAATCTCCATAGGTTTTCTCCCTGGTTAAATAAAGGTTAATGACTTAATTTCTCCATAATAAACATGTTTGTGGCCACTGGGTTGTGGTAAGTTTGCTCCACAAACAGAACCACAGTTACTGGAAATATTAAAAGTCATAAGAGGTTGTTTGGTGTTGAAAGGAAATGTTTGTAACACCACATGTACACCAATTAAAGACCAATGAGCAACGAGGTGTCAGTTTCAACATCAGCCTCAAACTCCTTCTTGCAATCCACAGGAGCCAGTGGATCACCCGCTGATGTTCTCGTCCCAGATGCCACTGACAGGTCACGCCCTGTGGTGTTTTAAAGTCGTGGCTGGTCACCGTGTGTGTGGGAGGAGGAGAAGGCTTGAAGGTCACAGACTGTTTCAGTCCTTGTTCTGATACTCATACCCAGGCTTCGTATGTGGGCCAATACCCGATCAAAGAAGGTCTGATCGAAATTCAAGTCACAAAACTTTATTTATATAGCAGAAAAAGTCTTTGCAATAAGCCATGTAAAAGATAAACATGTATGCAAATGAAATTCAACCTAAATTATTCAAGATATTTAAACTAAACAAGTAGAACTCTGAATTCTCAGATAAGCAGAAATACAGTCAAGTTACTGGGAGGGGTAACACATCTTAAATGGTCACTGACCTTTAATGACCTTTAGTGACAAAACCACTTACCAAAGATTACGGCTCCCTGCAAGTGAAAACTGTGTCTGCAGTGTGGTCTGGATGACTTTCAGCATTTATCTCCATCGAACAGGGGAAACAACCAATGAACAAAGTCTTTAACAATCAACTTACCATTGACTGAACCAAAGATTAAAAAGGTCCTGAGTTAAATCTTTCTTTTAAAAAAATAAATAAATAATAATAATAATAATTTGGACATTTTTGTTGTCTAAATTCTGGAAATTCAGCTGCTTCTATGTGTCTAAATATACTCAAATAGTTTATGATATATTACTGGGGCTTATTCAACAATCACATTTTCTGAAAAAGTAAAACTTTCTTCACTGCCAACACAGCAAGAACGCATCATTTATAACCGATTCACCAATTATGGTTAATATTCTAAGTGTATTTCACTATCAGACAGTTTTGTGGTTAGTCTGCTTCCTGCTCAAACTGTACAGTGATTTCGACAACATTTGCATGCATGACGATATCGCAGCGAGAAAGACAGAAGTGATTGACTTTATTTTTCAAGAACGCTCCACAAGGCGATGGACGTGCATGAAGCTTCAGCAGAGCAGCAGAGTCGGAGGCAGGTCGGGGACACACCTCACTGGCGCGTTCAGTCTCCCAGTTGTGATTTTGTTCTCATAATAAGATTTCTAACGCAGAGTCAATGGAAACAACATGGTTGCGTCAAATGTGTCTAAAGTTAAATGTTAGTCCTGGTTTTAAATTGATTAACACACTGGATTGTTTGTGGCAGCTGATGAGACAGGTGCAAATCAAGCAAGTTTTTTAATTGTCCATCTGTTTCTGATGTAACTGGGATAAATGTCAAAGGGAGACCTGTGAGACGTACTCATCACATGATGCACTCCCCTCTCACTGAGATGTAATCGGAGTCGACAGAGCCAAAAAAAGAAAAATCAGGGAATGAGCAGGCACTCTCCAGCCAGAAGAGGATGAGAAAATGATATCTGCCAAGTTTACAGCCATCAAACACATAATTATCTTGTCTAAAAATAGAAGTTACACCAGGATGAGTGACATGGATCATAGCAGGTGACCCAACTGATTAAAACAACAACTTATTCAGTGGCACTGCGACTGTATCTGTGTTTCTTTCTTTCTTTCATCAAGCCAGAGGCTGGCCTTTTTTTTTTTTTTTTTTTTTGTCCTTGACTAGATGTGCTGACTGCTCAACTAACAAAGACTTTAGCTCCAGACTATAGAGTGGATTTAGTCCTGCTAGAGGCAAGATAACATCATGTATGTTAAGCGTTCAAAAGCCTAGTCGAGTTACAGACGCGTTAGAAGCAGCGGACAGCTCGTTAGGTGGAATTACTATGACAGATTAAAATGAAGCCACATTATACTTAAACATGACAGTGATATCAGTTTTCTTGGGTAATCAAACTATTTCTGGAAGCTGAAGGAACAATTAAACAGCCCTTCTTCTATTATTGGATAGTAAGGAGAGTAAACTTAGTTAGGGGCCAAAACAGCATGAGTCCAAGCAGTTTTGAAGCAGAATGTGAACAGTTGTTGCTGCAAAATAACCATTAATATTACACACAGGGATCAATGGACCTATGTCAAAGTAAATTACAATTTTAAGCCTCTGACAACTCTAAACAGTTTATTCCACTTAAGTGATAGTGTGGATTGGGTCCTTACAGGGAAAACGAGGTTATTTTACAGTTTTTGTACAGGGATTTTCATCTAATGAACAACGCATGATGACCACAATGCCTATTCTGCTCTTTTGCACAACATCCCAATTTATTGTTTTCTTTCTTCATCTTGTTTGTATGCCTTATACTTTTATTGGAAATTTATTGCAGGCTTCGGATGGAGAAATTGATTAATATTAATAATTTAAATAAAGATATTGAGGGCAGAAAATGACATATCTTGGGTTCATACTGCCTGCAAATATAATAAATATATAAAAATAAATCACTGTAATTATAAGATTCACACTTGCTATATATATATATAAAACAAAGGTAAACGCTGGAATGCAGCTGTGTCCAGCTGAGCTCTCTCGGGCTACTAAATATTCATCTTATGCCTTCACCAAGTATCAGATGGTTCAGCTGTGTCTCCTTGAATTACATACGACGAACCCAGAACACCAAACACGCTTGATAAAGTGCTGCTGCTGTGCACCGGACAGGGTCATAACTCACTGCAAGTTCTGCTCAACTAAATGCATGGCAGAAGAAAATGAACATGACAAAATATTTACAGTGAGAAACCAAAAATCTGGCTAACATGGTTAAACATGATTAAAATAGGAACATATAAGATTAATGTAAAGAATTTGTGCATTCTTCACAAAACATGAGTCAAATCAGTAGATATTTCTGCAGTATAAACTTCAAACGTCAGCAGCAATGAACAAGCCTTTTCATAGATCTCAAGTAAATAACTTCAGTCAGGCCTTTGGATAAAAAACTACACAACCAGACTGATAAAAGAATCCCAGCTGAACCTTCAACCGCTCAGTGTTTGATATTAGACCGTGTCACAGTTTATCTGCAGAATCATAATTAATGGGTTTCTGTCTAAACTGATATGGGAGGATTTGTGTCGTTGCTGTAAATTGGTGCTATAAAAAACAATGTTTTATTGAATTTACTTATATGTGATTAATACAAAGCATTCCTCATGATGCCAAATGTGATGTGTTATATGTCTTCAAAAAGACCTGCATCATTTTACTCCAGCCTCCACCAGCTCTCACATCCGGAGGTTGGACCAAAGGTGCAAGATACATAATGAGGTTTCACAGGAGTTTAATAAAGAAAAACATTACAGCTAACCATGGATCCTCTACAGAAGGTTGTTGCACTGGAACTAGAGGATTACGGGTTCCGGCGTCGGTTCCCGCTGTGTCTGTTTGTTGGTGTCAAGAACTACTGAAAGGAGCATCCTGGCGTTATCTTGATATTTACAACTAAAGTGTGTTGGAGGTGTTAGATGTACATTTACTTGCCTCCTTTTGTGTCCACATCAGTATCCAACTTGGTACACTTTTATTCTCCTTCTTGTTTGCACATATATTAATGGTTAATAATAAGTTTTGTAGAACCCAAGAGCTAAATATATGCATTTTTTTATCATTTTTTTATGTGTCCGTAGGTGTGTGCGAGTGTGTTACCTCCACCAGCCCTCATGAAAGAAAGAAAGAAAGAAAGAAAGAAAGAAAGAAAGAAAGAAAGAAAGAAAGAAAGAAAGAAAGAAAGAAAGAAAGAAAGAAAGAAAGAAAGAAAGAAAGAAAGAAAGAAAGAAAGAAAGAAAGAAAGAAAGAAAGAAAGAAAGAAAGAAAGAAAGAAAGAAAGAAAGAAAGAAAGAGGGCTAAAATCACCGGGTGTGGAATGTAAAAGACTAGAAAAAGGTGGGCCATGAAAGAACAAGAAAGAAAGAATTGACAGTGGTGGTGCAGTCTGGAGTCTGTGTTGTAATGTGAGTTTAAATGAGTCTATAACGTGTTGTTTTTAGAGTAAAACATAGAACAATCGGTGTTATAAGTAAAGAAAGGAGAGAGAATAGGGGGAGGAGCTTTCTATTTACAATTGTTTTAATTTGGTGTGTGCTGCATGTGCAGTGTGTTGATTCATATGTATAAAAGTCATGTATAAATAGCATATACATATATATAACATAAAACCAAAAAATAAAAATAAAGCATGAATCTTATAATTACATTGATTTATTTATTTGCAGGCAGTATGAACCCAACATATGTCATTCTGCCCATAATATCTTTATTTAAATTATTAATCTTAATCCAGTTCTCCATCTGAATCCTGCAATAAAAAAATAAATAAAAATAAGTAAGTTAAGCATTTTCCACTTTTGACATTGTTATTTCTTCTTACAACAATCAAAAAACAAACTTTTGACATTGAAGATACCAAGTGAAGAAGCCTCTCAGGTTTTATTTCCTCCCAGTAGAGACACTTTTTAAGATGTGCAACAGTGCAGATACATCTTTCATTTTTAATTCTTCACACATTCGCTAAACCGGGGACGAGTCCAGACTGAAGCAGGCCAGTTCAGTGTCCATACCCTCTTCCTCCTCCGCCATGCCGTTCTGTGTGTGCAGAACGTCTCTTAACTGACATGCATGGATACCACTGAAAGAGACGGCATCTGGAAGGCAGCATACATTGCTCAGAGTACTTTTCTTCATCGCAGAGGCCACTGATACAACCTCATACGGTCCTTTTCATCATTTGTCCGGAGGTTGACATGAGCCTGCTATTTTACACATTAAAGTTTCACTTTGAAGTTGCAGATGTAACTCAATATGGTAGTGCTCAAACAATAGTCTTCCTAATATATTAGTCTTTGATGAATGATGGTTCTTCAGAGAATGGAGATCATGAGTGCTTCACCTTTCCTTAACTCTCTGTTGCTCAATACAAAAATACAAAAATCATTTTAATCATTCATTAAAGGATGTTCTGATTTAACAGTTCAATAATTTTCTCACACATTTTTACACAAGGTGGAGACGTGACCATTGTTGCTCTTTAACCCTCCTGTCGTGTTCGGGTCAAATCTGACCGTTTTACAACTTATAATACTCATAAATATTATGTTTTACATCTGATTACCTCAAGACCTTATGATATCCTTCACACTGTGTACTTGAACATATAAAAGTGATGATCACCTATTTCATTCAATTTTGAGTGTTTTAATCAACCTTGTTACACCTGTGGTGTTCCTGGTCAAAAGTGACCGTCATAGGAAATGAATGGGTATCCAGAGTAAATTCATTCAACATACAGAAAACATCCCCATACACACTGCCCCAGCTCACTCACACACACTCTCTCACACACACACACACACACACACACACACACACACACACACACACACACACACACACACACTCACTCACACACACACACACACACACACACACACACACACACACACACACTCACTCACACACACACAATGTCTTTTGTGGGTACACATGTCTTTCTGCTTATGTGCCGATCCTCTCACGTGAACCAACTTCCTAATGATACAATGTATCATATGTTTACACAGACTAGACAGGTGTCTATTATGTGAACCCATTTCTTTCCCACGCTTCTGTACCTATCACACGTGAACCACACCTTCCAGACTAATCAATGTATCATTTTTACACAACCCCATACTATATATAGCTCGATGTTTGCCTTGCATTCCTTTTACTCTGAGCACAATGAGTAGACGACTGAAGCGTTTTTCTGTGGAAGAGGTTCTGGTCCAGGTTCTTGGGCATGATGAAGAGGGCACTGAAATTGAACCAGAGATAGAGGAGGATGTCTCGGAATTGGAAGACATCACAGATTTTGAACCAGACTCTGAGGAGACTGACCAGTCAACAGATGGAGAGGGAGAGGCACCTGAAGAACAGGCACCTGAGGAAACATTTCAGTCCAAAAGTGGACACTTGCTCTGGTCATCATCCCCCCAGGACCGAGGAGGTAGAGCGAGAGTGGAAAACATCATAAAGATGACACCAGGACCAACGCGTTATGCAGCATCTCGTGTGGATGACATCAAGTCCAGCTTCCAACTCTTTTTACCAGAGTCCATTGAGGGAATTATACTTGAGATGACAAATCTGGAGGGGAAGCGTGTGTTTGGGGACACCTGGAGAGAAATCGACCTGGTAGACCTCCAAGCCTACATAGGTCTGTTGATTTTAGCTGGAGTGTATCGCTCAAATGATGAGGCTACAAAAAGTCTGTGGGATGAAGAGTCTGGCAGGCCTATATTCCGGGCAACCATGTCCTTACAACAGTTTCATGTCATTTCAAGAATTATTCGATTTGACAACAGAGATACACGATCCATCCGCTGGCGAAATGACAAACTGGCTGCTATTAGGAATATTTGGGACAAGTGGGTGGAGCGCCTACCACTTATGTACAATCCAGGCCCTGAGGTGACAGTTGATGAGCGCCTGGTTACTTTCAGAGGTCGCTATTCCTTCAAGGTGTACATTCCAAGTAAACCAGGAAAATATGGCATAAAGATCTGGGCAGCATGTGACGCCAGGAGCAGCTATGCCTGGAATATGCAGGTATACATGGGGAAACCTAGTACTGGAAGGGCTGAAAAAAACCAGGGCATGCGTGTTGTGCTGGACATGACAACCGGTCTCCAAGGGCATAATATTACATGTGACAACTTCTTCACATCACATGCTCTTGGTCAGGAGCTACTGAAAAGAAAGCTCACCATGGTAGGGACAGTGAGGAAGAACAAGCCTGAACTTCCCCCTGTGCTGGTATCGACCAGAGGAAGACAGGCACTCTCATCACAATTTGCATTCACTGAGACTCACACTCTTGTGTCATACATTCCCAAGAAGAACAGAAATGTCATCCTGATGAGCACAGTACACAAAGACGCCGCTGTCAGCACCACAGAGGACAGGAAGCCCCTGATGATCCAGGACTACAACAAGAATAAGGGAGGCGTTGACTGCCTTGATAAGCTTACTGGTACATACACCTGTAAGCGGATGACGGCTCGCTGGCCTGTGGCACTGTTCCACAACATCCTGGATGTGTCAGCTTTCAACGCGTATGTGGTGTGGACAGCAATCGACCCAACCTGGAATCAGGGGAAAAGTTTCAAGAGGAGACTTTTCCTCGCAGACCTGGGGAAAGCTTTGGTGACTCCTCTTATACAGTGACGCCAGCACATTCCCCGCACACCAGCCTCTTCCAGTCTGGTTAGGAGCATGCGCACTCCAGCCCCAGCCGCTGCCCCGGCTGCTCTCCCCCAACAAGGACATTGCCAGAAAAGGAAGCGTTGTGGCCTCTGTGCCCCTAGAGACATCAAAACGAGCCTGACATGCTGCAAATGTAATGCTTATGTTTGCAAGGCCCACTCTGACCTGAGTGTCACATGCCACTCATGTGCATGAATACACACACAAACACACACACACACACACACACACACACACACACACACACACACACCCTGTTGAGTTTGGTGTTTGGTTTTCCATTTATTTTTTGTATTATATGTTCATTTTGTAGTTCATTTTCAGTGCCCAATTGTATTTTCACTGATGTTATTTAATGTTTACATCTACAAATTGTTGTTAGACACTACTTTTAAATGTTGTTCTCAACTAAAGAATGTTTAATAAAAAAATTGGTGGTGAAATTTTTTTTGTGTGTTAATTTAAGAGCAGTTAAAACAGACCGGTCAATTTTGACCGGGAACACTAAAGTAGGGGGCTGAATGCGAACACGACCGGAGGACTAAGAGAATTAACCTCACATAGATAAAACTTTTGTACCAGATTATAATTACAAATACCTGTTGACACCTTTTAAAAACAAACAAAAAAAGAAAGTTTTTTTTTGCTCATTACAAGCACTAAATTGTCCCCGTGTGAAAGTTTCAGGAATGTGTTTTAGTCTGAAATAATGAAATTAAATGGAAAATGACATGCTTAAAAACAAAAATCTTCTATTATAATTTTTCATTTGATATAAAGTTGTATAAAAGGAACAATCTAGATCCTGAGCACCAACTACTTATTGTATCTTCAAGTGAAATAATGTGCATAAAGATGAACTTTGTTTAATACATAAAAGCATGTGTGAATGTGCATTGGATTGCCAGATATATGAACACAAAAAACAAGTTCCTGCTTCCTCTTTCTGAGAGTTTGCAGATAAGGTAATAATGTGAATTTTTAAGTGTGTAGGAATTTTAATCTACACCAGCAGCCTTTTACACTGACTATTCAAATATGTAGAAGCATGTGAAATGCTCATGTTATTCAGTCTCCTGTTACATAAATGTCTCTTAAAAATGTCTTTCAAAAAAAAAAAAAAAAACCCAACCTCAAGTACTAAACTATTCCTCCTTGTTGCCAGTTCTTCCCGTTTCCCTCAGAAAAGACGAGACAGAGAGGCTTGACAGTGTCCTGGGTTTCCTGGGTACGTCACATAGAAACAACTGATTTTTACTTATCTAGTACCTGCTGGTGGTCATAACAACACTGAGTAAGTGAAAGGGCTTTAACATCTGGGCAATCTTCAGAGTCCACATCCTAAACAATGTTAACTTATGAGTTACAGGATGAGATCAATGCAAATTGCACCGTGTGATTATTGACTTGCAAAGAATGCAAAAGTTTTTTTGTTTTTTTAATTTCATCTGAGGAAACTTGCTGTGTAAATGTACAACTTCAGTCTTTTAGTCTGTTTAATGGAGAGCAGGTGTGTGTTACTACACGTTAAGAGACGTGGCTCTTTGGCAGCAGAAAATCACCACGTCCCACTTTTTATGATGAAACTTATACTCAGCACACATATGCTGCCTGTACAATATTATACATACAACAACAACCAATTACACAATTTAAAACCAATTAAATAGCTCAAAACATGTTTCACTGTGTATATAAAGGGATTACATAACGCTGGAGTAAGAAATACAGCCTACAGCACAGTTACATGAAGACGTGGAAACAGTTTGGTATCCTACTGAGACAAATCATTTGACATGCATGTTAGGAGGGACTGTGATTCAGAGTATTGTTTTAGGGCAACCTTGAAGGAAAAAAAAATAAAGCAAGAATTTAAGAATAAAGTCATAGTATTACAAGAAAGTCCAAGTCTTAAAAGAACCTATTTTTTGAATATTTCATCAGGATAAAGTGATCACATATGTTAAAAACGAGGGCTGTGCTGCAACTTGTTGAGAATTAGATTTACAAATAAGGAAATTCTTAATGTTTTGCATGTTTAACATCACATTTTAAGTATACTTCGTAAAAAAGAAGTATTATTAATAGCATTTTGCTTGTGTCTTTTGTCGAATAACACTTTTTGTCCCATAATTAGTTTTTTTTCTAGTAAAATTACTATTTTTAATTTTCACCTCAGGCTTCCCCCATGACCCTAATATGCCATCATGATTGTTTAGTAAAATAAAATAAAAAAGTGAAATAATTTGCTAGTAAATGTGTGTGTATAAACAGTGTTACGTCTCTGGCCTTGACGATTATTTTCGTTATTAAATTTGCCTCTCAGTGCTGGAAACTTGAAGTCAGATTCTGCTGTCGGAGCATTTGAGCTCAGCGTGTCCCCAGCTGCTGTCCTTTCCAATCGTGGTCACCCCTCCTTTGGGGAGCAAATCAGCTGAGGGACATTGCACAGACTCGGCCAGCACTGTTTTGGTTTCAGGACCGGACGTAAAGGTGGTTTTGCGGTAGCAATTCCTCCGCCCCCTGTGGAAGCGTATGGTGAACAGGCCATAGATGATGGGGTCCAGGCAGGTGTTAAAAAGCCCAAAGATTAACAGGATGTGAGTGAGGGAGTGGGAAACCTTTCCCTCTAGGTCATCGGGAAAGAACCAGTACCACAGACCCAGCAGGTAGTACGGAGTCCAGCACACTATGAAGCCGATCACGATGACGATGCTCATTTTCAGAGTCCTCATTCGTGCTTTGGGGATATTGTTCTTTGAGCAACGGAGATGTGGCTCATTGGAGGACACTGGAGGAAAGAAGGAGAATTACTGCAATCTGACCATTGACATAATAAACACACACACTTACACACTGAAAC
This sequence comes from Xenentodon cancila, assembly GCA_014839995.1. Taxonomy (NCBI): domain Eukaryota; kingdom Metazoa; phylum Chordata; class Actinopteri; order Beloniformes; family Belonidae; genus Xenentodon; species Xenentodon cancila. The sequence continues at coordinate 32,353,397 of CM026197.1, forward strand.
TAAATGTATTCTGGATTCATTTACTTTTCACTGATTTTATAAAAACATTTTTGGAACATAGCATCCTGTTCAGTGATTAAACCCACCAAATGTCTCTTTACTTTTACACGTTCATTAAAGTGCATTAAAAAAAAAAAAAAAAAAAAAACTTATCTTAAATCAACACATTCCTCCAAAGATCCAGTAATCAGATGACATCTTTTACACAAACCTTTATAGAAAAACTCAAAACATAATTTATGTTGTCATCCAATGTCATACTAATGTCTAATAAAATGTATTTCCATCATCCAGTAAATCTCTGTAGGGTGTACTGACTCTTAAGCTGTTACATATTTGCATCTAACTTGCATTACATTTGATAACTTAATTTGCATCAATGCACAAAGAACTTAAAGGGGACGAGACGCTTTACAGACTCTTCTTAAATGTCGCTTTGACTAAATGTTAACATCAGAATACAAATACGGTACTAACAATACTGAATGTGTGAATACTAGCATCATATCCATAGCCATACAGAGGGGAAATTTGCATTCAATTTGAATGTCATCTCTTTAGAAGGTCTTTAATCATAAATTGTGTCGATAGAGGAGATGTTATATACGTGGAACAAGACAAGTCGCCCTCTTATCTTGTCGCTCCCTGTCTGATTTTGGAATACTTGGTGGAAGCCAACGAATGGCGTTCGGGTCCGCCCGGACCCCAACCCTCCTTACGGCCACTGCATTGTTGCGTTAGTAGGGCGTCATACACCCAAGTTAGTCCAGTCATTGTAAACTGTTAATCATTGGGGGGTTGTTTTTGTAAATGTACAAAATATTTGTCTCTGCAGCTGTGAATGCCACTGCTGCTTTTCTTTTATCCAGTGATTTTAGTGGATGTGGTTTTAGGATATTCCTTATCTGTTGTGTATATTTTATTTTAAATCCGATTCATGCAGAGGTGGCCTAGTATTAATATACATTTGCTGTGTTAGTTTCACACCACCCTGAAAAAGCGACACCTTTTGTATGTGTCCTTGATTTTATCAGATTCATCCTGCCTCCTTTTATAGTGCTTTTAGGATGGGTTAATTAGGAATATTTTTAATCACTAGAGCCTAGACACTGGTTGATCCTATTCAGTTTAAGTTTCTGTATGATCTTAACGTTGTTAGCCATTACATGTTGCATCACTGAAAAATATTAAAAGCAAGAGAACGTTTTGATTACTTTTAACCACATCTTTGCTCTTTTCTTGTGAAGTTTACCTGTGCGGTCAGTGTTACGGGTGGCGTCGTTCTTTTATTTTAATCTAGTTTTACTTAACCAAGATTGCATCTGTTTACAATTATTGGCAGGATTCACAGTCAGAGAGTCGGAGAGTGTGTTTATCTTAAATTTTATTATTCAAGTGAGTTTCATTCATTTAACAGAGCAGCAGTTGGCACTACGAGGGGCCGTTACCGAGTGCCTGTTGTGTTCGAGAAGCCATGGCGAAGGACCTACAGCAACTAAGGGACCTGGTGAAACGGCTACAAGCAGAAAATCTGCTCCAAGAACGGACAGTTGTACAGCCAGCACCAAGCACTTCGGCTCCTACACAGCCAATGGCTCTGCCCCTCCTGAGCGCCTACTTTACCTTCACAGGGAGAGAAAATGTTTCACTAGGTGAAATCATCCGCTCTTATGGCTCTTATGGCTACCACTGCCATGCTGATGACACCCAGCTTTTCCTTTCCTGACGACTCTGCATGGATGAAGGATCACCACCTTCAGCTAAATCTATCAGAGACTGAGCTTATTGTCTGTCCAGCCAGTCATTCTTTACCTCCTCAAATAAGCAAACAGTTGGATTCCATCACACTCGTGCCCACATCTTCTGCTAGGAATTTTGGTGTCATGTTAGTCGGCCAGCTGATCTTTAAGGACCATGTTGCCTTGGTTTCCTAGTCTTGCCGATTTGCTCTTTACAACATCAGGAAAATCAAACTCTATCTGACAGAACATACGGCACAGCTCTTGGCTCAGGCTCTGGTCATGTCACACATTGACTACTGTAATTCCTTACTGGTCGGCCTCTCTGCATCCTCATTTAAACCTCTGCAGATGATCCACAATGCAGCTGCACGACTGGTCTTCAACCAGCCCAGGTGAGCACATGTCACTCCGCTGCCAATCTCTCTGCACTGGCTTCCAGTTGCAGCGCGCATGAAGTTCAAAGCTCTGCTTCTGGCTTACCAAACACTTCCCCAAACGGCTGCTGCCGACCTTCATTCCTTCATCCAGAGCTACACTCCCTCTCGACAGCTACACCCAGCCAGTGAAAGATACCTGGTGCTTCCACCACGATATGGCACAAAACCAGTAGCCAGACTCTGTTCCCTGGTGGTGGAATGACCTGCCAAACTTTGTCTGATCCGCAGGTCCGTACCTACTTAAGAGCAGGCAAAGGACTCCGCTCTTTAAGAAGCATTCCCCATTTCGTTTAACTTCTCTGCTCATCAGAATGAGTTAGAAGATTTGTCCAGCTCTTTGCATGACTCAGCACTGAGAAAGCTGCATGCACTTATGCCAAGGTGTTGATATGATGGTGAATCCAAGACCTAGTTTTTGCTGAATAAAAGGACTGTAGGTAGGGTGTTGTAGGGTGAAGGGAATGAAGAAAAGGTCCTCTAGCACTCGCAGGGCAGCATCTGTGTCCTACTGGACTCAAAGCAGCCTGACAATCACTTATCCATGCTGCACCCATTTGATTTCTTGCTTGTGTTGTTCTCTCAGTTGTAAGTTACTTAGGAAAAATGCGTCTGCTAAATGGTGGTAGTAGTAGTAGTAGTAGTAGTACTAGTAGTATATTCTCATGCTTTATATTGTCTAATAGAGAAAGTGATTGCCAGTCCTCCTGGTAGAATGCACAACCCAGCTGTCTTATTGCATGACCAGTTTGTGATGTTAATGATTCAGCTCTTTGCAGGGAACTTAAGCAGTTGGTCCGTGAGGATGCTGGTCTATCACTACTCGACGTTCATACTGAGGCCAATAGGTGAGGATGTGAGGGTAGACCAAATAGCACTAGTCAGAGGTGTCTTATTTCTTCCCAGTGTGTAGCAGAAAACTCTAGGGTGGGTCAAGTTGACTCCCCCTCTGTTTTTCTCACTAGTTCACAAATAGCTGAGCTGGCACCCATGGTGCAAAAACCTTTTGATCAGCTGAGTAAGAGCCTGCTTAGAAGACAGACACCCTCACGTCCCAGGTCTAATCGAGGCCCTGTAATTTGTAGATGGTGTCAGCAGCCTGGTCATTATGATAACTACTGTGAAAATTAGAGCATCCCTGCCCAACCTAGTAATTTTGTGCAAGTTCCTCAGGTTCCTCAGAACCTGATGTAGAAGTGTGTGGCAGAACCATTCCTAGGTGAGGTATATTGGTGGCGAAAGATCCCCCTGAGCAGTCCACCCCCCGAGGTCCCAGGAATTTTGGGTACGAGTTTTTTGACCAGTACGGCCCTGACATTCCCACAGCACAGGCTACTCCAGCACCGTCAGGCTAAGATCAAGGCCCCTAGCACACAGACAGGCATGGCCAGGGTCCTCGCTGACTTCAGTGAACAAATCCGGACCGTTCACGAAGGAGACGTGCTTATATGTGTGGAAAAGGGAAAATTAAATGGTAAAAGGGGAAGTGTTTATGGCAAGTTACAAAAAAATATAAAAGGTAGATGAAGGAAATAGAACCTCTGTAAAAGTAGGTTATATGGTAACAAGTGCAGATGTCTTCAGTCAGCTCCAATCACATGCCTGGATTCAGCAGCCCCTTTATCTCATAACCTTTGTTTGCTGTCTTTTTGACATTTGGACAAATGAACACTGATCTTATTTGTATGCTTACAGTTCTTTCTCGTCATTTTCTTGGAGATCTGGATGAAGATCCTGGTGTAGCAGATGATCATAATGGCCAGCGGCAGCAGGAAGAGGCAGGAGAAGGTAAACATGTTGTAGGCCGTTTCTTGCCAGTGAGAGCTGAAGCTTCCCCTCGTGGTGCACTGGGTGAAATTTTCTGGATGGGTAATGGTCACGTTGTGGAAAATGAACATCTGTGGGATTGAAAATAGATTAAATAATTTTTTGCTTTACTAGTGTTTTCACTAGACTTTTTGCGAAGGGAATGGAGGCCAAACAGCAATGAAAACCACAGTTCGTTATCAGTGCATCATACTAATTAGAAATGCAACAGGACAAAAACTCAGGTACTTACAAACATCAGCTGTGTCGGGGTTGTATAGAAGAAACTGATGAAAACAATTTTTTTTTTAAAAGTGGACACCAAAACCCAAATCAAAACATTATAAAAAGGTGCTGTACAAGTGCAGACCACTTATTTATCCGTCTCCCATAAAAGTACAGAAACCACAGCTGCAGAGAGAAGATCCAGTCGCTTTTGAAGGCTGCTTTTTTTATTCTTTTTTTTTTTTACTTGGTCATTTCTGGGCTCAGTTGTGTTTTCATTTCAAATTCTACTTCTCTCGTTTAACCTTTTATCCTCCAGAGTTTCCAAGCAGCCTTCTCTTTTGTCTTCATCAGGCCACTCATCTGATCTACTCCTTCTTAGTATACCTGGTTCCACTCATCGGATCTACTCCTTCTTAGTATACCTGGTTCCACTCATCGGATCTACTCCTTCTTAGTAAACCTGGTTCCACTCATCGGATCTACTCCTTCTTAGTATACCTGGTTCCACTCATCGGATCTACTCCTTCTTAGTATACCTGGTTCCACTCATCTGATCTACTCCTTCTTAGTATACCTGGTTCCACTCATCGGATCTACTCCTTCTTAGTAAACCTGGTTCCACTCATCGGATCTACTCCTTCTTAGTATACCTGGTTCCACTCATCTGATCTACTCCTTCTGGGTATACCTGGTTCCACTCATCTGATCTACTTCTTCTTAGTAAACCTGGTTCTACTCATCTGATCTACTCCTTCTGGGTATACCTGGTTCTACTCATCTGATCTACTCCTTCTTACTATACCTGGTTCCACTCATCTGATCTACTCCTTCTTAGTATACCTGGTTCCACTCATCGGATCTACTCCTTCTTAGTATACCTGGTTCCACTCATCGGATCTACTCCTTCTGGGTATACCTGGTTCCACTCATCTGATCTACTCCTTCTGAGTAAACCTGGTTCCACTCATCGGATCTACTCCTTCTGGGTATACCTGGTTCCACTCATCGGATCTACTCCTTCTGGGTATACCTGGTTCCACTCATCGGATCTACTCCTTCTGGGTATACCTGGTTCTACTCATCTGATCTACTCCTTCTGGGTATACCTGGTTCTACTCATCTGATCTACTCCTTCTTACTATACCTGGTTCCACTCATCGGATCTACTCTTTCTGGGTATACCTGGTTCTACTCATCTGATCTACTCCTTCTGGGTATACCTGGTTCTACTCATCTGATCTACTCCTTCTGGGTATACCTGGTTCCACTCATCGGATCTACTCCTTCTTAGTATACCTGGTTCCACTCATTTGATCTACTCCTTCTGAGTAAACCTGGTTCCACTCATCGGATCTACTCCTTCTGGGTATACCTGGTTCCACTCCTCTGCTCACCCTCAGATGTCCTTAAACCTACCGTCCTCATGTCCCTGCCAAATCTACTGTTCATCCTCAGACTTGATCCTGTTCTGTTTTTTGTTTTGGAATTAGGATATTTGGAGCCTTAAGATCTTTTTTTTTCTCACAATTTGCATTATCAGTGAACCTCGCCTGAGCAGCCTGGCTTTTTAAAAAAATATATTTTCCTTATTTTTCTGTCCATATGTGATTCAATTTAGATCTTTGAACTAACTCTCCAAAGCCACAAAGGCTTATCTGTCTGAGACAGGCTGCTGTTATCTATTGTTTGTTTTTACAGACATATGCAAAGATTCACCGTGTTCTTGACTTGAGTGCAGAATATATAACTGTCAAAAATAAAAATAGAGATATTAAAAGACCAAAAATAAAGTCTCACAACAGCTCTGTGTCAAAAGCTCTCTATAGGTATGGCTCTCTCTCTTTCTTTCTTTCTGCTTATTTTTCCATCCCTTTTTATTAATGGCAAAGCCTTAGCTGCAGGGCATTGTGTGCTGTCACCACGGCGTGTCCCAAGTCTTTATAAATTCACACATTCAAGCACCACAGCTTTGATGTTGCATTAATCTGTAAGGATTTACCGCTTAGGCCTTTGGGGAGGAGGCTTCCAGTCTTAGTTTACTTGTGATAAGCACACCTCAGTTTCTCCTGGTTGAACCCAGTCAGAGCTCACCTGAGGGCCATACTACGGAGCGAAATAAGTGGGTTTGTGAGGTTTGGCAAATCTAAAGCCAGGATCTCCAGTTATGCCCCCCGTATAGGAACCATAAAAACAAAACATGGTTGCATCCAGAATCAGTCCATACTCACTTTATAGTGCACTACACTATCCGTGCTCCTCAGTTCAGGTCCTCGAGGGCCACAGTTCTGCATGTTTTAGATATGTCCCTGCTCCAACACACCTGATTCAAATGAATGGGGCATTAACAGACTTGTGTAGACCTTCATGACAAACTGATCGTGCCCTCAGTGTGTCCCACGTGGAATCGTTAAAGTGTTGTACAACCAGTGGTCGCTGCATTAGACAGCAGCAAACAGTGTCATAATGGAAATAGTGCTGCGACTGTCCAAACGTTCACCGTGCTGATGAGCTCACTTCATCGTCCCTTCAGAGGACTCTCCTACATACTGAACGCAGAGTAGTGCACTAAATACACCCGCGCTGAACAGCATATTGAAAAGACATCCTCATTGTTACAATATCAACTTGCACAATGTTAATATTGCAGAAATAAATAAATAGCTAAACTGCAATAAATCCTACAAGTGACCTGCATTTACAGTTTTATATGATCATCTACACAACATCTTCATTGAAGAGAATTTGACCCAAGAATTTCTCTGTTTCATATTGTTTTTACTGCTGGATTAAGCTGCTTACTGGTTTTTATTCTCCACTGATATGTTAAGTACTTTAGAAAAGTCCTTTTTATGAATATAGTTTTTTTATATTTTTTGAAAATCTGATGAAACATCAATACCAGAGCTGCCAGAGCTGCTTTTTTTTCATGGCTATGTATTTATTGTCAGGGGTCTTCGCTGCAAAGCAGAAAGACATTAATATCAAATAATTAAGTATGTTTTTCATTTCACAAGTTGTATTGTCATCACAGTGACTCTTCCTAATATGGTGCAACCCAACTTTAATCGACCAACAAGTCAGTTGTAAACTGCCGATAGTCAGTAGATGTCTATAATGTATTACAAATTAAAAATAATATTAATCCAGTGAGATTCAAACAACTAAATGTTTTGTGGTACAGCGTCAGAAAAACATACACCTCCTGAAAATCAAGTATAAGAGCTTTATTGCAGCACATAAACAGCAGCACTGCATTTTGTTTATAAAGACAAAAGTGACCACAGATGCTTCTTACCTGGCACAACTAACAAGTTCCTGCCAGAGCTCCTCTGTTGTTTAAACTGCTGAAGAAACATCTGTTTGTTTTTTTCAGGAATTTAATATTTTTCACGCATGTCCATTAACTCAACCTGCTCTTCTTATGAATTAAGTGGAGGTTTGTGAATTTTTCCCCTTTTTTATGTGCGCACACCAGGCTCTCGAAGCAGAAAGCCAGGCCCCAGTAACCCAGCTGATACTCGCTGTTGTCGTCCTAATAATCTCTCATTGCAGCTTTAATGTTTCTCTAGTCGGCTCTCTTGAAAAACGCTGCGGCTTTGTTGAAATTGCTTTATAGTATTCCCCCTGGTGGAGCATGAGCCGGATTTACTGAGAATGATCCATTAATGCAGTGGTCTGCGTTCCATTGCAGCAATTTGTGATATGTCAAAAACAAAACTAATTCTTATACAAATTCCTGTAATTGCAGAGATCTAATAAATCACATATTTTTTAATATGGCACCTTAGAGTAAAGGCACAGCTTGGCTCTGCTGATGTGAGTAAGCCCAGACTCGTCTCATTTATCCATTTAGTGGCTGCTTGTCTCCTCGCTCTGTCTAGCTACGATCTCCAAATCAAACTCAGGAAAACGTTTTAAAGAGTGTACTAATGTTTAAAATGCACCTGGATAACGAGGAAGCTGACTGCAAAAGATACAAAGACGAAGCACCAGGAAGTTGTCTTGTGTAACGTCTAAAGGGAGCCCGACGTTTGATAGCACTTACAAATGAAGAATAAATGAATTTCTAAATATATAAGTTGTCACAAACACTTTATCTTCATCTGACAGTGATAATGACACACAGCTACGTGCTTAAAAAACAACATATGGTGTGTTCGTTTCATACGTCACATTTAATTAAAGTTGGTTTAAAATGACTACTAGGAAGCGAGGATGCTTCAGTTTCATATTCACCCTTTACTCCTCTCTCCACTTGTGTGTCGCTCCATCGTGTTTGTGTGGTGGGAGGGGCTTAGGCGTGAGGCGAGGAGTCAGTGATGCAAACTGGAAAACAACGGGCAACACCCTCCCTGCTACTGCTTATACACTGAATGCAGAGTTTTCTTTATTTTTTATATATTGTTTGTTTATATCAATACATCTGTGATTGGCCTACTTTTCTTATTTTAATAATTTTGTCTATAAAAACAGTGACAAATTTCCATGATTTCCCACAGCTGAAGCTTACATTTTAAAACTGCAAAGAATATCCAATAAGCAAAATAAAATACGTACATGAAAAAATAAAAAGAAAACCATTCGCTTTTCATTTTTTGAGAAGCTGAGCACAGCAAATCGGAGAGAAATTTCTGCTTTAACTATTACAATTTCTTCATGATCTAATTCTAAATTTCCACTAAATTTACCAAAACACTCTAGGAATCCTGCAGCTCTCATCTTTTTTCTATGTGCAGCAGTTCTTGAACATCACATGTATTCATGTGTTAATATCTCACAACAAGCTCATGGTCTCTTCTGAGAGCACAGCCGTGACCCGAGTTACAGGAAAGCATCGGCACCGTCAGGGTTATGGGTCTTCATCCTCACAGAGCGTAAACACATGATTCAGTCACTAATCCCTACTGAGATGCTGCGGCCCCCTTAAGGGATGCAGACGGTTTTTCTTGCATCACAGCCTCTGGAAAAAGCTGCTTTTTATTAATGTAGAAAGACGGATTATTAACTATTCATATGCATTCATGCAAATGTGTGGACACATTTTTATTTTCTCTAGCATGTGTTGTTCGCCATCAGTTGAATGCCTCTGAGCTTGTGTGAAGGACTTTAACTCGCTCCCTGTGATACTCTATGGAGCATGAAGGAGAGGATTTAGTTGTGCAAGGAAAAGCCTGATGCAGTTCTTGTGTTCACTTCACTCTCCTTAACTATGCCCTTCTCTTTGAATCAGGTTTTTCAGAGCAGTCAGTCAGGCTGCCATCACCTGTCCTGTTAAATTGTTACCAAGCGCTCTTACCTGAGGGATGGAGAGCAAGATGCTCATCGTCCATGCCACCATTAACATGATCCTGTTCCTTTTCGGAGCCATGCTGATGCCCAGAGGGTTGAGGATAGCTGACTGTCTGTCCAGACTTATCACCACTGTCATAAAAGCGCAGGAGTACATGGCTTGTAGCTTGAGGAACATGAGGAACCTGCAAGCCAGGTCGCCAGCCTGCCACTGAACAGTGATGTTCCACACGGCATCCACTGGCATGACAATGAAGGTAACCAAGAGGTCTGCTGCCGTCAAGTTGATTATCAGCACTCGGACTCGAGATTTGCGCTTGTGACCGACAGCGGCCCAAAGCACAGCCAAATTGCAGAAAGTAGATATGCCACACAGGATGAAGGTAATGATCACTCTGGCTTTTGCTGCCGTGGAAAAGGTGGGGAGCTGCAGGGCCCTGTCCAGTGAGGTCCAGTTGCAGTGAGGAGCCAGCAAGTTGCAGCTGAGATTGAGGTCAAATCCTGAGCTCTGCTGGTACATGATGGCTGGAGGGTCACAGCAGGAGGAGGCGTTCATTTTCTGACCCTCAGCAAGAAGTCAGCATTTTGTTCTGCTGCATGGAGACTTGTGTTGCTGCTGGGACACAGAGCAAAACATCAACTTCAGTCTCATACATTAAGTTAGTGCAAAAGATTAATCTGCATAGATTTGCATAGTAAGACAAAATTAAAATAGATAAGTGAATAAGACATTGTCTGACAGGGAGGGAGCAGTGTGCTGTGTAGGGCACAACTCCTGTATGCTCTGAGGTGGAAGGACACTTACAAATCACATGATAAGAGGTGTCCGGACTATTTGCAGCCACGACTAGGACACCTGCTAATCGAGATAAGTATACCTCAATGACACCACTTTGATAAACGATGAAAGTGGTTTTAACAGAATTTGAAGGATTTGTGGTCATGGCTCAGCTGCAGGGTCAATTGAGCAGGTTGTCACGACAATACAACTGGTGGCATCATTTGTGGGGGTTTTTTTGTTTTTTTTTTTACATGTAAACAGGAAAATCAAGAGTTAAAGGCATGCGTTCAAAAAAAGTAAATTAGTTATTATCTTTATTTTATTTCTACATTGAAAAATCACAGAGAATCTAATAAAAGATGACTTGTCCAGTCAAACACATATACGCAACAGACAGGGTATGTTTTATGTTTATTTAAATAAAGTGGGTCTAAAGAGGATGGAAACAAACTCACGTGTATCAGAGGTGTCGCACATCCAGCCGCGGATTTCCAAAAACTACATGACGTTAAAACGCAAAACAAAAACAAAAAAAACAACATATCTGTTGTCCCAGACCACAGCCAGTCTCAAGAGTCCTCGGTCTTCCCTCCTGGTGTACACCTGATCCGTCTCCAAAGGCCCCCTCCTGCCCCCCGGCTTTTTCTAGCGCACCTTACTCCCGCGCGCGTGCCAGCTGCTCTGACAGCGCGGTCTCGAGCATGTCGCCTCCCAGGAGCGTCAGTTCAATGAACCTCGAGCTCTTCTGCTGACTTTCTAATTTTAACTCTGCCAGAAGAAATGTAATTAGGCAGCGCAGCGCCTGTGATCGCCTCTGTCGCCGCGGCCAGAGCGAACCCGCTCCTGATAAGTGCGCTCATCTCTGTCTGTTACATCTATGATCCTCCAAACGCGCCAGGACGCGTTTAGACTAGAAAACGCAGGCTACTTTTAAACTCACCTTCCACTGGAGCCTTCTAGTTCTCCTCATCTGAAGAAAAATGAACCAAAAGCCGTTCCCCAGGTTACAGCATCACAATTATCCATCATTATCAATAACTGAGTTAACCCATATCCCTATCAACATTTCAACTCTTTGCTTGTCTTGAGAAGATGCTCTGTGTCTCGTATCAGGCTTTAAAGGTAAAAGCATGCATTATGCGTCTGGTCTGAACGGACTTGTTTGGTGATGCTGCATGCAGCCTCCGTGTTCCCAGGATTGTTTCCTGACTGTCTTAAATTCCAGTAGCAACATTTTCTCCTGTGACTTCAGCCAGCTCCCAACAGCAGGGGAGCCCTGGGAACATTTTTCCTCAGAAGCACTCCTTTCTTTCCATGAAACTGAGAACTTTGTGAGCAAACAAAAACAGTTGTGCTTAGTGGTTTGTCAGACCTATCCCTGATACACGAGGAATTATGAAAACAGACTGTGTTGGATTCTGATTGTTCACCAAGTGGTGGAGGAGCAGCTGTTCAAAATGTGGATATCTGCAGTGACTGTAGTCTCCCAGACTGCTTACATATGACTTTCACAGTCATCGGATCTGGTCAGAAAACACAACCCATCGTCTTGTAATCTGGAATCTTTCCCTGTTCACATTACATGACTGATCGCTGACGGAGGGTCCCTACAGGATCTGACAACAGTCATCTAAAACCATGACAAATAGTCATATCCACAAACAAAATCCATTTGATTATTGGATAATGGACCAAAGGAGGAAATGAACATTGCCAGCTGTTAATGCTGTGATTTGTTCACAACACAAATGAAAAAAGAAAGGACAATATAGGAACAGAAATGGATTAGCACTTGCATGTGGAAGGGATTCCCGGGATTTCCGGGAAGCATCAGTGAGCTCTGCCACTGGCGAATCAGGTAGAGATGTCTGGTTTGAAAGAGCCACAAGAAGCCGTTTGTATGTGAAACTGTAAACGTTTGCTGCAGTTTGGCCTTTCATTTATATCTCAACAGTCAATATTCACCCGTGAACTGCAGCAGAATTTCAATTTCTTCATTTAAAACGACTCCACGACACGCGCCTGAATCCTGACTTCTGCAGCACAGCAGCAATAAGTCTGACTCAGTGAGTCACTGCAGCATGTTCACTAATAAAATTCATCCGCGGATTCAGTCGACTCAGCAGCCTCTGGATCAGAGAGATGCCGGGTTTTTTCTCAAGGTCAAAAACAAGCTTGTCGACTGTAAATGTGTGATGTCATGTCATCAAATCTTGCTGGGGGGACTGTTCCATTGTCAAGTTCCTTCAAAAGCATTTAGTCTTTCATTTGGTTGCATTTCACACATTCTCCTGTGTTTATTCAAAAGACCCACAATGCTTTGCAAGAAGCCAGGATGATGCCAGGATAAACCTTTGTTGTTGTTTTAGGTCGGCAGCCAACAGATTTCAACAGCCACCTCAGTTCAGCTGTTGGTGGATCTCATTCAGGCTGGACGGCGCCACCTTGATGTAAACATGTAAACGCGCCCGTTTACGCGACCATGCCAGGCTGTGTTTTCCCTACATGCCAGGAGTCTGTCTTGAGTCTAATAAGAGAGTAATACGGAGGAAATAGGGAGTCCATTCCTGTGAAAGTCATTTTTGTGTTCCCTTTGAGAGGTTGACTGCAGGCTTTCTCTTTTCAGTCGGGTGCAAAAATATTACAAACATAAAGGAACCATTTTTTGCCGCAGACTGTATTTACGGGCTGTCCCCGCCTTCTTATTGTTGAGTTGATGCGGACTATCTATCTGTGCAGTGCTAATGGAAAGAAATACATTCAACTTTAAACACTCACACACACAAACACCAGACTTTAAATTGATTAGAGCAATATCTCAGGCAGCTGTGCATCCCTGATGAGGACGGTTAATTGCGGCAGGCTTACACTCCTCTGGCCAAGGCGTAGGCGTCGCTGTGGTCTGTAGGAGCCGTTTCTCGCGTCGCTCAGCGAAGATCAGACAATTTTCATCGTTCAAACTGCAGTTGATTAAAGAACCCTCTGTACTCTGCCTCCGTCTATTGTCCACTCGGCCCAAACAGCCTGATTTTAAAGGAGTTTGGTGACTTTTTATCCTCCACAATGAAGCTTAGCAGTCTGATTTTAACATACACATTGATGACCGCTCTCACCTCTTTGCCAGAGGTTTTATCAGTGTCATAGAATCTTTTAATTTTACTCAACATGTGTCTGGGCCCACTCATGCCAAAGGTAACACACCCGACCATGTCTTTACTTTAGGAATGAATTATTGCATTTTTACTAAGGTAATTTTTAATTCTGATCATCACTGTATTCTTTTTATTTTGTCCTTTTCTGTCGCTCTCTCCTGCTCGCAGAGAGATCAGCTCCCGCATCCTAAACCCCTCTGCTGCTGCTGTATTTGCTGTTGTTGTTGGACTTGACCTCAACTTTTGACACCATCGATCATCATGTCCTGCTCAACAGGTTGAAACGCTGGGTTGGGCTATCAGGTTCTGCTTTGAGATGATTTTCCTCCTATCTGTCATTCTGTTTTTAAATCTCCTATCTGTCTGTCAAGATCATTTTCTGTGGCCGCTGCCACATTTAAGTTCTCTTCTTCGTCACTCACCTTTGGTGTGCCACAAGGCTCTGTTTTGGGGCTTTTATTGTCCATGTTATATCTGCTCCCTTTGCAGCATATTTTAGGCTCTTTTAAAGACATTTGTTATAATTGCTATACTGATGATATTCAGCTTTACATTTCTTTTCAACCTCAGGATGTTTTTAAGATACAGATTTTGCTTAGGTCTTTGGATTCAGTCAAGAGTTGGATGAATAAAAATTTTCTTCAACTGAATGAAGCAAAAACTGATGTCCTTGTTTGTGGCCTTGACAGGTTTCTCCCTAAGATAGCAGACCAATTGTCTGTTATTTACTTAGTCCTCAGTGAGGAACCTCTTAACCCTGTTTTGTCACTTGTTCGTCCTTGTTTTTATCATTTAAAAATATTGCCAAGCTGAGTCCAGTTGTGTCATGAGATGAAAATGATCCTTCATGCCTTCTTTTCATCACATCTCAATTATTGTAACTCAGTTTTTGCCTGTTTTAGTAATAAAGATCATTGGAACGTCTTTAGGTTGTCCAGAACGCTGCTGCAATAACAAAATGTTGTAAAACATGTTATTCATGCTTGTCTTGTGTAACGAAACACAACTTTAAACAAAAATAAATGACAGAAATGCCACATGTGTACTTTACCATCACAGTAAGGTTGGTTTTTGGAGTGTTGTTGATTCTGTTGTGCTGGTTTTTTTGGGGTTTTTTTTACAGGAAACGCTTATGTTCAGACCAAATACAAACTGATCCAAGTGGGCGGCTCACTTATATATTAAATCAGTGGAAAGAAACACATCACTTTGAGCAACATTAGGTTCACATGTCCACGAGTCCCCTATAAACAGTCTGTCCGATGCTTTGTCTCGACAGCCAATCAGTATTGAGGGTTTTTTTCAGCATCATTGAGAGCTAGAATAAGTAGAGGTTGTTCAATCGTTGTACAAAAAACATAAACAACTCAACACCAGAGTTGCTGTCACAACATGATCAGGCATGTGGCTATGACATGAAAAGAAAAGCATCTCTTCATCTTAGTGTGACCTTGTGCAAGCAGTGATGCATGTAGGGCCTAATGTTTGAATCCAGAAGGACCGCACAGAAAAGGCAGGAAACAGTTGCTTGTTGCACATTAGAGTGAGGTATTTTTATATTAACGTCAGGGTTTTCATACTGACAGCTCAGGCTTAGTTCAAACCCTTCAAACAGAAAGATTTCCAGTTACATTTTCCAATTTCAATTAGTGTTGTGGGTTGAACGGGTGCCATTCACAGAGGTTATTACCCTTGTGCAGGCAGCGCAGGTTTGAATCCCTGCACACACCCCATATCTATTTCCTGTCTACCTACTTTAAATAAAGGCCACTAGTGCCGAAAAAGGATAACTCTTAATCTATACTGCTATTTTGGACATAGTGCTGTTGCCGGATAAAGAAAAAAAATAGTTTTTATTATTGGTGTGACATTGACCTCAATTTAGTCTGCAGGGGTGGATTATCAACCGTTCAGAGCTCCTGGTTCATGTGGATATCAGACTTTGGGCTAGTGTCCAAACAGGCCGCAAACTTCCCGGCTCAACAGACAACAGACTCAATTCCACTTTAATCCACAGTTCTTTGGGCGCTTGTATTGAGGTAAAGCATTGTTCCCATCCATGGCTTCACTGTGATCCAGATTGAATCTGCCTGTTTGCACATTAACAGGATAAAAATACGCCTCCCTCCGTGATCCCCTCCAGACAGCGAGCAGTCTGTTACAGATTTACTCTGCAGCTACACAACACCAGAGGAAAAATGGAAATGAAAGAGAACCTACATTAAAAAAATGTGGCCACAACATAAAGTCATTTGAAGCAAAGGGTGCAGGCCCTATCGTCTTATGTAGTGTGTTATCCTATTCATTATTTTTCTTTTAGTGCTAGAAACTGAAAGCACAACAAACCTTTACCTTTTAAGTGCTTTCAGGGGTCAAAAGGTGCAAATTGAAATGTTAATTTAAAAGTTAATATGTACTTATGACCAGACTCCCTGCTCCTAAACATTTGATCTCCCAGTTTGTAGATCTGTTTTGTTCTGAAGCCCCTCCTCTCTCAATAAAGAGACCCAGATCAACGACCTTGGCGAGGATGTTTCCGATGTGGTCAGTTGCACTGGACAGGGTGAAGAAATGTTCTCTCCTAGCGGGACACTTGGCCACAGTTCTTGGGCGTGTCCTATCCTCAGGACTTTTCAGGTTTAGGTTTTGACTTTATTTAGTGATATATACAACAGGCAGCTGCTCCCTGATGGTCTTTTTGTGATACTTGGCTGTTCTGAACACACTCTGACACTTCCCAAAACTTTACAAAATGCCTTTTTGTTTGGTCTGGTTGTCCTGACATAATCTTTTGAATCCCTTTTTAATGTATATAAATATGCGCATTTATATATGCATTTTGTATCACAGCTGTTACACATCTGTACCACATTGGTGGGGAGCAACAGAGGCATATAGGGGGAAAAGGCTTAACGCGAGTGCAAGGATGGCTGAGAGAGATGCTTGGTGAGCCATCAGACCGAAGTGTTCAGGCTTGTTGTCTGGACACCAAGCCAACTGACAAGCAAGCAGAAAATAAATGAATAAATACCACCAGCTTAGTGGTCACTGAGGTAGAGAGCAGTTGGACTGGTCTTATTACAAACTTTTTCACCCGACTTGTGGCACTAGCTGCAGTTCACAGCTGGGTTGTGCTTCACAACCTAGAGGAGCCTCCACCAGCTGAAGCCGGGTGATTGTCTTCCTCCCGCTGGAGCCGGCTGGCATCTTCCCCCTGCAGCAGTGCCGGCAGCAATGGGACTTACTCAGTACTGTCTGAAGAAAGCAGCCAGTAACCAGACACATTGGGGACTTGTTGCTGACTGTGGACTGCGAAGTAGAGAAAAGGGAGCATCTTCAGATGCATCGTCATGCTTTGAGTAAGCACACGCTCGGGAGGGAACGCTGCACCATCGTGGGATTGCTGTGCACAGCTGGAAAAAGAAGATGGAAAGAAGAAGGAATCACCAGCGCATCTTTATCTACGGTCTCTGCATCAAAAATGGTTAAATTATTGACACAAGATGCCTCCTTTAATCTATGAAATGCTGGCACCTGATGATTGTTGGGACAAGGTTTACACCCTTATCTGTGAAGCTGAAATTTGCATCACCGTCACATTCCTGATAATGATTGTGAAGACCATTTCTGGCCCATCAAGGTCATTAGGACTTGTGTCCCGGGTGAAGGTTTTCTGAGTGCTGCCCATGATGCACCTTTTCCTTTCATATATCAATCTTTAGTTGTAACGAATTAAAACAACACACTTATTTTGCTTAAAATTAGTAAAAAAAAAGATCTTTGTTTTTTCTTGCCATTTTGATATCAGTTCTTTAACTGCTCATTTAATCAATCACCGTTTTTATTCTTTTTTACCAAGGCTGTACAAACATTTGCATGTCAGTGTACAATCAACCTGCTGGAGTGATTCAACCTTGACTCAAAGCTGATGTGGCACATGTTGGGACACTGAGCGAACACTCAGCATAAACCGATGTGCCTCAGAGTGCAGCGTAATCACACTGACGACACGAGCGGTCAGGACAAGGCAGAGCACTGGCACACACACTGTTGGTGTGGGTGTGGGCTGCAGCTCTGCAGCCGACTGAGGTCCAGCTACAACTTCAATCCTGCTACTTTTACTTAAAATGTTGTGAAAGATGCACTTCTCCAGGAGGTTGTTGTATTTTTGTTTGTTTTCCTTTTTTGTGTTAATGTATGCAACTTCTGAGCTCTTTGAGTGTGGATTATTTTTCCTTATGATGTCAAAATGTTGTATGACATTGTAGATTATAAATAAGTTCAGTTAATGACAGGTAGGTGAAGATGGATCCCTGGACTATCCTAATGTAGATGCATGCTCTAAAGTAAACTGCAACAAAGACCCACATGAAAGTTTCATAAACAGACTTGAGTAAGTAGTATAGAAAATATATAATACATTTCCTTAGTCTATCTGTGAACCTAACTGATCTGATGACCCAGACTCTGTGTCCCTGTGATGTTAAATTCACTTGGTTGTGCAGTAATTTTACATAATCAGACCAATAGACATGCAGCATATATCATAAAAATCATTTGGTACATTTAGGAAATATAGTGCACCTAATAAACTGTAATATAAGCAATATTCAAAAGGAACTAATTTTAAAAAAAGTCATGTATATATTGAAAAATATAACACTGTATTTTATTTTGAAAGGTAGCCATAACTGTACTGTTGATGTCTTTGTAAGCAGTCAGAGAGGATTTGTTCTTTACAGACTTCAGGAACCATAGCTTCTTCTTCTTCTTCTTCTTCTCCACTGAGTTCTTTCTATAAATATCTGGAGCGACCCTCGTCCTGCTACAGGGTTACGCTCAACCGTGTGTCATCCATGCGAAGCCTCTCGGCAGAGTCAGCACATTAAGCACCAAGGACTTCTGGCATCAACAGATATGGCCATTTAGCAACTTGAATTTAATGTTGTTGTTTGTTTTATTTGCTTGGGGTTTTTTGTAGTTTTTTTTTTTTTTGTAATCATTTTCCAGTTGTGCCTTTGCTGTAGTATTTCAGCATTTTTCTGCAGGATGCCGCTTCAGGGTAGGTTACCGTAATCTGACCACAATAAAAAAATACTTCCACCACACAAAATAGTCCTTTTCATTGTTATTAATCATTAATAGATGCATAAAAACAAAAATGAGATAAATGATCTGCAGATTGATAATACCTGCTTGTACTGACCAGTTATCAGACTAAAATGGATTTAACAACTTATACGACTTATTTAATCTGTAACAAGTAGTTCTCTTGTTGAAGGTGCTAAATTAATTGTGAATTGTATATTGATGAATAAAACATACAGTGATTCAACCATTCAGACTTGAGCAAAAAGTGAGACTGATTCTAAATAAAGTGCATAAAATAAGTCAGAATAAGTATGTGAACCCTTTGAAATGTACAGTTTTCTGTTTCATGTGACATGATCCTCACGCTACTCAAAATTAAAGACAAAAACTGTTTGTTTAAGCGTATAACACAAAGACATTCCACTTTATATTGAACATACTCAAACATTTACCACGCTGGAGGAAAAAGTAAGTGAACCCAGAGACTAAGGTAAAGTTCAAATGTGTGTTTTATTCATGAAGTAGCGTTTTGTTTTTTTTTTTGGTTTTTTTGCTGTAAAAGGCATAAAACACACAGAGGTCAAATGTTTCTGGGACTCTGTCCATGAAAATGAGCATCAAGCCTGTCACACAGTCAACCTGGTCATTGTGAGCAGAAGCGAGCTCAGTGCTGTTGGCACGTCCGAGAGGGAAGCGATCCAGGAGCAATCTGTATCACGGTGCTTTGAAAAACTATTCCCCCTCCTCTGCTTTTTATCTATTTCTGTCACACTGCAATCTGTAATTTAAATGCTTTTTATGATCTGATTTTTTTAATGTAATGGATCTGCACAAATGTTTTCTGGCACAAACCCAATACATCTTATCACCCCAGAAACAACATCCCCAGACTGAAACATGGTGGTGGCAGCATCATGCTGTGGGAATGTGTATCAGCCGCAGGGAATGGGAAACTGGTCGGAATTGAGGAAAAGATGGACAATGCTTCTTGAGCAAAACAGGTTTCAGTCTGCCAGTGATTTGAGACCGGAAGGAGGTTCACATTCCAGTAGGACAATGGCACTCAGCAGTGGTTTCAGGGGGGGCCGTTAAATGTATTGGACCGGCCGAGTCAAAGCCCAGACCTCAATCCAACTGGGAATTTGTTGAGACGTTAAGACTGCTGTTCGCCAGCTCAAACCATCCAACTTGAAGGTTGAAAGTTCTGACTTCAGGAGGGTGAATAGTAGCACACACTTAAGCCTTTTCTTATTTGTTTTCTATTTATTGTTTGTTCATCAGTAAATAAATAAAATTGTAACATCGTCAAAGTTACAGGTTACATGCTTTTCATGGAAATCAGTTTAGAAGTCTCAGTTTAGTTTTGTTGTATAAATACTTGAACTTCAAGAATAAAAATCACTTAGTTGAAACCGTCAGTGAATTGAAATCTACCCTGTAATGAGAAGCAGCATCCTGGTGTTTTTATACGTGTACGTGCAAATGCTTTTGTTTCCATTTTCACTCAAATGTTTTCAAGTAATCAAAACTGCAACATCAAGGGACGGAAAGTTCATCGGCTCTGACTGTTGTGCAGCGTAGGAGTGTGGGTCCAGAGCAACCCAGAAGACGAGGCTAGACAAGGCGCCCAATGAGGCCACTAGGATACATTTGAAACTAATCGTACACGGTGATCTGGGCTTCCAGAGTTTTGATGAAATCCATGTCTAAACAAATAAGTCTGCAGGTTGGCTACAACTGCAGGTTTCGTGCCCTCAGCTCCAGAATTAGTCTATCTATGAAAAACTCTCCTACTCAAAAAGAGAATATTTCAGACTGCTGGAGATTAACACCACAGTCTTTAAAAGTCACAGATTGAAACAATAATCAGTAAAGAATAGTCTTTATCTGAGCACATGATTTTTTTTTAAATTGAATCCTACTTGGTTAATCTTCTGTTAAGTTAAAGACGAGTCACCGGTTCAGCGGTTGGAGCAGGGGTCCATCCCCTCGTTTAGTCATTCAGGCATACAACACGCCAGAAGCTCAAGACGGCCTTGATGCGATGGATGGGTGATGTGGATTCTCGTAGTCGACTGATAACAACTCGGCTGTTAGCCAGAAGAGAAGCTGTTATGATACAATGATGATGAGATGGCTGATTCTCAGTGGACACATGAGATTATTTCTATTTAATTACTGTAATGTAGCTGAAATTATTACAACCATATCAAGGTCACAGGCACGATTGGTAACTTATCTAGCTGATGTATGTATGACATCACTTTTCGCCTCTCAGAAATCTCAGAAAGCCTAAGGAAAGACATGTGCCAATAGAGAGAAGATAGTTGACTGGAGCCAGAAATTGATCCAGGTCATTGCCGTCCCTGTAAAGAGAAGGACATTCATCTAATGACTTTCGAAATGGGAGGTCCCGGTGCAGATTTCTGCTTGGATCTGCACAGCTCCTCGGCCCCTCCTCGGGCTCAGCTGAAGGAGCCAGGATCCAGTGGTGGTAAAGGCCGGAGAGCTGGTGTTATTCAGCTGTGATTACTGTCCTGCTTGATTGGCTGTCCCCCCACTCTTTCTTCAAAACGGGCATTACTTGTTTATAATTTTGTTTCATTGGCAGTATCACAAATGAGGATTTGATCGGAGTGAATGTAAGGTAATATGAAAAAGAATCACGAGTAACACGAGCTAGACTGAGCTAAAAAACCTCACTGCTGATAAGTGAACTAAGGTGGACTTACTGCTGGTTACTGTGGGTTTACTCCCATTTTCAACACAGCACTGTGTAGTTTGGAGGAAAAAGAGGCTTCGGAAAACCTGTGGGTGACATCACAGGGGGTTTGTGCGCTTGTTGGACATGTTTGAAACCCCCGCTGTAGCCACTTCACCTCCCAATCTCATCTCTATTCTTTGTTGTCATGGACAAATTCTCATGGACCATCCAAGTGGTCCAATGGCACATCCCTGCATTGATCCTACCAAAGAGGCTGAGGTGTCCGAGTCATTGTAGTTGGAACCGACTTTCTGTCCCACTGTTCAAAAGGAAGAACTACCACCTCAGGCTGCCAGACCAGGAGCCCAGCCCCCAAATATCCACCCGGTGTTGCAGAGGCAAGTCAACAAAGACAAGCAGAACCTTGAGGAACTCATGGAGGATCTCATCTATCCCCAGGGCCCTGCCACAGTAAAGACTTTTGAGTACCTCAGAAGTGGGTGAATCTGTGAAAAACCTGTTGGTGGGATCGAGAGGTTCTTCAAAGTAATTTTTCTACCACCTGGAGACGTACTCAGTCGAGGTCAGCAGCATCCCATCCTCACTATACACAGTAATGGTGAAGCACTATTTTCCCACCTGAGTTAGGAAACTGGTTGGTTTGCTAGAATTTTACTTTCCTCGGGCTCACTGAACTCATCCCACACCAAAGTTATTGTCCGAGCAACACCTGAGTTAGGTACTTATCGTCTCCCTCAACCAGGATGTCCACCACACGGCAGGCACCAACAACAGGTCTGGTCAACAACTGACTCAGTATCGTCCACGTTCCCTGAGATGTAGTTGAAGCTATATTCAAGGCGGGAGTTGAAGATCGTTCTGACAGGTTCCTTTGCCAGATGTTCCCTGGAAACTCACTGTGCGTTTGGGCCAAGCAGGTCTGTATCACCGTGGAGATTAACTGACAGCTGAAACTGACGTAAGTCACTCCAAGTGATTAAAACAATGCATCTTCAGTGTGTGTGCAAATACAAAAAACATTATGCGGGAGGGCGGGGTCTTTGTAAGAGTTGATTTGGGAAGCACAGCTTCCTTCGGTTGACTCTTTTTAACCATATACATACATTTACTTTACAAAACATATTTAGACCCTTGTCTTTTTGGACATTGTCACTATATGGCCAAAAGTATTTTCTCACCTGCCTTGACTCGTATATGAACTTAAGTGACCTCCCGTTCCTGATCCAGAGGGTTCAATATGATGTCGGCCCACCTTTGCAGCTAAAACAGCTTAAACTCTTCTGGGAAGTCTGTCCACAAGGTTTAGGAGTGTGTTTATGGGAATCTTTGAGCATTCTTCCAGAATCGTATTTGTGAGGTCACACTGATGTTAGACAAGAAGGTCTGGCTCTCAGTCTCCGCTGTAATTCATCCCAAAGGGACCAGCTCCAAACTGTTCCCACAAAGTTGGCAGCATGGAATTTTCCAAAAGTTCTTGGTCTGCTGAAGCATCCAGACTTCCTTTCACTGGAACTAAGGGGCCAAGTCCAGCTCCTGAAGAACAACCCCACACCATAATCCCCCCTCCACCAAACGTTACACTTGGCACAATGCAGTCAGACAAGTACCGTTGTCCTGGCAACCGCCAAAACCAGAATCATCCATCAGATCGTCAGATAGAGAAGCATCATTCGTCACTCCAAAGATCACGTCTTCACTGCTCCAGAGTCCAGTGGCGGCGTGTTTTACACCACTGCATCAGACGCTTTGCCTTGTACTTGATGATGTATGAAGTGGATGCAGTTGCTCGGCCTTGGAAACCCATTCATGAAGCTCTTTGAACACTGTTCTTGAGTTAATCTGAAGGCCACATTAAGTTTGGAGGTCTGTAGTGATTGACTCTGCAGGAACTTGGAGACCTCTTCACACTATGCGCCTCAACTGACCCGCTCCGTCGGTTTACGTGTCCTACCACTTTGTGGCTGAGTTGCTGTCATTCCCAAACACTTCCATGTTCTTATAATACAGCTGACAGTTGACTGTGGAATGTTTAGGAGCTGGATTTGTTGCACAGGTGTCGTCCTACCACAGCTCCACGCTGGACTTAACTGAGCTCCTGAGAGCGACTCATTCTTTCACAAATAGTTGTAAAAACTGTCTGTGTGTCGAGGTGCTTGATTTTATACACCTGTAGCCCTGGAAGTGGTCAGAACAACTGATTCCTATTATTTGGATGGGTGAGCGAATACTTTTGGCAATATAGTGAATAATTAGTTCTTCATAATGACAAAATATTATGAGCTTGTACTAATGTATTAAAACCAATATCTGACTACTCTGTGGTCCATTTGGCAGTATTTACATCTTTGACTCTACAGGTTTGGTAGATACTTTCATCATCCGTCATACTGGATAATATGCATCAGTGTTCACATCTGGGCTGGGATAACGTCCTTGGAAATCTGCTGAATAAGCTCAGCCTTTGTTTTTGTCAGAACAAGCATTTTCTTTGTGTTCTCTGAGTTATTTGACACTTTCTCATAAGATTTCCTGTGCTTTTTACTTCAGAGGTTGATTTAGGAGGCGCATGTGCGCTGGTCGTCTTTGTAGCAGATTCTGCCACCGCCGCAGAGGATGTCTGATTCTTTGTTCGTGACCACTGAGTTCTTATTCATCTAAATGATGAATTTAGACGACTATTAGTACATTTAGGAGAGTGACACAGATTGAAAACACAATTTGAATTTAAACACTTACTAGCCTTTTAAACACTGAAATGAAAAACAACTTTGTTGACTTTACAGTCATGAGCCACTGAACCGGAGTTCCCTCTAGTGACGAAAAGAGGACCTGAATACATGCAGTGGATGTTCATACTTGCTCTATACCCGTGCATGCAGTGTCCTAATATGTGCCTTCCACCTGCACAAATGCCCACAGGTAAGTTAGAATCAACAACTAAGCTATACAGAAGAAATATGAAAAATTAGACACACACACACACACACACACACACACACACACACACACACACACACACACACACACACACACACACACACACACACACTCCACGGTATTTCACATTTTTCTGCAACTCTAAAGTGGGATAAAGCCGTATGACTGATTTCAGAAGAGGCACACCCTCAAAGTGGGGTCATCAGAGTAGCTCGTTGTCACTCCAAATAAACATAAAAGAAATTACAGCCACTGATAATATTTGAAAAAAATCATGTTGCTTATGGAAGTTCTCAAGATTAAAATGAATAAAATCACAAGTCCGTATGGTTTCCACCATGGCTTTAACATTTATTACAGCCAGCGTGTCTTTGTCTCAGCACTCAAACACGTACAAACTGATGATGGAGGACAAACAAAGACTCAAAAGTCCCCAGAATTACTCGTATCTAATCTATTTGCTCATCAATTGTCCAGTATCAGTCCAGTTTATGCCTCAGCCCGCTGGAAGCCACAGTGATACTGCTTTTCCAGATCTCAAGCACATAATGCTCAATTTTGTGGTGCTCCCCCGCGAAGCCACAGCAGGCCCGGCCTTAGGCAGTGCAGCAGGTAGGATGCGCTTTTTAGGAGGTGATGGACACCATATTGTTAGGACTCAGGATCTCAATCCAGTAACCGTCAGGGTCTTGGATGAAAGCCAGGCCCTTCATTTTACCTGAGGGGGAAAAAAAAGAAAGGGGACAAGAATCAACTGAAAACTGTTGGAGAAAAGCAGCTCATTTGAACTGATACACACCAAGAAGAAAGCAACCACAAAAGGTAGGTAGAAAGTGTAAACAGAAGCATGTATTTATAGCACATCTTTGGGAAATAGTTATTTTTGTGACTTAAAACATGTGGGTACAATTATAGACAAATACACGCAATAAGAAGTTTTGGAAATAGTGGACTTCTGGGTTCTTTCGTCTCCACAGCTTCCAAGAGCACGGACACGGTGACGAAGCTCGCTGAAGCAGCGGCTGATGAACAGCAAACACACAACTTTGTTTCCTCATGCTAAAAGGCTGAAGTTGCTCTGACCTTTGATGTTTCACATCATAAATCTTATTCCTCCCATCTTACCATCATCTGGCTTCTTGACAAACGTGACTCCTTGCTCTTGGAACATTTTGCAGGCCGCATAAACGTCAGGAACTGCGATTCCAAGGTGTCCTGTCACATTTCAGGTAGAAAGACAAAGTGCAGTCATGTACACAAGCGAGCTCCTCCGTAGACATTTGGACATACGTGTACTGTCAAAGAGAAACATGCACTTTGCTGGCAGCAAGACAGAAATATTGGAAAACCTACAGCTACACATTTAAAGCACAAACCATTATATCAATCAGCCTCTGCTGTTGTACCTTAATATCACACGGGTGACTTCCATTAACACGTACACACAACCCCAATTCAAGAAAGTCTGCAGTGATTTGCAAATCCCATAAACCCACATTCTTTTTCCATTAGAGCCTAAACGACATATCAGATGTTGAAACTGAAACATTTTGTCATTTCGTGGTAAATTTTGAATTTAATTGGCAGCAACACATCAAAAAAAAAAAGTTGAAACTGGGGCAACAAAAAGCTGGAAAAGTAACTGATAATTTCAGAGGTTCACCAATCTGTGACGAACGGGATCAAATCCCTGCATGGACTAAGGAGCATTTCCAGAGGTCCAGAGGTCTCCTGCGTTACCACAGAGGAGAGGAACCATCCAGGTTGTTATCGGCACTTTGTTCAAAAGGCTGCGTCTGCTGGGAGGCTACACATCTGGAAATAAACCATCAATGCTGAAAGTACATAGAGGTTTTAGAGCAACATTTGCTCCCAGCCGGACAAAGTGACTATCAGGGAAGATCTTGACTATTTCAGCAAGACAATGCCAAACCACATACTGCATCTATCAAAAACAGCACCGCTTCGGGGGAGAAGAGTCCAGATGCTGAACTGTCCTGCCTGCAGTCCAGACCCTCACCAATAGAAAACATGTGGAGCCGCACCATAACCATGAAGACAGGCACACCGCAGGGGTGTGTGCTTAGTCTGCCACTTTTTACCACGGACTGTGTCCCCACCCACTCCGACGACGACGGTACTACGGTGTTATGTGCCTTATTAGGGACAACAAGACCTGCTACAGGCAGGAGGTTCAACATCAGGTGGGGTGGTGTGACGACAACGATCTGGTCAATGCAGCAGTGCGAATGCTGACGGGAATCAACAAGAGAATCCACGTCTCTCCTCCCTCCCCTGGATCCTGGAAAACTCAGAATCCAATTCAAAATTGTTTAACTTGCCCATAAAGTCCAAAGTGGCCTAGCGCCGCGATATCTGCAAGACCTGATGGAACCTTATGTTCCTAACCGGTCTACTCGTAGTTTCAAGAGGATCCAGATGTAGATCTGGAGGACGGGTCTTCTGCTATCAGGAACCATCACTATGGAACCAACTTCCAGTTTGGGTGAAGGAGGCTGACACCACCTCCATCTTTAAAACCAAACTTAAAAGGTTTCTGTTTGATAAAACATCTAGTTGGTGTAAACTTTAGTGTGTCAGGACCAGTAGTCACAGCTGCAGGACCAGACTAGAGCAGCTGGTCTTCAACACAGCTTCATCCTGGATCTGCTGCTGTAGACCTGCTGCAGGGGGACACCAACATGATCCACTGACTGGTGGTTCCTCTAAAAACTGTGGCAGCCGGAGTCTGAGGGAGAGCTCACACTGACTCACATGGACGAGCTGATAACTCTGGAAAGAGCAATAAACGATCACTGTTGGATTTACAGTGTTGCGTGTCACTGCTGAGCGGTACCCTGATCAGTGGGGTTCTGCTTCAGCCTCAGTTTCATCATCTGATATGTTGTTCATACAAATACGTAGACCTCTGACATCTCTGGTTTCAGCAATCATACCAAAGCCACGTGGATCAGAGTTCCCGTTGTGATACGACTGGCTCTCGTCAGACTCGGACCCCCAGTTGCTGAAAGGACAAGAGGTGCATCAGAAGTGGCAGGACAATAAAACACTGCTAGTAATCATTATCACCTCTCATTCATTCATTCATAGAGTAGAGCAGACTTCATTGTCCTCCTAGGACGACCTGTCATGGACAAAAACAACCTGCCTTCATTCGTTCATCTATTAAAGTTTCACGTGGCGTGACCTATTCTTGCACTGAGGCCAAATCCTCGGCTCTCGTTAACTTTTGAACCATTTGCTGTAGTCTTATAGGAGTCAATGCTGCCTGATAAACGTTACTCATCCTCGCCGCCACCTCATCAACCACCTTGTTTAACCTCTTTTATCAAAGCCACTATACAAAGAAGAAGAGGGGAGGGAGAAGACTCACCTACTGTGACATTTCAGATTAATTTGAACAAGCTCCGGTCTAATAAACCGACGACTGAAACCTGCTAGATGACAATAAAACAATAAAAAAAGAAGAAAGACTAGCTTTTAAATATTTGGAAAATCCTGTTTTAGCCCAGTTTGACAGCGGTCTTCTCCGGGTGGTCCACATGCAGGTACTGACAGTTTTCTGTAAAGTCCAGAACAATCCTCAGAGAACTGAAACACCGAGCCACCAAAGCAGAAGCGTTGGATCGATGCCGTGTCTGCGTTTGTCTGCTGCTGAGCAATTTCCATCCAACCAAATCTTTTGAAGTTGGTGCCAATTCCCGAAACGTCATCTCAGATTAAACAAGTCCACAAATTCAAACTCAACAATCAAGTTTTCACTTCCATCCTCTAAACAGTATAACTCCAGACCAAACATCCAGGTAACACCGGATGTACGAGATCAACCCTCACTGTGTCAGCTCGATGGTGGCTCTCCTGGAAAAGGTCCAGGCCGTTTTTTCCTTCACATCTGTAGGGATCTCCTTCTTGTCCTCGTAGCCCAAGAAGAAGAGAGAGAAACGCATGGAGGGGAAGTCAAACTTCTGAAGGAGCCTGTAGGATATTGCACACCAGAGGGAAAACTTTCACAACGCCTGCTTTATGCAGAGGAACGTACAACGCGCCGCTGTCTGAAACTGCTTGAAATTAAGCATTTGCATAAGTTATGAAGGAAAAAACTGCTGAATGTTTTAAGTGTACGGGTATTTCCATTTCCCCAGCATGTCTGGTGGAAAACACTCGTAGTTATAAATGTGAAATTTGAAATTAAACCAACACTCACGTCATGCCGAGGATTCTGGTGTAGAAATCCAGGGATTTCACTGGATCCTTCACCCTCAGCATAGTTTGCTGCATCATAAAATCCTAAGACGGAGACAAACATAATCAGATCTGTACGCACAAAGCAGGACCTGGGTTTCACCCACAGATGGGCGCGGTAGAGGCCTGAGCTCCGGGTTGCTGCAGGATAGTCGGACGCAGACTGTGGCTCTCCATCAGGCAACGCAATGATGCCGTTAACTCACACACGAGCAGAAAAACAGGGTGTTAGACGCTGAAGTGAACTGACTGATCATCCTCAGTCCACATGATGTATGATGTGCACATGATGTTTAAGTGCACGTGAACCAGCCAGACACCAGCACTTTCTGTTGAGCTGAAGTATTACAAATGTGCTCTGAAAGGTAAAGTGACAGACTTAAATGTTAGATCTTTAATATACAGACTGGGTAATGTTTTTAAAGCCATGTTTTGTAAATATGGACGCTTTTATACTACACTTGCACAACCTGAAGGAAGGAGATGACAATCTGCAACTTGGCCCCGAGTAAGAAACCGTATTTGACTTTAACTGCACCTCTGTGCAGCTGAGTGTATAAGCACATTTACTGAGATGAGAAAAGAGAAGAAGGAAAACAAAAGTCCCACATGTCAGGACAAGTCTCAGAACCATTACCTTTCACAAACATCACCGCAAAGACCTGGACAAGTTCAAAAATATGCCACTTGTTCTGAAAACAGGAATGTGCTTAAGTAAAGTAAGAAGAGATGACTTGGAGAAAGAAACCAGTCTCAAAGTTATTCGCATTTTCACGGAGACTTGGACGTACTCACACGTAGGGTAGCGTTCACAGCCTCGATGGAAACATCGGGATTTACATTTACAAATGCAACTGTAACCAAAACGGTCGTCTAAGCGTTGGCAATCGTGCCTAAATAAACCAGATTCTGTACAGAAACGCGTCAACTGTAGAGAGTAGCAGATTAATGTGCCTGGCAGTCGTTGGCCCGTGAGGTGTCTGTGCTCGTCTGCGTCGAGATACGTCTACTTAAAGTTAGGCAAGTGTCATTTTACCCGAGTTAGAGGATCTCCGTCTTTACATGCTGCTGCTGCGGCGTCGTCTGACAGACCTTTGTCGCTCATTTTTTTAGATAAACGGTCGTTAAAAAGCTGTACTACCACGACTCCGGCAAACTGACAGAAGAATGTGATGACAGTCCCTGAGGAATTTTAAAGCAACAGACGTCCGGTACCAGTTTTCAAAGTAAAAGACGCCGCAAGAGCAAAGCGTAAATCTTAAATAAATATTCATTCCAGAATAAAAACTCAGACACTTTTTGTATACATGTTATCTATCACACAACTATAGTGAGTTATAATCCTTATTGAAATTAGATAAAAGGTATAGCTTAAAAATATATTTAAAAAAACATGTTCAGAACTTTATGCTGAATTAGGCAGGAACTGCCCCCGCCCCCTCCTGCATAAACAAAGTTCACAGGGTCCGCAGCATTAGTACGCCGGCATGTCCCGGCAGTTTGCCGCGAAGGCGGAGACATGCACGCCTCAATGTTCCGCGTTGGCTGGTACATAATCCAGCTGTCCTGTTCGGATCCAACGAGCCAAGTGACATAAATCGTCAACATTTACCACGTGGTTGATCAAAAAACGGCCCCTCCTCCCCCACCGCGCTTTGAACGCTTCTAACCGGCTCATCTGCGATAAACAGCGACCCTGTTATGCAACCGAGGAAGCTTTATACATACTTTACCATTTTAAAAAATAGTTTATTAGGAACAGTTTACATCCATGTATTAACCTTGTAATAGATGATGTACTTTAGTCACGCTACAGTCAACATGGTGACAGGATGGACATTTATCAGTGTAACCAAACCATGAGCTGTACCTTGAAATGCTCTATACTTATTCAGATAATGCATTTCTGCTTGTTTTCTACTCTAATAGAGTAACACAATCTACCCCAGACTCATTGACAAGTGCAGGTCATTTTTCCATGGAAATGTCTTTATTTTACACAGGCTGCAAAGTTCTTCACGGGGCTGAAGTGGCAGGCAGTTACATCACAGACTTTTAACGTGGCTCCGGATCATCGCCAGGAGCTGCATAATGTAACCAGACACGTGGAGCAGAGCTGGCAGAGCTGCAAGAAACACACCCCGACTGCACCAGCCCGAGCACCGTCAGTTTCTGAGACAGACTGACTGAGATCGAACTGTTGGCAGGCAAAGAAAAGGCTGCTTTTCCTCACAGTAGACACCAAATCTCAGGAAAACCCCTGCATCCATACTTGCTTCTCTAACAGTTTTTCAACATGCCAAAGGGCAAAATCCATAAATCATCATAAAAACTATTACAGAAGCTGTAGTTTGGATTCCAGGAGGAACGTTAGATATCAACAAACCCATCTGGTTGTCAGAAACCTCCAGTCTTCTCCTGTTTGCTCACATTCTTCTGCGAGATGGCCTTTCGAAAATAAAACAATTAAGGGGGCATAACCAATAAAAAGCAAAACAATTTCTTTCATCTCTTTACTTTCAAGTGCATTACATTAATAGTAACATGTTAAAAAATGTGTTCCTATTATGAACCCTACAGGTCAGTCACCTCCGTTACCTTAAACACCCAGATGAGATCAGAAACAAAGAAACAGGATAGATACTTTGGAAAAGCCCTTTTCTACTGGATGGTCTTTCTAGAAGAGCAGGTCTTCAGTAGCTCCGTCCAAACAGGGTGTAGTATTGCGCGGGTTCCTTGCCGCTGACGCACATCTGACCAGGCTGCAAGGTCTTCAGGGGAGAGAAAGGGATGCAGAGGCTTTTAGCTCCCATGGATGGAGCGCCAGGCTCCAGGTCCTGGTCCCTACAAGAGGAAAAAAACCAAACAGCTGTTTTAGATAATTATTTTTCTCTGACCGGAACAAGTTGAAACGTCCTAATAAAAGAAAAAAGAAAAGTGCACAGACAAGTGCATTTATATTAAAGGACAATCTATCAAGTCTTATTCTAAAAGCACATATGATTGACATTTCGTCTGTGGATTCATTTATTTTTCTGACATACTTGGCAGTGGTTTTCTTGATCCAGTCTTCGCATTCAATTCCTCCACAGAACGGGATCTGGACGATCTGTAAAAAGAAAAATAAAAGCATCATTGATCGTTTACTTTGACATGGACGGTAGGGTAATGTGCATATGTTGTGGGATGTGTCGCTCACTTTGCCCTGGTCCAACTCTTTCTGGAACAGCTCCATCGAGTCTACAGCCACCATGTGACTATTCAGGTCATCTGAAGCTCTGAAAAAAAAGAAAAAGATGAAAGATTTGGATCACTTACATGGATACCGTGTAGTGATCTGCTCCTGTTGGTGTAATTCAGCTTGTGTCGAGATCCCAGCCCCTCAGTCTGTGTACATTATGTCTAATGCTTCATGTCCCTGGATTATTGGGGTGCAGCTAGTTTGGACGGTAACTTTGTCACACGTTTACAGAGATGCTGAGTGACCATGACTTCTTTTTTGAACGCAAGTCAAACTAACTGACATATGTGACAGCCCTTTATCCATGTGCACACGTAGGAACATGACTCACTTCTTGAACAAGGTGCTCTGGATGTCGTCTAGCATGGTGATCAGCCTCTTCTCCACCTCAGCCTCGGGTATCGTCACCTTGGCACCAGAGTCTCTCCTCACTGCAACACACTGTTGCTGCTGCATGTCTTTGGGGCCCACCTCCAGACGGACAGGAACGCCCTGGATAGAAAAAAGGAGATAGATGAGCAGATGAAAGATGAAAGATGAAGCCTCTCTTTTTTGACCCACTGTAAAATGACAAATACCTTGAGCTCCCAGTGGTTGAACTTCCACCCCGGCGAGTAGTTGTCTCTGAAGTCGGTCTTCACCCTGATGCCAGCATCCAGCAGCTTCTTCAGGTACTTGGAGCACTGGGCCAACAGTGCGTCCTTATCCTGCTCCAGCAAGGATGCAGTGATTCCACATGGAATGATGACAACCTAAGAAAGTGAAGATTGATTTTAAACTCAACATTTACTTAAGCAGTGGTTTGTAGTTAATATCAATGTAAACATTATGACTGTATTTTTTCAAAACTTTCCTGAAGTCTTAATGAAACGTTTGTGACATGTTTTGGTCATAATACCGCCACATATTTACAGCTGTTCTTTAAAAACAGCAGCTTTTAAGGGGTGGAGTCAGCCACGCAACTCCACCCGTTACTGCCGTTATGTCTCTTTCAAAATAGGTGCTGGAGTTTTGCAATTACTTCCGAGGTAAAGAAAATGGAGCATGTAATAATGGAAGTTAAAGATCAGAAGGCTGAATATTTTTACTCTGAGGTGGGTCTGTGATGTCATCACTGAATGATGTATTTTCATCCCCCAAGCCAAGTCATAGGGTTATATTTCAGTGTTTGAGCTGGTATAATCACTTCAGACACTCAAAAATGGGTTCTAAGGCACAAAAAAAGATTTTTCCTTTCATAATATCCTCCTTTAATTTTTTGTAGATCTCAAAAAAAGCAAAATGTTGCATTGAATATGTGTAGATAACTGAACCTTTGTCAGTTTATTTAAAAAAAGTCAAAAGATTCCTGAGTTATGTGCACTGTAACCCTGCTGCCGTGTGAGCACGTACCTGCACACAGGCCACCCTGGGTGGCAGCACCAGTCCCATGTTGTCTCCATGGACCATGGTAAGGACACCAATTGTCCTGGTTGTTATTCCCCAGGAGTTCTGGAAAGCCAGCTGCTTCTCGCCTGGCCTCTTGGGGTCCTCAAAAACAATCTCAAACATCTTGGAGAAGTTCTGACCCAGATGGTGAGATGTAGCACCCTGCAGAAGCAAAATTAAATGTTAATGAGAAGATAAAAACTCTTGCCAGAGAGTGAGAGAATGACTCCGGATAAAGTCCAACGTGTTACCTGAATGGCTCGGCCGCTGGCGGAGATGAAAGCTTCCACTGTAGTTGTGTAATCTCCTCCAGCAAACTTCTCTTTCTCCGTCTTCCTCCCTTTCACTACGGGGATGGCCATAAGCTCTTCATATGCCCTGGCGTACAGATCCAGGATCTGCAGCACCTATACAGGCATAACAAAAAGATGACTATCATCATTTGTCTCAGGCAGCTCTGAGCTTGATCAGCCGTTGCATATCGAGCATAACGACAAGTCTGCAGGTCTCAGGCAACTTTGTGCGTCCTGTTACCTCCTCAGCTGCCTCCTCTTTGGTGGCAAACGCCGTGTGTCCCTCCTGCCACAGGAACTCTCTTGTCCTCAGGAAGGGCTGGGGGTGTTTGAACTCCCATCTCTGAGGGGAGACGTGAAGGAGGGAGGAAGTTGAGGCGAAAAAGGAAGACTAGTGCACCAGTAAATGTGCAACAACCAAGTAAAGATGAAAGAGTAAAGAGGAGAAGTTGATCACTGACCACCACGTTGCACCACTGGTTCAGTTTGATTGGCAGGTCTCTGTGGGACTGGACCCATTTAGCGTAGGCCGGATACATCACTGAGGAAAACGCAAAACATCAAGAGTCATGAAACTTCAGGCCTCCGCATGAACACTTCTGTGCCTAAAAAGCTTGACATTTTAAATCAGATTCCTACAAGAGATGTTTGTTCAGACCTGTCTCACTGGTGGGTCTGACAGCAATGGGCTCTGCCAGCTCGGTTTTCCCTGAACGGGTTACCCAGGCAACCTGGAGAAGGAAACTACCATTACACAAGGCAGCTGTCAGGTGATACATGTTCGTCTGTTGGTTTTAATGAGAGATCTTTGATTAAACTCCCTTCTTGTAAACAAACATTTAAGTTCTCACTGATTTAAGGCTGCATTTTTGACAAGGCTGCTCTTCTATTTGGACAACCCTGATTGGCTGTTACAGCTTGCACACACATCAAGTCTTAAAACTTTAAGCATGCACAACAAAACGTGAAAATAAAAAATGATGGCATCAGAAAATAGCCACAGTTCTGACGGCTCCATCATTTACCTCTGGAGCAAAGTCAGCAATGTGCGACTTTTCCTTCTCTAGAGCGGCCTGAGAGACGAACATAGGGAAGTAGCAGTTCTCCACACCCAGTTTCTTAATCTCTCTGTCAAAGAAGTCTTTAATAGCTTCCCAGATGGAGTAGGCCCAGGGACGCAGCACATAGCAGCCGCTCACATCGTAGTACTCAATCATCTCTGCTTTAGTGATGACCTGAGGAGCAAGAAAGAGACAAAAAGTAAGTACGTAAATAGAGAGATAAGTAAAGGCAGGACAGGAAAAGGGTAACTGGAGTGGAAAAAAGACTCACCTGAGAGTACCAGTCAGCCAGGTTCTCCTCTTTCTTGGCCTCCAAGCCCAACCTGACAGGAAACATACCATCAAGTTAGTGCAAATCAAATGTTTGATGAAATGTCACGTCACCTTGAGGGATCAGCTTTTCTTTTCTGTCAAGCAAAGATCTAATGTTGGAAAGGCTATGGTGATGATGGTAAGATGAAACACTCCCACTTCTGCAGGTGTGGCAGGTCACGTTGATTCGTTTTTCAAATCTACACAAATTCACAAGTTCAGACGTAAAGAGTGCAAACTTTCAATCACACCACTCCATGCAGGTTAGTTTTCTGCAGCAAACTGGCAAAACAAAGGATGATGGCTCTTCTTTGGCACCATATAGTTTTAAATCTGAGGAACAAAAAGTTATTTTCTGTACTTTTTACACCAGAATATCAAAATGTAAATAAATAACAAAAAAAACTCTTTCGGTAGGTCCTCAGGTGACCGTTTAAGATGCCAATGTGCCAAAAAAAAACCCAAGACTCTCCAACATGAGTTGGTCATGGAGCTCGTGCACCTCGACAGCATGCACGCAACGGCGGCGGCCGCATACTGCTGCCGAGTAGGCACAACGTTCAGCAGCATGCCAACATTTGCTGATCAGCACTAAACAGAAAGCATTACTGAAGCTTATGGGAATGTCTTCTTGGATGGCCATTAATGGGGAAAAAAAAAGAAAAAAAGTTAGGATGTGCTGGCAGCACTGCAGGAAAAATAATCTTGTTGACATCGTTTGTCTTAAACTCTCCTCCAGTTCACTTCATTTTCACCACCTTTAACAGAGATTTCCGACTCACTCGCTTGGCCAAGTACTTCCAATGTTATCAGTGACTGGAATAGCTGACCATAAACAGAACAGAACATCCTGCTGGAATTTTGTGAATCCCTGCAAAATTATCCATCTAAGCTCATCCAAGAGTTGGATTTTGGATACTTCAGTTTGGACGAACTAGACGGGCATTGCCATCTCTGAATCCACACTAAACCTAAATCCTAAATATATACAATTAGTAGTTTAACACTGCAACACAGTCACCTGACAGCAGACAAGAAGCAGGAATGATGCAGATAAAAACCACATCAAGCATTTAGACTCACCACATGGATTACAAAAAACCTTCCGTCATTAAGCCACTGCAGCGTACAGCTGTGAACTGCTGTCGACAGCTGATGCTTCCTCGTGTTCCCGTGTGCTCGGGAGTCAGCGCTTTGGTACACCGAGGCACTAAAACTCTCAAGAAGCTGCACGTCTGCTACTACCAACACCAGTCCTGAACTTCACGGACCTTCGGTGGCTGTATGTCGACCATTCAACATCATCTAAGAAAACATCTCACGCAAACTATAATGTACTTCAAAGTCTGAGGAAAGAGACTCAAAGGCTTTTTATTGGGCCGCACAACTCAACTCTGCATCTCGTGTCATTTTCAGTAAACGTTGAGGTCAATCAACTGTACATGTCTGCAACACTTCTTTTAGCTACACCTCAACTAAATGTGAGGACATGAAAGAAAAACGTTTATGTATTTTAAAAAAATGATGTAAAGAGAATACATTTCCTTTGTGGATGCAAGAAGTTAAATAACATTTTGTTCCTCATCTTTAAAATGATGCTTATTATCCATCAGAGTCCCAGTTTACATGAAACACTGCCAACAGGAAGATGGAAGCGCCGTCTGAACGCCCGCCTTCACCAGTTTTATGTTTCTCACCGTGTCTGCTTCTTGGGACCTTGACCTTCTGAGCCTCCTGCTCCTCCTGATGACTCCTTGCCCTGACCAGCCTTGTCTCCTTTACCCTTCTTTCCTCCTCCACCTCCTCCCTGTTTCTCAGACTTGTTCTCTCTCTCCTTGCGATTTTTGTCTTCTCCTCCGGCAGTTCCAGCGGCTGTTACTGGTTTGTAGTCCACACCAGTGATAGACTTGTACTTGCCCTTCAGATCCAGTAGAGTCTTCACGGCCTCGTCCACCTGGTCCTGAAAAAGGATGCCCGTTTTACTCTTCTACTACCCAAGGTGAGTTTTCATGTCAAATTTCTGAAACCTTTTAATGGAAAGTTAAGCTGGGAAATCTGGGGGGGTGGGGGGGGTCTAATTCAGAATCAATTCAGATATGAGCCTACTTGGATGCTGACCCATTTGAAATAGATCTACAACTTTCCTGAGCTGCAGTGCATCTGTTGCTATGGTGTTCACCTGGTCCCTTACCTTGGGGGCTTTCTCAGACTTTAACTTTCTCACCAGCTCTCCTTGCTGGGCCACCTGTGAGAAGAGTTCCTGAGTGTGTGAAGAAGAGCTGGACTGTGTGGAGGCTGGGCTGGCCTGGCTCTGGGCAGGGCTGACTGGAGCTTGTAACCCAGGCTTGTAATCCTGCCCAGTCTGCTGTTTGTAATCTGCCTTTAGAGCCAACAGCTGCTTCACTGCAGCATCTACCTGATCCTGGACAAGAGTCAGTAAGGAGAGAAATAGTCAATGTAGCTCGCAGCTAAGAGTCTCCATAATGCCACGAAGATTCATCAATCTGGAGCAACTTACTTTCTGGGCTTTTTCAGCCTTCAGTTTCCTGACCACCTCTCCCTGTTCAGCGACTCTCTCATAGAGGCCAGTGGTGGAGGAGGCAGGGCTGGGGCTGTTCTGGATGGGGGCAGGGGTCTTCTGAGCTGGGGCGGCTCCAGGCTTGTAGTCCTTGCCTGTGATCTGCTTGTACTCTACCTTCAGGGCAAGCAGCTGTTTCACTGCCGCATCAATCTGGTCCTGAAGCAACGTGGAAAAATGTAACTCGTGTTACACATATTTTCATCATATCAAAACAGATTAACATTTGTGTGTTTTCACTCCCTTATAACTGACATCCACACAGTCATTTCACATATATTCATTTGAATACCGCTCTTTAATGAATTTTCATTATTAAAGAGCTGTTACATTAACCAATTCTGACATTCAGTCTTAAACTGAAACAGGAAACCATTCATCATTCATCCCCAGGGGTGAGTCATTTTCTTTCCCCAAGTGGATTTATTTAACTGCAGATATAAAGCTGCAAAAAATGAAGATGAACTAGCCATATGCCTCTAGTCTGGTGTTGCGTCACCCTGCTGCCTAGAAGATGCAGGTTTTTGCATCTTTACAGGTTCTTGTTATAATTTATACCTGATGGCTGATTGCGATACACTTAAGGATTTAGGATATATGACTGAATTAATTTCAAATTACAGAAATAAAGCCAACAAAGATATAAAGTAAGCATTTATATGCATTAACTGTTTTGTAAATTGGAAAAAAAAAAAAAGAGTAAAGGAACAGACTGATTACGTCATATGTTGTCTCATTTATATAAGAACTGAACAGTCTCTCTCTGTGTTATATGAATAAACAAAAAAGAAAACAGATAAGTGCAATAAAGAATTGGCGACTAATTTCTGAAGCACTAACAATAGTTTTCATGAGGAACTGCATTGCAGCCACGTAATTTCTAAATGGTTACACATCATTTGTGTAAAAAATAATAAATAATTAGCTGTGCAATCACAGTTTGGGAGCAGTACCATGAATCTGCTTGTCAGACGAAACACTGCCATCAGCTTCTATCCGTTGCAATAAATCCAACTTTTGGGCAGGAAAACTACGACTGCACAATTCAAGGTTCTGTACGTTAGTGTTAATGATGCATCACTGAAGCATGCATTAAATAGGACTACAAATGTCCAATATTTTATCTGAATACCTTGGGGGCTTTTTCAGACTTCAGCTTCCTGACCACCTCCCCCTGTTGTGCGACAAGCTCATACGGGTCCAGAGAGGAAGAAGAAGATGGGGAAGACGAAGAGTTCGTCACAGGGGAAGGAGTGGAGTTGGACGCGGCCATGCCTGGTTTGTAATCCTGACCAGTGATCTTTTTAAACTCAGCCTTGAGAGCGAGGAGCTGCTTCACCGCAGCATCAATGTGCTCCTAGTGCCATTGATAAATAAATAAATTCAAAAAATTTTTTTTAATATATATAAAAATAATTGTTAGGTTGTTTTTTTTAAGTTATGCGTATTTAATGTCAAATTTGACTGTCTTGCAAATGGGAAAGAGATGAATGGCAGCTGGATGAGACAAGTGGCTTTTGACAGCAAAATTGGCTAAAAACTGGGCAATCATGAAATACAAATGGACAGAAAAAAAATAAAAGAATAAATGGGGTGGGGATTAAATAAAACGCAGATGGGATGGTGAATTTTAAAAAAGTACATCATACCTTGGATGCCTGTTCTGCCTTCAGTTTCCTGACCAGCTCCCCCTGTTGGGCAACAGAGGTGTACGGACAAGAGGCGGGCTCTGATAATGGGGGTGTGGCTGGCGCAGAGGCAGGAGGGGCCATGCCAGGTTTGTAGTCTAAACCGGTCTGCTGCTTAAACTGCGCCTGCAAATTTAATATGGATAAGACTGAGAATCGTTTTCACGAATAAAACAAATATCTTCATCTAATTTAATTGAAGCCGACTTGCCTTCAGAGAAAGCAGCAGCTGAACTGCCTTGTCCACTTCCTCTTTCGGAGCTTTAGCAGCCTTCAGCTGCCGGACGGCTTCACCTTGTGCTACAACGCTTGAGAACAGATCTGAGGCTGAATTTGATGCAGCAGCTGGAGCAGGGGCTGAAGAAGCAGCTGAAGGAGCCTTGGTAGCCGTGGCAGTCTAACATAATAGAAAAGTTATTATTAACAATTCCTGCTGTCTTTAAACCTGGAATTTAAGTGCATCAAAACCTCAGCCTACCGTTCAAACTCTCTTCAAACTCTCTTCAAACTCTAAATTACTTGTAATGCCAGTAGGTAACTTTCTTTGTATTCAAACCTAATGAATGCTTTGACAGAGAGGGCTGTAGACAATCTCAAAAATCAGAAAAGCTGCAATGACGAATGAACATGTAAAAATGAGCATATTCTTAAATGTAATTTTATTTCTATGTCATTATAGATGCTATGATCCTAAGGCTGTAAAGCTTTTGCCACATGTATAGCCCTTTTCCCCACCTTTTCTGTAATGTATTACAGACCTGAAATCTTGGGACAAAATAAAATGAAGCAGAACAGATGAAACATGAAATATCTGGGGTTCTTATCTACAGTGAAATAAAAGTCAAATCACAGTAATCACTGCATTTGTTAATTGCATTAGTTTTCTTCCAAAAAGTACTCACTGTATTGTTTGAAACTTGGCTCTTGCTTTTATCCTTGGATCCAGCAGTGGGCATCTCCTTGGTGTGGCCATCAGGAATGTAGAGGAGAACACAAGGACTCTCCTTGCAGCTGTTAGGACTGCAGACACAAACACAATTAGACCCAAACAGCAGGTCAACGATGCAGAGCACAGCTGAGTCGGAGAGCACTGAGCGGATTCACTTTGCTTCTTTCACCTGACTGGCTCATAGGGCTGGTCGCAGATATAGAAGCCCCGCCTCTGGAGCTGAATGATGTCACCTTTCTTCAGGTTCTTCAGACATGGATCACCAAGCATCTTCTCCTCCAACTGAGAGTAAGACAGTCAAAACAGGACATGTCACACTAAAATCCTGCACATGCTGCGACGACACACACAGAGCGAAGAGATCACCTTGCTGTTTTTATTAATGTAATCTTTGAAGTCGTCGTCTTTGCCGATGACGGCTTTAGAGATGAGTGGCTGGTAGCTGACGCAGATGGTGGGCAGCAGGGGGGCGCTGTTTGTGTCAGCCAGCCATGTGATCTTCGTTGTCTTCTTAAAGTCTTTGTTGTCCAGATTCAGGCGAGCCTCCATTGACACAACCTTCCCATCAGCCCCTCTGAGTGATGAAAAGTAGGTGAAAACTTTACCACTTGAGAAGATTATTATTACTTTGATGCAACAAAGCGTGAATCTTAACAGTATTGATCATTTGAATACTTATGTCACATACTTGTTGATCTTGGAGATGATGAGGTTGCCCCAGTTGATGAAAGTGACCACCTCCCCCTCAGTGAAAGTCTCAGCATCAGCTCCTTCAACCAGAACTCTAGGTCCATACCAAACTTCCTTCATCCCCACCTCTGCATTCTGGAGAGACACAAAGGTGTAGTGGAAAAGCGGTACAGATTAGTGCTGCTATTAGGGATTTAGTTTTCCGCTACAACTTGACAGAGGTGAGAAATTTTACTGATCGTCGTGCCTGATTTTCATCAGTAGCCAAACAGAGAGAAAAGTTTGAACCCTCTGAACTGATCATGCCGTGCATTTGTAAGCTTTCACTGTTGTTGAGAGGCACTTAGAGGCAACAGCTGCTTTCTTCTGAAAGTGGTCCTGTTAATCAGACGCATATATAGTCACTGGTCCGCAGCATCTTCATGACAGTGTTAAGTATCTGAAACCTGGCTGAGGTTGTGCCAAAGCAAAAAAAATAAATAAAATAAAACATACTGCAGAGGGAGCTGTGTGATACCTTGTAATGGATGGTGGGGAAACATCATTGTACTTTCTATATATCATTAAATGAGTTAATTTTTCGCTTTTGACAGCTTCACTTGGTTTTATCGTAAACTGCAATGCCGTATTCGCACCTTTACTGCAGCAGCTCAGCACAGCTTATAAGAACCACAACAATGTTTTTACACAATCAGTACAGTGAATTCTGCATGCTGATTAATGTCAGTAAATTGTAAGTTAAAAGGTAATGAGTCCCAGGTTTAAACTATTCAAAGAAAATGGATAACATCGGTTATCCATAGTTGGATACATCCAACATCTCAATGTATTGCAAACTTTGCAAAAGAATATGCAGAAAACAGGCTAAGAAAATTAGATAATTAAATAAATCTGAAGGGTACAACATAGATCTGAAATAAAGAAAAACAAACCGTGAATGAATGAACATAATGGAAACTAGATTCAGAGATCACAGTTCACGATGGAATTTAAGACAACTAATTACCGACTCTGTGCTTATGGAAAGGTTCTGCTAATACCACTGTGAGCACAAAGTCAGGTGACTGATGTTATTTATTCACTGAAGCGTGGTTCCATTACGCTGCAGGTAGTTACTGATGCCCTCAGAGGGACATGGCAGCTGCTGGCAGCATCTGAGGAGCCTACTTACGGAGGGTCACCCTGAGCCTACTTTACGGAGGGGCACCCTGAACCTTCTTTACGGAGGGGCACCCTGAACCTACTTTACGGAGGGGCACCCTGAACCTACTTTACGGAGGGGCACCCTGAACCTACTTTACGGAGGGGCACCCTGAACCTACTTTACGGAGGGGCACCCTGAACCTACTTTACGGAGGGGCACCCTGAACCTACTTTACGGAGGGGCACCCTGAACCTACTTTACGGAGGGGCACCCTGAGCCTACTTTACGGAGGGGCACCCTGAGCCTACTTTACGGAGGGGCACCCTGAACCTACTGACGGAGGGGCACCCTGAACCTACTTTACGGAGGGGCACCCTGAACCTACTTTACGGAGGGGCACCCTGAACCTACTTTACGGAGGGGCACCCTGAACCTACTT
The DNA here is from genome assembly GCA_014839995.1 of Xenentodon cancila. Classification (NCBI taxonomy): domain Eukaryota; kingdom Metazoa; phylum Chordata; class Actinopteri; order Beloniformes; family Belonidae; genus Xenentodon; species Xenentodon cancila. Next base: position 32,395,668 of record CM026197.1, read on the forward strand.
TACGGAGGGCACCCTGAACCTACTTTACGGAGGGGCACCCTGAACCTACTTTACGGAGGGGCACCCTGAACCTACTTTACGGAGGGGCATCCTGAACCTACTTTACGGAGGGGCATCCTGAACCTACTTTACGGAGGGGCACCCTGAGCCTACTTTACGGAGGGGCACCCTGAACCTACTGACGGAGGGGCACCCTGAACCTACTTTACGGAGGGGCACCCTGAACCTACTTTACAGAGGGGCACCCTGAACCTACTTTACGGAGGGGCACCCTGAACCTTCTTTACGGAGGGGCACCCTGATTCTACTTTACGGAGGGGCACCCTGATTCTACTTTACGGAGGGGCACCCTGAACCTTCTTTACGGAGGGGCACCCTGAACCTACTTTACGGAGGGGCACCCTGAACCTACTTTACGGAGGGGCACCCTGAACCTACTTTACGGAGGGGCACCCTGAACCTACTTTACGGAGGGGCACCCTGAACCTACTTTACGGAGGGGCACCCTGAACCTACTTTACGGAGGGGCACCCTGAACCTACTTTACGGAGGGGCACCCTGAACCTACTTTACGGAGGGGCACCCTGAGCCTACTTTACGGAGGGGCACCCTGAACCTACTGAGGGAGGGGCACCCTGAACCTACTGACGGAGGGGCACCCTGAACCTACTGACGGAGGGGCACCCTGAACCTACTTTACGGAGGGGCATCCTGAACCTTCTTACGGAGGGGCATCCTGACACCACCACCCCCCCCGGTATCTTAGAAAAAGGTCATGGCTGGTCAGCACTGAAATGTTTTGGTAGCCAAGACTGGGGAAAGCTGTGCGTGAATGTGGCTTGTTGTGTGAAGAACCTTGAGTTATCAACAAAGCTAAAAAAGCCCCATATACATACAGTCGACTGACTGACTTTTTAAAGTAACACTGCTTACCTTTGGATGTTTGGCCACCTCCTTCATCTCCTCTGTTGCCTCTGGAATAGAAACTGGAACCGTGTAGGAGCTGGACAGCGCTGAGTACCTGGGAGCAACTGGGTCAATAACCTAAACACACCAACACAGAGGGAGAAACGAGCAGGTCAGTAAATGAAACCGAGGTACAGCCTTTAATAACAAACAGCCTCCACATATATAATCTGAGCAATGAAAGGACAAAGCAGGAGATGAAGAAACAAAAACATAAAACAAGTCTTTGAAAACAAACCAAAAGAAAAACCTGTCCAAAGACAGCCCAGGTCAGAGCGCGACAAAAGAAGGTAAGCCATTCGAGAGGAAAAAAACTGATCTCAAGACTGAGTCTTGTTTTGTTTTTTTTGCAGGTCTGGGAAACAAGCGTTTATTCAGCTGCTTATTCAGTCACCATCCAGTCCCACTATTTTACCAGCCAGGTAAAATGAAACTTCACATTACATTAACACTGCATTTAACAAACAGTGTCTAGTGGAAGCAGCCATGAAATTAAGTATTTTAAAACTGTTTCTGTGTTAAAGGGAGAACAGCGTAGAGTGGTTATAACACCTCTATTACACCTGTACTTCCCTTTTATTGTAGATGTGTCAAATAGTATATTTTTCCTTTAACTGACAACCGTGAGCAGGTCCACTAAAAGTAATCCAAGTAGGCTGACAAATGAACGATTGTTTTATGTTAAGAATATTGAGGAAGACGCTCTGACACAGATGCTTTTTTCTGGAAAACGTTCCTATTGAGACACTGCAGAAACTAACCCAAACTAATACCTATAAACAACTTCTTCATATTCTGCACCCGTGACTGCCACGGAAAACTAGTTTTTGAGGCCTATTCCTCTTTAAACATCTGTTTGACTGGTAAAATAGTGCAGGCTGCTGGCAGACTTAAAGGTAAACCGGCGCATGATGAAAGCAGGATGAGGATGAGAATGAGCAAGAGGAAGAGGAGGACGTGGTGGAGGAGTACCTTCAGAGAGCTAACTGGCAGCTTGGAAACAGAAGAGTGAGATGTTTAATGTCAGATACGAGGAGGGAGGAACAGAGAGGACAGAGGCAGAGACACATTTACACAAAATGGACTGTTCATTCATTTTTCTCCTGTGTACAAGTTACACCTTAGAGTGTTTGTTTCCCTCACATCACAGGTTGTAACTAAGCCCGGGTCGGTGTCGTTTGTTCTTATCTGAACATACACAAAAAACTATATTTATTAAAGGTCATGCAGCCTTTTGGTACTCATAAACAACACAACATAAAACAAACAAACAAACCCTGCCTTCAACCACAAACGCATGTATGAATAGAGCGGTGACGTTCTAAGGCAAAACCAAAATAGCACCTGCGTACACATAAAATCAAAAGAAAAGAAGCAGAGGTGGAAGTGGGATGTGAATTAATACATATCAAACAACAAAGGAGAAAAAGAAATAAAGATCTGTGAAAAGTCTGCGGAAAATGGCAAACACCTTCCAAACTAAAATACATCTCATATTTTGATGGTAACTCCTGTACACTAACCAAAAAAAACACACAACTGAGAAGCAGCCTCTTTGCTTCCCAGCGTCTCCTTGTAAGACAGGCTTGTTTAGCACAGGACACAAGTCTGGATCATCTTTAAAATATTTACTACACTTAAAGATATGTACTGAATGAAAATTTCTAGGCTAATTGCCATTTTCTTGACCCCCTGGTAAAGATTCTGGTTGATTCCAATGTTCTAAAAATCAATAAGCAGTTGCATAAAGGAGCAAAATCAACCAATAAAGCTTTACGACAGCTTCATTTTTAATTTTCTTGGCCTCATAGCCTTTTTGTTAGCTTCAAACACTATATTGCCAAAAGTATTCGCTCACCCATCCAAATAATGGGAATCAGGTGTTCCAGACACTTCCATGGCCACAGGTGTATAAAATCAAGCACCTCGGTTTCAGACTGTTTTCACAACTATTTGTGAAAGAATGAGTCGCTCTCAGGAGCTCAGTGAATTCCAGCGTGGAACTGTGATAGGATTCCTCACTCCTAAATATTCCACAGTCAACTGTATTATAACAACATGGAAGTGTTTGGGAACGCCAGCAACTCAGTCACCAAGTGGTCGGCCGTGTAAACTGACGGAGCAGGTCAGCGGATGCCGAAGCGGATATTGCAAAGAGGTCATTAACTTTCTGCAGAGTCAATCGCAAACAGACCTCCAAACTTCATGTGACCTTCAGATTAGCTCAAGAACAGGGTGCAGAGAGCTTCATGAATGGGTTTCCATGGTCGAGCAGCTGCACCCAAGACAAACATCACCAGGTGCAATGCAAAGCATTGGATGCAGTGGTGTAAAACACGCCGCCACTGGACTCTGGAGCAGTGGAGACGCCTTCTCTGGAGTGATGAATGATGCTTCTCCATCTGGCAATCTGATTGACCAGTATGGGTTTGGTGGTTGCCAGGACAACGGTACTTGTCTGACTGCATTGTGCCAAGTGTAAAGTTTGGTGGAGGGGGGATTATGGTGTGGGGTTGTTCTTCAGGAGCCCCTTAGTTCCAGTGACAGGGAACTCTGAATGCTTCAGCAGACCAAGAACTTTTGGAAAATTCCATTCTGCCAACTTTGTGGGAACAATTTGGAGCTGGTCCCTTTGGGATGAATTAGAGCGGAGACTGAGAGCCAGACCTTCTTGTCTAACATCAGTGTGACCTCACAAATACGATTCTGACATTGTGGACAATTCCATGCCCACTTTGTGGGAACAGTTTGGAGCTGGCCCCTTCCTCTTCCAACATGACTGGGCACCAGTGCACAAAGCAGGGCCATAAAGACCTGGATGACAGAGTCTGGTGTGGATGAACTGGACTGGCCTGCAGAGTCCTGCCCTCAACCCGACAGAACACCTTTGGGATGAATTAGAGTGAAGACTGAGAGCCAGACCTTCTAGTCCAACATCAATGTGACCTCACAAATGCCCTTCTGGAAGAATGGTCACAAATTCCCATAAACACACTCCTAAACCTTGTGGACAGACTTCCCAGAAGAGTTGAAGCTGTTATAGCTGCAAAGGGTGGACCGACATCATATTAAACCTTATGGATCAGGAATGGGAGGTCACTTCAAGTTTATATGCGAGTCAAGGCAGGTGTGTTATTTATGTTCAATGAGGGATAGATTACATCTGGTTGTTGACCTCCCATCTCACACTTTCAACCCCTACCCCAAAGTTATGTGCACATGTATCTACACATTAATTAACAAAAAGGATTAAACAACGTCACTGTCCAACTGACCAATCGGTGCATCTCCATTGTATAAAAAAGCCTCGTTAGCGTTGCATTGTTACCAGGCAGGTGACAGGTTGAAATCATGATCGATCACCACAAAAAGTGGGATTTAATGAGCGCAATGCACAGTCGCTCTGTCCTACATCAAACTGTTTCAGGACGAGTTTTAAGTCCATGAAGTCAATAATTGTGGTCCATTGTTCTTGTAGTTAGTTGTGCTGGTCTGCCCCCTCTTTTCTCTTCTGTGCATGTTCTGCAGTCCCACCTCTGACCATCCCAGTGTTCACCTCCACCTGTCTGTAGGGATGTCTCTGTTGGGTACCTGCTGACATCCTGACCTGCAGTCCTCGTCTATGTGGATCACCAACTATCCATATATCATCCATATATACAGAGAAGTCTTAGTTCTGCTGCTAATGGATAATTATACTATTGTATCCTGTCTTGTACCTTTGACTCTCTTTACTTCCTGCTCTACCCGGTTTCTTCCCTCTTAGAGGAGTTTTTCCTGCCACTGTTTGGCTTAAGGTTTTTCTCCCACAAGGTGAGTTTTTTTACCTGCCGTTGTTTATGTAATAATTGCTTGGGAGTCATGTTCTGGGTCTCTGGAAAGCGCCTAAAGATCACTTGTGTTGTAATAGACACTTTATGAATAAAATTGAATTGAATTAAAGTTCTGTCATTGTACTATGACCTTTGTTGGCAAAGTATTGAGTCGAACTTTTATTATTGACCAAATACTTATTTTCCACCACAATGTACAAATAAATTCTTTAAAAATCCTACAATGTGATTTACTGGATTTTTCTTCCATTTTGTCTCTCATAGTTGAGGTGCATCTATGATGAAAATTACAGACCTCTCTCATCTTTCTACATAGAAGAACTTGCACAATCAGTGGCTGACTAAATACTTTTTGGCCCCACTGTATATTGATCAGGTCAAATGCAGAATTCAGGAATAGACTAGTACATCAAACGAACACCTGTGTAGGACACTGGCAACCACATGCAAACATACAGCATCGTTACATATCACCATGTTAACATGAGGGAGATTTTAGTGGCATGACTCATGAGGGTAGGGAGGACATGCACAAGAACCTCTAAATAAAACAAAATTTTTTTATTACGAGTGGTTTATCCTCTGCTCTGTGGGCATCTCAGTCTTTCACAACCTATTCATCTACCATCCCTTCCATGGCACCGTTTATACACATCTTTAATTTCGGGAAAACTACAATGATGTCCAGACAGTTAAAGATGATGAACAGAAACAAATGCGTTACATGAAATGAAGCCTCAGGTTGGCTTTTTTTTGAGCCGTTACTGAATTAATAGGCGGGGAGGGGTAAAGCAGCAGAGGAGAGGAGAGGTGGCTGATGAAAGTATGTTAACAGAATGAGAGGAAGCCAATAGAAGCCATGCTAGCGGGGACACCCACTGCACACGTCCTGAACACAGGATTCAGCCTGTCAGTCCACTCTTTACCTACATTTTATTCTGCTCCACTCATCGTTCTTGAGCACTTCTTACTTCCCAGAAGCCCTACCACTAAAAGGCCAGCCTAGTTACATGCCAATTGATCGTACTTTGACACGGCTCTACAGCCATGTCAGCAGCACTGAGTCTTTGCTCTGGTGCTTTTAGTTTAATGTTCATAAGTCAATAAGCCATGACAATGCAAAAAGGCTAATGTTAAGTAGAAGAAATATTTAAAAACAATTTGTGGACCAAATCGGATGACTGACAAACTGACATTGCAGCCATGTAGCATATGATTGCAAACAGCAGTATGAACCTCAAGCCCCAACTACAAAAAAAAAAAAGAAAAGAAAAACAAAGTACTGAAAAAGCCAAAACAAGTAAAAAAAAAAACAAAAAAAAAAAACAACAGATTTTTCTTTTTGCAGTTCTATAGTATTGAAGAATTAACTCAGTAAACAAGTTTTGTGTATTTATTTTTATGACTGCAAGAAAGCAGAAACGGCATCGAGTGATGATTTATAGAAACAAACAAAAAAATAAAAAATAAAAAAAGTCTCAGCTAATGAAACGTTTAAATCGTACCTTCTTATTGAAGGCCCAGATCTTGTCCCACTCCATGTTCACCACTGACCTCGATCCACCCTTTAAAAAGAAAAATAAATTGCAAAATGTACCAACTTAAGTCATTTCTAACAGCAGCACGCTTTCTTCTGGCATCCATTTAAATTCTTAAATCTTGCATTGCAACAACTCCGTGCCTATAAGGGCAGATAATAACCTTTCCTGTGATCTGGACTGATGTGGGTTATGGCTGGGCGACATACCTGGGCTGCTATGAACTGCTTAAGACCCTCCACTGTCATTCCTCTCCTCAGGACTCCTCTGACGGTGGGAAAACGAGGGTCATCCCTTCAAGACAAGATGACAAAAAGAAATAGAATTTAATTAAGGCACGAACCTTCAAATAGCAGATTAAACAAATGAAACTTACCATCCATCGACATATCCCTGGTCAACAAACCAGGTAAGCTTCCTCTTTGACAGCACTGTGTTGTTGAGGTTGAGTCTGGCGTACTCCCAGATGTATGGCTTCCTGAGACGCAGAGCATCGATGATCCAGTAGAACTGCTCATCCCGATCGTGGTACTCTGTGGTCCTAAGAGCATGAGTCACACCCTCCAAACTGTCCACTATGGGACAGGCAAAGTCATATGTTGGGTAGACTCTGTAGGAAGAGAGTACAGGAATGCCAATTAAAGTGATCCCTGTCTCAGCAGGTGCACAATTTGAAATTAATCATTTTAAATGAATGAATGAATGAATGAATGAATGAATGAATGAATGAATGAATGAATGAATGAATGAATGAATGAAATGAGAAATAAGGTTACCCTAACTGAAGCTGGGGTGTAACATCCCTCATATAGACTTCTGATTAAGAGAAACATTCCCTTTACTTTGTATATGTGTAACTATGAGAACCACATACTAAGCATGATACATTTAATACCATTATTCTAAATGTATTTTCAAAATTAGTAATGTGAGCAATTTGTAAGTGGTCCTCATCAAGTCTTTTAACAGACTGAGACTGAGGTTTCGCTTGAGGAAGAAGAGGGAAAATAAATATATATAAATAGGGAATCAAACTCGTGATCATGTGATTTGTCACACAAACAGTTGCCTGGTTGCAAAGCAGACCACTGCAACTCACAGCTAAAGGGCCAAATCTGATCAGACATCACTGTGATCTCAGTGGTGATTCATGTTTAAGCCACGCCGAGGCTCCTGTCAGGATGTTAACCAGCCTGCCACTGTTCTGCATCTGCCAAATAACCAAGTTGCTGTTGTGAAGGTCCATGACTTTCCAGCATCTATTCTTATAGACAAAATCCACATTTACCATTTTCAACAACAGCTGGAGGTGGTAGTCAGCCATTTCAAAAACAGCTGCCTGCCACTCCCAGTTGAAGGTGAAGGCAGCATAAATGCAGGTCTGTGGCGTTGTGGAAGTTTTCCACCTTTGCAGGTTATTACCAGCTTCAAGCAGATCTTTTTGAGAGCAACAAAAGAACTACAGTGGCAAGCTCTAGTGGTTAGAGACATGGAGTCAAATCACCGCAGTAGAGGATTGATTGGCAAAGTGCTGAATGAGCGATTCATCAAAGTCAAGTACCTGTATGTACTTCCAGTGCGAGGGTGGGGCGTGTTCTTGCAGCGGTAGAGGGTGGGGTCTCTCATGCAGCCGTTGTTGGATTTCATGTCAATCTTTGCTCTCATGCAGCAGGTCTGACCATACTCTGTCCCCGCTTTCATCTCTGACCACTTCTTCATGTTCTGCTCTACAGCTACAAAGAAGAGAGGACATGCATGTTACTTGTGGAGTTCCAGCGTGCTCCGACGAGGAATGGCTGCGGGTTTAACAAGGCGCACAATTGTTTCTGCCGTTGGACTCAACACGCTGCTCCCTCTCCTGCTTCATCTGCTCAGGAGGGGTGTCGTCGATGTAGGCTTTCCCCTCAGAGAGCAGCTGCTCTGCCAGTTTCATGATAATGGGAAAATGGTCACTGGTGTAGGTGAACTGGTCTGGATGAATCTGGAGCATTGCAACGTCTTCCAGGATCACCTGGAGTTTAGATATGTAAAACAAGATATTTTTTAACCATCTGAGCGACTGTTTTCACTTTGATATGGAGTGGTTTGGTGGCACAATTCATTCTCATTATTTTCATGTTCTCAGTTTGTAGACACATCTCACCTTCTCAAAGTCCTCCTTCTCCTTCTCAGGGTTGGTGTCATCAAAGCGCATGATAAGCTTGCCCTTAAATGTGACCTGGTAGTGTTGGTTGAGCAGTGCAGCCTTGGCGTGGCCGATGTGCAGGTATCTGCTCACAGAGAGGCAACGACATGGTCGAGAAAACTCTTTCACAGCTGGAACTTCCTCAAAACCCCAGAAAAAGCCTTACCCGCTGGCCTCGGGAGGGAATCTCACCACCACTTTGCCCATTTCAGCTCCTGGCAAATCCACAAACTTCCCGACATCCTGCTTCTTCTCATCAGACTAAAATGCACAAATAGGAGTCAAACAAATAAAACTAATGTCATCTTTATCTTTACAAATTTAATTAATTTTAATACACTGATCAACAAAAACCAAAAACCTGTTTCGGGTTTGCAGAAGTCATTAAACTTTCCCATAAACAATTTTTTTTTTTTCTTTAGAACACAGCTTTAAAGGAGTATTTGTTGACACTTACACTGGACTTGTTCATTTGAGCTTTTTTACTGGCGTACTTGTCTCCCACAGCAGAGAAGGGAACCTGTGAGCTCAGGAAAGAAAACCAGCGACTGATGTGGGGAAAAGATTTACCCTGGTTTGGCCATTCACTATGGCCTGAAGGGAAAAGAAAAAAAAAAAAGAAAAATTAAAGTGAATTACACAAGCTCAACCCAAAAACTGAAAATTGAAGGAGAGAACCTGGTGAATCCTATCGTTACTGACCTTTGAGGGCAGCCCAGACAGACAGGTCAGCCAGAGTGATGGCGTGTCCAACCAGAAAGGTCCGCAGGGAGAGGGTCTTGTCCAGCTCACCCAGCGCCACTGTCAAATCTGGCTGATCACACAAACGGCGAGCACTGAACTCCAACCAGTGGTCCACCTAAAGACACAATCTCAAATGAGGATCACACACACCTCAAGCTACCGCAAAATATTTGAAGCACAAATGTACACACACCTCAGTCTGCTCCATCATGTTGGCCCCGTAGAGGCCAAGGGCAGGGGCCACCCGGGCTAGGTAGCGGCTGATGGAGTTGGCATCATTGAACTGGACCGAACTGAAGAAAGGAAACATACCAGAGCTCGAGACATCCTGCTTGTTTCGTTTGTTTTAAACAGAATTTCCTTTCAGCTTAAATCAGTAAAACTGATGATAATGTCACCCACTCCGAGATGTGAAGCTTTGTGTCTTTGCCTTCCTCCACTGACACCGCCACAGTGCTCCTCACATGCTCAGCTGCTAGAAGCGCCCCTGCCACACCAAGGAGAAATGGTGTTTAGATTATTTTTCCCCCTTTTAGGAGTATAAATCTGGAAAATATGGCATGAAAACAGCTTCAGTAAGCATTGAGCTTTGATGTGCATAGACATGCTTACTAAATGCCAACCTGAACTTATACAGATTTTAAGTTTCTCTTTATTATGCACCATCAACAAAACTGAAACCAGAACGCTTCAAAGTCTGCGCTCAATGTCACAGAGGGGCAGACCGGCTGCTTCAATAGATTTCAACATGGTAACACTAAAGTGTTTACCTAGAATCCCCAAATCCTATTATGCTTATGAAATCAATACAGACATAAACGGGGGTTGTTTCAAATGTCATTGTAAAGAATAAAAATCATATTTTATACTAAACCAAAAAGTTACTATTAGCCTCGAGCTCCTTTAACTCATGCCGTTTCTGCTTAGATGAGCAGCACAACTGAGAAGAAATAATTATCTGATGCAAAAGCAGCAAAGACGTTTTACTTTTAGCAAGTTCATTTAGCTGCAAAAGGAAAATCGATTATACTTGTAATAGTGCCCGTGCCAAGCAAACGAAACAGCCAGCCAAGTCCAAAAATATGCACACTCTCCCTCCCGTCTTCCCACTTTCCACGTTTCAGGATGCTTGCATCAGCCTGTTGTGCTCGGTTTAAACACAGGGGGCGCTGTTCGGGTGACGCTCAAAGCTCTCAAACTTTAGATTATTATCCACTGGAAGCACGTTTTAACATATTACTGCCAACGACTACGTAGGCTTCGACTTTGCATCAACTTGCAGATGCATTTTGCCGTTATTTGACTTTAGTCACCAAGCTGAGCCAACAGCAGTGACAGACGGCGTGACGTGTCCCGTTGCAGTGGCCCTTTACTCGGTGTGTCATTGTATACTTTTATGTGCAATTTCTTTTCTTTAATGCAAAAAAGCACGTATATAACTCCATAACATAGGTGTTTGTGCAACTGTTAAACATGTGTTATTATATTGTAACGGATATAAAGTTCACCCGTGTGGTTTTTGGTGCCACGACGACACGCGAGCGGGTTTCGTCCCTCCGAACCGCCGCGACCTGTAACTTCCACCGGTTTCGATAGAAATGCAGTTTAACTTCAACTCTACTGTAAAGTAATGCAACATCTTAAAATTAAAAACTTGTGTGAAATTCAATACTCCTCTGTTAAATTAAAGAGACTTTTAAACAACCAAATTACATTTTATTTTCAAATCAAATTCTCTAATTCAAATACACCTCCATATATATATATATATATATATATATATATATATATATATATATATATATATATATATATATATAGTAATTAAGAGGGGAGTTGCTGACATTTAAATAAACATAAACCCGGAGGATTTGGCGTTTGTTATGATGACACATGCTAACGGCTGTACTGGCCTGAGCTGTCGCCGAGGCGTCGTCGACCAAAGGCTGAGACTTACCCAGAGGCGGCTTGCGAGTATTGATGGTGAGATTTAACGCCATACTTTACAGGTTTCACTTAAACACGAGACGTAGAGCCTTGGCACAGCTTGACTAAACCCGGCGAAGAGCACAGACATGCAGAAACTCTCCCCTCGCCGCACCACCGCCAGCTCGGATGTACTGCGGGCTCCTGCTCAACACTGCCACCTACAGCACTGGAGAACAGGACACTTTTACTTTACTTGTTTGTTTTTTACGCACTTTCTTAAGTTTCCGGGCAGATTGTGTTCAGTGTAACTCTGATACATCCTATTTGACTGCTGTCTGCATGTTAAGATTGTTTTGATTTCTGCGTTACCTTCAACTACACTTTAAATCTCTCAATAAGCCACATTGCACATATGGGTTCCCTGACACATTCTGCCTGATGTACATGTCTTAATGTTTTGTTTTTCTTTGCTCTTTGACACATCAGTTTGGCCATAGGAGACAAACGCCCACACGTAACAATAGAAGAGACATCAAAATTTAAAACACATGGTGGGGGTGGCGCATTGGAGAAGATATTCCACCATTCCATCCATGTCCCTTTAGGGCACTTCAAGGGGGGTTCTCCAAGAGAACCAATGACCTGACACCGGGTAAGCAATAAAAGATGGATTGAAATTGCTAAAAATAAGTGAATAAACAAAAAAAAATACTTGTATTGTTTGCCAAGGGCATAAAGCAAGCTAGACTGGCACTGCTTATAATAGGTCCCAATCAAAAACCACAATACTTAGACTTCTTAAACCTAAAATAAATCAATTATTAGAATGTAATGAGATTAAGTATTAGATGAATATACAAAGCATATCATACACGCTAAGGCAAATCCTGCTGCGTGATGTGAGCTCTCTCTCAATCAGTTTTTGAACCCAAATAGTGTTAGCTGTACAGCTTATATTCTCAAAATTGGACGTCATCTGGAAAGCATATGTGTGTAGTCCTGTGTGCGTGCGTTTAAATGAACTGAATAACCTTTCAGCAGGGCAGTTCCTGGCTTTGCTTTTGCTGTTTGTGGTGCAGTGTGGTGTCTTCAGGAGAAGTGGCTGCACAAAATGAGAATGTGTCACTGTCAGCTGCTCACATGTCTTCTGCTTCACTGCTTCCATCCCCTTTTGCCAACATTCCTGAAATTGTCTGTGACCATAACTTTCTATCAACCCAGTTTGATGGGTTTGTAGGCGATGGAAATGTTTACATTGCAGGGTTTGTTGTTAAGACAGATTTTGAGTGTGACATGAGCTAAGTTTCAGATGCTGTACCTTTTGTTTTACCATCAAATCTATCACCTGCTCTTGCTGGAAAACAACAGTCATCAGATCAGCTGAGCATTACATTCATCAGTTAACACCATCAGGCGAAGCTGCCAAAGTGCCCGTAATCACTCACGTGTTTAGGGTTGAAATACTGTAGGTTCTGATGATGTGCTTGTCTTGGGGTTCAAGAGATGTTTTTGCACATCTGTTATGTGTTATATGTCTTTGTTATTTTTATGTATGCCCATGAGAAAAAACAATAAATCAGTAAGCTTAGTTCTGGAAATGTAGGTGCTTTTTACTGAGGAAATGCACAGTTCCCACATCCATTTCGTGTGTGCTTACAGCAGACCTGCCAGTCTCCCTCCACTCTCACATTATCGCAGCAATGGGCTGATGCAGGACACACACTTTTAAAAAAAATGATTATTAGTTCAACAAATAGAACATTTACAAAAATCAAAAATTATAAACAGGACATATCAATACAATAACAACTAACATTACAATTATGACAGAGACGATGCTCGAGGGTTTAAAATAGTCTTTTCAATCGCAGACATAGTCTTTACAGATTAAGTACTGAAACAACATTTGACAATGTCTAAATAAATATTAAAAGGATGCCAAGAGTGCATTGAAATTAGGTTTATGATGCTGAAATATGTATACATTTCCCATAAATTATAAATTAATTTGCAACGTCAGAATGCTTAAAGTCACTTTTCTGTCTATGAAAGAAGCTCATCATGTCAGTCCAAAAGGTTATTTTGTGTAAGTGTAGCTTCATGATAGATGTTGTAGAGTTTCATCAGTTTTTACAAAATGTACACAGAAGTTCCCGATACCATTTTATATTTCTTCTTTAAAATGTTTTCACTAGATAACAACTGGGATTCATTTTAAATGTCTCTTTTATTTTGTTAGTTAATAATGACTCTCTTTCATGATGACATCCAGTTAATATTTTTGAAAATGTTAGACAATAAATAAATAAAAAATGACAGGATGATGAAGATATAGTTTGTGTCGTATCAATGTTTCTGATGATCTTTGTTGCTTATACAGGGGCAGTCATAGTCAATATCGAAGGCATTTAAGTCCAAAGACAAAACAGAGTAATCTTTACCTTTGGGTACAGATGACAAGAGCCTTAATACGCTGCTGGGAACTGAATCAATAACAATGACATACTGCACTTGAGTGACCAGCTTAACAACATTTGTTTATGGAAAAGGGTTTGAATATGATGACAGCTATCAGGGCAGATTTACCACTACTACCAACAATAACAAAAACAAAAACAATAATAAGTCTCTCAGATACTTGTCTGCCTTCAGGCCATGCAGATGGAGTGCTGTGCTCCTTATATATTCATGGCCCTTCTCGGTCATGAAATCCATCTTAAGATCTCAAATTTAATTATTACAACTAACTATTTTGATAACAGATAATCACTTGAGGGTTCAACAAAAGAATGTAGAAATAGGATACACATTCATTTCAAAGTTATAATTTCATTTTACCCGAGTAGAAACCAGCCTGTCTTTAAGTTCTTCATTTATGAGGTCCTTGTCCCTAAAATCCTCCAGAAAACACTTCATTGAAGTCTTTGCCCTTTTTTCCCTTGCCTTCGCATTTCTCTCTCTCTCTCCAGACTTTTCACTCTTTCCAAAGACTGGTGGATTATGCCCTTCAGAGAAGTCAGACATCCAGGCGATGCGTAGCTATGATCCTAGTAGAAAGAGTGACAAACTGCCTTGTTTCACAAAAATCACTTGGACATCATTTGTGTCTGACCTTCATTCTTACTCATCATTTGTCAAAGCCACTGCTATCACTGTGGGGTTGAGTGTGTGTCAGGACGGGATATTCAACATATGCTCATTGAGGTGTGTACACTCAAGTGTATTCTCAGTCTATTGTGTCTAATGTGAATGGCAGCAAAAAAAGTGATGCTTCAGTTTGATTAAGAACATTATAAAAGTACGACACTTCATAAAATAAAAGCAAAAAAACCCCAAACACTCACAACTTCAGGGTGTTGGTGTGTGGCTGAGGTCTCTGGGACATGCTGTGAGGGAATTGGCAGGCTTTCCTCAGCTTTTTGGGGGGGTGAAGGTGGCCCTAGCTTTCTTTATCCAAAATGAAAAATGATCCAATATTGATTCATAAAAAGAACATGATGACAAACAGTGATATTTACTAACTATTGGGCACTTACACGGTATAAATTGTCAAGATATATGTATGCCTCTAGAATAATGAGAAAGTAATAATGATTTATGGGTTTTATATGGCAAATTTTAGAAACCTCAAATACACTTTATAGGTAAAATTATAATAATGCAATAAAATAATGCACCTACTCTTTGGAGATGAGCCGTGGAGCTGAAGACAGATGGAATAAGTCCATCTTTAAGTCTAACAATCCGCCCTGTCCTGTCCAGATCCTCTGTCTGGAAGTGCTGGCTGCATTAGACAGAAGAATTACTGCATTTGACAAGTTAATGAGTTAATTACTGCTTAATTAGAATTACTGCTGGCAAATCCCTTTCTTCTCACAGCAGTTTCCCGCTTTTCCATAACCTTTCATTTTTGTGAAACCTTCACAATAAAAAGACACTGGAGATGTGGTAGTCTACACGGAGACATTTTTACAAAGGAGGTCGCGTTTATTTCTTTCCTTCAAATTTCTACACTTTATTATGTCAATGGGGCCCAGGCCCATGACGTCACCGCGCGGATTCCGTTGTACTAGCCGGAACGGAGGAAAAAGAAGATGTTTCCCGTCGGAGTTGTTTCTTTGTTCGCCGCCTCCTGTACGCTGGCTGTTTGTGTTGCAGAAAGTTTGACGGCGGATTAAAATATTCTTTCTATTCTCCTCAGCATTTACCTGCTCTTTTATCTGACTTGGTAATGCAAAGTCCTCCAAAACGGAATTTCATGCTCTCCGTAACGCACTTTTTTATTATCTCGGTTTAAATGTTTCATAATTCGAGTGCATTTATTAATTTAGCCTGCTGCCTTTGTATGTTTATACATATATACACATTATACATCAGTATCAAATCTGGCTGTTAGTCACAAACTAAGTTCTCCAAGCTGAAGACTGCCGTCAGCTGTTGTCTGCCTCCCACAGTCTTTCTAGCACAATTCATCAAAGATGCAGAACAACATTTGTTTGCATCCATTTAACAAAACACGCGGCTGACCAGGAGCCTCGCTGGTCGTGCTGCTCTTTGTCCCTGCAGGTATGTCTCAGGACAGTCAACATGGGAAGTGGACCATCTCCAGCAGTGATGATGATGATGAGGAGCTTCCACCTTCTGGAACTGCTGGGTCTGAGTCCCATCGGCCAGTTGAATCCAACCACAGCTCCTCCAGGCCTGCCTCTCCAGTTCGAGTGCCAGCCACCGTGAAGGTTAAAGCGGAAGCAGCCAGACTCCCCGTGACCTCGCTCGTCAGCGGTTCTGAGGCCAGACAGTCAGCTGCAATGAACCAGTCACATCCAGTAAAGTCTGATAGGAGCCCTGCCCTGACTGGAAAGAGGAAGACAGAAGTCTCAGAGGGCACGGGATGGGCTCTGTCAGACAGCGACGGGGATGATGGAGATGTGAAGGGGAACAGGCTCGGCAACTCGCCTAAGAAAATGCCGTCAAGCCCCAAGGCGAAAAAAACTAAGGTTGAGAGCGAGCGTCCTCCGAGCCCTCACGGACGAACCTACTACATCGACGAGCCAGAGGACTTCTTTGAATCATGTGTTCCTTGTCTAAATGACACGTACAGGTTCTATCTGAACAAAGTCACAGGCCTGGACAGGAAGTACAACACCGGGGCTCTGCACATCAGAGGTGGGTGTGGCGTTCATGTGTCAGGAGAGTCTCCAGCATCCTGCAGGGTCCTTACCTGCTCCACTGACTGGCTGCTTGTGTGAAGTTGTGGATTTGGAATCAGTGTGTTTTCTCATACTTTAGTTCCCATTCCTCCTGTCGCTCACAGCTGATATGTTCTTCATCTCGAGTCCTTTTACCCTTTTATACAACAATCGTTGTTGCTTCTTATCCGTGCAGATATTCTCTC